>JACMZG010001913.1:24890728-25056328 GCA_018340805.1 Microvelia longipes
ATATGTGACAGTTTCACGCTGTCACCACTTGACTGTACTACTTGAGCCTCCTGCATCCCATCAAATATTTGTTTTAAATCTTTGAGTGAGCCATCTATGTTAATATTGTTTATCTATGATCCTAAGTGACGGAAGCGGTATTTTAATTTAAAACAAAAATCATGAATATATTTTTGTTTATAATGCTTGTTAGTTTTAATATATAGCATACTATTAATAATAAAGTATTAATAAATCTTAATTAGTAAAATCAAATTTGTAAGAAAGCCTCTCAGACCCGCGAAGCGGGCCTGTGTGGAGAGGCTGTGAAAATTCGCTAGGTACATGGCAAAATGCCATGTAACAAGAACAATAATGAAACAACACATCATACAAAACAACAACAATGTGGCCGCGAAGCGGCCACAGGGAGGCCGCTCGGGCCGCGAAGCGGCCCGGTGGGCCGACGCCGCGGAGCGGACGAGGCGCGAAGCGCCGAGGCTGCGTAGCGGCTACGGGCCGAAGGCCCGTATTTTTACATTATACTGTTTTAGCGAATTTTCATAATGAAAATGACGCTTATGAGGTTTTCGGATGACGGAAGTTGAGGGTGGGAGTGAGTGGAATCAGTTCCTATTGGCTTCCTGATAACAAAAATATATGTCCGAAAAAAGTATATATAATATATATATATAATATATATATATATATATATATATATATATATATATATATATATATATATATATATATATATATATATATATATATATATATATATATATATATATATATATATATTATATATTATATATATATATATATATATATATATATATATATATATTATATTTATTAAGAGTTTCTACCTTTCGTATGGCGGAACGATAACTCTCGAAGGCGTCTCAAATTGAAACGAAACTTTGCAAATCGCGAGATGTTGAGGAGGTTACGAGGCCTATTGTTTATAAAAACATTATGACGTCATCAACCAAAGTTATGACGTCATGAAAAAAAATTTTTGAAACTTAAAATGGCTTTAAAAACAAGGTATCTAGTATTTAGGTAGACGGCTAGCTGAATCGATTAAGACCAATTTCAGCTCAATCGAACCATCACAAATGGCGCAATTGGTATACATATATATATATAATCTTGTATATATGTATACGTCTAGGTCAAAGACTCTTACGATATCTGTTGGGTTCAGTAGTGTTAGAGGGTGGGGATATAGTATAAAAGAGAGACCTCTACCTCTTGCTCCATCATGGTAAGCCTACTGTCCCAGAGAGACAGGGCAAAAATGGCTTCCACTGAACCACGCCGAGCTAAGCAGACCCGTAAAGAGGAAGAACATCGAAGTAGTCTTTATATGGTCGAAGTTATTCTAAAACGAATATGACCAGTTTCAGCTCAATCGGACAATCTTAAGTGACGCAAACGGTATTTTTATTTTAAATAATCATGAATATATTTTTTTCAACCTTAAAATTTTACTCAAATAAACAATTTGTTTACAAAAAAAAATTTGACATTTTTCTTTAAATTTTATAAACAATCATAAATGTAAGTACGAGTTGAAGTTGTCTTTATATGGTCGAAGTCATTCTAAAACCATTGCGACCGGTTTCAGCTCAATCAGACAATCTTTAGTGACGGAAACGGTATTTTTATTTAAAAACAAAAATCATGAATAATATATTTTTGTTTATAATGTTTCTTAATTTTAATATTATAGCATACTATTAATAATAGAGTATTAATAAAATCTCAATTAGTAAAATAAAGTTTGTGAGAAAGCCACTCAGGCCCGCGAAGCGGGCCTGTGTGGAGAGGCTGTGAAAATTCGCTAGATACATGGCAAAATGCCATGTAACAAGAACAATAATGAAACAACACATAATACAAAACAACAACAACATTTGCTTTGCGGCCACATGGCCGCAAAGCGGCCACAGGGAGGCCCCCGGGCCGCGGAGCGGACGAGGCGCGAAGCGCCGAGGCCGCGTAGCGGCAACGGGCCGAAGGCCCGTATTTCATGTAAATAGTTGTTTACTAATATTACGCCTGTAAAAAATAGCATATGTTACACGACTGGAAATGACTTTTGTTTACCTCATACCAACTTCATTTTTACGAGATGAAGTACTGGATCTTTCTCTAATTTGGCTCATTTTGTATGCCCAACTGTTTCTAAATGTACAAGCCCTTGTGTCTTTTAGCTTTAAATACCAAATAATTTGATACAAGTCAAATTTAATCTAAATTCGTCACAAAAGCTGGAATAATGTCGGATTTTCCGCCATTCTCCTAAGAGTAAATGAAGCTAATTATATCTATAATGCAAATGTTTCATTTTTTACTTATTCTTTTTTATTTTAAATATCCGTTTTATTGTCTAGAGCAGTTTATTTTAGTAAAAGAAATCTTTTTTTTCTTTTTGTTAAACAAAAATAAAAGTTGTAATTAAAAAGAGGAGTAAAATATCTTTTCAATACCATTAGGGTAAGAAGAAAAAGAAGCAGCGAGTAGATCCCTTACCTTTCAGTAATAATACAAATAAATCAATCTTTGATTAATTGCAAAAAGTAAAAGAAAAACTCTTTATTCTATTTTTTTATACTTTTTCTCATTTATTGAATAGGAAAAGTATTATGATCACAATAAAAGATTATGCTTTTATAAAAGATTTCACCAGAATTTAAGGAATTAAACATTTTTATGACGTCATGAGTGTTTTTATCGTGTTCTCTTCGTGTGGGGTTGTTTTATGCATAACTCGTTTTGTGTTTATCCTTGAGATTTGAAATCCGTAGCGAAAATCAATCTTTCAGTCTAATCTCAATAAGTTTACGTAAGAGGAAAAGAACACCGCTTTCTCTTATTGTGTTATTTTACAGTCTTAAGATTTTAAATAAATGGTAAATTAAAATCTGGCTCCGGAAACACATATATGATTATGAGTTATCAAGCCACTACATGGCCATTAATTTGTATCGTCCTATTAATAACGAGAAATGTGGACTGATGGAACCTATCTTGAATGTTACATTTTGCTTGTTACTTCCCTATCTATCTGCCGCTTAGTTATTTTACCATGGTTTATTTTAATGACACCAACCTGTGTATAAGGTGCGGTCGAATATCCACGGCCTTCTAGAACATTGGATCAACAACAAACTTTTTTTATAACTTTTTTTTCAAAATTTTCAGTAATTAGCCGGATTTGTGATAAATGAAGCCTATTTCCGTAATCTGCACGCTCTTTTGGTTAATCTCAAAGAGTATTTACATTTACTCAACGATTTATTTTTAATCTAACTTGGTACATACATAACTACTGTTAGACGTCAATGTTAACAAATATGACATGTCAAAATATAACACAAAATATTGACGTCTAACAGTAGTTATGTATGTACTAAGTTAGATTAAAAATAAATCGTTGAGTGAATGTAAATACTTTTTGAGATTAACCAAAAGAGCGTGCAGAACAAAAAATTAATGAAAAAAAAAAGTTTGTTGGTGATCCAATGTTCTAGAAAGCCGTGGATATTCGACCGCGCCTTATAACCTTAGCTCCCACTGAAGATATCTCGAGGAAATTAGCATTTGTCTCCGTGCCCCTTAATAGGCTACTAATAGTTTAAATAGTTCATTGTCTTCGCTAGTAATCAACAGTCAATTAAAAGGTATCGTGTTTACAAAAATGTATTTTAGAGCAAAATAACTTTGATTGTTTCATAAACAACATATTAATCGAAACAATTTAGAACTAATGTCACAAAATATAATATTAATATAAAATAATATTTAAGAAATATTTAAACAAATTTGTTTTAGAAAAATTGTTCTATAAAATAGCTCGTATATTGGGAGATGGATTCAGGACTGTAATCAAATTCTTTTAAAGAGCATTAACTGAGTTTTAATTTAGTGCAAGTAATGGTGTGCATAGTTTAATAAACCGATGGGATAAATAAGAGCATTTTTGCTTAAGTTGCTCACTAATACTTCTGCTTAAGTTATAAAGCATAAACTGGAAGCAAAAATGGATCGCTAAGCTCGGAAGCACCCTTTTTTAAAGAAAATTCGCCCGGCATACGGTCCTCCGCGCAAGAAGTTTTAAAACTCCTTAAAGGTTTTTACCTAGTTGGCAGTTGCTCTGTGTTTATACCAATTTTATCGCGGACTAGTTCATTAGAAGCCGAGCTATTCGTGATGATACCTTTGAAATGCACCTCAACAAACAAATGCTTTTCTAAACTTAGTTATTAAAATTTAAATAAGCAATTCAGTTTTCAATTTAATTTCCAACAGCTTTTCTCACAAATTAAATCCTTTTTTGAGTAACTAAAGAACCTGATTGATAGAAATGACCTTTTAAAGTTGGGAAAGAAAATGATTTTATTCCTTGCTGAACTGAGTCCCATCTTAAACTTTCATCAACTTATTTTACTTTTTGATCTAAACTTTTTTAATAAACTAGACGCAAAGTTTTTTCTTCTTATTCAAATCCTAATCCTGGTCTTTTATCCCTTTATTACTGTTGCATAATTCTTTATATATTTCTATGAATAAAAAATCATTCTTTCTTTTTGGTAACTATTTTTACTTTTGATTTTTTACTTTTATTATTTATACTGTAGGTATATAGGGAAAGTATTTTGTTTTCTGAATCTCAAGATATATTAAAATATAAATAGACGATTTCGTTATTGTGAGGAAGAACCAGGCGAATCAAATCATCAGAGAAAACGTTCAGAGAGACCCCGTACCCAATATTTTTTGTCAAAGTATATTGTGAATTTAAGTATTAATCAAGTATTGGTCTTTTCAATAGATTATTAAAAAAGTAATACAATTCAGACGAACTATCGTCTGAATTGTAATGGAAACCTATCGTTTTTGAAAACGAATCTAATATAACGGAAGAAGTAAGTATCTGCTCCCGCAGAGTATTTCTTGTAATTAATTGTGTTAGACATAGTAAGACATAGTCTTATGTCCTTCTAATTCTGCTGTCGGTACAGGAGGCTACTTGGCGGCATTCGCGCTTTGCTGTTGCCACTTAGTGGCAACATTGTCGTTGTTCTGTGTCAGTTTGTCATATTATTACATTAGAAGGGGTATATTGCTACAATGTATGGGCAATAGAGATAATATTCAAATGTATTTTTCAAAAACTTAACATAAAATTTGATGTATTATTAAACCTGATGATATTCACTTGTTATCGTTGTTCTGCATGCTTTATATAGTAACACGTACTATACTAAGTTTAAAGATGATTCAACAGTTGTTTAATTTTAGCTTTTTTTAAATTTGCTAATTATTTATTGTCGTTTAATGGCATAGGTGTTTGTGCCAAGTTTGTTTCTTTCATATCGGAGAAAGTGTTTGAAAGTTATATCCAGAAGGAATGTTTAGGAACTCATGTTCGTAATAAGTAAGTCCCTTTTTAGGCAAAACCTTCTCCTCATTTCCTCTTCTATTACCTATATTCTCATTTTTTTTTTGGAGATTCGTTATAACTTTTTTCAAGTTTTTTCCGTAATTTTCAGAATTGTTAATGCTAATTCCTTTATCAGGAAATAGTGAAAATAATGATTTTTCAATTATAATTTTCATAGAAAAGGCATTGTTTCGCCGAGGTTTTGTTTGCCATCTTGATGAAGAAAGTAATTAACCAACATTGAGATAGAGAAAGGCAGTGTAGCCAAAAATGCTGAAAGCAATACTTTATGCTCGATAGAGAACAATAGGTACCATATCCAAGTGCGTGACCCCTCTCGTTTTTAAAGCCCAAGCTGTATTATATGCCTTGATTTTCATTTATTACATAGAATTCTATATAGCGAGTCTCTTAAAATAGCGATAATTTATGTTTTAAGACTCTCCAATGAATCCTTTTTGAATTTATAAATAAATATCCTTTACAATGAAATGATCCTTTCTTAAAATAACTTAACAAAAACAGAAGAAGTGCCGATACTTGACCAGCATGACTAGAATAATTTATTCATTTTTAAAACTACACTCAACTAATTTCTAACCAACCTCAGCTATTCGTTTCTTAAGAATTTAGTTATTATACAGGGTGGTGCATTTCATATACATCAACCTGATTACTCAGTTCTGTACAGAGCTATAGTGATAAAATTGGTATTTACCCCACTAACTCACTGGGAATTTAAATATAGGTGATAACTTTACAGCCCTCGTCGTGTCATTGAGACTAGAAGTTATTCACTAATATAATCTTATTAGTTGAGAGCTCGAGTGTTGCCACGCCTGGTGATGATGGCGTTGAGTCGAAACCGGTCCAGGGATATTCATAATCAACAGCAAGTATCGACGGTAGCTCATATATCAATAAAATTTTTCCCTCATCGTCCTTTTTTTTTTCTTATTTCTGAGTGTTGATTAAAAAGAAGAAAATAATCCTATTTCTATTTTATTAATTTTATAATTTATTTTTTAAAAGTCTTCTATTTTTTTTTAAATTTGCATTGTTTTGAGATTAATAGTATTAAACTATTATCATGTTATAAGAGTTTATAATAATGTCGAATCAATAATTCATTTGTATTCCTATGAAAATATAATACAATAGAGGCTCTATTTTTCAGACTAAAAAATAAATTTAAATAGGCATTAATGTATTATATGGAGTGGATGTATTTCGTATATTACACATAAATAAACGATGATTTTTACTCTTTAGAGAGAGCTTTAAGTTCATTGTTCTGAAAATTATATTTAAATTGATTTTCATACTAATAAATTTCCCGTATTTATTTTCCTAATCTCAAAAGTAGATTTATTAAAATGAATACAATAGAAAAAGAAATCAGATTTATTTTATAGAGGTAAGTATTGAGTTGAAATCTAGTGATACCATAAATCACTTGTGGAGAACGTAGTTATAATGTGTGTGTTTGAAAAAGAGTCGCCCCTCGGCGCCTTATAGGATTAGGGCGCACACCCTATAGGGGTTAGGGCGCTCGAATAGGGTTAGAATGTTAAAATAAGGTCTGGGGGAGAGAGCCTAGCGAGAATGATAAATTTTGGTCAGAAATGGATTTCTCTGTTGCTGCTTTAGATAGCAGAGTGGGTTTTTTTCTTAACATTTTTTTTTTTTAATTTATCATATTTTCTTTTATCAAGTATATTTTATAAGGAGATAATTTGTCAAAAAGATGTAGGTATAAGAGTTTTTTTTTAAAGAAATATGAGTAGATAGTGAGTTAGTGCGAGTGGTGATAAGTAGCTATGATGTGAGTAAAAGCATGTGTGATAAGTTTTATAAATGATCTCGTTAATGTCTTCTTAATATCTTAACTTGCTAAGTTCTGATCGAATCTTTCAAATTTCATCTTCTCTAAGATAAGAAACATACTGGTTCTAATATTTTTTTCTGTGTAATAATTTAGCACGCCAAAATATATGGACCGTGAAGATTTGATAGAAAATCGTTTTGGAAGTGTGATGTTAAAGCTTTTTGGTCAAGAATGTTCTGAGTGATTTTAATCATGCTGTCTGTGTGTGCGTCTGATAATGCTATGGTTTGCGTGTGTGCGTGTGTGTGTGATAATGCTATGTAGTTAAACCTTGGCCCAAAAGTCGGACATTAAGTCTAGTTGTTCTGCTCAGAAGATGATAATGCCCCAAAATTTGACCAATCGAGTTAAAATTACACCAACACTAATGTACTTCTTTAGTAGGTAGATCAACCCGCAAAATTTCATTTTGATATTAGACACGAACGGCATATACAATATCACTATTAGACTTTCCTATTACTTAATGCTATCGTATTACTTTAGGCTAATTAAGTTGACTTTATCCCACATCAGTTTAATCATTAAGTGAGAAACTACTGATTCAACTTGCTTTTATATTGTATCTATTAATGTCATAGTCCATATTATAGTATAAACCTAGGACTCTAGGTAAATTTCAATAATAAACCCTGAAGAGGAATCAAGTCCTTAAAGCAATTAAGATAATTATCTGTCTATACATTCTCGATTCCGGAATGACAGTGAGAATCTCTTTCTGACCCCATTGTCTCCTGCCCATATGTCTCTGTAAACAATGTCTAACACAAACACTATTATATAAGCAACATGTGAGTACTGAATATTCAATAATCCCTATAAAATGTGAGACCTCTGAGTCACCTTTTATTTATTTTGTGTAAATATATAAACGCCCGTTATTGGTCCTTTCGACCTATGAGTGTATTAAATCTGCGGTAACCACCTTCAGGTGGCTTGTATTCACTATACTAAAAATATTATTTATAGTTGGCGACATTTTTTTATTCCAAATACTTTTCATTCAGGAGGTCTGTAATGCAAACTCTAGATTTCTAGTATTGAAATTGAGTATTTTTTCGATTACTGCCGAATTATTATTCTTATGCTTTTACGTATTATTATATTATTCTTACGTTAGGTGTCATCAAATTTTAATAAAGTTGATCGTCGCAGTTCTAAAATAATAAATCTGTAAAAGCTACTGATGTTTGGAATGAAACGGGCCCATTTCTAACCTGGACTCGTAGCTACCCCGCGTGCAAGGTGAATATTTAATTTGCCTTTTTTCGTGTATCTAGTAAATATATTGACGGATTAATATTTTTTAATTGCTACAAAAATATAAAACTTAAATTTTGAAACGTAATAGTCAATATCTGCAAAAATATCAAAATAAAATCTTGTGGATCGATTGTTATCCTCTAGATATTAGTTTTGTGACAAATTTTGAACTCGATCGGTCAAAATTTCCGATTTCTAATGAATGTTTTAATGTTTAATGACTACTCAATATAGGTTATAGTAGTCTGAAAATCTAAAGTCAGATTTTTGTGCTAGTTTTCAACTCTTTATTATTAAAACTGCGGAAGTTATGTGTGAAACATACAATACACAAACCTAGACAGATAAACAGCATGATGAAAACCACTCAAAACGTGGTTGAAACCTTGGTTTGGGATCTCTTGGGTGAACGCAATACATTTCCTCATACCTACAAAGATATAGGTGAGGAAAACGAGCGATATTTTATTGAAATGCTTGTTTTCATGCTTTAAAATCTATCCCCTCCGCAAAATTTTAGTTTATAGTTTTAACAGTGGCGCTTATACTATTTTGTGATTTTTTGGTTCTTTAAAAAACTTTGTATGACCCCGTTTCTTATCGATCAAGAGCCCAGGGGTGTTTTGTTTATAAAAAGTGTATTGGCTGGAACCGGTCTCAATGTTTCGTAAATACCTCTCTGAATAAGGATCTGCAATTCTGCCGACTCGTATCGGATGGGTGTCCCAGGCAGAACGCACTTTAGGGGTCAAAGGTTCTGCCTGGGACACACATCCGATACGAGTCGGCAGAATTGCAGATCCTTGTTCAGGAAGGTATTTACGAAAAATTAAACCCGTTTCCAGCCATTACACTTTTTATTAACTTGGGTGGTAAATTTGACCTGTAAAGTGCGTTCTCCCTGGGACACCCATCCGACACGAGTCTGCAGAATTGCAGATACTTGTTAAGAAAGATATTTACGAAAAATTGAGACCGGTTCCTGCCATTACACTTTTTATGAACAAAACACCCCTGGGCTCTTGGTCTGTTATTAAGAATCTTAATAAGTATAAATAGCATATAATTTTTATTTCTCATATTTTTCTGCTGTAGGTATATGGCAAAAGAATTATGTTTACCCTAGAATTCCGAGACCGGGATTTCAACATAATCACCCGAATTGGGCTCTTTTATGTAGTTCCAAGTAGTTTGGTAGCTGATGCGTTCATTTCCGAAAGATATAGTTGTACAGAACTTATTTCTCAGGAATTATTATATAAGAATACGGTTCTATGTCGTAGATCTAATAAAAATTGCTAAGATTTAGAGGTAATAAAATTTTATATCTTAAATTACTACTTTGAATTTTCATAAATAATATTGCTCAGCTGGAAATGGTAAAAGGGCCTATAATAATGGAAAGCCTCAACTAGAATTAATAAATAGTATAAACTAGGCCGAAGGAGGATGCTTTATACAAATCTAGCCAAGATATTGGAAAATTTAACGAACCAATCTAAAGAGCCAATCATAGAGCTTAAGAGATGGAAAGAATAATTTTTTCACCAATATTACTAAATATTTATTATATGTAAATATATGTAATATTAAATATTTAATATTACTAATATTTTATTTATACTAGTTTATTTTTAACTGAATACTTAAAGCTATAAAACTATAATCCTTTTGAATAACGTTTATGAATGGTTAAGTGTTGTGATCTTAAAAGTTGAATTGTTATCGACACTACTTTAAAAATATTTTTTCCTAGAGTTGAATCATTAATCCAAAATATTGACGTAGCAAAAGTTTCAAAATCCATAAAACGTGAAAAATTTGTTGAGGTTTAGCACACATGCAGGCTTTTATAAGACCATCATGTATGTCGAGTTTGATCTCATTATCAGCATTAAATTAAGTTTTGTTGCATGACTTGTGAATATTTTGCTTAGAAATTTGAAAAAAATCGGTGAATAATCTAATTCAGCTGAAATTTGGTACAAGTATAAATACCCCTTTATATATAAAATAGGGATACTAAGTTGCGTTACAATACGGCTAGAAATCGAAGGTTTTTTAATTTTTCTCATAAAATTAAAACACCATAGTGCGAGTTCACTGCCTGGATGGGTGACCGGTGAGAATAATAATGTATTTACAGTCTGAGGACGAGTGAAGCGAGTTCAAAGACGTTTTACTGTGTTGACGATTTGTATCTTCTGAGAGCGTGCGAAGCTAGTCCGAAGTTGTGAGGATGAGCGTAGCCTATTCGTTGTGATGATAAAATGTTCCGAGCAATCCAATTTCTTTAATTTTATATGAATTTTATAGTAGTACACTTTGTTGTAAACTATTATACCTGTCTTTCGATAAATTAAATGTACCTGTATTAATTGAACTCATAGGTAACAATTTATGTGATTGAACATAAATTTATTATTTAAAACCGTTAATTTTTGAGGTGATTTTGTTTCAGGTGTCGACAGGTCGGGGAAGTGTTGCTCATCTTTATAATTTAGAAGTAGTCGTACCAACAGCTTTTATTGTTGGTAATGGGGAGTACCATATTGGACAGGGAAGCACCATCAGTCTTGTCTGTGTTATTGAAAATGTAAGTGTCTTATATTTATTTACTGTATAGGAAAAGTATTATGTTCGCCCTTAATATACACAAATGACGTTCCATCGTAGTCTTCCATTTGTGGCATTTTCTTGACGTCTTAAGTGAGTTTTTATCGTGCTGTCTGTATGTATGCGTTTTTCACGCATAACTTCCGCTTTGTTCACACTAGAGAGTTTAAACATTTATTTATTTTCCATATTTACATTAAAATTATTTAAGCAACATGAACATGTTATTAACATTAAACATAACGGTTGAATATATAAAGAACTTAGGATTAAATATTTATGAACTATTGACACTGTCAATCAAAAACTGGTGACCATTCTGCTGCTGTGATAAATTACAGGAATCTTTCCACTTTTAAGGCAGAGATCCCTGTGTCGTGGAATGATTGTCTGTGTACTTATTTTACTTTACAAAACATCTATTCAAACTATGTATACAACTTCGTGTACCATATGATTTAGAACTAGATTAGGTTATATGTTCATTTTAGCATCTTTATCTTGTTTATTAATAAGAATCAATTTTATTTTTTTAGTAAAGACTGTTTTTGAAAGATTAAAATTTAGGCATTTAGGTAAATTATTGTATAGTTTTGTACCGATGAATTTCCATTGCCTTTGTCCTATGGTGGTTTTCATAAATGGCTCAATCAACGTATCTTTATGAGCTGATCTTGTTTTACCTATAACTCAAGGCATTTCTAGATTATGTTTGTAGAGTTGATTATGAGAAACTATTTGATACATATAATCTATTTTCAAAATATTTAGTTCCTTTAATAGAGGGCCTGATCTTTCCTCTCTATCTTTAAATTTCATAACTCTTATCGGGGCTTTCTGTAATATTAGTATTAGTTGTCTAACTATGGATGGAGCCGCACCCCAACCAATTAATCCGTATCTTAAAATTGAATCCGCTATAGCATAGTACCAAGTGCGCCTCTGATCCACAGTAAGAAAACCTCTAGCTCTAGTCAAACCTACAGAATACAGAATACAGAATACAGAATATATTTATTATTAACAACCCAAAAATGGGTACAATAATCGTCAAAAAAATAAATAAAAATTTACAAAAATTTAAAAATTTTTAAAGCTTAGAAAATCTTGGTAGGAATAAAAAGCATGTGTTTTTAATACAGTTTCCAGTTTACCTTTAAAAGATTTTAGTTCTAGGTCTTGAATAAATTTTGGTAAATGATTGAAAAATTTGATGCACCAATAGTTTGTACTATTTTGAGTACGGTGAAGCCTGCAGTATTTAATTTCTAAGTTGTGATTATGACGGGTATTATAGTTGTGATTATTATGAACATTATTGTACAAATGGATATTTTTTTTAACATATAACAGACATTGTAAGATATAAATAGACGGTACAGTTAATATTTTATTCTTTTTGAAATACTCCTTGCAATCCTCTCTGTATTTAAGATGAAAAACAATTCTGATAGCTCTTCTTTGAATGGCGAAGACAGTTTCGGTATGTGCTAAGTGACCCCAATGGAGTATAGCATAACTTAATCTGCTATGAATGACCGCATAATAAACATCAATCATATGTTTTGTTGATAGTTGTGAAGATATTGAAAATAATAGAAAAGCTTGACTAGATAATTTCTTGGCTAAGGCTGTGCAGTGCTCTTTCCAAGTTAATTTAGGATCTAGCAGGACTCCTAAGAATTTGTTGAAAGGGGGATTTTTAAAATCCTCGATATCACTACGTAATGAGAATACCATAGAAACAGTTTTGTTTATATTTAAGGCGAGTTTATTTGTAAATATCCAGGCTTTTAACTCTTCTAGCATCAATTCGAGGGCTGGCTTTATTAGTGCAGGATCCTTGACCTTTATGCTGGCATTTGCATCATCTACAAAAAGCTTTATAATTTTGTTTTGGCTCATAATAGGCATATCATTTATAAAAATTATAAAATACAGCGTTCCTAGTACCGAACCTTGTACTATGCCTTCGTTTATCTCTTCCCAGTCAGACAATACACCATCAACCAGAGTAGCTTGGAATCTTTCTTCAAGATAAGAAATAAGGAGTGCAATAGCATATGCCGACAGATTGTAGTTCTTTAGTTTCTGAATCAGAATTTGTTTAATTACACAATCGAAAGCTTTTGTCAAGTCAATAAAAGTTGTGGCTAGGTATTCACCTTCTTCAAAGGAATTGAGTATTTCTTGTACGAGTGATCCGATTGCATCAACTGGACTTAAGCCTTTCCTAAAGCCGAACTGGCAGTTGACAAAAAGATTGTTTGATTCAAAATAATTGTATAGTTGTTCTTTAAGAGCTGCTTCAAATATTTTTGAGAATATAGGCAGTAATGATATTGGTCTGAAGTTGTTTGGGTCATAGGCAGAGCCCCTTTGTGTAGTGGAACAACTACAGCCAATTTTAAGCAAGCAGGAAAAAATTTAGAATAATTGATTCATTTATTAAGGCAACTAAAGGATTTACTATGTCTGGACCAATTTTTTTAACTATGTAGGATGAAATCCCATACACATCTCTACTATGGCTACTCTTCATTTTGTTTATATAATGATTAATTTCCTTGCTGCTGCATGTTTTGAAGTTAAAACCAACTGTATTCGATTTTGGAAAGTTAGTAGGATCACTGTTTGGCATATCTGGTATAGTTTGATGAATATTTTTAGCTATATAACAAAGTAAGAATTAAGGGTATTTGCAGAAAGACATTTGACAGAACCTGATGAATTATTTGTTTTATATTTGTTAATTAAGGACCATGCAGCTTTTGATTTGTTATCTGAGTTCGCTATGATGTTGTCATTATAAGTTCTTTTAGCAATCCTAATTTCTTTTTTATATTTAGATCTTAACATTTTTGTTTTATCAGGGTCGGTTTCGTTGTCCAACTGTGTTTTGATAATGCGCAATTCCTCTGTATACCATTTCCCTTTGCTACTAAGATTTCTTTTCGTGTTATGCTTTATCATCTTCTTTTTTAGTGGTAGGTTGTTGTCCATAGCATTAGTGAAGATACTAATAAACTTCGACCATTTGTACTCAAGATCTGAGTTCTTGTCATAAATAAAATCCCAATCAGTGTTAATTAATGATCGGCTTAAGCCTTTAATACCTTCTTCGTTAATCTGTCTAAAAGTAATTTCTTTACTTCCTGATGTATTTTGGACTTTTAAATTAAGTATTTGAGCATAGTGATCGGAGAAGTGTGTATTCATAACGCTGCTATTATATTCAGTTTCAAAGTTTATGCATATGTTGTCAATATTTCTATTTAAACGTGTAGATTCAGTTATTGTATAGCTAAAACTATATCCTGTAAGAAAATTTTCTAATTCTTTAAAGTTTTTATCTTGTGACATAAAATTGATGTTAAAATCACCAGCTATGATGACCTTGTCATAGTTTTTCTTAGTTAAAATTGTTAAGCATTTATCAAGGGTTTCAAAAGCAATGCTTAGATCAGCATTTGGTCTGCGATAGAAACCTATTATCACAGTTCTGGTGCTTTTCAACCAGATACCTGTCAGTTCGCTATGTTCTTCAACTGAGTAATCATTAATGAATGGTAGGCATTCATATTCCCAGTTTGTGTCAATGTAAATAGATACACCTCCGTGGCTTTTTATTTTCCTGCAATATGCATTAGCTAATTTATATCCTTCCAAGTGCCAAAGTTTAATTTCTTCACACTTCATCCAGTGCTCGGTTAAAATTATAACCTGAATTGTGTAATTCAGATTACTTACGAGAGAGCTTAGTTCTAAATTTTGTTTCTAGCTGATTGAATGTTGAGATGTAGTAAATTAAGCCACTCTTTCTTATCATATTGTGATTTCCTATTACCTACTATAGTAATTTTATTGTTTATTTCGGGAATTTCACAGGCCTCCCTCTGCGAAAAAGGTAATTTTTAACTATAAGTCCCTTGGGCCAAAACGTTTTGTCCATCAGTTTATCGTAAATAGATGAGTCTATCTTAATTTTGAAAGCGGAATAATCTCCAGATTTGACTTCTAGTTTTTCGATATCTTTGATGTGATCATTTTGCACTCTAGACGTAAGAAATTTATTCAAGTTGTCTTCTGTAGTAGAATTATGAAATCTTGAGACGAAAATTGATCGGGTGGGATTGGCTATTGCAAAGTATTCTGATTGATCTTCACCTGTTGCTAAGTTATCAGCAAAACTGTTTGAATTTTTGCTTGGATGTTTTCTAAACTTATTTATTGTTTTTCTTTCGTTATCTCTCTTGTTTTGTTCAAAGTTGTTTACATCGTCTAATTTAATGGTGTCGTCATCTTTCTGTTCTTCTTTATCTTCCTTTTCTGGAATATTTGTGTTTGAGCTTTGCTGTGATTTTACTTCTTGATTAAACAATTCCGAGAAAGTTTGTACGGGTTTTATCTTGCTATTTTCTAAGTTTTTTAAGATTAAGTCGAATTTATTTGAAACATTTACATTATTTACACAAATTTTATCTAATATAACTACCGATTTTGCTTGGTTCTGTGATATTTTGTGAAGTTCGGTTGTTATTGACGAGCTTGTAGTAGTCATACTCGTGAGTTCTGTTTTTATGGATCCGATGTCTTCTTTAATTACCTCTAAAATATCCTTTGTTTCTCTAAGTGGATTTTTACAACCATCACATAGGTATACCAGGATACGTTTGGTTTTTAAGTTGAGACAACTCATTTCCGTAGCTGTTAAGCCGGTGCATTTCACATACGTTTTTCGTGAACAAAAATCACAGTCCACCGTTGGTTCCGATTCGGAATCAGGGCATTTCGGTATGCATTTATTGCAAGATTCAATAGGTTTTTGATTGCTTAAAGTCATTATTAAAGTTAATAAAAAATAAATAAGTTTCGGCACAAAGAGTATACGTATTATCTCGTATTATCCTATTAATACGTATACGTATTATCCTAAAGTTTAGTTGTGCTGTCCGAAAAATAACTAGACCACAATTAAGTGATAAATTAATAAATCAATAAATTGATAAATAAATAAATTTATTTATTCAATTGATAAATAAATTTATGCAATATTATTGCAAGTTTACGAAGTACGATATTTATAATGTTCCAAAATTGTTACCATATCGATAATAGAAATGAGACAGGAAAGCGTACATCAAGAAGACGCAAGAAACTTAAGTTCCTGTAATGCTTTAAGTCAAGACAACGATGTTATATTGTCTAAAAGATGTAAAAATTGTTCTAATCCTGGAAAAACATCAGAAACTTTACATAATTACATTATGTAATACTGTTTTCATTATTACAATAATATTGAAGGTAATACAGCATGCATGTTTTATTTTTATCTGGACCTTTATATCTTGAAAGCTTAGCCATTAATAAATGCATCGCGAAACCATTTTAAATTTTAATGTGAAACCTTTATGTCTTGGAAATTTACCCAATAAGTCTTCATGAAGCCATTTTACATTTTATACTAATGTAGCTGAAAAGGGTAAAAATAACATCACCAAAGATATGAAATATTATTGTAGTTTCATTCTACGGAGATAATCTTTTTTACCTATTACTGTAGGTGTACAGGAAAAGTATAGCGTTTACCCTTAAAATTTCATAAGAAATATCTATTTAGGGCGTATTTAAGACGCCCATAGTGGTTTTAATCGTTTTGTGGCTATGTCAGTGTGTGTGTTTGTCTGTGTTCATGTATTACTCTCTTTGTGTAAAAAACATGAATCAACATGTAGATCTACTTGTGCTGAGCAAAACACCTAATATGTAGGACATTATTAACCTTTTTTACTTGGTCAGCAATATTTTAAAATTCGTTTTTATAGAAAGGTTAGCTCATGGAAACAAAATTCGGCACAAATCTATCCTATTGGGTAGCGCGCAGATCCATCAATTATTGTTATCTAAGAGTGATACGTTACATTGACATTACATTTCCGTCAACATGCTTTGAAAATAGGTCTTTACATTGTTGTAGTAGAATTTTTCTCTGTTTCGACATAGTACCGAAAAGAAGAGGAATTCTTTACTATATAATTTTTTTTTCAATACTTGTACCGAAAGTAATGAAAATTATTCTACGATAATCCTTATAAGTGAGTTTGTTAGTTCTAATAAGTACGTGTTGCCATTTTAAGTTCTTGTGGTTGATCGGACTTGCTTACTTAATTAACTTTTTGGTTTTTATAAAAGTAGATAACTAGTAAAAAAAAAATTCTGGCGTGATGATCCGCATGTCGGGCGAATTTCCTTAGGGATGCTTGTTTCCGTGGCTAACAATCCATTTCTTACTTAATTAACAGTTACTTAATTATCAAGTACTGCTCGTAACTCTTTTTTTTCTATATTTTCCAAAGGGAATGTGCTAAAAACCTTTAAAGATGTGGTGCGAATAATAGTGTGCAATTTTAATTTTTAGAGACACTGTATAGTATAACTAACACGATAATTCTTCGCATTTCCTTTGAAAAATACACAAAAAAGAGTTACGAGCAGTCCATAATAATTGAGTAACTGCTCTAGTTATGAAGCATAAATCGGACTCTTAAGCAAGAAATGGATTCTTTAGCACGGAAACACGCAATCCAATGGAAACTTGCGCTGCATGCGGACTACCACGCAAGAAAATTTAACATCTAACATTCGCAGATAAAGAATGGTACTTAAAAGGCGAGTAAAACGTCTTCCCACTGCTCGAGTGGTGTTACAAACATTTCTTCGCATAGGCTGCATATCCTCACTCGCATGCAAAATTACGTTTTCCTTACTAGTTATATAAAGTACTATTTCGAGATTATAGACTATAAGAGTCTGTTCCATCTGCAGGTCCTTTACGATGAGTATTATAGCTAATACTACTTAAAACAGATCAGTTAAATAAAAACGGTAGAAAGCTTGTATTTTGCAACTAACAACCAAGATTACATTAATAATTATTTAATTTTATAAAAACGTAAACAAACATTTATCAAAGTCAGAAAAACCAGGTTTCTTCGAACAAATGCGTTTCACTGTCTATGATGTCAAGTTATCTATGATAATACGATTTAATAATAAATAAATAAAATAAATAAATAAAAATCTTTATTTCCATAAATACTAATACAAGTACAATGGCAAATCGTCAAATATGCAAAACTTAGAAGTAATATAAATTACTCAAACATAATTTTATTAGAGAAGTACTCGCTAATACTATAAAAAGGCTGCTCTGTCAAGGCTTTTTTTACGGCTTGTTTGAAATGATCTATTGACATCCCTTGAATTTTTACATCTAAATGATTAACAAGTATAACCCCCAATACACTATGACCCACTTCCGACTTCTTAAGTCTATGAGTTGGTATTGTAAGTAAATTTTTATTCTTTGTATTATATCTATGATAATCACTATTAGTTTTAAATTTATTTAAGTTCTTTTTAATAAAGTGCACAGAATTATATATAAAAAGATTTATGACAGTCATTATTGCCAGTCTCTTAAAGGAAGTTTGACAGTGTGAACCAGGGTTGGCTCCTGTTATTCTTCTAATTATCTTTTTTTGATAAATAAGCAATGGATCTAAATTTACGTGTCCCCAGGCAATAATAGCATAATTTAACCTGCTCTGAACAAGAGATTTGTAGACGTGCACAAGTGTTTCTTCTGGTAACGAGTCTATTAAAATTAAAAAAAAATATAGTCATAATTGTTTTCTTTAATGAAAAGTTTTGAGATACTCGATTTGATGATCTAGCCAATAGAGTAGTATCTAGCCGATAGTAGTATTATTGGTGATAATACGTACCTACATTCAACTGTATCGTTTATTTTTTACTTCATCGTCTGTTATAGTAAACTAAAAACTTGTTTTCTTTTTTTATTAAATTAACTAAAGTGTTTTGAAGTTATTTATTTAAGTGATTGTGTTTAGTCCGTTTAAAATAAAAACCTACTTGATAAAATAATGAACGGAAAACAACAAATTTAAAATATCACGAGTATGTTTTTAAATTATTTGTTTTACCAGAAAGAGTAACTATTCAAATAATCATTTTTCTTTGTATTAAATTGTTCTTTTCAAAGTTTATTCCATTGCTGTGACAAAAAAAAAATAGTTTTTATATTTATTCACCGACGGCTTTATTTTAAATGCAATTGGGAAACAAATAGTAAAGGGAAAAGACCGTTAGTAAACAACAACGGGAATAAAATGAACATACTGGCACAAGCTTTGTAGATTGCACAGCTAGTTTTGCTTTAAAATCTTTCGTAAATATATATGTCATGTAATATTTTATTAGATTTGTAGATATTGAACATTAGGACTACGATTAAATTAATATTTGAATGTGTTTATTTTAAAATTATTATTATTAAGTTGCGCGGACGTATTTTCTTAATATATTAATTAAAAAAATTTTACGTTTTTCTTTTAGATACAAAAGACAATTTTTTTTTCATTCATCATATAATGTTTTTTTTTCAAGTTGTTATTTTCATGCAGGACATTTATTATTCTCGAGTCGGAGTTTCGTATTTTATTTTTGTTTTTGGTTAATCTGTCTCGACTCTAAAGTATAGAATGAGTTATAGGGTAAAATTTATTCATTGCAACGTGCAGTGTGTAATAGAATCAAAATTATTTCTCTTATGGTATGTTTTATCGTTTTACTGTTTGTTTTTTCTAGTTAAACATTTTCGTGTGTTCGTGATCACAAATATATCAATAGGTTAAGATTGCAATAACTAGAATTTTATTTTAAAATTATGTTTCCTTTTTATAATGGGAAAAATTTGATTGTGGTTAAAAGTTGTATGTATTACTATACAGGAAAATAGAATATTGCTGACTAGCTAAAAATGTAGCCTCCAAGCCGATAGCTAAAGTAGGCTATAGAAATTGTCTGTACAAACAATGCCAAGGCAGATAATTTACAATTTGACTAATAAGGCAGGCAACTTTTATGTAAATGCGTCAATAATGATTATTTTTTTACCTTAATGCATACAATATTTTATGTAATCACGTTTTTTGGTCCGACCTGCCAAAAATTAGATTAATTTTTTTCCGTTCACCCAATTTAATTTTTTTTTCATATTGCGACAAACACATGCTTTAACCCGAAATGCATTTTGAGTAAATAAAAAACAATTTGGTGAGGCCTTCATTCAAATATTGTTCCAAACAAATTTAATTGACTTGAGATGTGTTTTGTACGGATTTTTTTTGTGATGGAACCCTTATAAAAATTTAGATTTAATGTCATTTTAGTCTTTTCTTTTTAACAAATAACACTTACTAAGAGGCTTACTAATTTTTAGTATTGACCAATGATTCTCAACCCTTAGGTTGCGACCCTAAATTTGGTCGCAGACAATTATCGTTTGATTTCAAGAAAATGTCTGAAAAATATTTTTTTTTAATCTTAAATGTTGGTGTACTTCTAAAGAAGTGCTACAAAAAAAATTAACTTTATTTCCTTAAGAATCCCTAGCTTGTACTTAACAGTTCTTCATTAGATACATACGGCTCTTTATCTTAGTTTCTGTTACACATGTTGTAGGTCTATTTAATTGTTTATATTCTAAGCTATATCCTTGCCTCAACTTGCCTACTTGCCTCCACGACTGTAGTCGTTTGTAGTACTGTGTCACTGGTCAAGACTACTACTACTTCCAGATTACTGTTTTTGAGTTCTTTTTATTTCCATCATATCATCATATTACCAAATTTCCAAAAATAATATATATATATATATATAATTATATATATATATATATATATATATATATATATTATATATATATATATAATTGCGATTAAAATGCAATCCTCTAGCTGATATTCGAACTCAGGATGAAAGTCCACCCTAAACGCAGGCACGCTCTGACCGACTTAGTCATCCCGAGGACAGGAATAGCACTGGACCAGTATTATAACCTGATCTTCTTGCACTCACAATAGAAATACTACGCTACACAGAGAAGTTTTCGATCAGAAAAACTGGTGAAATCGGCCTTCGCCATAAAGTAAAAAAAGTATATATATATATATATATATATATATATATATATATATATATATATATATATATATATATATATATATATATATATATATATATATATATATATAATATATATATATATATATTATATATATATATATATATATATATTATATAATATAATATGTATTTACATTTTAAAGAAATCTAGCAAGAAGGAAAATCAGTATAAAATAACTGCTGCTTCTTCAATTATAGAACTAGCTAAATTTGCAGAATCGTCTTACTGTGGTTTAGCAGACTATTAATCTCACCACAATGTAATAGATGAATGTTTGTTGAGCCTAAGTCAACTAAAATGGTTTTAATCTTTAGAAGGGGAGGGAGGAGGTGAAGATTTAGGATAGACCCTTTATTTCCCCCGCTCAACTGAGAGTTAACCAGTTACAGGTTGGGTTGTAAAACTAACTTTACCTTTGTATGATCTTTCTAAGAAAAAATCCTCTAAAACAATGAGAGTAAACTTTAAAGGGAAGTTTAACTCTGTGATAAATTAACCCTAAATGAAATTGGGTTTAAAACTCTCAATAGGTTCATTTAATAATGTATATTTTTCTTACTGTTTCAATAATTGGGAAGTTTTTTCTTACGTTTTCCTAGTTGAAGCTACTGAGACTAGTATTCTCTCGGCTCTTTCGAGGAGTAGACAAAATCTTATATCTTAAAAATTTTTCAAAAAATCGTACAGCAGGCCTATATAGGGAGGGGGGGGTGATTTTCTACGCCATAAGATTTTTGCACCATTTGTTTATAAGATTTACAGGACCATAAAGTTGTGTAAGAAGGCCACAAGTCTTTAGTTTTGGTCATCAAAACTAAGATATGATCCGGGGCTAAACAATATGCTGACTCAGCATCATTTTACAATAATTTCAAAAATTTCGAAAAAAAATCCAAATGATACATTTTAGTTCTGGTAATTTTTTACCTACTCTCTTTACGTTCAAAATGCGAAAAGATTATGTTTTAAAAAATAGAATGAGTGCAAGTGAGTGAGAGATACTTTAGAGAGAGATGGTACATTATATTCCGATGGGCTGTATCTTAAAAAAGCGATGCTGGTAAAAAACTTTTATTTGCATTTTTTTGAATTTTTAAAAATAAAGTAGTTGTAAGAATTTTAATTTTGAGTTACTGAAAAGTTAATTTTACTTTTTCATGTTTCATTTTTTTACTGAGTTGGCATATTGTCCAGAACCGGATTAAATCACCAGACTTGTGGTTTTCTTACTCCACTCTACTCGACCCCAATCTCTTGAGCTAATTTTGTCTTCGAAAATTCTCTAAAAATTGTAAAAAATCGAAAAATAATCTAATTAAGTGGAAATTCTGTACGTGTATTTCTTACGTTATAAATAAGTACACCAAGTTTCGTTTCAATGCGATAAGTATATTCATGATTTTTGTTGGATCATATAAGTTAAGCAGCAACGTGCGTGGTCAGAGACTGGGTCGGTGACACCTGGGAATGAAACGGATGTATATATTATCTAAAGGTCATTGTTAAAGAAGACGGGTTGCGGAATAAATATGGTGATTTCTATAATCTAAGGACGAGCTATGCGAGTCCGCATAGGATAAGCATAAGCATAGTGAATCTGATGTGGTGAGGAAGTTTCCAGGCACTCCGAACCTGATTTGCTGACAAATTGAGGTATAAATTTTTTCGCAGGAGAAAAGTCTCTATGTATGTATTTTGGGGTGCTTAATCAAATGAAACTGGTGCGGAGTCAACAAGACCTTTATAATTGACCAAAAAGTCGAAAAAAAACATTAAAACAACAAGGAACCAAAATAACGGTCTGTAAAAAGTAATTGTAAAGAAGAGTGTCGTTTTCTGTGTTCTTTGGGGTAGTGAATCAAATAAAAACCGGTCCGAAGTCGTTACGACCACTTTAAGTCTCTTGGCAAGGAAGCCTTGTTTCATGATTGTTAACTTGTTTTTACTACTATTATTTTTTTGGAAATAATTGATGTGAATAAATATAATCAAATATACTATTCCATCCACCTCTTATCATGCTGAGCTCTGTTAAAAAACCATCGGTTATTTTCGTAATCAAAACAAAAAGGATTTATCGAAAGCTACTCTCTGCAGTATTATAAAAAAAGATAACCTCTTTTTACAGGCTTTTTATTTTAATTTTTTTTACTCCCGAATAATTTTATTCAGGAAACAAACTTATTAGAATGTAGGCCTAAGCAGAAGGTTTATTATTATACAATAAATTACAACAAACTAGACCTGACTTTGAAAATGTAAATATAATTTTGTATAGCAAATGTCTCATTTAAAATTCCAACAAATTCCAAATTGACATTACGCGGAAGAAGTAATTCTTATATTAGAAATTTTGTGACGCAATTACGTCTGAAAAAATGGTGGTAACAAGCAGATTTGTCTTATTGTAAATAAATTAAATTGTATTTATTTTAGTTTTATTATCTTTTTTACATTGTGTTATTTTTATTTTATTATTTTTTTCAAGGCGAAATATTTTATCCATTTCCATTTGTAATATTTCTTGGAATGTAAATGTAAGAGATTATATTTTCATTTCAATGCATAAGCAATGAAGTTTTTTTTACGTTTTAGAATTACTACATTTTGTTAACTTAAAATAAAATATAACAAGCTATCAGTCATGGAACAAGTCTTCCCTACCGATTGCCTTAAAAATTATTATACAAAAAAAAGTTATTTAAAAATTAATTATATATTTGAAGAAACTAGCATTAAGAAACATCATCAGAAAACATTGGAACCTGTCAATTATTAGGTTTAGTTTTAAGTTGGATATATTTTTTGTTTTAGGTAATTGGGTTTCAAGATTAGGGAAATTTTAATCCCTAATAATTAAGGATAACAAAATTTTATCCTTAATTCTAATCCTTCCCTTTCTAATCTATAATTTCCTTAAGCTTTTTATTTGATTTGAATTGGTTTGATTGACTTGGATGTTATATAATTTTAAGTTGTTAAATATTTGTAAATGTCATGTTTATAAAGAGATAGAGTACGTACTATTAATTCGTTATAAGTTATAGTCAGGGAAAGAAGAAAATCTTTAGTTTATTATGGAAGATTTAAGTCTGATCAGAAAAATATATCTCACCGCCTCGGCTGCCTGTGATTAAGAACGGGCGGCCGTTCTTAATTGCTTGGCTCGATGTTTGCTTCATATGTTGGCTTCTTAATTGCTTGGCCGTGTTGCTTGGCTCGATAGTTGTCAATTCCTCTGGGTTCATTGGCGCCGTATCTTTCGTCGCGCTTTGCGGATGTTGATAAACGTGGAATGTGCGGTATTGTTGCGGATTTGTTCAGTTCAAGTTCTGAACGTTCTACTTATCATAGTTAAGTGAATTTAACTATAGCAAAGTTAACTTGGATAACTAAGTTAAATTTGATTATGCACATCATCTAAAGTTATGTGACGTAACCTAAAAGTGACGCTTGTGCGTGGGAGTGCTATTTTATTGATTATTTCGACAATTTCTTATTAGATAAACAAAATGGTCAATGGTTGATTTAATAATAGTCAATGGGTTGTCAGGAGCTCGCAAATTTTGCGAGGTTTGATCCAACACATCTCCACTGTGAGTTTAGATAGTTACCGCATGGGTTTCCTTCCTATCAATCTCATTCCATCCTATTTCTAGTCTATACTGACGGAATTAATCTATGTGATTTATAATGAGATGAAACTTGGTAAATTTGTTAGTCCTATACATGACTACATGTTTTAAATTTCAATTCGATCAAAATATCAATTTGATTTCAATTTTTTTTAACTCATTAGTGCCTGTTAAATTATTTTCCGGATAACAAAACAAGACTTACAGATTGATTTTTTACCAAGTATTAATTCAAAGATGATAATAGACACACACATACATACACTTACGGAGACAGACAACCTTGTGATAAAATCTCAGGAGGTTATCACAAAGTTGTCAAAAATAAAACACAAACGTTTTATTTTTATCACATTTGATGAGAAATAAAGATTTATTGATTTATTTTTAATTGAGGAAAAGTAAAAATGAACTTCTTTATATTCTTTGAGAAGATATTTTTTACAATACAATACTCTGCCAGGCACTTTATAAAGCTTCTATGCTTATTTCATTTTTATATTATATGCCGCATGAAAATTATATTTTACTTTTTAATATATAAAAATTATAATATTAAATAAGTAGTAAATAAATATGAAGAACTATGCCAAAATATTTTACAAGAAATATTTTATAAGCAAAAAACTTACAAGCACTATTTCATAGCATTACAAGAAACCCTTTTAAAAATACTCAATGTGATGTCAGATAAATTCCTCTCGGGCTGTAAATGCTTGTGTAAAAAGTCAGATTCGCTTCGCTCATCCAAAAAATATTTTCCGAGCACATCTACACCTATAGATTGATGTTTTTACAAAGTTTCAACTCTCAAGCATAAATACACTAGGAGCTACGATGATAACAGACACACGCACATACTCATAAGACTGACAACTTTGTGAAAACTACTCAGGAGGCCTTAAACACCTAAAACGGATAATTTCGGTACCATCTCGGTTTCGGATTTTTTTGCAAACACAATACGTTTCCTATATACGTGAAAAATGAATAATTTTTTAATAATGTCAATGAAAAACCGGTGAGGATGTTTTAATACAAATATACTTTTGTGAATTTCTTTACGTACTTTGCAAGCCTTTTCAGAAAATATAGAACATATAGAAGCTAGTGTACTTATTCTTTTACACATCCGCCAGTGTGATCCGCCTTTGCGAGGTTCTTGAATGTATTATGTCAAAGGATGTGTAGAACCTCGCTCTAAATACCACTGACGTTCCCTAAAATTGTATTAAATAAAACGTAGTCGATAAACGCTGGTAATAAAATTTTCGTACAAGACAAAAGAATCAATATCTGCATAACTGCTAAATCAATTTCTCTCTCATTCTAATCATATCACTTATTAATTACTCTCTACTCTTAAAGCTCAACTGCAATGAGTCTTTTCTACTGTCGACTATAGTATAGGAAAGGGGTTTATTTTAATAATAACCCATAGTTTATTAAGTGCTAGGTGGATTGAAAATTTTAAGTAATATTTTATGTTATCTCAGGAATTCCGCAAGGCTCTCTTAGTCCCCCCCCCTTTTCATTCTCTACTTGGCATGAAAGGGATTCAACTACATTATTTTTTTATCAACTTCAGCTAGGTAAAATTTCTTTTGTTTGTGTAAAAGCTTTTCTTGTGCTGAATATTTTAAAATTTTATTTTTTTACTTTTTAAATTTATTTAAATCTTTAGTGCACTTTACTATCGTTAGAGTTGCCGTAACTATAATATTAATATTGTAAAATATTTGGCTTTTACATATCCTGTGTGAGATATGATGAGATGGCTTTTAAAACCAATTTTTACTTTAGATGCTTTCAAGAACCTTTTTAAATTTTATTTTTGGCTGGAACCCACCAGCGTTAATCCGTTTGGAAAGGGGGATTAAGGAGTGTTAAAATTGTGACAAAAATTACAACCATAACGAAAATTTACTAAAAAGCATAACTATATAGGAAAATATTTTTATAGATTTATGTAGATCCTAGGCTATGAAAAAAAAGTTATTTAATAAAAAAATACTACTATTTTAAAGTATATCTCATTTTAAATAAAAATCGCATATAGTATTTTTGGGAACTGCAAAATGAAGATTGGTCGAAGAAAACAAAATAAGGTAGGGCGTAAAAGAATAAAAATTCGGTTGTGGAGTACCTCTGAAATTTCCTTAGCTTATTGGATTAGCAGTGCATCTTCACAACTTCGAACTCGCTTGGCTCGTTCTCAAGTTTTGGACATTATCTCATATGCAGTAAGTAAGGTAAACCCTGTTTTATTCCTGGTGTTTACACACTTAGATACTGACCTCGTTCTATGATACTTTTCATTACTGTTTAGACAATGACCGTAGATAAACACACTGGAAAAGATACAGACCAAAGATAACGACCTATGAAGATAACACACCCACATACATACAGACAGACAACTTGTTAAAAACCACTCAGGAGGTCTTAAACCCCCAAAAACAGACGATTTAGTGAAAATCCCAGTTTCGAAATATTTTTTGCTTATTACTTTTCGCATATATAGCACTATATAGGAAATGTAACTTAAAAATTCAATATTTTGATTTCTTTAAACATAATTAGTTGAAGAACCGCTTCTGTGGTTGACATTTTTAAGCGCATTATTCTAACCTTTGACACCTAGGGGGTTTAATGTTCGTATCCTTGGCTACGCTCTCAATTTATTTTAAATTATCGTTTGATTATGGTGGGACACTTTAGATAACTCTTTGAGAGTATGGTTAAAGAGTAAGGGAACGTTCCCCCGGGGTCATCTCTGATAAGCCGCGGGCTCTAAACGGACTTAAGTAATATTATTTTATAATCGCTTGGGAAATTACGTTTGCATTAAATAAAAAATGGTTCGCATTTGATGATCTACAAACAAATGTAATTTTAATTGAAATAATGGGTTACTTGAGTGAACTTTAAAACCATTTTCATTTAGTATTGCTAATTTAACTAATTAATTGAATTATCTATCAATTTAAACTCTTGTCGTTATATAGGTTAAACAGACATTATTTAAACAGATCCTGCTTTGTTTTGAAGTAATATATACATGACGTTAATTGAGCTTTATAGATTTGTAAATTTGTGTTGTACTTTTGATATTAGTCACTAAAATTAAGAATCTAGGTAATATTTTTTTTTAAAAAATCGGGTGCAGGGTACCTCTAAACTTTTCCTCATTAGATCGAATTCGCACTAAAGATTGATTTTGTACCAAGTATCATTTCTGTAGCATAAATACCCTAAGGGCTACTATAATGTCAGACACATACAGACAACTTTGTTAAAACTACTCAGGGGGTCATAAAAACACCTGAAAGAGATAAATCAGGTGAATTCCCTGTTTTTTTGCAAACTCAATACTTTTCTTATATACCTACGGTATAAAAATAGTTATGGTTATTAAAATAAGTAAAAATGTAATAAAATTAGATTTTTTTTTATTTAGATTTTGAAATTTTACATGGACGTAATCCCATTTATGTGTTTTAGATCTTGTTGATTTAGAATCTACACCAACATAATTTATAATATTGAATATTTTGTTATATTATTTGTACATATTTGTGTAATAATATTTGTATTATATTAATTTTTAAATAATATAATACAGTAAAGTCCAATATTTTGTGATGTTTAGGTTATTTTATTTTAAAAACCACACAGTTCGAACCCATGTGGTGGATTATTATAATTACAATTATTATTTGTAAAAAAGAGCAATAAATCTTAACTGCATTGCATTAGTTATAGCCTGTGTAAATAAGTAAATGTACAAATAATTAAAAAGTACACCGTGTACGAACAAGTAAAAAGTGCACAGTGTACAAATAAGTAAAAAGTGTACAGTGTAAAAATAAGTAAAAAGTGCACCATGTACAAATAATTAAAAAATGCACCGTGTACAAATAAATAAAAATTACACCATGTACAAATAATTAAAAAGTGCACCGTGGTCAAATAAGTAAAAAGTACACCATGTACAAATAATTAAAAAGTGTACCATGTAGAAATAAGTAAAAAGTGCACCATGTACAAATAATTAAAAAGTGCACTGTGTAAAAATAAGTAAAAAGTGCACCATGTACAAATAAGTAAAAAATGCACCGTGTACAAATAAGTAATAATGCACCGTGTACTAATTAGTAAGCATTTTACCGTGTACAAATAAGTAAAAAATGCACCATGTACAAATAAGTAAAAAGTGCACCGTGCACAAATAAGCAAAAAGTGCACCGTGTACAAATAAGTAAAAAGTGCACCGTGCACAAATAAGCAAAAAGTGCACCGTGTACAAATAAGTAAAAAGTGCACTGTGTAAAAATAAGTAAAAAGTGCACCATGTACAAATAAGTAAAAAATGCACCGTGTACAAATAAGTAATAATGCACCGTGTACTAATTAGTAAGCATTTTACCGTGTACAAATAAGTAAAAAATGCACCATGTACAAATAAGCAAAAAGTGCACCGTGCACAAATAAGCAAAAAGTGCACCGTGTACAAATAAGTAAAAAGTACCCCGTGTAGAAATAAGTTAAAAGTGTACAAATATGCAAAAAAGTTTTTTACCAAGCAAATTCGCTAGTTTGGGATAACGTATGAGGCTTACGGAAAAAGTATGGGATGCGAAATTGGTATTTTGTGTTTATATACTTATTTAACCAGTTGTTTGTTGTTACTTAACCATATTTTATCTTTTTTTAATAAATCGTCTAATATTAATTAATATACTAATTTATTTACGCGCTTCAAAGCATTAAAAGTTAATTATATTTACCCTTGGTAATAAAAATCCAATAACAAAAAGTATTGCAAAATATCAGAAAAATTCAAACAACGTCATCGTAAATAAAACCACGAGAGATTTACGAGAGATATTGAAAATAGGGATTACAATGAACCTTCAAAACCATAAATTCTAATTAATCACACCAGTATAATAAATATAATTTTAATACCAAAAATAATTAATTTAAATTCTAAGTTAGTTATTTTAAAGAGATTAATTACAATATAAGTACCCATAATTTGAATACGTTCAATTAAAATGAATATTCTGCCCGGCGTGAAACTAAGCTTCCAAGCTCATTTTCTTTTATATGCCATATGTTCTGTGAACATTTTGTTTTAAAATTGGAAATTTTCTATGCAATGTGTTTTCTTGCTCAAAATTAAATTTTCGGTTTATGTTTTACTAGAGCTAGTAGCATTATAGCTAGTAGTATTATTACTTGATACTCATTTACTGTCGAAATTTTCAATGAAAATGCGCATTTAAAATTATGATCATGGATCTACAATCTGCAGTGTTATTCGCACTCATATGAAGCTTATAGCTTATTCTTATCTTTACATTGTTTTAGCGCACTTCCTTTGAACAACTAAGGAATAATGCCAGTAACGAGTTGTAATGTCTGACTATGCTTTGGTTGTCAGGCTTAAACCGAATACTTAATTAAGTAAGACGTAAGCACGAATTTCAAAAGTTTTGCTCGGCTTGTGGACCGTGTCAAAATATTTAGAAGTAATAAACTCATCAAAGAAGTAGTGTATCCCTCATTGTAACCTTTAATATTGAAAATCAGTAAGGAATAATAAAAGATAAAATTGTTGTGGCAACGTTTTGGTCAATTGTGATTATGGCCAGCTTGGGGGCAATGTTTGCCCAGTAATTCTACCTTTTATGCTCCTGTATAAATCTTTATTATCTCTCTTGGATCAAAATTAATTAAAAATTTCAAAATTAAAATCTTAGAGTGATAAAAATAATCGGTAAACACACAGAGGTTGATGTTGTTACAAGTATTCTCCTGATCAGGTTATGACTATATACTTAATACTGGAAGAACATATGTATCGCTGAGTAAGGAAACATTTCAAAGGAGATTGGCCCGGTTTGTGGACATCCGAGCCAAAATTACTTATTTCTGACGTGGAGAGTTTAGGTTCACTTTACTCCATGTTGTACCGATTGTAAAATTGAAAATTCGTATCCACTAGAAAGAGATGTTCCTCTCAGTTTTTTGTACGGCTTACAAAAAACTTTGTTTTGTACAGCTGGAAGTTCATTTATTTGTAGTTCAGTCACAGTTCCGCTAAATAGCAACACTGTTTTAACAGTATAACCATCTTTATTTTATTTATTTCTTATTTCTTTTAAATTTTAATTAAATTATTTAATAGAAATAAAATTATGGAACCCATTTCTTATAAGTAAAAAAGTTATTTTGTTAATGTCCTTTATTTTATTATTATTCTTAACATTAGAAATAAATAGTTTACTCTACTTGGTTGTGAATTACTCTTTTTTTACCTCAGCTACTTTTACTCGCTTCGTTCGCCAATAAATGCAGTCGTTTAGGTAAAAAATATTTATTTTACAGCCTAGTAGTGTAATATACTATTCTTTTGGTGATAATATTTAAATGAGAAAATTCTAGTAAGATATACAGATCCTTTCAAATTGTCATTATAATAATAAAAATCTGTTTCTTGTTGTTTAGCTTTTCTGAGCGTCATTTTAGTAAGTTTGGTGTATTTTTCTGTTTCAGAGTCCAACGCCACCGCAGTACGTAATGTGGTTTCACAACGATCAGATGATAAATTACGAAGGCTCAGAGAGTCGCGCTACGGTGACAACGGAGCCTGGTGAGAGGACTGTCAGCAAGTTAGTCATATTGAAGGCTAATTGGAGACACTCAGGCAACTACACCTGCAGGGCTTCCAATACAGAGCCTGATTCTGTCTATGTCTTCGTCTCCAGAGGTATGTATTTTAAATTTATTTTAGTAGGGAAATGCCATTTATAATACGTATAATTTATTAGGAGAGAATTTATGGAGTATGGTTTAGTTTAATTTAGTTGGGTTCTTAAATTTTCTCCCTGTTAAGCTAACTTTACTTATATCATTTGATACTACCGAGTTTTGCAAAACATGAATAGTTGACACAATATAATTGTGCGAGAGACACCTAGGAATTGTAACAAGCAAAATGCAATGCTACATCTGGGAACTGTTCCATCATTCGACATTCGTCATCATTGATGGCTCGACATAATCTCATGTCCCTCATCAGGGGATCTAAACAGAGTGGGACATGACATTATGTCGAGTCATCAATGATGACGAATGTCGAATGATGGAACAGTCCCCAGATGTAGCATTGCATTTTGCTCGTTACATTTCCTAGGCGTCTCTCGCACAATTATATTGTCTTAACTTTACTTATACTATGAGAAAAATGGTCCTGTGATTTATTATTTCGGACAAGAAAATGTTAGTATTGAAGTCAGTTAACATGGGCGCTAGTATTTTATTTGATAGCTACGAAGGCCTTTTGTAGCGTTGTACTTACTTTTTAATGTATGCTGAAGTCTTTCAGTTCACAGCCATTCAATTACGTTTTTATGTTCACAAAAACTTTTAAGTACCACTGGTTATATGAACGAAATTGCTGTTCAGCCTGATGGGCCCCCAAGTTGTGAAAATAAAACTACATCGCGAATATTATTAATATACTGGCAACTGTTTGTAATAAAAAAAAATACTACAACACAATCTAGTAGAATAAAGAAAATAGGTTACTACTTACTACTAGCGCTTTCAAAACTCAAGTGATGAGGCCCATCAACTTAATTATAACTTAATATAACTCAATAAATCATAATTACAAACTTGTCAATTAAGTGTTCCTAAAACGCTTCGGAGTAAACTAGCTTTGTTGTTATTGTTTATCTATCTTTTGAATCAATAATGGCAATGTTTTATTTTTATATTCAATGCTTTGTTAATTTAATTTTTTGCAGTAAAATGACACATTCCTAACAGATATAATCAAACTATTTAATTTAAATTTTAGTCCCACCAATAAATATATATTTTACTTAAAACATTAAATGGTATAGTTGGTATAGTCAAGCTTTCGAATCTTGACTATACTCATTCTTTATGTCTTATACTATTTGATGATATATGTAGTGCAAAAAGGAAACTGTGAAATGATTAAAAGTTATTGGCTCTTAAATAGTTGAAAGTTTGAAAATCAGAAGTCAATGAATTTAAAATGGCGACTTGTATTCAAATGAAATATTGGAGATTAATTAACCATTTAATGGTGTACATTAGTAACAAATTTCAACTCTATCGTTCAATTTCGTTTTAGCATTTTTTTTTAAATTGATGAGTCACCAAAGTAGGTTATTGACGTCTAAACAGTTTTATCTTCGTGGGTAGTACAAATTAACCTTTTCTATAGTCTGGTTTTTGTGCTAAGTCCTAACTCTCTAGCATAAACGTGACACAGGCACCCCACACACATACAGACAGTGTGATGGAAATCACTCAAAACGTCATAAAAGTGTCCCAAACGGATAATTATGAAGAAACCTCGGTTTTGAATTTTTAGGGTGAACGCAATACTTTTTTCATACATACAGTAGTGAGGGAGAAATAGTAAAAAAAGAAATAATCCCTATGTACATGTTTTTTTCTTCCAAATAGATCAAAATTTTGAATTCAATTTCAAAAACAGTAAAATTAAACATAGAACCTATTGAAAACCAGATTTATATATACCAGATGGTTCACTGAATATTATATATATATATATATATATATATATATATATATATATATATATATATATATATATATATATATATTATTATATATATATATATATATATATATATATAGAATCATATATTTGAACTCTCAATACTTTATCCTATACGTACAATTAAATAACCATTAAATTTGTGAATTGCTTGTACAAAAGCAGTCTTATTGTAGAAAATAGAAAATGGTCAATAAGTTTCATTAGATAATATTTTATGTTGGCATTGAGCTTACTTTCTTTTAGGATCAAAATCCCATTTATTCTTACTGGAAAGACGACGATACCGACTCAGAATTAACGAAGCGGAAAAACTGAATTGGAAAATCATGTTGATAGGCAGGGTAGGTAGGGGATCGCCTCCTTACCATTTAGCTTCATTGAACCCAAGTGATGTAGGTCATAGACATAGAGGTGTATATGTATGTATAAGGTATATATCAAATGTCACACAAGGGGTTGTCTAAAAGGCTTCTCTCCCTTTTAATTTTTTGACAGTACACAATATAGTTTTAAAAAATTACAGGAAATCCATCATGTATAGTGAAGTTTTATTTTTAGTGCCACAATGACGCCCTACGAAACCTGACTTTAATTTAGACACCATATTTTTTCTTGCTTATATCGATTTTTACGACTAAAATAATCAATAATTCAGAATCAAAGAAATGTTATGCGTTTATACTCCTTTATTTTTTAGAGTACTAATTTTTAGTTCGATATGTTTTGCTATCGTTTTGTTTAGTTAGTTCTTATATTACTTTGGATTTTATATGTGGGCGTAATTAAAGATTTAATTCTGCTTAAGACAGTTCCTTTAGGATTTTATTGAACTTAATTAATATATCAATTACATTTATTATACATCAATCGATATCTATTTAATCAGATTAACCTGGTAGGGAGATGTTATTTTACGTCTAATTGGGAACTCTACCTCACAGCACAGGTCATGTCTATTGTTAGGGATATTCTCCCTTTAATATTTTATTATATTTAAACAAGAAATATTGTGTATATTAATTACGGGTTTGTAACTTTCTTTTTGTTAAAAAGTTAATAGGTTTGTTATTTTTTTTATAACAATTTTTTTTCTCATATTTACGAAAATGGTTAAATACTGAAAAGGTCGACTCTCGTTATATTTTGTGTACCACTTCTAGTGGTAAACTTTTGTATATAATTTTATTTTTGACGTGAGCGCTTCTATATTGATGAGTCCCAAATTAACTGAGGACCTCCTCTGTCTTAACAGAAGGGACCTTAGAATAGTAACTGAACTGCTGACTGGTCACTGTCACCTCCAAAAACATCTCCATACCATTGGTATCTTGGAGGATAACCCAGTGTGTAGGCTCTGTGAATCGGAAACCGAAACTGCATCTCACATACTTCTGAGATGTGAAGCCCTAGCCTTTCAAAGGTTCTCCAACTTTGGTAGGAGCATTCTCACCAAGTTTGACTCTAGCAATGAATCACTGGTCAAAAAGATCCTAGACCTAGTCCGGGGAAAAGGATTATTCTGACCTGGACCAATTAAGGGGATTGTACAATAGACTTCCAGTCCAGTGCAAATGGGGTCTATCCTCGACTCCAACCCCAATCATCAATATTAATAATAATAATAATGATGAGTATGTGTTCTCGTTGGCAGCGTTATGATGTTTGTTATCTTGATAAGTGGTCTATATGGAATGTGGAATGCAGCGTCATGTCTTTCTTTGTATACTGGGGACGAATGAAGTTGCTGCATCCAAGAATTGCCATTCCACATTTTCCTCTCATTTAGATAAAATGTTATTGTATCTGAAATGTTTCATTCGGTATATTCTGAGGATGACTTATGACTGTCTAAAGTGTTCTTTCAAGAAAGTTTAAGACACCTTGTACCCAATATTTTTTATTTGAACCCGTAATTGAAGTCTTTAATAGTTTTACATCGAGGGAATTTAGTGACTTTAGTCGAACTGTGCTTTCAGTTTTTATATTGGTAAATTGTAAAAAAACTTCGGAATTGTAAATTTTTTACGACTTCGGAATGTTTCCTCCAGACAGGTTTCAAAGCCCCTTAGGCTCTGTATTGTTCGTAAACACTGAAGTATCTTGATGAAATCTGATTTTTAACTAAACTTAATGCTAGAAACCTCAACTAAATTCATTACGGGATTTTGTGTTTTCTAAAGGTGACTTTTTATTTAACTCGACCTCCACACATTGTAAATAAAAGTAAAACATTGTACTTTTTTAAAGAAAATAAAAAATGGCTTCATTCTCACCTTTTAATAAGGTTTTCCTTTTAACACAGACTTTTTTGTTCAACTAAGTTTTGTTGTCTTTACTAACCCAGATTTTTTGTTTTTATTTGCCGCCTCCCTTACTCACCGCCTCTGCCTCACCCCGCCGCGTCCGATTCCCCAGAGATGGTGAGATTTTCCCCATTATAAACCTCTTTTCTTTTTAACCAAGAGAAAACCAAACAAGTGATGAAAAAAAGTGTACCAATGCTGAGGAAAATAATCCACTGCTGGAGGAAAACACAGTCGAGGGTTGAAAAGGAAAAAAAGCCGGAAAGTTATAATGACGTTTTCGCATTATCTTGATTCAACAATTTAATGGTTTTTAAGGTTTAAAAAAATACCTCGGGAAAAGAACCTGAAAGGTCTAATCTAATACTATGCTCTGCTTTACTAGATGTTTTAACAAGTCATGGTTATATTTTTATCTTGTCTACAATTCTCTGAAAATGCAAATAATAGTTAAATAAAACCATTAACTCGATTGCAAAAAGATTTTACCCCTAGAAAGGCGAAAATGTAAACTTTTGTCCATATTTCTCTTTAGCTTGGTCAGTTATGTGAACCTGATGCATCTTAACTTGGAGGTCTCAAGTTTAATATTCTTTAGTGACGCATTATTTTGACCATTTATGATTTTATAATAATAATAACCAATAATACTATTTCATGGACTCTTACTTAACGGTGCTTGAGGCATCAAAGTGTTGTTTTCACATTGTTTCTACTTTAAGTCATGAAAATTGTACCATTGTTGATGTAATAAAAATAAATAAAATGTGTTTCTATTCTATTCTAATAATACTACTTAATAATAGTTATTATTGAATAAATTAATATTTACTATAGGACTACAGTCTTCATTAATCGTAATTTGTAATGTTTAATTAAACATTATTTCGATAGTTATTAATACGTTTTATTCACCAATTATTATGTTAAGTTAGATATTTTTGCGGTGATTTAATTCGATGTAAACAAACCAAACGCATTCGGAGGTTATAACCTGACTTTTTGTGAAGACGTGTGACGTCATTGCAGGAATCGGTATAGGCGGTCAACATTGAAAATTTACTATTTATTCCTGCAATGACGTCAATTTCGAACTATAACCTAACCTGTCAAAAAAATTGATTTTATTTATAAAATACCTCTAATTAAACCACCTTATAAATTATAACAGCTTGATAGTTGTATATTTATTCATTCAACTATTCTGAACTGCATTATTTCATTTTAATAAAAAAATATTAAAAAAGACAAAAATTTAGTAATTTATTGTGAAAAATCGTGTTTGAAGAACCTGAAAACTTTTCCTTAATACATCACATTGAATTGTATTTATATTTATCAAATAACCTATTATATTTATTATTAAGGCTTCTCTCTATCTATACTTCAACTTATCCAGCAGAATAGTGTGACCAAACCAAATTATGATATTTTTTTTTATCCCGCTTTGGTGTAAAAAAGTGTAAGAAAGTTTTTATACCCTGTAAAAAGCGGCTTCATTTATTATTAAAAACACTTTACTTAGCAACCATTAAACTTAAATTATATTTAATATGCAGTTATCTACCTTCAACCTTTTAACACTTTCAGAGCAACTTTTACTTCTTACTACTTTCTATTGCAGGAAAAATATTCTGGTCCCAATAAATTGGACCAAAATGAAAATTAAATAAAGAAACATGAATGAATTTTAGTTATTATCATAAATGTACTTACTTATATATATATAATATAATTATATATATATATACATATTATATATATATATATATATATATATATATATATATATATATATATATATATATATATATATATATATATATATATATATATATATATTATATATATATATATATATATCTGTGTTGTGTATAAAACTTATGTTTAGCTGTACATCTAGAAGTATTTAAAGTAAGGTGTATGGATGAACGTGAGAGGATGTATTATTGAACGAACGTAAGTTAGTTTTTACATTTCAGAAGATTGGGACGGCGCGTATGTTTGTTTGTATGTTTGTGTCGCGATAACTGCCGTAAAAATTAACCGATTTTAATAAAATTTTGTATACAGGTTAAACTAATTATGTGTTAGAACTGTATAGTTTTTAGTAATATTCCGAAAAAATATTTTCAAAATGGCAGCCAATATGCGGACCGGATAAAAAAAATTTTTGAGCGAAAAAATCGTGTTGTATATCATTTTAAAGCTCTTAATGAGTAGAAAAGAAAATATAATGTTTTTATGGTCAACATTTTAAAATTTTTTTTTTTGAAAAATTTAAAATGGCGGCTAAAATGATGAACTCAAAAAATTTAAAATTAAAGAATAACTCCGAGTAAATATATCGTTGTCTCTTGATTAAGTAGAACAAAAATGATATATACTAAATTCCGAAAATTCAACATGGCGGCCATAATTTAATATAATAATTAGATTTTACTAATTTTATAAGAATTTAATAAAGAAAAAGATCTATTGTAATACACTTTAGATATTTTTATACAAATTAAATTAACTATATGTCAGAGCTGTACAGTTTTTGGTAATATTACAAAAAAATATTTTCAAAATGGCGGCCAATATGGCGGACCGGAAAAAAAATTTGAGCGACGAAATCGTGTTGTATATCGTTTAAAGCTCTTTAAGAGTTAGAAAAAGAAAATATATTGTTGTATTAATATAAATCTACGCAATCTAGCGAGCGAAGCGAGCCTTATTTTACTATGTATTATTATAATATATAAGCATTCTAGCGAGCAAAGCGAGCCTTTCCTTTATATGTATTATTGTAAATATAGCACTCTAGCGAACGAACAGCGAGCCTTTTTAGTATGTATTTATTATAAATATAAGCAATCTAGCGAGCGAAGCTAGCCTTTTTTACTATGTATTATAATAAATATAAGCATTCTAGCGAGCGAAGCTAGCCTTTTTTACTATGTATTATTATAAATATAGCAATCTAGCGAGCGAAGCGAGCCTTTTTTAGTATGCATTATTATAAACATGTACACTCTAGCGAGCAAAGCGAGCCTTTTTGCCATGCATTAATATAAATCTACGCAATCTAGCGAGCGAAGCGAGCCTTATTTACTATGCATTATTATAAATATAAGCAATCTAGCGAGCGAAGCGAGCCTTTTTTTAACTTTGAATTATTATAAATATAAGCAATCTAGCGAGCGAAGCGAGCCTTTTTTTAACTTTGAATTATTATAAATATAAGCAATCTAGGGAGCCTTTTTTACTATGTATTATGATAAATACACGTATTGTAGCGAGTGAAGCGAGCCTTTTTTACTATTTAAAATGTTAAAGATACCTTAACTTTTTGACTTTATGCTTTAAAATAGTATAGCGTCCGAATGTTTCGATAGACTATCTTCGTTTGCTTTAAATAAATAATTTTATTTGATGTATTCTTTTGACGTGAGTTCTTGGTGCAACGCATTACTAGTTATAGTTTTATATAAGTAAAATTCAACATGGTGTAATAACATGATGCTGGTTTTCTGTGGCCACATGGTTGACATAGGCTTCATGACCACATTGTTGACATAGGCTTCATGACCACATGGTTGATATTGGCTTCATGACCACATGGTTGATATAGGCTTCATGACCACATGGTTGATATAGGCTTCATGACCACATGGTTGATATAGGCTTCATGACCACATGGTTGATATAGGCTTCATGACCACATTATTGATATAGGCTTCATGACCACATGGTTGATATAGGCTTCATGACCAACGATGTTGATATAGGTTCATGACCACATGGTTGAATATAGGCTTCATGACCACATTGTTGATATTCATGACCACAGGCTTCACCACTTGTTGATATAGGCTTCATGACCAAATGGTTGATATAGGCTTTATGACCACATGGTTGATATAGGCTTCATGTCCACATGGTTGATAAAGGCTTCATGACCACATTGTTGATATAGGCTCATGACACTTTGATATAGGCTTCATGACCACATGGTTTATATAGGCTTCATGACCTCATGGTTTATATAGGCTTCATGACCACATGGTTGATATAGGCTTCATGTTAAAAAGGAGAATTGTTTTTTATTTAGTTGTTGTATGTACGTATTTATATGATCTGTGGGTTTATTGGGGCACTCATCACTTTATCAATGAGTCCTTTCAAAAAAACTACTCTCCCTCTCAATTTAAAAAAATTATAAAATTAACTACTAGAAGAATAAATTGCTGAATAATTATACATTTATTTTAAATAAATCAAATCTGTTCTCTAGTTCGAAGGTATTTTAAATTAAAAAAATATTTAATATTATTTTGTTTGCCACATTCTACATTTCACATCAACATTTAATTAAAAAAAATTAATTAATATTGGAAAAAATGCATGTTTATGTATTCTTTTTAATTAAAATTAGTTTTATAAATCAAACTACAAATTCTGTTTTTTCCACAAGAATATTTGTTATTTAAATAGCAGAGCAGGCTTGCGCCATCAACAGTTCTAGGATGTTTTAATTTTTTTTTTTTTTTTTTTAAAAGAGGAATGTAATAAACAAAAATCTCTACTACTATAATACTGAAAAAAAGGAAATTGACAATATACACACGCCCTCACATTGTTGAATCCCTTGCTGTTATTTTGAATGTTACACATTACATAGTTTACCTGATAAACGAAAACCCTTTGGAAGAAAAAAAGGAATAAGATTACTTTTCTTATTAAAACCTGAAAAAAATGGTTAAACTGTTAACATTTGATTCTTTTTTTTGACTTTGTAACAAAGATTTTTTTAAGTCTAAAAACCAGGTTCACTCTCTATTTCTTGCTGACTAAAAAAATAACCTTTGCGAAAAAATCCTTTCCTACGGGAAGAAATACAATTTGAGAAAGTTAAAGAAATCTCTAAGGGCTTAAAAACGAAAATTGAAATAACAAAAATTGTTAAGAAATGTGGCTGCTTGTGATAAAGGATGAAGATGTGATGTTTTGATTTTAAATAAAGATAAAATTATGATTAAATTTATATAATATAAAATTTATTAAACGAAGCTAAAAATAATTGTGAGAGGTAATATTGCATTTTATAATTAATTATTCAGTAAAAAGAGGCTTAAATATTTTTAAGTACTAAAACAGTAACATTTTTTTTATAATTAAGATATTTTCAGTTTTCAGCTTTAAATAAATAAATCGGGTACGGGGTACCTCTGACTATTTCCTCACAAAATCGGATACGCTATGCTCATCCTCCTACTCCGGTCTTGCTTTGCTCGTCCTTGGATAGTAATACATTCGCTTTTTATTCCCAGCGTATTATTACGTTGAGGTATAAACTTATACTAAATTAGAATAATTACTAAATTATTTCTAATTACTAAATTAGAAATAAGTTCTCGAAAAGTCCAATAAAATGTTGACTAATTAACCTAATTTAATCGATAATGAACTAAAGACATTACCAGGGTGTAACATAGTTAGGGTCATACTGGAGAAACCATTTAAAGAAGTGCAAAATTTTGAACTGTTTAAATAAACTCTAAATTATTTGATTACCAAGAAGATGATCTCCACTTAAAACCACTTCGTTTCTTCTCAGAGGTTTTAAAAGGAAAGTTTTGCATCTTATTTGTTATGCTAAAGTTTTTTTCTTAAATTAAAAAGTTATTTAAGAAAAGGAATATTGCGGATAAAAAGCTTATATCGTTATTGTTCATTTCAGCTTTATTTTCGAGTTTTGATTTTGATGTGATAATAAAAATTAACTTAAAAATTTAAAATGTTTTAATGAATCTGAGTGGGACTAATTTGTGGACTTTATTCCAAATTAAATATGTCTCCAATCTATAAGCATGACTGTCATTAAGCTCCAAAATTGGATCTATACAATAATCAATGATGAAAATGTTCATTTTTTTCTGAAGATTAAGATCTTTCGGTGATCATCTTGTCACTGTAGATGAAGAAACGTTTCGCTACCTCCGTGGGAGGCATCGTCAGGGATGTAGGACATCATGGATGAGAACACAATGTTCTACAAAATTGTACTCTGTGTTGTATTTAACATTTAGCACGCTTTCATTTAGCATCTTTCATTTATCATGCGTGCATTTATCATTTTATTGTTAATTTATTTTTATTTTTTTTAGCATATTTGCTACATTTATAAATAGGACACAATGTTTCATACTGTTGACTGTATGGTGTCCCTTTATCTCTTTTTGGCGGTTATTGACATTTTGTAGAACTCCAAACTTAAATGAAATATAGTGACAGAACCAGCTTTAGTTCTACAATAGTTTTAAATAATGTTTTATTTCATTATAATTTCATAAACCACGGTTTACATCTTCAGAAAACTGAAACACAGATATCACCAATACATTTATATCACCAAACATAAATCAGAACTTATAAATACTGCAATAAAATCTACTGATTAGAACCTTACCTATATAAAGTTTAAATCATAACAATAATAAAAGAAACTATTAAATTAAAACAATTAAACATAATAAAACATTTAAAATATAAAAAACAGACTTGATTTTTAAAAACAAAGGTTCTTCCGATTTATCTACAACTTTATCTTCACTTAAAAGTACAATACGACTGACAATAATTATTGACTAGCATATTTGTGATATTTTTTAAAAATAGGTGAATTCACAAACCTTGTTCTAAAAATTTTAGCTTATACACCCCACACTTTTTTCTTTTTTATTAAATCCTAATTTCGCATTATTAAGTCACTTACTTATAGTTTTGCTTAATGTTTTTCATAAAAATGGAAATAAGTTTGGTCTTACACATATTAATTAATGAATATGTGTATATATTATATATTACATTAATTAATGTGTATAGACCAAAATTATTTTTATTTTTATGAAAAACATTTTAAAACTAATACAGGTCAAGCTATTGGATCACTATTGAGTCCAATTTTAGCGGAGATGTTTATAGATAAACATCTCCAATTTATTGATAAATTTGAAAAAGAGTTTATCATAAATAGAGATACTAACCCCTTCTATAAATGTATGGTGTATTACAAGAGGTATGTGGATGACGGCATTGCAATTAGGAAAGGCACGGATAGATAATTGGACTAGTTTCTAGATTTAGCGTTTTTCTTTCTATTGCACAGGTTTGTAATATAACAGATTTTTGAATTAGTTTTGTAATTGTAGTGGGTAGATCTATTGTCTCTAATGATGTGTTTAAAGCTTTAAATTTTCAAACAAAGAAACACAGGGAGCTTATCGTATACACAAAATCTGGGTCTGAACCGCCTACGCCCTGTTAGAGCATTCTCCATTTGCAGAAAGAACTAAAGTTATTATCAATATTTATTAATTGTACTGCTAGATTATTTATTATACTTAAAAACTTTTTCTTGTAAATATGAGACACGTTAGGGCCAATGGATTCCCTATTCTAAGGATTCAAATAAAGACCTATCGACAAATATAGTTTTAAGCGTATAATTAAAACCAAATAAAAGTCATCCTCAGTACCTACAAAACTATGCTTAAAGCTATAATTTTGGATAGACCTTTATTTGAATCCTTTATTTTTTATTTATGATTTGAGATTGAGATTGCTGTATCTATAAGTTAAACATGCTGATTAATTTTGTTTACAATTACTATATCTAGGCGATGGTGCATGATGGTTCTGTAAGTATCGCCCGGTCGAAGTGGATGGTTTTACTTTCCAAAACGGTTTTTGGTTTATAGACGTTAGTAATAAGTATTTTTCTGAATTAGTCTCAATTCTAAAGCTATTTCTAGGCGGATGATGATAGCATATTGATTGTATCGTCAAAGATAGTCATATTCATGGTATTTCGTTCTATTGTATTTTTGTACTATTATTATTATTAGTTTAATTTTTATCATTGAGTTAACTATCATCAGAATAAGTGTACTAAGTTTTTGTAAGATAAGTAATTTTAAGCAGCATCTAGCAAGGTCAATACCTGAATAGTTACCGGTGGAATGAATCAAATGAGAGACGAAGCGAGTTTGAAGTTGTTTAGATAAGCGAAACGAGTCAGAAGTGGAGAGGATGAGCGTTGCAAATCGGATTAGACAAGTAAATGTGGTTAGGTATCGTAGCAGATTTTTTACATAAAATTTGTTATTTATGTCTAATAAAAACTTGATACATTTAAGTTTCAATTTCCCATTGCTGTTTAAAATTAATAAGAAGGATAAACTAAGCAAATTGACAGCAGAGGTGAAGCCAAAGCTGGAAATTTATTATTTGACTGACAGTTTAGGAAATAATAATTTTATAGACGAGGAAAGCCGACCAAGGTAAATTTAAAATACCTACTGACGAGTAATGCATAGGAATAGGTAGATCCGTCGAATTAACGTTTAGAAATTTGAAGTAAAATAGATATTGGAAAATTGTCAGTTCGATATTTTGGTGTTAGTTCGTTCTCTTTGCACGTTGCTTGACGCTTTGCAGAAAAATACAATTTTGAAAATAAAAATAAATTTAAACGGTTTAATTTGATTACCGTAATAACCTTTCGTTTCTGGTTATTTGACAACTCACAAAAAATAGCGTTAGAAAGAATTATATTCGTTTATTGCTGGCATCGCCTCACTGGAAAGCATTCTGTACCAATGGAGTTCGTATCGTCGTTGAATTTTTTGTAGGCAGATAACGTTCAATAAAATAAAAATTAGGACTTAGTTTTAATTCTAGGAAATCTTGCGTGTTAATTTAAATACTTTTTATTTTATTTTTTATTTTATTTTTATTGAAAACAAAATTATATAACTTGTGCTTGGTTGGGTTAAAACTTGTTAAAAACAACGGTTTAACTTTTAATTCCCATCCCCCCCGACCCATTATTTTATCATTGAAAAAATAAAATTACGACCGTTGTCAGCAGCAGATTTTAACTTATATAATTATCCGTGCTAGTTCGTATTTCTCTTTATTAACTCTTTACTGTAAATATCAATTATTTATATTAATGAAAGATTAAATTTAGCGCTTACTTGAATTACTAATACTTATTGGTCTGTTATGTTAATTGGAATGTAATTTACTTTGTACTTTTATTTGAAATATTTAATTTTCGCTTTTCCTCATTTATACCGTAGATATATTATAGTGAAGTATTGTATTGTAAAAATATCCCAAAGTGGAATTGGACCTGAATTATTTGTTTCTGGTGTTTTTAAAACCTCCTCAGTAGGTTTCACAAATTTGTCTTTTTTATTAAAATTTGTCAGTCTTGTATTTATATTGATGAGGATGTTAGAGGTGGAGGTTTTAAGACAAATAAATGTTAATACTTTTTAATAAGATACTTTAAACAATTTTCATTGTAAAGAATTATATAAAATTACATGGGAGAGAAAATAACCAGACAGACTTAATATTTTTTGAGAAGGTTAGTTCTTACATAATCAGCTGACTATGACCGGACGTAACCGCCACTATTTAAAATAGCATCACAAGATTACAACATGTTTCAGAGGAGGGTACAAAACCAATCTTTAGGTCTAGTTGTGCTATCTATCGGCAAAATATTGTTTATATTGTCACTAACTGGAAACGAAGAATTATCATAATTTTTTTTATAATATTTTATTTTTTACGACTTTTTAAATCCTCTGTTTTTGAACTATAAACGTTAAGCAACATCAAACGACTTCAGTGCCTGGATGGTTAACTGTCGGAAAGCTAAGACGAGCGAAGAGAGTCCAAAGACGTTTTGCAGTATAAATTTGTTAATTTTTATATTGTTAGGGCGAGTGAAGCGATGAAGAAGTATACTTGTACCAAATTTAAACTCAATTAGATTATTACATTTAATCCGATCGCATCATTTTTCATGATTTTTGAAATATATTTTGAGTTATTATTGTGGGTCAAAGACGTCATGGAAAAAATATTTCCTAAACAGCACAACCACAGCGGTTGACTGATTTTACAAAGTTTCAACTCAGTAGCATAAATACTCTAGGAGCTACGATGAGACAGCTTTGTGAAAAACCACTCAGGATGCCTTAAAAACACCTGAAACGGATAATTCCGATGACATTCCGGTTTTGGATTTTTTTGTAAACACAACACGTTTCCTATATACCTACGATATAAATGAGGAAAAGTAAAAAAAGTGATAACATTCAGGTTTTTTACTTAAATGTTGATATTTAATTTTTTAATTAAATCCAAAATGTTTCCTACGGAGTTTTTGGATATTGTACTTAAACGTTCATCGGAGGATGTATCAATAAGTAACTAAATACTGAGCGAAGTCAGTGCCTGGATGGGTGGCTGCTATGAACAAAACAAATATATTTACTATTTGAAACAAAACGATGGTTGTTTGCACATTGTTGAGACATCGACAACGTTGTCAATGTGCCTTCTCTTCTTTGCAAATCCTTTTATTTTGATCAAAAAGGTCCAAATTTCTGGAGTATCTCTTTTTTTCAAGGTACATTTAAATATAATTTTAATTAAATACATAAATAAATGCTTGTATAAATTTCCTTAAACAATTTGTTAAGTTTCCCTTCTCGAAAATACTTTGAATTGTTTTAAATAAAATATTTTATCAGCTTTTAAAATACCTTCAAATACATTAAGTAAAATTATCTCGACCTAACTTATTGTTATTCATGCTTTAATTTTAATTTTCATATAATTCTCCTTGTGATTTGTCAATGTTACATACCAATGAGATTGAATTACATCCGACTCATTTTGCTCTCAATTCACCCTTGTTACAAACAAAGACAATAGGAGACGTCTAACTAATTTCGTGATAAATATTAGTATTTATATTTTCATGGACTTTTGATACTTTATAATATTAATTTAATACATTTATCTCGCTAGCGTAGTCAGTCGAGCTAATGCACTCCCGCCGTCCACACTCAGCCGTACTCAATTTTTAATTTCGCTTATATAATTTCGTCAAATTCGCAAACACCTTTGAAAACAGGTACCTGTCGCGTTTTACTCAATTTTTTATAAGCAGATTTATGGTGGATTTTCTTTTTTATTTAATTTACTTTTTTACGCTAAACATACAGTCCTCACGCTACTTTTTTGATAACGCGAGCTATAAGTTCGTACTTATTTACGATTGCTACAGTAATGGCAGTGGGTTACGTCTATCTAAGTATGCACTTAATTTGCGATTTCGGAGTCATCCCAAAGGGTAACATCCAACAAATTATGAAGTGTGTACTTAATTTACGATTGTTACAAACTATTGCCAATGGGTTATGTCTTACTAAGTATGTACATAATTTACGATTGTTACAAAGTAATGCTAATGAGTTATGTCTAACTAATAGGCACTTATTTTACGATTGTTTTAAAGTAATAAATAGGGTTGTGTTCTCTATTGTTACAAAGCAACGACTGTAGGTTACGCCCTACCAATTTTGATTATAGTTCACCATGTGTAACATTTAACTACTCTTTTTCGTTGCAGATGGAGACAACATTGCTGCCATTCAAAGACAAGATTCAGGTAGTTGGACACTATCAGCCACCTGCTTCCTTATATCTGTAACATCATTTCTCCATCTTGTCTGAATTTATATATCAGGTAACTTAAATTTAGTTTATAAACATATGAATACCTTGTATAGATGTTTGTTTATGTTTTGTTTTCCCAGCTTCTAAACGGAGGGCTAAAGAATGGTATTGGCGTAAAACTCACTTTTTCTGCTAGTTAAATACATGTAATACAATTTTATTTAATAATCATCCCCCTTTCTGTTGGTGTTCACTTTCTACGTTTTAATTTTAGGTTGTACCTCTATTTTACTTTAAAGGGTTTGATTTACCCTATAATCCTCGTAGATTTTAATATCTAAGTAATTTCCAACAGCATTTAAACTTTAATAGTTTAGATAAATGGTTCAGATTAAGTAGTTCATTAGGTTGTTCGACTAGATTACAAGTTACTGGAATTGATTAATTAATCTTTTTATCATATTGAGAGCCGCCTCTGTACTCGAGGTCATTACAGTTTAAATGTTTGTACTGACCTTTGGCACTATTGAGGTCTGGGGTTTGCATCCCGGGTTACGCCCTCTGTTAATATAAGATTATTGTTAATTTCGTCAACTTTAATATTCAGTCTTGAGCTTACCGGTTGCCACGAACACTTGAAGTGGTTCCCGTAGATGTTATCTCTGATGGGCGGCAAGGCCTTTAGCGTGCTTATATTATTATTATTATTATTATATCATAGAGTAAGAATTATCAGAATGTTTATTATCATTATTTATTCTTACATCTTTCATTTGTAAAAAAAACTAATAAGAATTATTTTCTTTGAGTGGAAAGAAAAAAACCTTTTGAAGGCTTCAATAATATTAACTGAGGGTCATTTTATACAAACTCAGATGAAGAATAAAACTATGTGTAGGTTTTTATCTATTTTTTATTTATATCAACATCTTAAACCTTAAGTTTTATTTATTTATTTAAATTGGCTTATTGATCCATTAACGTTTCAAAGGGTTGAAAGAGAAAAAGTTGAAAAATCTTTTGAATAACTTGTAGTGTATTTTTTCTGCTAAAAAGAACATCGGGGTCAAAGCAAGAAAATTCTTCACTTCCAAACTTCTAACAAAGACGGATTTTTCCTCTTAAGTATTATATTACATCCTGATGGGAACTTAGCTAAGACTTTGACGGATAAGATTCTATACAAGTTGATTTCATTGAATAAATCAAATGAATAGTGAATATTTTTTAAAGGAAAGCCTTTTCATTTTCGTAAAAAGTGAAATTCATGCTTGGAAAAATTCGGTAATAGTTTTCTCCTTGAAGGTAATTTAAAGAGACAATTTTTCCTTGTAAAAAGTTAAATTAATACTTTTATTAAGTTAGGAGATTTAATTTTTCTTAGTATAATACTTTTATGAGAAAATATTTACAAATTCGTTTTTAATACTAAAATTTAGTGTATTAGTGAATTTAATACATGTTTGCTTATGGGTATTTCTTTTAAAAGCTGGTTATTCTTAAAAATAAACACTTTGTGGGGACAGCAATTTTATTATTTTAGTTTCAGGCTCGAAGCCTAAAGCTGTTACATTCTACTACTTTAGAAAAAGGGTGAAACAATTCACTATGTGGTAAAAATGTACTTTTAGAGAATTTTCATTAGAAAAAGACGATGTTTAAATCAGAGTAATGAAAAAGTCTCTCCACTGATGTCAAAAATTTTATTTAAAATAAAGCATAACCGGCTTTCAACCAACTAAAGGTCATCATCAGTGCCTAACAAACAAATAAATAAAAGAAATAACAAAATTACAAATTACAATACGATAAGGTTAGTCTTATTAGAGTCAACAGTATGAAAAGACTCAAAACATAGCTTCCTAACACCTCACCGGTATGTTTTATATTTTTATTGTTTTAATGCGTTTTTGTTTTTGTCATTTTATATTTTTAACTTAGTTTTAGATTTTTGTTTTTACCTTTTTGTAATTTCTTTTATTTATTTGTTTGTTAGGCACTGATGATGACCTTTAGTTGGTTGAAAGCCGGTTATGCTTTATTTTAAATAAAATTTTTGACATCAGTGGAGAGACTTTTTCCATTACTCTGATTATGATGAACTCCTCTAGCGCTCATTCTTTGAATTCTGATGTTTAAATGTTTTTTTGGATAATGGAAGTAAATAGAGGAGGGGGAGGGGGCTTCTGACATACGAATGACATGGGTTTACAAAACTCTGTAATGTAATTTTTCTTTATTATTTTTTGGTTACAAATAAAAAGATTTTAAGTCTTTATTTATAATGTAAATTTTGAAACCATTAACAATTAACCGTCTGTTAAAATAGAAATTGTTATTATTACAATGGATGTATTATATTTTAATATGATCATAATAAGCATATACATCTATTCCTATGTGGTTTTAGTCGCTATAATATCTCCTGAGGTTGCGGTAACATACCGCCTACCAAAATGCCCCCAACTTAGAAATGGATACTTCCTCAATTCTTCTCCGATGCCTCATTCCTTTCCACTAAAACCGAATATAACTGACCTCGGATGAAAATCCTTCCTTTCAATGCCCCACTTATTAAGATTTATAACTCCTTTTTATACCCTTTTTAAAACTAGGATTTTTTTTGACAAAAGAGTTATAAATTTCTAGGCACTAAATGAGATTTAGTATTTCCCTTTTTTTCTTACACTGCTTTCAATTGAATCTGATCATTTGCAGAAGTCTTTTTTCGGCTGTTTTTCTAGAAAACTGTTGTCCCAATGTAAAATTAAGTAATGTATATTTTTAACAGTTTAAGCAATATATCCCTTTTATTGTTTGGCTAGAATGTTTTCACAATAATTATAAATCTTATATTGTCCTTGGACTTTAAAGCGATACAATTTGCCTGATAACATTTGCAACGGTTAGAATCATTGTAGTTAGAAATATTTGAGACATCCCATTAAACCCAGTTTTCATAAGAAAGATCTCATCTTCTTTCCGTAACATTTATTATATTACTTCTACTGTAAGTAAAGTCTAAAATAATTCCAGGTTAAACCTTTTAAAAATTGTAGGTTATAAAACTTGGCAGCACGTCTAAAAGTAATTTTATAACGCAGCTTGAATTTTTACATTTTATCTAATATTATTCTTAATTTTAAAATTTTCTTTCCTTTTTGTTAGATTATATATATATTTAAGGAAAAAAACTTTTGTAACCATCGTTAGCATATAGGAAGATTAATATATTGTACCAAAAATCAAAAACCGGTGGATTCCATTCGTTTTAGGTCTAATGTGTTTCCTGAACAGATTTTTCCTTGTTTGTGTGTATGTGTATCTATGTCTATTATCGTAGCTTTCTATTGTTTGTGCCATAGAGATATATACTAGAGAGGGCACAGCCGAACTCAATACTTTGAGAGGCCTAAATCTTTTTGGGGGTAACCTCATTGATACCTCCTCAAAGAGTGAGTTAAGGTTATAGTAAATCAATTATTTTTGGCTTCCCGCACATTGGTTGTGTTTTAGTTTGTATTTTAAACGTTCTACTATATAAGTTACTGTATTTTTGTTCTGTTTTTTTATTATTTTGACAATCGAATATGGTCAGGTTACTTTTTCGATGTTTCAATATTCAACCAATAGAGCCCCTCTAGTAATATATCTCTATGGTTTATGCTAAAGAGGTAAAAAGTTGCTCAAAAATAATTTTAGGTCTATTAGTAAAAATGTATAAAACGCAGAAAATCAATTAAGATTTTTTAACAAAAGGCATTGTTTTTTTTGCCCAGATTACCCGCTTCGACATCTAGGTCCTTAGCGGTAACCACTCCATCCACCCGCGGTCTCTTACATCGGGTATTCCCCCAAACTAAGCCAGTTGGAGTTGTCTCCTGTGTTTCCAAACTTTTTAGAAAAGGCATTGTTAAAAAATTGTTAAAAGTTAAATATTATTTAATTGAGTTAAAATTTGGCTCAAATTTATTATTTTTTTGACTTTATTGATTATTGTCTTAACATTTTTCAATAGGCCGTTATCCCACAAGTTCAAATCTTGTATATTATTTGTAAACTTTATTTATAAAAATTCAAAAAATGAGCATCCAGCATAAGCATGAGTAACTTATGAATTTGTATACGGACGGGGTGTTTAATTTAAAGTATCAGTCTATAAAGAAGGCGATAGTACTCCTCTATAAAAACAAAAAATGTCTAATCTCTCCCCGTTACCCCACTAGGTCAACTCCTAGGTGAAGCCAAGAGAGGTTATTATTGCTTAGGGAAAATAGCATTTTACTCCCAAGGTGCTTACAAAATTTTATCTCCAGACGTCGATGTTATTTTCCCCCTTATAATTTAGAGGGTACAGCTCCCAAAAAATTGAAAAGTATCCCCTGCTATTAAAATGTGGGGGCTCTAACCCGAATTCTAAGAAAACCTTTTCAATCCCAAGGGAGGAAAAGTTACTTTTTACTCCCAAGGGAGGTAAAAGTGCTTTTTTACTTACTTAAAACTAGTCAATAAATTTCATATTATATACTGTGGAGACAAAATAGCTTTTTTAATATTTAAACTAGAATGGTAATATTTGTATTGTTAAAAAGATGGGAAAGTTTTCTTAAGGATTATGTATTAACAGTATTAAAAAGATCGATAAAACAGCCCAGACATTTTCTTGTAAAATATTTTTTTTCTGATATCGAAATATTGGAATTTTTGTAGAGGAGTGTTGGGAGAAATATGAGAAGAGAAAAAGTGTAGCCAAGGGCGGCTATGTTATTCTGAATATTATTATAAGCTTAAAAAGTGCCATCTCATAATACCCAAATAGTAAAACAAGGCTTGCTATTTAACTATTCATTTTGAAAAAATCAAAATAACATAACTATGAATTTCAACAGACTTATGTGAAATGTAAAACGCGAGGTATAAATAATTCTGCTCCAGGCAAAACTTTTCTAAATCTCAGTTTACTTAATGAGATCAAATCTTTTCTTCTATTTTCGGTTATTTTAAATAAATGAAAAATGAGGGTTTTTAAACAAAAGAATTAGGTGAGAAAAGAATTGTTTTTAACAGGAAGGCTTGGTTTATTATAGTTAAAAGTGTCGGAGGTTTGCCAAATTAGCGCTAGTAAAGCCTACTATGGAGCTTCCAACGAAAAGAGTATTCATAGCCTAACCTTATGCCTGTCTGTGTGTGAAGAGGTAACCGCAGCACTAATTACCTCCCTTGTGATAACCCTTCATCATTAGTTTTAAACCTCTGACACCGAAACCCTTGAGTTTCTTTAGAATTGCAGATTTAGTATGAAATTAGCTTACATACTCTTAATATGGTAAAACATCTAAGTTTTTGTTTGTAAATTTTAAAAGGATCAGGAATTTCGTTCAAAGGTTAATCTGCTCTTTATCTTATTTCATATCTTTGTAATGTTAAAAATGTAATTAGGTAAATGGATTCAAAGGAAAAAAATATAGTTAAAAGGAAATGGGTTGTATTGAAAAAATGTAGTTGAGGAAATAAATATGTTGAAATAATATAGTAAGGGAAATGAATTATATTAAAATAATATAGTAAGGAAATGGATTTTATTGAAATAATATAGTAAGGAAATGGATTATATTGAGATAATATAGTGAGGAAATGGGTTATATTTAAATAATATAGTTAGGAAATGGGTTATATTAAAATAAGATAGTAAGAAAATGGATTATATTGAAATAATATACTAAGGAAATGGATTATATTAAAATAATATAGTAAGGAAATGGGTTATATTGAAATAATATAGTAAGGAAATGGATTATATTTATTTTATTTATTTATTTATTTACATATAAACGGTACAAGGCCATGGTACAATTTTAGAGTAATAAATACACAAAAAATACTAATTAGCGATATTGAAACATGAACTTAAACATTTAAAAAAATGTATTGAAATAATATGGTAAGGAAATGGACTATATTGAAAAAAATATAGTTAGTAAAATGGATTATTAAAATTAAAAACTTATAAATTTTGGAGGAGCCGCTATCGCCGGTAAAGTGTTACAGAATTTATTGATAAATTTATAGGATACAACTCAAAAAATAATAATACTTGACATATATGGTTTTAATTCAAATAATATAAAACACTTTTTAATCCCGAGAGAGGAAAAGTTACTTTTTACTCCCAAGTAAAAAGTGCTTCTTGATTTCCTAAAATCTTAGCAATAATCCTCACATTATTCGCCATCTAGAGATTAATGTATATTACTGCTGCATTTTAAATACAGCTTTCTGCACCGTAAATCGTCTACTTTAAAAAATCGTATATGGGGTACGTTTTCTGACGACTTCAGACTCGCTTCACTCATTTTCAGAATGTGATGGTTACCCAATACTTAAGATATTGATGCTTTGGGCACTCAGCTCCACCTGGGAACAATGAAGTAAAACCATTTCTAGCGTTTTATAATTTCGGTCTTCCGTAGACAGATCTCTCCGTAGATAAAATAATCTTAGGATATTAATAATCATGACTTTCTGAGAATGAGCCAAGCGAGCCCTAAGTCGTGAGAAAAATTACTGAGGAACCCTGCACCCAATTTTCGTCTATATTTTTACTTTTAATCTGCCAAAATAAAATAGTAAAATAAATTCATTTTCTGTTGGTTGCTTAAGCGATCCTATAACGTCCTCTTTTCGAATTAAGTAATAAAAAAAACAAGTTTATTTTATCCGTGGAATTGTAAATAAGTGATGCGTAAAATTTTCTTTATTTCTTTTAAATTTTAATATCTCGAAAATAATATAAAAAATGTTGTATTTCGCTAGTTAGAGTGGTTTAATAATATTGTTTGATCTCGTTTTATTTAAATAAAATATAATGTTATTACTTTCATTGGGCGTAGAATTATTTCAGTTTTGAAATTCCTTACAGGTAAAAGAGCTAACTTTAAATACTTTTAAAAATTGGACCTGGGAGGTTTCATAACTGAATTTATTCCCTTTGAGAATTAGCATTATACTAATTGCCTCTTTTTTCGTCTTTTTATCTCTAGCTTTGTTTTACGTGATATCTTTATAAGTTGTTTTTATTAAGTCTAAGCATTTAAGATGTGGATTTTATTATCACAAATTCTTTGTTAAATTTTTAAAATTTTTAAATTAATATAAAAGGAAAAATAATAATAAAATAGGCTAAGTAGGGACATTGATGTTAAATAATTTATATGAAAAATAAAATCATTAATTTACCTTTATTCTTATAAAAATATTTTATTTTATTGTGAAATGACGATTTAAAAATTGTTCGAATATATTTAAAATTGAAAGAACGTAAATGAATTCTTACGTTTCAGAAGATTGAGACGTATTGCGATAACTGCCGTAAAAATGAACCGATTTTGTATACATGTAGAATTTACCATGTGTCAGAGCTTTATGGTTTTTAATTATATTCTAACAAATATTTTCAAAATGGCAAACCGGTTGGAAAAAAATTGAGTGAAAAAATCTTGTTGAATGGTCTATAATAGCTCTTAAAGAGTAGAAAAAGAAATATATGTGACATGCTCAAAATTTTAAAGGTATCTAAAAATATTAAAAATGGCGGCAAAAATGGTGAACATAAAAAATTTGTATATAAATAAAAACAGATTAGTTACACAAAAAGTCCTTTTATTTTTTAATATATAATAATAACTAAGCTTTCGACTAAAAATTAGTCATCATCAGAGTTTAAGAAATATAAAATGAAAAAACAATTTTACAGACTACTTCATATTGCACCTTGGTATGTTTTGGTAAGCTATGTTTAAATTTCTTTAATGTAACAGTTTTTAACGGTTTTTTAAACATAGCTTACCAAAACATACCAAGGTGCAATATGAAGTAGTCTGTAAAATTGTTTTTTCATTTTATATTTTATATTTCTTAAACTCTGATGATGACTAATTTTTAGTCGAAAGCTTAGTTATTATTATATATTAAAAAATAAAAGGACTTTTTGTGTAACTAATCTGTTTTTATTTATATATTGTTTTACAAGTCCACAAATAAGAAACTTTTTAAATAAAAAATTTGATTAAAAGGAATGAATCGAGTAATGTGTCATTGAAAGCATTTGATTAGTTGGACAAAAATATGGATGTGAATAAAAAAGAGGGACAAAAATTTATCATGCCGGCCATAATTTTATATAATAATTATTTTTAAAGATTTTATAAGAATTTACGAGGAAAAAGTCAATTGTAATGTACTTTAGATACTTAGCGAGCGAAGCGAACACTTTACTATTATTTTTAATAACCGCAATCTTGCAAGCTTTACGAGACCCTATTTACAATACAATATTATAAATGTATTCAATCAAGCGAGCAAAGCGAGCCTGTATTTTCTATATATAATATACCACTATGCATAAATAAGGCTTTCCTACTATGTATAATTATTAATATACGCGATCTAGCTAGCGAAGCAAGTACATTATTTTTTTATGTTTTATCATTTGCATAAACAAATAAGTGAGCGAAACGAGCCTATTATTACAGTTTTATTGTGAATATACACAAGCGAACGACGCGTGCTCTTTTTATTATGTAAAATCTAGCGATGAAAGCTAACCTTAATTCTATTATACAAAATTATTTTTACGTCCATAAAGCGAGCGATGCGATCTACACTTTTTAAAATTATAAATATATATACGCAATTTAGCGAGAAAAAAGAGCTACAAATTATTATATAGAACTAGTAATACACAGGACCTAGCGAGCAAAGCAAGCCTTTTTTTAAGTATTAATAATACATGCAATCAAGTAAGCAAAGAGAGCCTTTTTTATTTTGGCATTAAAATTTTAGAAAACCAGCGAAGGAATGTTTCCCAATTTACTCTACCTAGCGAAATCCCTGTGTTAAAAATATGTGGTGCCTTAAGGTTATAAGTAAAGCTTTATAGATGATTATCTTATCAAGTAACTGCCTAATAAAAAAAAACTTGTGATCAATTGCAATTTCACCTACTTTTCTTGTTAAGTTATCAATCTAAAGATTGATTGGCTAAGTTTTCCAATCTAATAGGGTCATATCAGAGTTTCTAAATCTTTGTACGTTTTACGAGAGGCAGACTTTATCCATTATTCTGATTGAAATCTATCACCTCTTTGGCCTCCTCTTTCCATCTTATCGATTAACATTTTACAATGTTGTTTCTTGTCTCTCTTAATTTCTTTTTCATGGTTTATTATTTTATTTTCAGCTGTAGTAACGTATTTGTGTTAGTAAAATTGACAAAGGGTGAAATTTTCCTAACGCCTTAATCTATTTCCAGTCTATTATTTATGTGACGTATTATACTGGTCCATGTTGCCAGACACTATTATCAGACATCAGACTAATTTTGATAAATTAGCACAATATTGTGCTAATTTGTTATGTAAATTTTAAGTTTTTTTGGCTTCGTTTCGGAAGTATAAGTTTGTGGTGGGGGCTGGAGACATAAAGTCCTCTAATAGTGGAATTTCTTCATTATACAAGTGCCATAATGTTGTTTTTAATTTGTTCTAAGTGTGGGGCAGCATGTTGCTCTTCAATCATAAAACCCCAATATACACGGATTAGGGCAAAACCAACAAATTTATGGCAGAAGCCCGATGTCCTAATTACACCATGACAAGTCCTCTATTACACATTATTTTTTTAAATAATGCAATAACATGTTTTTTTTCTTTTTGTGCAAGCAGCCAAAGGATTTTGGTCGTTTTTTTGTTTAGTGCGTACAGATTAAATTGTAAATGTGTTGTTACCTTTATGTCGGCAAGCTGATGTTATTTGTGATATATGAGAGGATTGTAATTATTATAAAATAATTCTTTACACCTCTAATTTGCCATTTGTAACAAAAATTTTAAATGTAATTTAGAAACTTATTATCCGCTTACCCGCTGTTTTTATGTAAAATGTTTTTAGGCTAAATTTTACAAAATTGTTGTATTGCTTCCAAGTCCTAAATGTTACCATTTTTAAATATAAATTACAGAACTTATTTTATAAAAATAATTGAGTTCGGTTTCAAAGTTCTTAATGTAACGAATCGTCCACAAATTGTCTTTTCACTTTTCCTCATCTATACTGTAGGCATATAGAAAATGTATTGTGTTGTCCAAAAATCCGAAACCGGGATGTCACCGGACTTATCCGTCTCAGGTGTTTTTAAGACCTTCTGAGTAGTTCTCTTCAAAGTTGTCTGTCTGTATGTGTGTGTGTGCCTATTATCGTAGCTCCCAGTGTATTTATCCTAGAGAGTTAAAACTTTGTACAAAAATCAGTTTATAGTTGTAGTTGTGCTATCCAAAAATATTGTTTTATGACGTCTCTAACCCGATTCTAAACGTCTCTAAAAATTAATCAGCAAAATAAATCGAAAAAGCATAAATCGAGGAAAAATGTTGCGATCAATTTGAGATTTGGCATGCATTGAATTGAAAATTGGTCGACGTTTCGTTTCAATCCGACAGGTATATCCTTGATTTTTGTTGGATCATAAAAGTTAAGCAGCATCGAGCGCGTTTAATGCCTGAATGGGTGACCGCTGGGAATATAAGAGTATCTTCTATCTGAAGACGAGTGAAGCGAGGTCGAAAAGGTGTTGCAGTATAAATTTAACGACTTGCATATTCTAAGGACGAGCAAAACGTGTCCGAAGTGGAGAGGATGAGGAAAATTTTCGAGGTACCCCGTATCCGATTTTTTTAATAAACTTACGGTGGAATTTTATTTGTTGATAAAGTACCGATTAAAAGCAAGCTTATGCAAAATAATTTAATATTTATACCTATACGTGGGAGGAAATAAAAGCTTGTAACAAAAAAGATTGTGGCTGATTAGCAAAAAGATTAACAAAAAGACTGGCTTTAGAGGGATTTTCCTTTAATAGGAGTTTTATTTTAGCTTTAATGGCTATTGAATTACTATAGGTGAAAAGCAACTTATTTTCTATGGGCAGTCAAGTTGATCCCTGAAGCCAATAATATTTAAATCCCAAGACATGCTGAGGAATTTATTTAGTTTGTTTTCCAAAGCTTGCTGAGGAAGCTTTTAGTTAACTTACTAGGCGAAGCCGAGGAAACGACATTCTTTACCATGGTTAGTTTTTATCCTTGAGAGGGATAAAAAAGTTTAAAAAACAAACATAACGGCTTCCGTGATTATTGTCATGAAGATTTAGGTTTTCCGGTGGTGACCGCGTCAATATAGATTTTGTTTCGCTTCCACTGTGGGAGGCATCTTCAGTGATGTAGGACATCATGGAAAAAAAACAATCCTTTACAAAACTGAACTGAAGCTGGGGACAAGGGTGGCCCTATTTATACCTGTCTCTGGCCTTGTCTTCAAGGACGAAGATTATGGAGAGAGAAAATGAGGAGGATCTGAAGCTATTTCACTCCTGGTTGTTTTTGCTCCTTTAGTTTCAGACTCGGAGTTAAGTGTCACTTTCTATTCCTCCAGCAGGGAGAAATTGCACTTTTAGTCACGATATTTATCATTTAAACATTAAAAAAATATCTTCAACCCTAATATTAGACAATTTGGCCTAAAGACATTTACTATTTGAAAACTTCGTTGTTTTATGTAATATAGTGTAAATACTGACATTTAATAGATTATGTTATTAATAATAAATATCTTTTTGTATACGATTAAAAAATATGATACCCAACCAAACGTGATAACCAAAAAATTAAATAAAATGGATGTTTTCTTTTGTAAAAAATTGTGTATAAAGTAAAATATTTCAACTGATGCCACGGTAGCATCAGTTTGGTTATTTATAAATAAAATTTTAAACTTTTTCAACTCAAATATAAAACATTAATAAAAAATGTAAGTGTGTAAATAAAGAAATAAAATATTTATTTTTGTTTGATGTGACAGAAAAATTGCCAATTTTTTAATATCTAAAAAATTATTTTAACAAAAAATGAGCTGTTCTGGTGCTTCTTGTTTTCCATATCCTTTTTATATAAAAAAATTCTCTTCAACAGAAAAAAACAGTTGTTCTGTATTAATTAATAATTTTTAAAACAAATAAGAATTTATATTTTGTTAAATTTTTTCTGTAAACAAATTTAGTTGATTATTTAATTTTTGTTAACTAAATCAAGATTGGTTGGTGGAATTGATAAATGCCCGTTGATTGAGAATAAACGCTTAGGTTATTACCTGGGAGTATAAACTTGATCTATACTTGATTTATCAAGTATAGATTTGGCAATTAATAAGAGACTTGATTTTTTAGCTTTAAAATCCATTAAACCCATAGAGGTGGTATATTACTACAGGGGGCATATCCTATCTCAAGACGTAGGCAGGATTGAAACATATTTTATGGGGCTTTTAAGGACTCTGTATAACCTCATTTTCACCTACATTAATATTGTGAAGGTAAATAAATCAAATAGGTTATTTAAATTAATAGTTTTTTTTTTCAAATCGTTTGAGTGAACCGATAGGGCCTCTTGTAATAATTTAAAACCTGCCTCTATGATTAAACCCTGGGTTTTGTACCTGCTGTAAGGCAACCTACCTGAGTCTTTTAAGATTTAATGTTGTCAGCATTCATGGCTTTTTTACTTCACTGGAATCAATAGAATCATGGAAATGATCGAATTGGTTCCACCTAACCAGTTTGATGAAATTACCCCAAAATCAAAAGTGGTAGCACACTGGCAGATATCTTAAAGAATGTGGTTATTCGACTATAAGAGGTAGCTTTGAAGCAATATTACCCGTAATATTATTACGAATCATTTGTTTCTACCAATTACCACAAATAACTACTCTTAACTAAAGACATTAAATATTAAAAATTGCTAATGCGAGGATGATTAGGTCAATGTCGGCTTATAGCGGTAATTAATGGTAATTAGTAGTTAGTGAAGCCTAACATTAGTTATTCTAGTTGTTACCACTGGTTTTACCATTTAGTGGTTAATATGACACGTATTTTTTTTTTAAACTGAAATATTACATGAAGCTTGAACAAATAAATATTTAAAAAAACCTAAGTTTTAATATATAATAAATATTTGTATAAATAATATGATATATACAATTATAATTGTATAGAATCACGTATAAATGTTAACACTGTGATAAAATTTAATTGATTGATAAAAAGTATTTTTAAACTTGTACATAGTGATGATATAACACGAAATTAATAAATAATCTCGGTGACTTGAGTTTGTTTTATAAAATTGTTGTTTTGTTGAGATAATTATCTTCTTTTCTGTTAAAGTTAAACTTTAGTTTTGGAAAAACCAAATTATTCAAATATTAATTTAGTAAAACCGGAGATGGAATTGAAATCAAACTCTCCGTAAGAGTGATAAATATAAGAAACCTCCATTAACACTCCGCAGTTGAGCTCTATTGTATAATTATTTAAAAATTAATCGAAGAATCAGCTATAAACGTCGGTATTTGCTGTTAAACAGCAAGTACTTGCAGTCAAAGTTTTTCACTTTTTTCACTTGCAGTCCCCTTTTTAGATTCTTACATTTTCCATCGCCACCTTCCTGTCGGATGGAGGCTAGGTACACATTTTTAAAGAGCATTACGTGTGTTTATATAATATACCAAAGAAGTTTATTTTAAAGATGTTGTCTTTTAATGGAAACTTAAGCCAATGAAAAAAATGCAAAATAAGACACAAAGAAAATTTCCTCTCTACAAAGGAAATTTTAAGTTTTCGAAAGTCTATCAATTAAGGGTGCATTTTTGCTTTCTCTTAATTATTTTTATAAGGGTTTTCAATTGGAAGTTTATCGTATCCATGAACAGTTGCTCCTTCAAATTTTAATGAAATGGTGAACAGCAACTATAAAAACACGGAGAGCGAGTGAATTGAGCCCTAATCGTTTGCATTTATTTTGATATAGTGCACTTTTGATGCAATGCTTCAAAAGTTGAAAATCCTTTTTGTTTATGCTGCTGTTAAGAGGGGAGCCCAAGAGTCTCCGTTTTCTACGCTACGAATTGTGAAATTACGTTAAGTGATTTCACAATCCTCTCCGTTTCGTTCAAATTAAAAATTATATTTATTTTTTGCTTATTTTTAGGCGATATTGCCAATGTTGAAACTACTGGTGTAGGCTCTTTGGCAACAATGCCACAAGAATTGTTATTGGTAGTTGGAAGCCATTAAAAACAACTTAGATCTAAAAACAATCGAGTTGTACAATTAAAGGCTTAATGAAAAGACGCTGATAGTGTAGCAAGTATAAATTCTTCATTTATGAGAGGTCGCCTATTGTGTTTAGTTTAGCGTGTCCATTCAAATGTCCTGTCTTTTCTTATGCGTCTTTAAATTTATAAAGAAAAATCTTCTTAATTCCTTAATTACTTAAAAATTCCTCTTAAAAATCTTTTAGTCAAAAAGACATAATCTTTTATGTAAGACGCCATATGTCAAATTGCTGAAGATAAAACCAGCAAAAAGATTGATGAAAGCCTTACTGGAGGTTAATAAATAAAGAACCCACCATGTTAAAATGACTCAATTTATTAACAACAGCCTTATAATTTACTTGGTCCGTTAAATTAAGTAATTTTACATAATAAAATAATTGAATTGTCATTATTTAACCAAAAATAAATGTTTCACCATCTCATCAAGTAATTTGTAATTTTTGTTACTGTAAAATTTTTTTCATGAGTGTAAAAATTGAAAACGAATGTAAAAAGATAATAAACGTATGTTTTATGGCAATTTAATATGTTATAGTTAATTTTAATTTAATTTTTTAAACCCTTATTTAATTTTTCAAAAGTAGCTTGAAACTATGAAATAACTATAATATGTCATACCTTTTTCAGGAAAATGAATCATGGATCATATAATTGACAGTAAGAGTTAACTGCCGGCTGGAGTTGATTCAGCTCCTGCGAATAAAGCTCTTTGATTTTTTAACCCTCATCCTTCTGTCTTATAACTTTACACTATCACTTTTTTAGTGAACTTCTTCTTTATCATTCTACTTCGGACGTTGGAGGACTTAAATACAACCAGGCAATGAAGGATTGACTTCTTAAAACATCCGTACAGAGGTAAGTAATAGTAGTTAGAGAGAGGTGATAGATCACATAGCAAGTAGTCCTCGTTGGGCTCATTTAATAACTTCCATTGAAGTTATTGTCCATCTCAGACATAGAGATATTATTACTAGAGAGGACCTATAGGTTGAATTTTGAATCATTAACAAAATAACCTGACCACCATCGCGTATAAATATAATGAAATAATACTGCAAAATTACGGTAACTTATATAGGAGAACGTTGAGAATACATATCAAAACACAAACAATGTTCGGGGTGTTGTAAACGATTTATTTATTACAACCTTTACTCGCTCTTAGAGGAGGTTTCAATAAGGTTACACAAAGCACCTGAGAGCCCCAAAAAGATGTTTCAGGCCTCTCAATGCATTAAGATGGGCTATGCCCCCTCTAGTATATATATCTTTATGATCTTAGAGGTCCTAGTGGCATTTTTGCCTCTAATCCTCACAAGGGCCGTGATTTAACTATCAGTTTCAATTGCTTATCTAGAAACAACACGTTTCCCACTAATCTGATCATTCCTGCTAATCATCAGTGCCCACGAACAAAGAAGAAAAGAGTATTTTTTGCGGTGCTCACCGGCACTTATGATGGACCGTTAGGATTTAAAGCTGGCTATTTCAAATGTATATCATTAGTGGAGAGACCCTGTTTTATTTTAAAGCGATCCTAATTTAACCCCAACAGAAATAAGGAAATAATATATGTTGTAAACTGACGACATTTGATGACTTAACCAATACCCGAAGGGCCAATGTCAAATTTCGAGGCAACTTAAACTTTAAGAGATATTTGTGTAAGACTTTAGTTTTAAACTTTACCAAAAATCCTTCTATTGCTTGCCTTTATAAACTTTAACTTTTTAAGGACTTGTTCAGCTAATACTAAAGATAGCTAATACACAAGTATGCTTACTGGGTAAATTAAACTTTATTTTTATTATTAGGCTTAAAAAATAACTATATATATAACAACAAATTATTTTCTGCAAACTTCTTTTTATAAAAAATACTCACAAACCATTCTTAATTTTTATGAATCATTGACATATATATGTAATTTATTTAAAACTCTGTGCTCGGAGATATTTCCTAAAGCTTTAATATTGTAGTGTAGATAAGAGAGTTAAACCGCTAGTTTTATGTTGAAATTTAAATACTTCCACTAAATTGCATTTGCTTGTAAAATACAGAGTGATTAATAGTAAGAAGAGACTATTAGAAATAGTGAAATAAAACTATTAGGTTAGTGAAAATTTTAAAATGTAAATTAAATTTTATTTGATACCATTTGATGGTTTCTGGATTTATTTTTATTGCACAGGGATTTGTAAAACGTATCCAAACTCGAGAAGTAGATCGGATATATTTAAGGATACCTGTGGATTCAGATTATGTTAGCTTATTTAAAAAATTCTTTACTTAGTTGTATAGTAAAACTATACAACACTTTTCTTTTAGAACGACGTTATTGTTTAAGCATGATGATAACCCAACAGAAACGAAATAAATATAGCTATCTTATAAATATAGCTTCTTGTTTTATAAATCGCTTATCACTCACACAAATCTCGCAGATTTGGAACTTTATCTGCCCTTTTGACAGTGTTACCAATTTCAGAGTAGGTCTAAACGTAGAGCGCTCAGGGTCCTATAAACGGGTAAAATATTTATAAAAATGCTTGAGAGCGAAGTTTATGCTTCCAGATGAACTCTTGCAAGACATCATAGCTTTGTCTTGGAAGTAATCAGAAAGATTCGATTCGAAGACTGGAATTTGAGCGTAGTAAATCGAGATACTAAACAATCAATACCCAAAAGTAGCGCGGGTCTAAAACTAAGAAATTCCTTTAAGACGCAATTCATATAAAACCTAAATAAGACCCAGAAGTATCTTTCTAGTCAGCAACTTTATGACTTATATAAACATAAATTCTAATATATCCTAATATGTGGAACGAAACCGTGTCGTTTTTAATTTAATACTCTCTGGTTTTTCGTATGAATCCTTTTAGTTTTCTCTCATTATAAATACCCCCGTCTACTCGCTTGTTACTTGATGAAATGCATGGAAATTCCCCCGCAATGCTTTAGAGGCAGTCTTCGCCCAAGCATGAAACATGGCAAACACCTGTATAGCGGCGTGTATGCTTCAGAAATATAGGTTAACTAACTTTGAGGTTCCACGAGAAAATCTCCTTCAGCTCTACATGCATATTTATTACATTTTCATTTTGGATTCTCGGTTGAATTTCTCTTGCTGTAATCTCAAACTAGAGGTAGGAAAAAAGTTGGGAAAAATCGTATGCGTTTATTTATTTGACACTAAAATGGTTTTCATGCATTTGTTATCAGATTAGCTCCTACTATAATCCACGTGAAGAATTATTTTCCTCACCTCCTAACATAAATGGGAAAAGTATTATGTTCATCCATACGATCCTAACCCAGACGATTAAACTATCCGTTTTATACACTTTATGACGTTCTGAATGGCTTTTATTATGCTGTTCGCGTGTCTTATAATCCCCAATGTGTTCACGTTAGCGACTTGAGTTGAAGATTTTTTCGACCATGTTAACTTTTTTGCTAAGCATTAAAAATTAATTTTGATTATTTATTTTAATTTTAACTATAATTTGACCATTGTAGTTAAAATTTATCTTAATAACAGAATTAACAGACAACCGACACGCAAACAGCAGCATTATGAAAACCATTCATACGTGCTTAAAATGTCATAAAGTGCCTAAAACGGATTGTTTAATCATCTGGGTTTAAGATGACCAATATCATAATTTACCTTATGATAAATTTACCTGTACCTACCTTATGATAAATTTACCATAATTTACCTCTTGCAGTTTTAAAATTGTTGGCTTTCAAATTTATTAACTTTTAACGAGCTATGACTCTTATACGGTGTCTCTTATCAAATAAATAGAGGATGGAAAGTATAATTTTTCATATTTTTAGGGACCTTTAAAAAAGTATTCTAATGAGGTAGTCAGCATGAAACCAGTTAACAAGGAGAATTGAAATGGGTGGTGAAAAAGTGAATGGATCCACTTCTGATATTATATATGTGTGCGCGTGTGTGTGTGTGTGTGTGTGTGTGTGTGTGTGTATATATAATATATATATAATATATATATATATATATTATATATATATATATATAATAATATCGTTAGAGCGTAATAATGATTAGTATTCCTTTGGATTTGCTTAGTCCTGTTTAGTGGGTTTGGTTAAATATTGGTCTAATCTGTTTAGTTTTTATTATTAATTTTAAATAACTTTCTGTTGATATTTTTCGATTGAGTTTCTTATGTTTTACGTTCCTCACTTTTTCTAATCTTGTGGCTTTTTGTCTAATTCGAATGTGTTATTGTTTTTAATTGTGCTTGGTCACTCTTTCTTCATATCATTATATTTATATATATATATATATAATATATATATATAATATAATATATATTATATATAGACGTTTCTATGGGTCACTATAACTTTCGAACGCTTTTCTCGGATCAAAAACTTGGTTCAAATTCAACCTTGCTAATGTACCAAACCCTTTTGTTTATGAAATATGTGGGGACGTCATTAACCCACGATATGACCTCACGATTTAAAATCCGTTTCAAAGGTTCCACACCACGAAAAAAAAAAATATATATACATGTATATATATATATTATATATATATATATATATATATATATATATATATATATATATATATATATATATAATATATATATATATATAAATATATATAATATTATATTATATATATATATATTATATATATATATATATATAATATATACCGTTGTTATATATTATAGTATATATATATTATATATATATATATATATCCGCGCCAGATATATTTTTAGATAAGTAAGATTAGTGACGCTCTAAAAATGTTATTATATAAGCATATTTTTTTGAAAATTAATTTATTCATAGAAAATAGTTTTTCAATTTACATACCTTATTGCTTGATTGGTTCTAAATAACAATTTTATCTTTTCGCCTGAAGATAATATTTTTTTTGAAGCCTCATTAATTTTCTTTACTTGAAGCTGCTACGAGTACAGCATTAGTATAATAATTCAATATTTCGGGTCTAAGAACCCGGAAGACAAAAAAAATCGCAAAAGGATAAGATAATTTATTTTCTAGGCACTAAAATAAATGTACCTCTCAAAAGAATTTGTTGGAGGTTAAGTTTTTCCAGGTATTAATTCTCTTGGGTGCTTTTACAAGCCCTTGTCCTTTCAGATCATTTTTACTCCGTTATGTCCTGCCTTTGCTGACAAATAGAAATATATTATAGTATGTGTTTTCTTAGTAAGTAAGTGAGAGTGAGGGTTTAAAGAAAACTATCCTTAAGAACCTTTTTTTAGGTGGAAAAGTTGTTTAAGAAGAGTTAAGACTTAGACCCTACCATAAGTTTTCCCGAGGGCCAGGGGTTTTTTTTTCAGTAATGTGGTTTTGTCCAAGACCTCTTCATGTTCCCTCATGAGATTTTACAAGAGTTATCATTCTTAACCTTTCAAGAGTTACCTTAAGATATAATTTTCTCCTAAGTATTTTTTTACTAACCATTTTCTCAAGTATTTTTTTTTGTTTTTGTCTTTACTTTTTTTTTGAAAAAGCTACTTTTTGTTGCACTTACTCTATAAAGATTAGTGCGACTGATAACACATCAGCGAAGTTGATATATCAAACTAACTTCGCTTTTAACACTATAAACGCTCGGTACATGCGATGTACTTTTGTCAAACAACTTGAAAATAAAACTAGTACTCTTATATTTGTGGGGTTCTGCTTATATTATTTTCGCGTTTTTTATTATTAAAGGCATTCTTTTATGGTTAATTCATTTTTAATAAAGTTAAATAAGCAGCATTTGTTATTCCACAAGCATATATTTTATAAATATTGCAAATTTTCGACCTTAACGATCATCCTTAGTGCCGGTGAAATAAGTATAATTCTTCTTAGCCGGTTTCACAGCCCATGGTTGTAACAGACTCATCTCTCTGGCTCTGATGATGGCCGTTCAGGTCGAAAGCTGACTATGTTTCATTAATTATATGCTTGTGGAAAGACAAATGGGGTTAACTATAATTTGAATACTTTAAGTTTCAATAATTATTGGATTTATTATAGTTTTTAGGTTATATTATTATCTAGGTATTTCATGTTACCAGTTACGGTATTTGTCGACGAAGCGGTGCAAGAATGACGGTAAATCCACCAACTAATTATCTACTACATTCGCTCCATTGATGCAAAATCAATCTGATAGTATGATAAGATAATAAAAAACAATGCAATCGCGGTTGTGAGTTGTATGCAATAAAGGGGATGACGCTTTAAGGAACATTTCTGACCCCATGGAATTGTATGAGATAGAGAAATAGGAGCAAATTTTGGATTATACTTAGCTACTTCAGTAAGTGATAACTTAAGCGTGTTATAACCTTCTCAAGCAATAAACAATGGAGAAAGTAAATTTGCCTCTAAAGTTTAAGACCTGCGATGTTATAAGAATTGTAAGCAGTTTGTACCAAGCATGTGCAGTTGGTTTTTGACGTGTGTTTCTGTTGAATTCTCTCTATTTTTTGGTTTTCGATGGGGTGTACGGCAAATCGACTTAGTGAAGATCTTTGTTTTCAAATGTCTTTATTTAAAGAATCGTCATTGACAGTTAATGACGTCATAAAATATTCTATTGACAACACAACTAGATCTAAATATTTATTTGTGTACCAAATTTCAACTCTACCATGAACACACTGCTACAATAATACCAATTATACAGACAGAAAAATTAGGAGGTCGTAATTTATGAGGTCTTAAAAACACCTGAAACGGAATTTCAACTGGATAATTCAGTTGAAATTCCGGATCCGGTTTTTTTTGGTTCTAACACAATACCTTTGCTGTGGTATAAATGAGGAATAGCAAAAATCTAAATTGATGATAAAACAAGTCACAAAATAAATTAAGTATTGCGTATATTTTAAGGAATGTCCCAAGGTGGGATAGCTTTAGGTTATCAACGCTAGTTTTTACTAGCGTCCTTGTAACTTTTGAAAAAGCCTGGGAAAGTGTTATATTTTATAGCTATTCGCTGTCTCGAACTGCCCTGCTATAAACTTAGCGTCAGCATAAAACTATCTTCTTCTGTGTGCAGACAGTTAAAGTAATATTTAAACCGCCTTAGCAATATAATCACACTGTGTTGTAGACACTGCTAAGTAGCCCTTCTTGATTCCAAGTAGCATCGAATGGAGCCTTAAGCTAGGGCTTAAGGCTCCATTCGATAAGTAAGTAAGTCAAATAGGTATTTTAGTAACATTAAAAAATACAAAAAATTAAAATATTTTTTTAAAGTTATATTTATAGTGAAGAACTACAATTTTTGAAAGCTCGTCCTCAGAAAGTTTTGAAAAGCATCTGACTTTGTCAACTGGAACCGACTGTTAAATTCAATTGGTTCCTCGTCAAACTCTTTAGCTGATTTGGCATGTGTCTCTTCAGAATTTTCATAAAAGTTTGTTTTTTGTACATAATTTATTTCGCCACTATGATTGTCGTTTTCGTTTGTGTCGCATACTGTTACATCATCATCTGTTATTTCATTTTCATACTCTACTCTATATTGATTTGTTCCTTCATTTCCATTTTGTTCGGTAATGAATCGGTAATGATTGAACATATTGCCGTTATCAGAATTTTTATCAATACCTGTATAACAAGTTTGTTGCGCATCTATTTCTGAATTATCTATTGTGTCAGTGTCATTGTTATTATAACTTTCCCTGTAAAGAAAAATTTTAATTGTTTTAAAACAATGTTTATACATTGGTTTCAAATTTTCATTGATGTTTTTCAATTAATCTTATTCGATTCAGCTTGTCACAATCTATAAATAATAACTCTATGTTTGTACCCAATAGTAGATATGATTGATTTTATCTGTCATATCTACTACATTATAAGGGAGACATTCAGCCAAAATCGGGTACCTCGGAACGTTTCCTTACCACATTAGATTCGGTACGCTCATCCTCACTGCTTCGGACTCGCTTTGTTCGTCCTCAGAACGTAAATCTCGCCAAATTTATGCTAAAACCCTTCTTCAAACCTACTTTACTCGTCCTCAGATATAAATTGCATAAGTTTATTTCGAGCGGTCACCCATCCAGGCACCAACCTTTTTAAATCCTGCCTAACTCATATGATCTAACAAAAAAAAGTTGATATCATTGCTGTATTAGAACGAATCGTAGTATACATATTTATTAACCACTTATTACATATTATTTAACCACTACACCCGTGGTGTAGTGGTTAAGGTTAAGGTTAAGGTTCGCGGTCAGTACACTGAATGATTAAACTTCATAAACTATCGAGATTATTTAGTCATGGGTTTCAATCCAGCACGGGCCTCTGGGATTTTTATGAGAGGAATAAAAATTCTTCGTACCACATCCTTCAAAAGGGACGTAAAGCCAGGGCACGTGTTGTTCCTAGTTTTCACTAGACTATAAGAGTCAGTGAAAATATGTATGATTGCTTGCATGAGAGGAACTATAGAAGTTCACATCTCTTCTGCCTAGATTAGATGAAATATACCTACACTTGAAATTAAAAGGAGTAGAACACTATCTCTCAGGGAGCTGGCAAAAAGGGCCCAACAACGTGGCCTACTTGCCTGGTAGTTACTACCACTTCCCCCATATTACTACTATACTTATTTATTACGTAAAGAATACACTTGGAAAATTGGATTTGTTTTTAATATTTAAATATTTAAACAAAATTATACTAGTTATAATTTAGTAATTAGCACATTTGTTAGTACTATACATGACTACATTTGATGACGTCATTTGTCCACAAATAGTAGCCCTAGAAGGCTACTATAGAGGCTAAGCTATTGAGCTATACACAAGCTATTGAGGGCTGCATTTATTTCTATTCGGAGAGTTACCAATGGTTTTTGTAATATCATTATTGTTATTATTGGCAGTACTGGGCGAGGTCATATCTGTATGGATGACCGGCGGGAATAAAACAGATGTTTTAAAGTCTGAGGACATGCAAAGCGAGCCCGAAAACAAACTGCAATAATATAAGTTAGGTGATTTTTGTGTTGTAAGAAGTAGGGAAGCTATTTCGAAGTGGTAAGGATGAGCGAAGAGAATCCGATAAAGCGAGGGAAAATAAAGCGAGGGAAAGTTCCGAGATACCCGGACTTTTTATACTCTGTTAACATACCATTCTTGGTTCTGGTGAGGATAGTCTGCCTCATCACAATCACCTCGTCCTAATAAATCCAACTCATCGGGACAAGCAAATCTCACCACTCTAGTGTTCATTTGAAGAATAATTTTCTGCCTGCAACCGGTCATTCAATGAAGACATGTCAATTAAAATCCAATCAAGTGACTAAATAGAGGAATCATTTAAAAATGATTGTCATATCCGATATGACTTGGCGAGACAAAAAAATTGATTTAACAATTTTTGAGGACCAAAGACTTCGCGGAGATTTTTACCCACGCAAGTCGTTCTAGCGGAGCGCTTAGTCTCCGCCCCTGCTTGCAACAGTTTGCATAAGAAAAATAAGCATTGTTTTGATATTTAGTTGAGCTTAATCAATTTACTAAGACAATAGTAGTTTGTCAATTAGAGTAGTAATTGTCAATTAGTCAGTCAAGATGAAATCTAGCATACAATATAATCAACTAAGAACCTAGGATTTAAAAGTTTTTATTAATATGCATGATAGTTTGTAATCTAACTAACTTTTAATTAAAGCAATATGGGCATTAATCAATATGCATAATAGTTCGCAATATTTGCAATCTAGCATACAATTTAATAAACTAACAACCTTGCCTATAAGAATTTTAATCAATATGCATAATAGTTCGCAATATTTGCAATCTAGCATACAATTTAATAAACTAACAACCTTGCCTATAAGAATTTTAATCAATATGCATAATAGTTTGCAATTTAACGAACTTTTGATTATGGTAAAAGAAAAGGTCTCTCCACAAAAATATTTTATTGGCAAAGCTTTCAACCTAGCATGAGGCCATCATCAGTGCCTGTACAAACAAGTCAAAAAACTATAACTAATCAATCAAATAAAACAATAAAGTAACATAAAAATAAATACATACAAATACTATTTAAGAAATACAATACTTAACTAAATACAAAACTAAATAAGAAAGATAACAACACAATAAATGAATAAAAAATAAGAGAACAAAAAATATAGGGAAATAATACGAATAAATAAATATTTAAATAAACAACAAAAAAATACCTTAAAGTAAAGATGAAATTAATAATATAAAACCACAAAAAACTACTTCATCTTCTTAGATGGTAAAAGCTCGGTGACGCTTGTAAAACTAACTTGAGGTGGGGGAGGAATCTTCAGTAGAGTACAAAGAAGCAGCGAGCTGTCCCCTCTTATGTTTAAGTTTAAATAGTCTACGTTGTGCTGACTGCGCAGTATTTCAAGTTTTTCGAGGAAGTCGAGTTATCGTCCCTTTTCAACAAAATAGTTGAACTTTTGGATATTAATCAGTATGCAATCCAGCATACAATATAATCAACGGAAAATCAAGGCTCTAATCTAATCTTGATCAATGATCATATTAGATTTTAATCAAAATTTATAAATAGCAAATTTAACCAACTTACTATCGAGGCGATATAGAAATTAATCAATACGCATTGTGGTATGCAAGCAACTTACGACAAGGTTATATGAATTTGTCAATATTGCTGATCGTTGATTACTATTTTAATCAATCTTCTTGGGATGATTATATATATATATATATATATACATATATATATATATATATGTTTGTGTGTGTGTGTGTATGTATGTATGTATATACCTAATACCTATTACGAATGCATTCAATACAGAAGTAAAATCGGTTACCTGTAAAATCAATATTATGTGTTATCAAATGTTAATAATTAAAATGCAACGCATTCATTATGTACTTGACTCTATATTCAATTATAAGTTTACGCTACAATGTAATTCTCTTATAATATAAATTGCAGAATTATATTATGAATTATTAACTCAAAGAGTTGTATTAACTGTAATTATGCCTACATTTTGAAATATTGGTATGTATTGTTTAAAAATATGTAATATTAAATTTATTAAAATTGAAACAAAGCTGCTCTTAGGGAATCATATTAGTATTGAAAATTGTTGAGTGGAAATTTGGGAAAACTAAGAGAAAACATTAAATGGAGGGTCAAGTATATTGTTTGACATGTTATGATGACATTGTCAATATCTCTTTGACGAAGTTATTATATAAATTGTCAAGGTTTCTCTGAGAGAATGCACTCATTCCAAAAAAATAATGTTACCTGTGTGTGAACAAAGTGATGTTCATATTGTTGTTGTTTCGTAGTATTTGCGGTTTTATTATTAATTGTTGTTGCAGGACATTTTGCCATGTATATAGCGAATTTGTATCGCCTTGCTAGCTATGGTCTCTTTGAAGCCCCTCTGTTGTTTTATTATTTATTGTTACACGGCTTTTTGCCACGTATCTAGCGCATTTTAACGAATGGCACTCCGTAGTTCCTTGGTAACCATGTTTGTCCTGTCTGTCTGGGGAAGTAGGTTAACTTGTGCGGAGCAAGAGGTAGTGGCTCCTCTTACATACTTCCTTCATACTATTTAATACTATAAAAAACCTTGCAGATTTCGATTTTATTTATATGTATAAAGGATCCTAATTAACCTTCCGTTAAATCGAGGACCGGTCGCAAGTTCTTAGGTCAGAGTATAACTTTTGGTCGTCTACAGCATGACACCTAACACCTTTAACTAGTCACCATAGCCATTCCCTTTTTCGATTTTAAGAAGTGCTCATCAGTAGCTGATCATTGTGCATCGTCCCATTTTCCTTTCTTGATCCTTTCAGTCGTTTTAAAGTTATAAGCAACCAAAATTTTTAAATTAAATATATATATATATATATATATATATTATAATATATATATATATATATATATTACATATGAAACTCGTGAGCTGTTTCTTCTTACGTTGGCTATGCGCTAAAAGTTTTATTTTACTCACACTTCTTGGTTAAAATTATCGTCGAAATTGTTTCTATTTGCCTCGAGAGCAATAAGAGCTCTTTTTAGTACGTTAACAACTTCCAACGCTTCTTCCAACTGCTCTTGTATTTCTTGGCGAGATTTTAACGCTTCACTTGCTTTCGTTGCTTCTTGTTTTAGATTTTTACAAATTTCCACTACGACATCCCTTTCCTTAACAAAAAATAACAAATAATATTCTTTAAGTTACGGTTTATTAAAATTTATTCGTTTCTTAAATAAATGTTATTTTAGGTATAGTATCTCTGATAACTCTTTATTCAGTTACTTTTGATATGAATTGAGACAAATGTAGTGAAAAGAAGTTTTAAGTATACGCCTTTTAATGATCTTTGGCTTTTAGGCCAGGGCTATTAGATTGCGTTTATGCATACTAACTTTGGGGCTGCTACTGGCGTCTCTCCCGTGGGCTGAACCAAGCAGTAAAGTACAGCGAGTATCTCGTGAGACTGCTGCAATTAGCAGCTGAACTAGTGGGATTGGAAAATACCAGTATCTGGTGGGTTAAACAATGAAATCAGAGTAATATAATAAGAGTAATTTCTATAGCAATAATATGTGCATGAACTAGGTGTTACGTTATTTTAGAAGAGTGGCGAAACGACCTTTGCCTTTGTTAGGTGTAAATCGGGAGGGTCCAAATAGTGTAAAAATATAAAAAATAGGACTATTCATTACATGTCATTCGACTTTGACCCATGGCGTCAGAGTGTTTCTGAACAAGAATATGTTGCTATTTTTGCATTTCACGCAAGTAATGTTTAAATACTAACGCACTAACTTTTTTTAATGATTCAAGTTCTTGTTTCAAATCTCTCAAATCTTCCTTGGCTTGTTCAATTTCTCTCTCTGTCTTTTGCTTTTCCTCTAAAGACCTTTCTTTTAATTCATTCTTCTCTTTTTCTACATCTTCGATATTTTGAAGAAGATCTAATCCGACTCTAAAAATGACAGATGTTATTTGGTTAGTTCATTTTGATATCAATTAACAACCAATAATTAAAGAAGTAGCTGAACTACTCAACTCTGATGTTTTTAATGCTTTAGTTGTACATTAAGGGAGAGTCCCTTAAAGCATTTATTTCAACCTTCTAAGAGAAATAATATAAAAATATATTTAAGAGGATAATATGGTAATTGGAAGAAGGGATCTAACAAGAAATGTTAGGTCCAAGTTACTCAAGCTCTTTTCTGAAATAATTATTGAGTGAATTTCTCTCGAAAATATCGCAAATAGGGTCGTTGTCATTATTCTATGATTGCTACTTCTTTAATTCATGTATTTATTTAGCCTTAATTAACAAAAATTTATGAAATCGTTGCACTCACTGTTTTGAAATATCCAAGGCTTTTTTAAGCGCTTCTAATTCGTATTTAGCTGACATTAATGTTTCATAAATGTTGGAGTCGTTTAAAATGAGCTCTTCGTCAAGATTTAAATCGTTGAACCTCATCCCTCCTATAATTGGGTCTCGACTGAAACAGACAAATAGATGTATATAAAGTAAATACAAATAATGCTAATGAAGTAAAACAAAATTAAAGCTATACTTTTCCTATATACATACGGTATAAATGAGGAAAACTAAAAATGTATGTTTACTTTTCTTGAGTATAAGTACAGCCTCTTGTAGTAAAAGGAACATGGAGTTTGAATCTACTGGGAGAAATTGTGTAGTTGTCATGGCATATAATTTTTTCCCGCTCCGCGTTGTCTTTTTTGATCATTAGCGGGCTCTGCTCTTAAATCCTATATAATTTTTTATTGTTATGGGAACCGATTTCACTCCTCAGAGAGCAAAAACTTACTTTTCTCCCTTGTTAACTTAATAACGACTAAATGCCTCCAACCTTATGGTATACAACCTGTGAATGTTTACATAGTGTAGAGTGGTAGTATCTACTAAACCAAGGTCAAAGGGTTAAGGCTGCTAGAAGAGTGTTATGCCTGCTAGAAATTAGGAAACATCACAATATATGAATGTAAGTGTGATCAATTGCTCACCAAATGTAACGATAAGAGATTAATGGTTTTGCCATTATTTCCGGGTTCCTAATAATCCTCCATAGAGGGGAAATGTCTCGAACTTTTTTATTATTTATTTCCGTTTCATATATTATTGTATTACACTTATTGAATTAAGCTCCATTAGTATCTTTTAATTTACATAATTCCAAAGTGTCAGTCTTTTGGTCATTTTTGACGAGAATGTTACAATAAACTCAAAGCATAAAGCATTTTTTTTAGAGTAGAGTAAAATGAGTAATGGTAAACATGCGTGTGTCAACGATATTTATTCATACCCTAAAATAAAAATGTAAACACTAAAACGAATTGGTAATATATTATTCCAAATATAAAAACTAACTAACCACTACACGCCGTAGTTTTGTGGTTAGACCATGAACCTGCGAAATAGACCGATCAATCCCCGTCAGGTCATCTAAAATCCAATCTTTAAAACCCTGTTGGAAATTTTTAAAAGCGTTATAAAAATTATATCAAACTTTTAAACAGAGTTAAGAAAGAAATCAAGCTAATAGATTTGAAACTCTTCATAATTAGGAATGCGGTCATTAAATAAAAATACAAAGATTTGTCATCCCTCCAATAATCCCTATTGAACGTTTTCATGATTAGATAAACTTATTATTACAGTGGAACACATGTTGTTTTATATTAGGATTAAAGAATATCGTTATGTAGGTGCGTTTCTCTTTATGACATATCTGTCTGGTTCAATAGTAATAACTTGTCACTTTCACTAATATAAACACACACATACTCACACACAAATTATTACATATATATATATATAATATATATATTATTATATATATATATATATATATATATTATATATATATATATATATATAACGATAAAACGATTAAAATTATAGACAGAGTGTTTTTGAGGAGGATACAATGCACACAACGTTTTTCTTTTACCTCGGTATATTTTTTTATACATTGCTGGAATATATTTTTAAGTTCTTTTTCTACAAGTTTGTTTAGAAAATGTTTTAAGCTTTTCCTCTTATGTAAAGTTTTCTGTTATATCCTCTCACTAATAACCGCCAGTTATAATCTTGGTTAATGGAAGAGCTAAAATCCTTGAGGTATATAAAAAAATAGAGCTGCAAAAAAAATTAAGTTTCTTTTTCCACACCTATGGTTAAATGTAGGTTATGTATCTAGACAGCAAATCTTTCTATCGCTGAAGAAATTTCTTTATTGAAAAGGCATAATACATAGAAAACGACACACACTACTCGAAATATTTTTTTTTCCTTAATTTTGGTTTCTGGTAATGTACCATGTTTTTATTACTTTTTGGTCACTTAGAGTGGTCGTATCGTTTTCGGACCGGTTTCATTTCGACCTATTTCTTGGCGAAAAATATTAACGCTTAATCTTTACCGATTTTATGAAAATTTTGTTGACTCAGCTAAGACTTTGTGAAAATCACTCAGGCGGTCTTAAAAAGTCCTGAAACGTATAAAGTCAGGTGAAATCTCGGTGTCGGATTTTTCGCAAACACAATACTTTTCCTATTTACTTCTTCCTATGGTATTCTTATTCGTTTCCTATATACCTTTGGAAAGCTTAAAGTATAAACAATTCCGGTGTAGGGGTTCGACAAGCCAAGCGAACGTTTATACATATAAACTATTTCTTTACTGACTATTAAGTTTATGGGAATTGTCTTATCAGCAGCACTTCGACTTTTAAGTAGAGTAATCATGTCGACCAGACATTTTTTTTCCTACTCGGGCACTTAAAAAACATCGAAATCGATGTCTTAATAAAGTTTAGTTTTACTGACCGTGTAATACGTTTTCCTGTTTTGTATCTAGCATTTTCAGTTTTTTTGGACACTTAAAGTAGTTGTATCTTATCTGTGCTAGTTAAAAACGTTCTACGTAACAAACGCTAGTTACTTTCTTTTCTGACAAGGATTGTTAACTTAAATGTGTAGAATTCTCGCAAAATCTATTTTCCGGTATTAGGGATCCTCTGAAACGGATTTTGGATAAACTCCCGCTACCCATGCTACCCAATCCATTAGCAGTTTTTTCTAAAGTTAATTCGTTTTTTAAAAAAGGGGAAAAACGTATAAAAAACCCGAGATACTCTGTAAATGTATGTTAATTACACTACAATACACTCTTAACTCAAAATTTCCTACTCATCTTTACATGAAGAAATATGTTTTTCACACTAGTAAATAAAGTTAACGACATAATTAAATTCTTTTGCTTGAAAAGAAATATAACAAAGTTACAGAAAACCAAGTTTAATTGCGTTTTACAACAGGTTTTTTTTTTAAAAAAAATCCTTTTACATATTTTAGAATCACTCAAAAAAACATTATTCATTCAGGGTGTAAACACAATTTTTTTAGAGGTTGCAAAAGAATTTTTTAACTTTTGATTTTAATTTATTAGGTTTACGAAATTTTCTGCAATCAGATTATATTTATTCATAATAAAGTTTGTTGCTTCTCTTATCACCAAAAATTAAAAGCAAGTAAATATGTCAAAACTACGAATAAGAAAAATTTTGCTTATAAATGAGTGAAATAAATTCATGATGTATATTAATGAAATTAAAATAATACTTTTATGATGTTGAGGATTCAGATTATACATGTATCATGTTTTTCTATTTATGTAAGGGTAATTTAAATAAACATTAATAATAAATTATTATTATTATTAAACAATAATATATTTTAAATAGCTTCTTTTTGATTTTAATATAATAAAATCCTTTTTATTTGCTGATTGAATAAGATCCGCAATATAAAATCAATTTTAATCCAATAAACGGATATTATTATTATCTGCTATCACGAAATCAAACTAGGTATTTATACTATACTAGGTATGTATGATTGAACCAAAACCCTTAAATCTTCTAATATTTAAAGGAATTACCAACTTATGAAAGTATCACTAACGTAAACCTTTTTTTGATTATTTTCAAGAATATGTTACGAAGTTTTTTTTAACTATAAAAAATAGTTAAAAAATTATAGTTAAAAACCAATTATAGTTAAAAACTATAATTGGTATTTATAGTTTTTTGAGAAGAAAACTGCAAAACTTGATTACATTTAACTAATTTATCAATTCGGAGAATAGACGTGCTTACGGCAACTCAAACACAAAACTTAATATGCTTGCGGTTCCTCTCTTTGGTATTTTTATCTAGTACCATTGGAAAAATAACTTTTCACCAGGCAATAAGTTGTGTGCGCCTAAGGTTGATGAGTGTGTATATTCAGTAGGTGTGTGCATCCTATATTGTTCCAAACTTCTATTTTTGTAAACATAGTTTCATGTTGAATCTTGGGTGAACTTAAGCAAAGTATCGTCATCGACTAACAATAAATTAGTACTTTCTACATCATTCAATTAATCTACGATCCATTGATTCACGTTTTTATTTTCTTAGAAAAAATTATCGGGACCTCCTAAGAAACCGTCCTCGGTACCCCGGTTGAGGATCACTCCTCTAAAAGATTATTAGGAACTTCCTACTACATTTGGTTTACTATTAAAGATGTCAACATTTTGCTGCATCTCCCTGTTAAATAATTGCTAACCCTATTTTTAGTTTGCTAGCTAAGCATTATTATCAATTATGCTTTCATAATCAAAAGGACGGTACTCTGAAGGGTTTACAAAATATGCTTTAAGATATTTAAAGACCTAACAATATGGATAAAAACTTTATCTAGGTAGAACGAAGAAGGAACTTCATTTCTATTGTGCTAAAGTAATTTTCAGGCACAATTAAGTTCTTTTATATTTAAATTATATTTGTTATGGGTGTATGCTAACAAACTCCTGACTTCCGACAAAAACCTGCTTAACAAAAAGCTAATCACTTAGTACCGTATTTGTTATCTATGCCATTTACATTAAGTGGATTTTGTAATGTCTAAATTCTATTTGTTTTATTGATTCTTTACCAAACTAATGTTAAATGATGGAATGCGATTAGTATTGGTTACTAATTAGTAATTGGTTAAGTCGAAAATTCTCGGTTCTGACGTCAAACTTAGTGTTGTGAATTAAGGGAACGGGTATATAAAGTGTTAATAAGAGGAGGGAGTTGAGAAAAGAAAAACTCATTCTACGTCAGACTGAGTTTTTGTATAATTTAAACATAAGACCATGAAATCGTTGCTGAATTTCAGAAGTCAAATATTGAAAGTACAATATTTCACTACTTAACATTAATGTTGTCTCACAAATACTGTTTACTGGGCAATAACACAAACAATTGAATTTTTAGTTTTTACCGAGTAAAAAAATTAACCATTTATAAGAGGGATTTGAACAAATATTTAATTTTTGCTGCAAGAAAAAAAATTAAGTTTACCTTAAAGATAAAAAAATTTAAACAGGGATCTTTTTAGCTTTTCTACCTTTATACAAGATAAAAAATCCTTGTATATGTCCTTGGGTAATGTAAACAATGTTGGAGTGGAAGGGTTTCGGGTCTTTTGGGGGAAGGATAAAGTAGGGACCAGATAGAGGGAATGGTGGGGCTTTGGCAAGGAAATTTGCCCAGGAATCAGGGATCAAGGCTTGGCCTCATATTTGCTCTTCCCTTCTCGAGAGTTCTTATAAAATTTTAAGGATAAAGAAACAAAAGACTTTGAATATATTTTTTACCTATCAAATTTTGTTAAATTGGATATTTTCTATATTTTTACATGGATATATAAAGATTCCTTTTGGACCTAATTATTATTCATGGAGATACAAAAATGTATGATGTATTCTTGAGTTAACCTTTGAAATTTCTAATATATATTATAATAAAACGGATAGAGAACAATTTACTTGTTTTTAAGAATAGCATGACATCGTTCCTGTGAGCTATTTTCTTAAAAAATCCCGAAAGCCGATATTAATGGGTAGTTAGCTGGAAGTATATGATTAGAGATTATTCAGATTTTTCTACTATGAGAGCAATCTTCAAAGAAAATCCATTAATAATCTAAGAGGGCTCTTTTTTTACTTGTTTGTTACACTTCAGGCCCTCTTACAATGAGGACTTAAAACTAGCTGTTGCTGTAATGGGGTTGGTCAGCCCCACAAATAGGCCATGCTGTTAGTGCCTTCTTGCTTGCACAATTTTTCTTCTTCTGGACAGTCTCTACCAAGAATTTCTTGAAAAGGTGACTAAACAGGAGGACACCTATCTAAATAAGGCAAAAAATATTTCTTCCATTCAAGAAGCCAACTCCAAAAATGCGAATGTGGAAAGCCTTTTATATGTCAGTTGTTTTTCTATCATGTCCACACATGGGAGTTAGCTTCTGACTCTGATACTAAGTTAGTTGATACTATTAGTTATTAGTTATTACTAAGTTAGTTGATACTAAGTTTCAGTGTTAACTAACTGAAAGTGGCTTTTCATCAACATTCTGTTTATTTGACACAATTTAATTGTGCGAGAGACACCAAGGAAATGTAACAAGCAAAATGCATTGCTACATCTGGGAACTGTTCCATCATTCGACATTCGTCATACTTGATGGCTCGACATAATGTCATGTCCCACTCTGTTTCGTTACGTCTAACTCATCAGGGCGCCAACAGAGCCTGAACTCACTCTGACCTTCAATTAATTCTATTAATTGATACTACCGATTTTATTGTCGGTTTTATTGTACCGATTTTAATGTGTTTTTTGTTTTGTTGATACTATGATATTTAATTGTCTCTCGCACAATTAAATTGTGTCAACTATTCATGTTTTGCAAAACTCGGTAGTATCAAAATGATATATGTTTTGCTTGCCATGGGCGGTAAGAGAGCACCGCTCGTCTCTGGTAAGTACTTCACATTATATTCTTCGGAATTAATTGAAGGTCAGAGTGAGTTCAGGCTCTGTCGGCGCCCTGATGAGTTAGACGTAACGAAACAGAATGGGACATGACATTATGTCGAGCCATCAAGTATGACGAATGTCGAATGATGGAACAGTTCCCAGATGTAGCAATGCAGTTTGCTTGTTACATTTCCTTGGTGTCTCTCGCACAATTAAATTGTGTCAACTATTCATGTTTTGCAAAACTCGGTAGTATCAAAATGATATATGTTTTGCTTGCCATGCATGATGGCGGTAAGAGAGCACCGCTCGTCTCTGTAAGTACTTCACATTATATTCTTCGGAATAATTGAAGGTCAGAGTGAGTTCAGGCTCTGTTGGCGCCCTGATGAGTTAGACGTAACGAAACAGAGTGGGACATGACATTATGTCGAGCCATCAAATAAAAATAAAAAAAAAAAATAAAGTAAAATAAGTATGACGAATGTCGAATGATGGAACAGTTCCCAGATGTAGCAATGCATTTTGCTTGTTACATTTCCTTGGTGTCTCTCGCACAATTAAATTGTGTCAACTATTCATGTTTTGCAAAACTCGGTAGTATCAAAATGATATATTCTGTTTATTATCTGGCTTGCTAAGATTAAGTAAAAGGTACAAGAATCTGTGAGAACTATGATTTGTTGAAAACAATTTTTGTCTGATAGGTACTATACCGTTGACTATATAATATTAAAATAAAAAATGAAATGAAAAGTTAGTTATACGAAAATAGAAAGTTTGTTCTTCTAAATTAATGTTAATTTAGAAGAATAATAATGTTAATTATGTAAATTAATGTTTTCCTTAATCTAAAAATATGTCGTCTACTTCATATTACTCTCTTTCTTAGCGGGACTTAAATAATCGTATTTACCTGAAGGAACCACAGGTTAAATTATTTCCACCTATTTGAGTCCATATTCTGTTTAACCATCTGGTTATGTCTAGTTCCATATTATTTTCTGGATTTTTAGTTCCAAACTAGAAACATTAAAACAAATTTTAGATTATAATTGAGAAACAAATTAAAAGCTTAGTGAAGCATGTCTTCAGTGAAGCATCTCGGACCCTTCGAAGATTTGCCTATCCTTTTCGTACCATCTTTATTCATTCATAATATAAAAATTAACCAAAACATAGTCTACCTTTTATTTTTCTTGGGGAAACATATTGTATAAATAATGTCTTTACTGGGATAAGTAATTTTATAATTTTCTAAAAAAAATTGGTAATTTAAGTTATGCTCACTGGTGTTGTTAATTAATGTTGGGAACAGAATAATTAAAGTCTTAACAAATATTATAGAGAGTAATGCTCTAGACTTTATTTCCGCAATAAAAATGAATAATTATTAAAAAAAAAACTTTACATTTAAAAAAACGATCTTAGATACAAACATTTCTAACCAGCATAAAAGCAGTGCTGCTAACATATTTTTTGAAAAAAGAAAATCTTAAATTAGGACTACAATGAACACACATATAAACTCACGTCTTATTCTGGTTTCGAATTTTTTAATAAGCTCAGTATGTTTTTCACGATAGTGGAGAAGAAAAAGTAGTTCACAAATCTGGACTGCGTGTATTATATTTACTATTTGTACTCTAGTTACAAGTAAACTAGATTCTGTCAAAGATTAAGGGTCGAATAAGACTGTATGCTATTTTATTGTTGTCTCTTTGAATAATGCTATTGCGGCAAAAGCTTATTTTCAAGAAATATTGCTTGTGACAAAAGATGCGTCTTCTAGCGTCGAACTCATTTGATTTATGCACGTATAAAAGTTTAGCATATCTTTGTATAACTTGTCTGGCCCATTTTTAAACCTCCACTTAAGACGAGAAGCGAGAGTAATAAAAATACTCCAGCTATTCATCTAAGAGATGTTACATAATATCTGGAGGGATATTGTGTACAGCGATGACAATAAAACGACATCTTAAAGAATGAGGTTAGGCTATATGAGATTACACATTTGAAATAAGTCTACCAAAGAGGCAAATACTTAGAAGAAGGATGCTCTTATCATTCCTTGGGTAGCTTGGCGCCATAACTGTACATGGGTGACGTCATTTTTTTATTTTTTATAATAATTATATTTCAACGTAAATAATACATAATCTTTTCTCTTGAATTGAGTTAAATGATTTTGATTCTATCGCACATATTCCTTAATTATTTGTGTTTTATAAAGTGATTCAATATGACGTCACTGAAAAATGCCCGCTGTTTATAGAGTGGGTGCTACGATAGAAGTTGTAGATGGGTAGGGAATACCTAGTCTCTCTCTAGGGAGACTATAATGAGGGTAAATACAGTTATGGCACCTTACGATAACTTAATCACTTCCAGGATCCTTATCACTTCTATAAGGGTCCTGTTATAAGTTATTTAGCCCATGTACTCCCTTTAAGTATTGGTCTCTTTGAAGTTTACCAATAGTTCTCGTAAGATTGCCCTACACCGTCGTATCACTAAGGATGAGGCTAAATTAAATAAATTTAGATTACCTTATTCTGAATCGCAATCATTATAGAGCAAAAAATTATCAGTGTAACAAGTACAGAATAAATTCCTTTTGATGATAAAAAGTACCATAAGTACTGCTCATCGGCCTGATACCCTTCAGCTGCACAAAGAAAAGCATTATTGTAACCGGTGTAATTATCAATGAGCAGATATATCTTGTTAAGATATTGGGGTTGGATGACGAACAGTACCAGTGAGGAAAATATTACTTTATGCTTGCGATTGTGTGTATGTAGCACAAGCGTAGCGACGGTCCTCTTATTAGCTGACATATCCAGGTTTTTCGACAGACAAGGCATGCACTTTTCCTGAAGAAGTTAGATTGTAGCAAAATAAACAGTAAGGCAAATGAAATGGTAAAAAGCTATTATCAGGAAATAGTTATCTATCTATCTTAACTATTGTAGGAAACAATAATAGTTGACATTACGGTTGAATTACAAAGCAAAAACGGCAAATATGACAGTAGGATTCCCACTAGGTTTAGTATTAGAGCCTTTGCCTTTTTTAGCGAATTTTCATTATGAAAATGACGCTTATGAGGTTGTTCGGATGACGGAAGTTGAGGGTGGGAGTGAGCGGAATCGGTTCCTATTGACTTCCTGATAACAAAAATATATGTCCGAAAAAAGTTTATATATATATATAATATATAATATATATATATATAATATATTATATATATATATAATATATATATATTATATATATATATATATGTATGTAAGAGTTTCTACCTTTCGTATGGTGAACGATAACTCTCGAAGGCGTTCTCAAATTGAAACGAAACTTTGCAAATCGCGAGATGTCGAGGAGGTTACGAGGCCTATTGTTATAAACATTATGACGTCATCAACCAAAGTTATGACGTCATGAAAAAAAATTTTTTGAAACTTGAAATGGCTATAAAACAAGGTATTTCGTGTTTAGGTAGACGGCTAGCTGAATCGATTAAGACCGATTTCAGCTCAATCGAACATCACAAATGGCGCAAACGGTATACATATATATATATAATCTTGTATATATGTATACGTCTAGGTCAAAGACTCGTACGATATCTGTTGGGTTCAGTAGTGTTAGGTGGTGATATAGTATAAAAGAGGGCCTCTACCTCTAGCTCCATCCTGGTAAGCCTACTGTCCAGAGAGACAGACAAAAATGGCTTCACTAAACACCCGAGCTAGCAGGCCCGTAAAGCGGAAGAACCTCGAAGTAGTTTATATGGTCGAAGTCATTCTAAACGATTGCGACCGGTTTCAGCTCAGTCAGGCAATCTTAAGTGACGGAAACGGCATTTTTATTTAAAAACTAATCATGAATATATTTTTGTTTATAATTGTCGCGGCCGCCGCTAGGTTTATTTTATCTATATTTGTTTTGTTTTTTTTGTAATGTTTTTGTTTTGGACAACACTGTCAGAAAGAATTATGTTTGACGTATTTTATTCTAGTTTTCGATACGTTTCAGATTTATTAGTTTGACAGTAAAATATTCTTTACGGTTCTAACCAGGGTTCAATGGGTTTTTTTACGGGTTCTTTGTTCGATTATTGTTCGCGAAACGGGACGTTTTATGTTACAGTTGTTCCTTCTTCGTATCGATACTTATATCAATAAAACTCTGTGAAAGTTAAAGCTGTCTGACTTTAAATTTGTGTAGCTAGAATGAATTTCGTGACGATTGTTGCGCGATTGCCGGCACAATAATGCTTCTTAATTTTAATATTATAGCATACTATTAATAATAGAGTATGAATAAAATCTCAATTAGCAAAATCAAATTTGTGAGAAAGCCTCTCAGGCCCGCGAAGCGGGCCTGTGTGGAAAGGCTGTGAAATTCGCTAGATACATGGCAAAATGCCATGTAACAAGAACAACACATAATACAAACCAACAACAATGTGGGCCGCGAAGCGGCCACAGGGAGGCCCCGGCCGCGAAGCGGCCCGTGGCCGACGCCGTGGAGCGGACGAGGCGCGAAGCGCCGAGGCCGCGTAGCGGCTACGGGCCGAAGGCCCGTATTTATCTTTATCGACGATCTACTGATTAGCTTAAGAAGTAACATCAATTTTTTATCGACGATTATAGTACTGTCGTTTAAGTGTGTCGGTTGATCAGGCAAGTCTTAATGAACTGCATAGGCTTCCGCGGTTATTTTATGAAGATTTAGATCTTCCGGTGGTGACCGCGTCAATGTAGATGAAGAATGTTAGTTCATTTTGTAGAACATTGTGTTGTCTAATCCATGATGTCCTACATCCCTGAGATGCCTCCCGCAGTGGAAGCGAAACGTTGGTTTTTTCATATGCATTGACGCGGTCACCACCGGATGACCTAAATCTTTAGGCAAGTCTTATCTTGCATGCAATTTTGTCATGGTCGTCCTAAATTAAATTAGTTTTAAATTGAGCTAAAACAACTGTATATTTTTAGAGTTGGCGATCAAGTAGAATTTGCAGAATGCTGTTAATACTGTTACAGCATTGGGTGCACATCATAGTTTAAAGTTCCCTTGTTGTGCCGCATCAAAGAACTAGAGGGCTAATTGACATGTAGAGTTTACTTACTAAACTTAGATGTCAGAACAACTTGAAACTTTTATTTTAGGTTCAGTATGGAAATAAATTTTGGTACATATCTTCTCACAAAGACATCATATATTAGATGCCTTACTACAATATAAAAAAAAATCAAATATCTGGAATACCTACTTTAATAAACTACACATAAAAGATATTATTGTTTTCATCCAGAAAAAAAAAGCTTTTTAAGGGAATCAGTTGTCAAAAAGCCACTAAACAAGACATAGGGTTCACTTGGAACTTGATCCTCACATACACTCTTTTTATTCAAACTCGGTTCTTCATAAATCAATTGAAATTTTACGACAGACAATTTTAAGTCTGAATTATTTAATAACGGAATTAATTTTTCAGCAATGAACAGAGTATATGATTTAAAAGAAATTTATTGATCCTTTATTCAGTACACATATTTTCAAATTCTAGCCGTGTCATATAATTTATTGGGGCCGTCTTGGTAAATGGGTTTTTCTTGTTGGCTGGAGCTGCTTAAAACTTATTATAATCTATTTTATAAAGAAGTTATTATACATAGGTTAAGTTAAGAATGGATAAATTCTTTAAAGAATGGTGCGTCATTATAAACTTACGCCATTGTTGATACTACGATAACAATGGCGTAAGAGCATTATAATGGACCCACCAAAACGAATGTTTGCTAGCTGAAAATTTCCTTATTCCGGGTAAGTGTGTTACCGTAATATCTAAGATGGCGTAAGAGCATTATAATAGTCCCACCAAACCGAATGTTTGCTCGCTGAAAATTTCTTTGTTCCGGGTGAGTGAGTTACCGTACTATCTACAATGGCGTAAGGGTATTATAATGGTCCCACCAAAACAAATGTTTGCTTGCTGAAAATTTCCTTGTTCCGGGTGACTGTTATAAGTGACCTACTCTTTAAGAATACAATACATCCTTTATCGAGTTTGTAGAAAGGAGATATAAGGAAGATTAAGGCAACCCTGTATAAAATTGTATATAGAACGGTTATGGACCTAACCTTATTAAATGTTTTAAAATTTGTTGTTTGAAGAGACATTTATTTGTTTTGATTTTGCTGGTGGGTGTCTTTTTGTACTGCAACCCGAAATTGGAAAACGGGTATCGACCCTATAAAGCGTCTTACCTGATTTCATCCAACTGAGTGTTCTAAAAGGAAGCAACTGAATGATTGTATACAATGTGTGTAGTGATGACATTTTCCATTTATATACACGAAAAAAAATAACTAGTAAACAAAAGATTTTAACTTAAATCATGACTAATCTGATTTGAATCCACCGAGTCTTCCAAGCCCCCTAATTCATTATCTTGACATTTAAACAATATTTAAATTACTTTGACGCTGTCAGATTGCATGATAAAATAAATTTAGTGGAAAGTTTAAATTAAATGAATCTTAATTTGTTTGTCGTCAGGTGGTACTTAAACAAATGTATCGGAGTTCTTTCTGAGGTTATGCTATAGTACGACACACGGCTACAATCAGTTGACAGCTCCAGAAAATAGTTTAAGGAACCAATAAGGTTGTCTTGATTTGAAATTGAGGGCGTGGTTTAACATCTAGGACTAACCTCATTGCCTCCCTCATATTATTTGCCCACGCCGTCCACTGATTTTAGCTCTGTGTCGTATTAATGTAAAAGTTTAATTGTTCCGATAATGATCAGTCAATACAGGTTATGGATCATGAAGATTTTAGCAAGGATGTGACTGCTCGCGATTGGATTATTACACAGCCGATATAATCTCTAAGAACTTTTAGCACAATGTTCTTATAACAGTGCTAATTGCCTACTAGTAAAAATGCAGTGCCTTTAACGTCTGCTAGTGCCTTAAAGCTAGTGCAGGGACGTTCAGCCCCTACTTTCGCTCAAAAGGTAGCGTTCCCGAAGCTCGATTAGTTTGTTTACTTCTCCCCCATTCCGTTAAAGCCCTTCCGTGTTCTTTTTGTATTCTAGTTTTTATGTCTCCTTTTTTCGAACCTTTTATTATTTTTAACACAACAGAAAATCTGACAACACCAATAACCAACGTAATCAAGCAAATAATCACAAAAGACAGATATGGTAGGTTAATTTTCATTTTCTCTTCCCTCTCTAAACGTAATGATCAGCTTTACGAATGTGCCCTTAATCTCCTGTACAAATTTGAAATACAAATTTCAAAAAAAATATTTTTAACGATCATTTGACTGTAAACTTACAGATTCATCGCTAGTTTTGGCATAATATTTTTGGAATCTTTCCGACTTGGTATGTTAGGTTAGGGTAGTTATTTTACCTTTTCATATACGTACCTCGTATCTTAAGAAGTACATTGGTTATTATGTATCTTTAATGGCTTTAATAAAACCTATTTAAACATGTCTTAAATTAAATATTCTATTGTATGACACACGGCTAAAATCATTTGACAGCTAGTTTTGAGGTACCAATAAGGTTGGCCTAATTAAAAATTGAGGGCGTGGTTTAACATCTTGGACTAACTTTGTTGGCTCCCTCACATTATTTTCCCACGCTGTCAACTGATTTTAGCCGTGTGTCATACTATAGATCCATCTATCTATTGAATTCTTTAATTTAGCTTTATCTTAATTCTAATTTAATGTAACTTCTTTAGTAAATTGGCAGTTAAACTAAGAGCAGAAAGAGACTTGTATCTCAGATAATGATATGTACGAAGCACTTTCAAATATTATAACCAAATGTAGTTTGAGAATAATTTAGTTTAAGGTATTTAAGAAAATTGCCTTTACTTACTTATCCTTAATCACTATCATATGTAAATAAAAAGAAATGTGTTCTTTTATATATTATATATACTTAACCGTTTAAGCACATGGAAGTTAAAACTTTACTAAATTTTATTATAGTTTGTGAGTATAGATTTTGTAATCATTACATCTATTTTTGAGAATTAGCAAGGGTAAATCTCGTTTTGTTTATAGAAATATTAAGATAAGTAAAAGCGCATAGTAAAAAATCTTTCGTACTTTAAATGTTTGTTCATAGAATAACATAATATCCCCCTCGATACCAGCAATAAAATAAAACATTAAAGTTAATGTTACATTGTGTTCTAGCATCACTACCTACAAGAACTGTTTTAACTCGTACAATATTCTAACTTGAATTTTATTTCAAAAGAATTTTAAACATATGGGTCGAGGTTTGAAACATAAGTTTTTTGATTAATGGAATGATCACATTAATTTTCCTCTTTTATGAAGAGAGGAAAATTCTTAAATTGCTTTACTGAGTATAAGAATGAAAGGAGCAAGTGAAGCAGTGGATACATATGGAAGCAAAGAGTTGATTTGAATATAACAGTTAAACGTTTACGTCTGCGGAAAATCTAATAAGGTCAAAATTTACATAACTGGGATTTCTTATGTCAGTCAAAAACGTTTTTAAAGAGATAATTTTTATATTTACCGGTTTATGGTTTCTGAACTTTCTTGTGTTGAAAGTGAGTGGAATGAGTTATACCAACCATGAAATTTGAATTTCCAAGGTGAGACCGGAACATATTGTACTTATGTGTTTTAAAGTTTGTTCTTCATAGAAAATTATAGATATGGGTGCTTAGACTATGATAATTACTCCGATATTAATTTCCACGGTACATATAAGATATTGAGTTCCCTCTCGCCAGAATTATTTTGAGTTAATTTGACGATGAAACTTTATCGGCAGTACCAAAATTACATCCCATGAAACCTGCAATTGAGTACTTTGAGTCCTCGTGTCAACTACGGACAAGTTTTGTTTAACATGAGCCACAAAATCATCGAAAAAGTCACTCTTTTTGGTTACTTATAGTAGTTTTATCGACCCCGCACCGGTTTTATTTGATTTAGAGTGTTAAAAAACATAATAATACACCTTTTCCATAACAATGTCCTAACATTGATAAACAATAATTAAAATGAATTTTTAAAGCGCTAAGCATTTTTATTGATTTTCTCATCTGTACCGTAGGTATGTAGGAAAAGTATTGAGTTAGGAAAAAATACGAAACATGGATGTCACGTGGATTATCCGATTCAGGTGTTTTAAGACCTTCTAAGTGGTTTTTAAAAAGTAGTCTGTCTGTATGTGTGTGTGTTTGTTTTCATCGTAGCTCTCAGTGTATTTATGCTAGAGAGTCAAAACTTGGTCTAGTTTATCTATTGGGAAATTAATTTTATATGACGTCATTAATCCACAATAATGACATAAACATTTTTTAAAATTCATAAATGGCGGAAAAAATTGTCGATGGGCTTGAGGTTCGGCACGCATGTGGTCATATATAAGAGCAACACATATGGGCCAAGTCTTGTATCATTATCAGCATTAGTTCGATGTTTATCGAATGACAAAACCGCTTTTAATAAAATTTTAATTAATCGGAAAACAGTCCAATTGAGTCGAAATGTGGCACTATTCCTTCAGGTAATAATAAGTAAATTAAGTTTTGATTAAATGTGGAAAGTATTCCAATGAGTATTGTTTGATCAAATAAGTTAAATTGCATCCAACGAGGTCAGCCCCTGGATGTGTGACTGCTGGAAATAAAACAAATATATTTAATACCTGAGAACAGGCGAAGTATGTCTGAAGACGTGTTGCTGCATAAATTTGATGATTTTTATATTCTCAGAACGAGCAAAGCGAGTCCGAAGTAGCGTTAACATTTTCTTGTTAACAGCGTAGTTGTTAACATTTTTTATAGCTATAATATTATAAAAGCAAAGGCTAAATTAATTCTATTCCTTTGTATAAAAATTTTTAGCTTAAACATGTGTAAGTTAAATAAAGTAAGGCTTCTTTAAAGTTGTTTCTGGTAAAAAATGGAAAATAAACATGTAAGATAAACTTACGGACCGTTTGAACTCAAATATACTTTAATTAAATTAAACATGAAAATAAGTGTGAATACAATGCTTTGTAACCAATAAATAACAAAAGATTCTCCAGGTAATAAAACTTTTCGTGGCAAAGCGCTTTCTACCTAACTAGAGGTCATCATCATTGCAAATGGAAGTAAAGTAAGTTTGTGTTATACTTTTGGAAGTTATTATTACTCTTTCTAAATTTTTATTAAGATTTTATGTAATAATAAATAATGAAAAAAGGTGTAAATAATAGTAAAAAAGTAAATCGTAGAATTCTTTTTTTTCTAGGAAGTTATGTAATTCTATTCTTTCTTTTACGAGTTTGGTACTAAATAAGTTTGGTTTCAATTTATCTCCGCTCTAACTCTGCGATCATTGTCAGAGATCGCTGAGCCACATACACTTAGTTTTGATTGTTTACTGTGTCGGTGTTGAGTAAAAATGTAGCTGCTTGTGAAATCAGATCTGTCCTGCGTTTTTCTGAACGCTGAGAAACTGTAACCAATTGAAATTTATCGGAAAATGAGATGAGTGATTCAATGGTGTGAAGTAGGTCCGACCGTTTAATAAAGAGTAATAGAGTGCATGATAAAAGAGGGGTAGTGCAGTGCATACACAAGAACAAAGTAAGCATTGAGATATATAGTAGAGAGGGCATAGCCTATCTCAATACATTGAAAGGCCTAAAACATCTTTTTGGGGCTCTCAAGGGCTCTGTGTAACCTCAATGAAACCTCCTTGAAGAGTGAGTTAAGGTTATAATAAATTATTTGATTTCGGCTTCCTGCACATTGTGTAACGTTATGCTATATACCTAAGTTATTGTAATTTGGTACTGATTGTTTGGTTATATTTATTAGCGGAGCTGTTCAGGTTACTTTTACGATGTTTCAAAATTTAACCTATTGGGCTCCTCTAGTAATAGTATCTCTATGGAAGTAGGCTTTCATGTTTGGTTACTTAAGAACTGGTTCACGCGATTGATGACAAGATCCACGACACCGCTAATATGCAGTTGGTGCTCTAGCTGTGAAATTCCCCCAAACCTGACGATCACTAATTCAAGATGTTGTTGCCGAAAAACTAAACTTCGTCAGCATTTCAATGATGACGAAAGGCTTAAATAAAATTATTCTAAATGGTTGAAGACTCATACGTTAAACATATCTTAAAAAATTATACAGAATATTGTGCCAAGCCATAAAAATGCTTGTGAATTGTTGTCATTTATGTGGTAAAGCTTGTAAACTCTTTAGCAATAAATAAATATTTGTTTGTACCTGTAGACAATTTAATTTTATTAGCTAACGGAACTTACTTTCTTGAAGTACCTCGTATTACTTAAACAACTTTGGACTTAAAATAATCTCTAGATGGTAACACCTCTACGAAAAGATGGTTCTGTGAAGTCATTTTTGTTGGTATTTAGTAACGTTAATTTTAATAAGAATTTATTTTATTTATATCTGTTGCCAACTATAGTGTAGAAAAATCTAATTTAAAAATTTAGAAGCTTGTATTTAACCTAACGCATTTGATGAATTAGTATAAAGTATTATTGATGAATATTACAGGTTTGTTCAATACTTCAATTAAACAAAATAAGTTTTATAAGTTAAATTCAAAATAAGTATTTTTTAACATTGTTTTAATTTAAGTACAAAAATTTTAAAAAATTAATATTATTTTAAAATGATACAAAATAATTAATCATTAATTTCTTTGATATACATTAAATTTAAAAAAAATATAAATACTTTTCAAATCAACTTGAAATAAAAATAAACTTTTTATGTAATCGTAAAATTAAAACTAAAAAAATAACTAAATATAACAGAAAATAATATAAACTATATAATAAACTTAAATATATAAAAAATTAAAAATAAAATTTGCAAAAGAATTTACAATCCAAAAAAAATATAGCAAAAGGTATTATGTGCGCAACTTTAAACTTTGAAAAAGGTAACCACGGTGGCAACCACCAATTTGCAGATAACAATATCTATGTAAAAGTATGCATAATTGTTATTGTAAAAGTGTATAATATTCTGCAATAATTGGTTTATTTATTTATTTGATGAATAAACAAAGTAGTGATAAAACCTGTTACATTAAATAAGGTGATACGTTTTTGTTCAAGGCAGAGTGATTTTATGACTATTTCTCTTGAGCGAATTTAATAGAATTGCCAAATAACTATGTAAAGATTTATAATTTAAAAAAAAATAAAAATGACAAAAGTAGATAATAGGGTACCGAAAATAAAGAGAAGAAGTAATCTATTGCTTAAGAAAACTATAATAAAAAGTAGAAAATTCCCTATATAAAGATTTTTTTTAGAGAGTAAAAACATTTTCCACACCATAATGTTTCTTTTGTAAAGTAACCATAGAAATGGGGGTAAATCTTGGACAACCTTTTATAAGGCTAAATCTTTGGACCTTTTAACCTTTTAACATTTTTTTACGAGAGACTTTTTTCCCTTGCCCTTTGTACACCAATCTAATCAATTAATTTCACTTTCTTTTTTCACCACAAACTCTAATTTCTTTATCCTCTATTTTATTTATCCTTCTTTTTCGTATTTTTTTTACTCGATTTTTTGTTGGATGTAGAAATCTTTTGAAATGACTTTAATGGAATAGGGTTGCTTTTAAAGAGTAGTAAACAAATGATTGTGTTCATAAAATTTCTTATATGCTTTTCGAATTAAAAGAACAGTTTTCTTATAACGGCCTAATCAATGTAATATTAAATATAATATTAAGAAATAAGCATTGATCATGTTCGTTATGAGGATTACATATAAAACTTATACTGTGCGTAAAAGTGATGTATTGTTTAAATAGATTATACTAAGTTTATGTATGTATATATTTATTTATTTATTAATACAATAACGGGCAAAATTACCCTATATATATATTATTTATATATATATATATATATATATATATATATATAATATATATATATATATATATATATATATATATATATATATTATATATATAACGAGGATGAGCGTAGCGTGTCCTTTGTAATGAGGAAAAGTTCCGAGAAGAGGTGCCCCGTACCCGATTTTTTCTATGTACTTAAATGTTACTTAATAAAATAAAGTATTTATTGATTTAGTTATTTGTTTGTGGTATTAGTAAGAAGATAAAGATTTAGTTAATTTAATTTTGAAGTTATCGGGTTAAACAGTACTTTGTGGGTAGCACTCTCAACCACCGACTTTTGACCGTGGATTTCTTTTGTCTCTTATGTTTTGAGCTCTCTCGAAAGAAATACTGAAACATCTAGAGAGTTATTTTAAAAACCATTCTTTATTTCAGTTTTTTAGTTCAAAAATGTCTGTTAAAAATTGCAATTGGTTTTTCACTAGAATAAAAGAAAAAGTTTTTCCCTTTTATTCTTTTTAGTACTGTACACAACTATTATAATGAAACTAAGTCTTAAGTCCTAATAAAGTTTTGACTTGTGAGCTTTTAGACTTAAGAAATCTCTGAGAGTTCCAAAAAAACTACAACATAAAGTTAGATCTAAGCATCTAGAGAAGGAGATGTTATACGTTCTCTAGAGCCAAATCATAGACTAGAAAAAGAGGGAGTGAGGAACGGAGTTATAGAGGAGTAGAGAGAGAACTACTAAGCACTTGAGGGAAAGATTGTTGTGACTTAGCTAACAAACAACTTTAGGAGTTTACAGAGCAGCTGCAAAACATTTAATAGTTTTTTTCTTCCTCTGTTTTAGAACTATTGAATACAAAAGTTTCTTTCCATGTTATTTTTTTCAATAAACCAAATACAAATAGAAACAACTGCCAAATATTATAAAACAAGCTATATTAAATCTTTTTATAAAATGTGGGTCATTCTGCGGTTCGCCTTTTAAACTTTAGATGACTCGATATGTATCACATGTCAAGAAACGTTATTGGTATCAATGGTTTATGAAATGTATCACCTAACATCAGATATGGGGTGTCCTGAATGTTTCCTTGCAGGTTTTGATTCACTTTAAGGCCATAGTAACCGAATTTAGTTTGGCTAATTTAGTCTCCCTTTGCTCAAATTTAATACAAAAGTTTATTCTGATGCCTCCTAGCTTGGGTTTTCTAATACAATAATGTTTTGTAACTCCGTCACTAATTTGTAAAAAATAATTCGGCGCAAAGGTCCTCGTTATTCGTAATTGATTTTTCTTAACAAGTAAACATGGTAGGGGTACACTAAAAGTAGTGTTGTAATCAGAGAGTCAAGCTTAATAAGAAACGCAAAACACGGATCGTAAAGGTTATTTCTGTCTTGAATACTGCAACTTTCGTCAAAAAGACTATCGTCATGTTCGTAGTAATAGATGTTATTTAAGTGTTTCTCGACAAGGAAACATTGTAGAATCCAGCGCCGATAACTGCGTAAGAATATACTTTTATAGTTATTAAAAAAAGTGAAATTTAGTATTAATCGAAATTTCGTTCTAGTCGCGGGAAGTCAAATAATGTTATTGGCTTTTCTTAACAAGTAAATATAGTTAGGTAAAACTAAAAATTATGTTGTATTCAGAGATTAAAACTTAATATGAAACGCGAAAAACCGCATCTCAATGGGCTAGTTCTGTCGAAAATAAGATTTTTTGTCAAAAATGAGTACGTGACGTACGTAATAAAATGTTTAATTACGTTTTTCCCGACGAAATAGCGAATTTCTTTTGCAATGTTTGCTCTCTTGTTCATTTCATAGTCGAAACAGTATTACTTCTACTTATTTATCATTCTTAGAAACCTTCCATTTATAAATAAATACGTACAATATAGCACTATATATGATAACTGATATGTCACTTAATTGTTTTGAGTTCAGTTGTCATTTTGTGATTAGTTTAATATATGTCTTAAAATACATAAATTGCTTATATTACTAGTATAAGACTTTTCAAATGGCGACGAGGAAAAAAGTGAACACCCTGCGGTCACAATTAGAAGCAGTAAGTAAAAACTTTTCACGAATTTTAATTTTTTGAACGGTAAATGTGATGTGTCAGTCGAAGAAATTAAAGTTAGGGAAACATATATAGAACAGTTATGGGAAAAAGCTGTAACTATTCAGGACGAACTGACGGGACTATTAAATGAAACAGATGGCGAAGACGACCAAAGATTCATTGATATTGAAACTATTTATTTTAAAACAAAAACAATTATTCTTAAATGTCAAAATCAAGATATAAACAAAAATCATAATAAAATTAATTCAAATTTAAATATTACGTTTGTACCTTATCAGGAAGAAGAAACAGTTAGAAAGTTTATTAATAGATTAGAGAGTTTCATGAAACTGAAGGGTCAAACCGGGGAAGGTATTAAACAGTTAACATTGCTGAATGCCCTAACCCCTAAGCTTCATCAAAAGATATATGACCTTTGTGCACCAGATGATCCTAAGGAAAAAACATATGAGGAGTTGATAGGAATTTTGAAAGATAATTTAGATCCAAGACCTAGCATTTGGGCTCAAAGGCATGCAATGGTATCACGAGTACAGGCAATAGACGAATCAGTACACGAGTATGCCAGCCAATTAAGAAAAGCGGCAGCCGAATGTAAACTAAATTGTTCTTGTAAAAAGTCAGTGGTGGACTTATTTTTGACGTTACAATTCATACGAGGTGTAAGAGATTCAGAAATACGTACGAAACTCTTACAATCGAAAGAAGAAGTAAGCTTTAATGATGTAGTTAGCGAAGCAAATGTCATAGAATTAGCAAAAAAAGAAAGTAGTCAAATAGAACTAAAATACGAAAAACAGGAAACTCTTCAAATTAAACAAAAAAACAAAGTAAAGACAGAACAAGAGCACACAGAAAAAACAAAAGGCAGTAACAATACTTCAAAAATAAAAGAAATGTTTGCTGAGTTGCAAGGGAAATGTTTTCGATGTGCTAGTGATAAACATAGAGCGAACAAATGTCCCTACAAAGAAGAAACATGCCGGTTCTGCTTGAAAAAAGGACACGTGCAACGAGCATGCTGTATGAAAAAAGCTAAAGATGCCAAAAACGTACACCAAGGCCAAGAAACGGATAGTGAAGAAGAAGGCCCCTACGAAATAAACACTATTTCAGGTAGAGTATCCGATAGGTTTCTAGTTGATATTTATATAGAGGGTAATCAAATAACTATGGAATTAGATACGGGCGCGGCTCTGAGTACTATTTCCTTAAACGACTGGAATCAGTTAAAAACGAAAAACAAATTACATGAAACTAAAGTTGAACTTAGAACATACACAGGAGAAAAAATTATACCAACGGGAGTAGCAATTGTAAACTGGAGGTATAAAGGACAAAACTGCACGAGTAAATTATACATAATTGACGGAAAGGTGGACCGATTTTCGGAAGAGACTGGATAAGAGAAGTGAAATTAGATTGGGGGGATATTAGATCAATTGGCACCGAATTAAATTTTTCGACACTTGACAAACTATTAACTGAGTACGAAGACGTTTTTAAAAAGAAAATAGGACAGATACCTAACGTGAAAGGACATTATTATTTAAAAGAAGACGCAAAACCAGTTTATTTTAAGCCGAGACCGGTACCTTATGCTATGAAAATAAAAATAGAGGAAGAGTTAGATAGACTAGAAAAAGAAGGAATAATTACCAAAGTAGATTTTTCGGAATGGGGAACGCCGGTTGTACCAGTTATTAAGCCCAATGGCTCTCTGAGACTATGTGCCGACTTCAAGGTTACTGTTAATAAATGATCAAGGATGAACCATATCCTATACCGAAAATTGAGGACATATATGCCTCAATGCACGGTTCTAAATATTTTTGTACCCTCGACATCAGTAACGCGTACCTGCACATGGTGATGGATGAAGAGAGTGCTATGATGCAAACGTTAAGCACGCATCGGGGTATGTATAAAGTAAATAGATTAATGTTCGGGGTAAAAACGGCGCCACAGTTATGGAACAGGCTCATGGACAGGTTATTGCAGGGAATAACTGGTGTAAGCTTTTTCTTTGATGATATTATTGTCCATGGAGCAACTAAAGAAGAAGTTATACAGAGACTACAAATAGTTTTTCGACAATTAAGAGCTTATGATTTAAAATTGAATAAGGATAAGTGTAATTTTTTTGAAAAATCTATCAAATATTTAGGACACATTATAGACGAGACAGGAATACGGACTGCAGCAGACAAAGTAAGAGGAATTGTGGATGCAAAAAGACCAGAAAATTTAAACGAACTGAGAACATTTCTAGGACTAGCCAACTATTACAACAGATTTATACCAAATTTAGCAACAATATTACATCCGTTAAACAGACTTCTACAGAAAAACATTAAATTTGAGTGGACTGAGAAAACAGAGGAAAGTTTTAACAGAGTAAAGAAAGAAATCACAAGCAAAAGAGTTTTAGCACATTATGACCCGGAAAAAATTTTAGTTTTAGCAACGGACGCCTCACCAGTGGGGCTCGGCGCGGTATTATCCATACGAGATGAACATGGGAAAGAAAAACCGTTGCTTTCGCTTCGCGATCACTCACTAAAAGTGAAATGAAATACAGCCAGATAGACAAAGAAGCTTTAGGGATACACTGGGGACTTAAGAAATTTTTCACTTATTGTTATGGACGAAAATTTATTATACAAACTGACCACAAGCCACTGATAGCAATTTTAGGACCACACACAGCATTACCTCCACTGTCAGCTACAAGACTAATTCATTACGCATTATTTTTGTCGGGGTTTGATTATGAAATAGAATATAAAAAATCTTCAGAACATAAACATGCCGATTTTCTGTCCAGGTTCCCAGTGGATAAACCAAAGAAAGTAGATGCTAAAGACGAAGCGGAACAATTCCAAATAAATCAATTAGAAATTTTACCGGTAACAGCAAAAAGAATCAAGGAAGAGACGGAGAAAGAAGGTACGTTAAGAAATATAAAGGTAAAATTAGAACGAGGAGAAAGTTTACAAGGACTAGGACTTACGGACGGCGAGATTACTCTGCAGGATGGATGTATTATGAGAGGTAGTAGAGTCGTAATACCTCAAACCCTTCAAAACATTGTACTAAGAGAACTGCATTTAGGACACCTCGGAATGGTAAAAATGAAACAGTTAGCTAGAAGATTTTGCTATTGGAAAGGAATAGACAAAGATATTGACAACCTAGTAAAAGCCTGTAGACAATGCTGTGAAAAGCAGAACAATCCGGCCCGGGAAGATAATCATCCATGGTTACCTCCATCAGGACCATGGCAACGGATCCATATAGATTTTGCGGGGCCCGAAGCTGGCAAATATTATTTCATTGTAGTTGATGCAGAAACGAAGTGGATAGAAGTTTTCCCAACTAAAGTAACTACCTCACAGTGGTGCATTACGAAATTAAAACAGCTGTTTAGCACGTTTGGTTTACCCTATTTACTAGTTTCTGACAATGGCCCGCAATTTACATCAAGGATGTTCCAAGATTTTCTTCATAGCAACGGTATTACTCAAAGAACAATAGCACCGTATCACCCAAAATCAAATGGTCTTGCTGAAAGAGCTGTCCAGACAATAAAAAAACTGTTAAAAACCATGGAGGCAGGAACTGTTGAGGAGAAGCTTGCAACAATACTGGTACAGTTAAGAAATGCTCCTTCAGCAACTACAGGCGAATCTCCATTCAAACGAATGTTTGGAAGAGAAATGAGAACAACTTTAAATTTAATGAAACCGGGTGAAGATACCTTACAGGGAAAAGAAAAAAGAGGAGGGACAGGACGAAAGTTTAAAGTAGGAGACAGAGTTCAGATCAGGGAATTTGGAAAAAGAAATAAATGGTCATATGGAAAAGTTGTACAAAAAATAGGAACTGTAATGTATAAAATAAAGACAGACGATGGAGAGCTATGCAAGAAGCACGTTGATCAGATGAGACCAACCATGCTTGGGGGGGAGATCTGATATGTCACTTAATTGTTTTGAGTTCAGTTGTCATTTTGTGATTAGTTTAATATATGTCTTAAAATACATAAATTGCTTATATTACTAGTATAAGACTTTTCAATAACAATACATAGATACTGTTTTAGGTACACTCAATCGACAAGTTTGTGTTTATGTTTTTAGTTTAGGCGTCATTGTTAAACTCTTTAGAGGCGCTAGGTGTCTGAATATGTCTGCTAGGTTTTCTACTAGGGGTGTTTAAGTATCTATAGATTCTGTTCTAGGGTTTCTTGGAGTTTTTATTTAATACAAACAAGTGCCAATTGTTGTGTAAAATAAAACTAACTTAAATTTTAAGAATATCATTTAAAATAGTCATAGTCAAATAGTAGCGAAAGATCAAAATCTATTTAAAGAAATATATACTTTAGAATTTCAGGATAAGAGTAACATTTTCTTTTGGTTATTACCTTGTTTTTATACTTGTATTTAAATTAAATAAGTAATAACGAAGTAATTATTTCCCAAAATTAATATAACACTTAAGAATCACAGTTTGTGGGTTTCGTTGCTTTGAAATTCGAAAAATTTATGTATTATTATATTAGTTATTCTGTGAGTTTCCTTATATACAAACTTGGATTATTAACCAAGTTTTCCTGATGTAGTTTCACTTTTATAATGTTAATATTCAAGTTTCAAAGCTATTTCAGTTTTACCAAGTATTAGCAAGTTCATGTGATAGTTATAAACACGATGGGTTAATTATTTATAGGCTAATCCTTTAAGACCTCTAAAAACTAAGTTTATTCCAAGAATTACCATAGATTTAGCGTTTTGTAATATTTAAAGAACTCCTTTTTTTAAGTTTTACTTTAAAGAGAATAAGGTTGTTAGAAATTCACCTTTTTTTAGAGCAGGATTTTTAGAGATGTAAGGTAATAGTACTTACTATTACAATTTAAACTCAATATACTACAGTTGGTGCATCTGAAACGTAGCCTACTGTATAATATCATCATTTAGTTTTCAGCGAATTTTCTTTGTCAAAATTATTTTGTGAAAATTCATTGGTTAGCATGGTAGGAGTCGGACCAGGGAGTGTGTCTAAAATAAATATGGATATTTCTTTAAAAAAACTGCACTGAAACATTTCAAAAATTAGCATAATCTAAGCTTTTTATGAGTGCGTGGAATATTATGCAGAGCTTGATTTAGAAAGGATTTGCATAGAAAGTATTTCATTCAAGTAATTTATTAATTTAATTGATTCAATCAGGTAATAATGAAATAGTGGCTAAAGTTTGTACGTGGTAGAAGATAGTTTTTGGCATTTAATGCAGCCTGTATTTTAATTACATCGGTAAGATGCGCACATGTCATTAAATGTAATTACCTGATATAAAATCTACTAAATGAATAAATTAATTAAATGAAATTTACACTTATCTGCCATCAGTAGCGTTCTCTGGAAGTTTTAAAGTTTCTATTTACTTTTAGTTTCTGAATTTTTGAAATACAGAACATACAACGGCGAACCAACCGTCTTTGTGTAAATACATACAGAAAACAATAATTTTATAATAATAATAAATGTAGCTGTCACAACTAAGAATTGCCATGGTATTCATAAATTTAAATATAAAAATATAATCAGTCATTTTTGGAAAGCTATTGGGGTTAGTTCATAAGTTGTCCGCACCGGTCCGCCGCAGCGCTATTTTTAGTAGCTTGCGATAATCGAATCCAAACTTTTCCTCATTTAAGTTAACCCCCCCTGGTCTAAGGCCAAGTTTTCCCTAAAATTAAGAAAAAAGGTAATATACTGACTGACAAGTAAACAGGATGATGTTTATAGATTCAATCCAATAACTAATTGGTCTCTTAGACGCTCATCTAATGTATTACGAAACTCACAGTAAAGTGCCGCACTCCTCAACCTAGCCAAAAATTTAACTATTGTCTCTCCCTCTTTGTGCTTTTGCTGTGCAAAACGTTTCCGCTCAGCAAAAATAAACGTCGGTTTGACGTAAAACTCAGCTAAGATTTGTTCAACCTCATCATAGGTTATATCTTCTACGTCAATGTCAATAAACTTATCTAGAATAAGTTTAAATGCTTCTGGTCCTACTTTACACATCAACAACTTTCTCCTGATGTCATCATCTTCTGGCCAATTCAAACCCTGTACATCACATCCAAGTTCGAATCTTTATCCCTACTGTATAATATTATGACACAGATAGCTTTTACTCCTTCATAATAAAATAAGAGCTTTATTAATAAATTAACTTTCCCAGGTTTATTTATTCATAACATTGCATTAATGTAAACCTTACGATGAAGGATGAGACCTTAGACACGAAAATTTAACATGAAACGGCCTACTAATGTTTGAAGACTTCCTCTTTAAGGTATAATGTAACAATATACCTTGTTGTTCGGATAGCTTTCGTGTTAAGCCTATCCAAACGGTTTTTAATAATTTATCATCATTAAAACATTAAAATTGTATTTGTCATATTGTCTTCTGAGTAGTGAAAGTAGAGATAACCGTACGCTTGTAAAAGTGGTTCACTGAGTGGATACCAGTTAAGATTGCTTTTAGGGTTTTATAAGTTCACAAATAAAAAACTTAAAAATGTACTTAATTTTAACACATGATATCTTTTTTTGTGTTAAATAGCGTTTGTATATAGTTATGTAGTATATAGTGAATTTCCTTTAAAAAAAACTGATAAAACTTAAAATATTTCTATAGTTTTATTTAAATGCATGCGTGCAAAACTTCAAATCGATCAAAATATGTTTTCCTGTTTTATGGATTTTGAAATTTTTGTTTAGTCATCATTGTCTGTTTATGACGTCATAAAACAGACAATAACAGACACATAAAAATTCTTGACTGGATAGCACAACTAAGTATTAAGCTTGCACTAACTTTCAACTCTCTAGCATACAAATACTGGGACCAATGACGATAACAGATAAAACACCCACTCATATACACAGACAGACAACATTAAAAACTACTTAGAAGGTCCTAAAACATCTAAAACGGATGATGATCTCCCGGTTTCGAAATCTCACATAAATAAATCGTTTATTTATGTATAAATTTCGTTTATAATCGTTTATTATATACATGAATTGTGTTTTGCCAACACAATACTTTTCCTATATGCCTACGGTAAAAATGAGTAAAAGTAAAAACCATTTCAAGAAAATTAAAATACAATGACATATTATAAAAAAATTATTCATGTTTTTATGACAATAGCCACTGGCTTTCTATCGATTATTTACTTAATTCTATGTAAATTTATGATTTAAAAACATAAATTGCATTGAGAAGAAGAAGGCGAAATGTAGTCTATTATCTTAAACATTTCTCCTCAAAAGTTCTCTTATGTTATTTTTTGAAATTGAATTTAAAATTAGGTGTCTAGAATATTTAGGCCTACATTGTGTATGTTATGAATTTCCAAAATTATATGTTGAAAGCAGGTCCGCGTTACATTTTAATAGGCCAAGGTTGGTTTTAAGATGTTTGTTGGTTATATGTTTATTAGTGGAAATGGAAAATGTCAAGTTGTCTTGGTTGTTGATAATTTATTATACTCTACTACTAGACCTAGTTTAGTGTCAAGAAATTTAGGAAAATATTATCATAGAGATGGCAGTACTATGTAGCAAAATTTTTATGAATTAGGTTAGTCTGTAATAGAATTTTTTTACTTTTAGGTTACCAACTAGACGACTTAAGTTATTACTAGCTCAAATATTGACTTTTGTTGTCTCTTAGAGACTCTAACCTTTGTAAAATTTTGTATGTACCATTTGCTTCACTTTGGATTGTCCGATTAAGCCTTATGTTTAGCCCATTGTAAACTTGTAAAAAAACTAAAAACCCGGATACGGGTTACCTCGGAACTTTTCCTCTCCACATCGAATTTGCTACGACTATCCTCAAACAGTAAAAATATTTGTTTTTTTCCAGCAGTCATCCATCCAGGTTCTGACCTCGCTTAATGCTGCTTTACCTTTAGGATCCATAAAAAATCGTTGATATGCTTGCCGCATGAATACAAAACCGTATTATACTTATGTATCAAGTAAAGGGATACATTTGTTCAAATTTTAACTCAACTGGATCATTTTTACATTCAATATGATACGGTTTTCACAAAGTCTGTCTGTAAGTGTGTGTGCGTCTGCTATCATCGTAGTTCCTAGTGTATTTATATAATCGAGTTAAAACATTGCACAAAATCAGTATATAGATGTAGTTGTGATATTCAGAAAATAATTTATTTATGACGTCATTAACCAGCAATAATGGTTTAGTAAAAATTTGAAAAATCATAAAATTTTTCAATTTTATGATTGAAATTATCGATTGAAATTACGCGATTATTTTTCAATCACGGAAAAATTATGCGATTGGATTGAAATTTGGCACGCATGTGCGCATCTATAATACTAACATATGTGCAAGTTTCGTCTAATTATCAGCATTAGTTCAATTTTTAATCAAATGACTTTTGCACGTTTTTTACAAATTTGTAAAATAATTTGAGTTGAAGTTAGGTATAAAAGTTTACATATAAGTGACAAATAAAACCACCCAGTTTCGTTACAATAGGTAAGTCCTTGACTTGTTGGATCATTAAAATTAAGCAGCATTGATCGTTGTCAGTGTCTGGATGGGTGATCGCTGGGAATGAAACGGATGAATTTACAATGTAAGGATGAGTGAAGCGAGTCCGAAGTTTTGGAAATGTTCCGAGGTACCAAGTATCCGAATTTTTCAGGAACAAAATTACTTTCATCTGACTTTACTTTGCACTTTAATAAAATTAAAGTACACAGGTGTTTAGAAAAATTAAACCGCAAAATAAATGAATACACATATCTGTATTTACTATTTATGTTGCCTGAACTAAAGGCTCGAGCGCAAAACTACCATTTACCAACTTTAAAGTGTTAATTTTTTTTTAAATTAAAGCTCCCATTAAATTTTAAATCAAAATTGTGCCTTTTGTTTCAGATCTCACGAGAAGTTGAAACTTAACCTTTGTGTTTGGGACTAAGTTGTTAACTTTCTGATTTATTTACTCAGATGGTGCTCACACCACAGGAAGTAAGCTGTTCTTAAACTTTCTAACACTTGAAAAATACTTAATATAGTAACAAGAAGCTATAAATTATAAGCAACACTGGAAGTGTTTGGACAACAAGTTAGTGGCAAGTAAGTAGTTATAACTAAGTTCCTAAGAAAGGCTCTTATGTCTAGCGCTTCTTTATTTCAAACTTTTCTTAGCCTCATTATTATTTACCCTAATATTTACTCAAAAACTTGTTACTTGTTCACCTTTTGAAATTTTATCTGCTTGGTAAAAATCAGTTTTTATATGTATTTTAATTTTTCTAGTTTATTCCGTAGTATATAGGAAATATTTTTGCATGCACGAAAATTTCAAATCTGAGATTCTAAAAGAGTTATAAGTTTTAGGTGTTTTAAGACCTCTTGACTGGTTATTGCTTACTAAGTTGTCTTTTGTATATCTTGTATGTCTTTTGTATGTGGGTCCGTTATCGTCTCAGCATGTACGTTTATGCTAGAGAGTAGACACTTAGTACAGTACTTAATCTTACGCATAGTTTAGGATGTGTTTATAAAGTAAATTGTAGTATATAGATGAAAAATCCCTTTTGCCTTACTGATTAATTGTAATTTACTTATCATTTTAAAATCTTACGTTCGCTTACTTGCAGGAAGTTAGTTACTCACTAAGTAAACTTTTTTACAAAATGATCATGTTGAATTAAAACTTATTTTAATTTCTTGAATGAAATCTTTAAAAAAATCAAAAACCTTTCAGGAAAAGATTATTTCTAAAATTTTTATTACTCCTTCCATCGCATATCAATATATAAATTTGCATACAAATTTGAGGAGCAATAAATTACACTTTACAGTTTAGTTGCATTGTACAACTGTTTGTAGTGTTACCTAGTCAGGTAAAACCTACTTTAGCAATGGTAATATAACGTGGTTGGTTACGTGTTTATTCAGGTGATTATTGAAGTGTCTATTGGAGTGGGTTGGTTTTATTGTCCTGTCTTGTTGTAAAATCGTCGAATACTTTAAAAAAATTTCTTTCATATGAATATACGCCTTCCACTCACGTATTTCGTTTTTTAATATTTTATGAGAAATGGTTGTTTTGAGTTTTCTTATTTTCTTAGTATCAGCATTAGTTTTGGCATTAGACAGGAAACTAGATATAGCTTTGTGATAGAAATGGTGAATACAACAATGTTAATGTTATTCATTGTTTACATCATACTGTGTATTCCAATCCGCCTTCTTAATATCTTGAAAAGTTAAGCTATATCTAGGGAGCTATGTCCATTTAGCTAGTTCACTAGTTCTAAGTACACGTAATACTACGTTATGTGTAAGTTACGACAGTTGTAGCCTGGAAATGACGAAAAGAGATAGGACACTCCGCTTAACTAATAACTTTTAAGAAGACTTAATTTGTTTAGTTGATATTAAGACCAAGATATTATGACAAGAGATTAGTTGTTGTGATAGCAGTTCGTGCTAAGCAAAGAGGCTTATACTTACTATATGAAGAATGGGTAACTTGGCAATGTCCATTAAGTATCACTAGGGTAATTACTCTCCACCCTTCGAAACCCTTATCGGGGCACAATTTTAAATGCACCATTTTTGTGTGCATTTTGAATAACGTCACATAAAATCACTGAAGGATATTCAACAATAATAATAACTGCATAACGAAACTATACTGACCCCAAAAACTTTTACGAGTTGGAGAAATATTGGCAAACTTTACTTTCCTAGCAAGGTTATGGTAGGAAAGGGGTAGTAGAAAAATAGCAAGTTAGCGAAATAGTAGAAACATATGTAATAACGTGAAATCGTAATTAATACAAAAAAACAAAATGGCGCCAATAATGGACCATTGTGGTACCATGATGAGAGTTATTTTATATCCCCCTTCAAGCAGTTTAAGTCTCTATGCTACTAAGCATTACAATTTTAGTGACACCTTTCTCGCCGTACTTAAAAACTTGAAACTTCATAATTGTCTGGTCGTAATTAGTTGTAAATGGCAAGTTTAACAAAATACGGTATTTAAAATAATTTAAACAATGAAAACATTAGTGAATAATTAAACAGCTAATTATATCAAGTACTCTTGTAATTATTAATAGCTGCAATTATCGTTTATATTGCAAAACTTTTTCATCTAGATCATTATCCCGACAAAAAAGTATTTACACTTTCTCTAAAAAGCAAAAAAGGAGCTAAAATTAAATAATTCATGAACTAAAAACCTTTTACTTCCTCACTTGTAAAAACGAGGCGATGTTTTGTAAAGCCAGAAAGGCGGCTCTCTAAAAATCTGCTACATTCTAGACTCGGGGTCTAAATTTTAAGTATCCTTGGAAAATCCCTTATTTTTACATTCCCTTAAAAAAAGTAGGAAAAAACTTGCTCCCTTATATTTTATTTCTTTGAAAATTGAAGTCTCGAATTCTCCATGTATTTTCGTCTAAAACTTCCGTAAAGGATCCGAAGGATTTTTGAAAATACGGATGCGCCTTACAGAAAGTTAAATAATGTTTTAAAAATTAAAAAAAAACTTGCGTTGTGGTTTACATCTCTCTAAAAAGTTTCGTTGAAAACCTTTGGGTGTTGAATATTAAACACAACTACTTTAAGAGTTTTAGAAAAGCATTATTATCATTATATTCTAAACTAACAAATAACTTGATTTATCTTCGAAAATTCTTCTTTATGGTGTGGTAAAAAATGTACCCTAATAATCTTATTATTTAAATCTATATTTAGACTGCGTAGAATCTGACATAAGTTTTTTTTAATAAAAAAAGAAAGTTTTTAAAAATTAAAAAAAAATCAATTTTTAACTTCTTTTGAAGCTTATTTGTGCCATTATTTATACCTCTTATGGCAAAGCCGAAATGACGAAATTATAGAAGGATTAAATCCTTTCCGTCTTGTTTTGTGAAAATAAAATAGTTGATGATAGTTAAAATAATTACGCTTAATCATGTCTACTATTGAACTGTGTCTAAAATTATTGAAAATAAGTTTCTCTTAAGAAACGCTGAGGTAAGTTAAAAAATTACAAAAGCTTAGGGTATATATAGAAAATCTTTACTTTGAATAGTAAATAATTGTAATTATTCAAATTACGAATTGAATAGCAAGAACTTATATTGAATTGCATTGAATCCAGTGTATTGAAATACTTAAAACTTTGTTTTTGAATTTTAATTTAAATGCTTCAAATTGTCAAGAAAATTTGTCTTCTGGTGGTTACCGCGTCAATCTAGATAATGACTCTGAAGTTTCGTTCCTACGAAACGATGATCACGAATGATCTACAAACTGTTCAGTTTTGTAGAGCATTGTGTTTTCATCCATGATGTCCTACATCCCTGAAGATGCCTCCCACAAGGGAAGCGAAACGTCGGATTCTTTATCTGCATTGAAAAGGTCACCGCCGAAAGACTTAAATCTTCATGACAATAACCGCGGAAGCCTACGCCGCTTATTACTTTGTGCGGGCTGGTTTTATCCGGTAAGCGACTGCTGTATAACAGAGTCTGCACTGTTACAGATTGTTTTAACTATCCTCTGAGAAAAGCACAGATTAAACTTCTTATTCGGCCGTGGTAATGTTTACTGATGCGTTCTTGCTTGTTTAGTAATAATGATTTTGTATTCTGGAGAGATATAATCATCTGAAGCGGCAGGAAGTCCGCTTTTTACAATGAGAAACATTACTAGAGGGGCCCTATTAGTTGAATTTTGAAACATTAACATCGTAAAAGTAACCTGACCACATTCGATTATCAATGTAATCAAATAAAAAAAACAAAAATACAATTATCTATGTATAGAACGTTAAAAATATAAATCGTCATAAACAATGTGCGGGAAGTCGAAAACCAATGATTTATTATAACCTTAACTGACTTTTGTTGGAGATTACACTAAGTCCCTAAGAGCCCCGAAAAGATGTATTAGATTGGCAATGCCCACTCTAGTAATAATATCTCAATTAAAATGCTTTTATACATTTTGCAGTGGAAGCGCATGCGCAGTAAACATTTCCATTACCATATGATTTATTTTATCAAAACAAATATTACCATGTATTTATTCTTTTATAATTTACAATGTTATCCTTCAATGAAATATAATCGTATTATATTTAATATTTACAAAATTTAATGTAGACAATTTTGGTAATATATTTAATACATAATTTAACAAAAATATGTTTTGTATAAAATCTTTAAAAATACGATATTTTAAGAAAAAGAATGAAGGTTACGATGCATCAGGTTATTGTAATATAATTTGACGAAAGTTTTATTATTTACATTTTAAATGAGTGTTTTCTTTAAATTACGTTAATCTTGTATTAATATTAATACGAATACTCGTTATTTGGTAATATATTAGTAATATTATAAATTTTAATGTAATGATTAAAAAATCATTACGATAGATATAATATCAAAAAGTCGCAAGCCGGTACAAGCGGCGATCTTGTTGTCGTGTGTTGAAATATTTATTTCTTCTTGATTTATTAATAATAACACTTAATATTGAAGAAATAATTAAGTTGTAAAGTAATGTTACAAGCAGAAAACAACTTAGGTAAGTTACTTAATTAAGTTAAATGTAAGCGCATGCCGCAACAATTTCAAATTATCATTATACCAGAAACAGCTGTTTACTTACATACAGTTTTGTAACACCTCGATCAGCCTCTACCTCTAGGATGAAAGTATATTTAATCTAAAAAAACCTTCAATTTTTCTACTTACCAGGCTGGCTGAAATCCTTTACTACCGAAGAAATTCAAGAATGACAGGTTATATAAAATAAATAACTAAAATGTAGTTTAATACAAAAAGGCAAAGAATTTTTGGGTGACACTTGATTGATAGCTAAAAGACGTAAGAGCTGCGCAATAAAAATGGTCGACACGACATAAGCCCTAAATCTCGTATAGTGTAGAATGTTTGTTATTTTGTGAGATAAAAATTGATATTTTTACTGCTACACAATATATAATTTTCTGGAAAAAACTTTTATCATATGGTTGCTCTTTTTGGAGAAGCGTCTACCTGTTCCTCTTTTTTATACCTGCTATTAAGGTTGGAGGAACTGGAACGTGTATTTTTGATAACAGCGGTCAAATTTATTGCTTTTATAAGTTTTTATGTATTATATTCTTTAATAATCTAAACTAGTTTTTGTGCAAATTGAATCAAAATCTTGAAACTTTTGATTTTTTTTTTACTTACTTTTACTTTGTGTTCTGTAAAAAACTTGTCATAAATACAATAGTGTAATACTTATAAATATAAATGATCACAATCGCATATTCTAACCAAAATTGTTTTAAGTCTAGAATTTGTATGTGCTGAATCGTTGACACTAATAAAAAATATTATTTTCTCTACAACTACGTCCCCAAATTATTTTGGGTTGAGCTTAGGGATAAAATTCTGATAAGTTTTATTAGAAGTTTAAATAAGTAATAGTGATAAGGGAGTGGTTATAATTATACTTCATGTAACAAGCAAGTCACATCGTTAGGCCCTTCTTTCTGTTTTGCTGAGATAGATGATAGTGTTTTAAGTGGATGTAAATTGTGTCTAATGTGTTTGCACAAAAAAAGAGTATAATTAGATGGGTAATTTTAGATTATGTATCTAATCTTTAAAGTGGCTTATGTATCCAATCAGAATACATAATAATAAGATGTAATACATAATAAGATTATGTATTTAATCTCTAAAGTGGCTTATGTATCCAATCAGAATACATAGTAAGATTATGTATCTAATCAGTAAATTTATTTGAGCGGAATTAGTTGAATGTCGACTTCGAGCAAGTCGATAATTGAATGAAAGTAATAAAAAAACTTAGGATTTGATCTAAGTATTATTTTGAAAGATAAACATAAACTGTTGTCCTTAATGTTATTAATTATTTGGACTAAATAATGATATATTCTTTGGACTAAATAATATTAAATTATTTAATATAATTGCTCCTTTAGTCTTTAGTTGGAAACTTAAGCAGTACTTAAGTTTCTACCGTGACAAATACTTACAAAATGCAAATAAAATTGCTCTGGTTATTTTGAGGCATTTAAGCAGGTACTACTTTTCTCACAAAAGATAAGTGTCAGCAGGAAAATTAATCATAACTTAACTATTTTTATGCAGGAAAATGCTATTTTCTTGATCTCTCACAAGAAATTTGAAAAGAGGCGGATAAAATTAAAAAATGGAGGTAAAGTATTACCTCCATTGGGATTAAAAGTTACTCTTAAAATACAACTTTACCTGACTGTTTTAGCGAATTTCCTTTGGGAAAAAATTCGCTAATGGGATAGGCGTCATGGCGGAATTCGAACCTCGGACCACGACACAAATCCGTTTCAGAGGTCCCTAATGACGAAAAAATAATTTTTGCGCGACTTTTATATATATATAATATATATATATATATATATATATATATATATATACATATATATGTATATATATACATATGTATTTCTAGACACTTTCTTGTAAACACTCTATCTTTCGAACGGATTAATATTTTTTAACCAAACTTGGTACAAAAATCAACCTTCGGGAGGACACGAACCCTATTGAAAACCAGGTTTTTGTGACGTCATTAACCCGGTTTGCTGAGTCAGCGAAATTTTCAAAAAATCAGCAAAATTCAGGGTTAATTTTTTTTGCCGCGAAAAAGGTCAATATTTATGTTTTTTGATACGCTGAATCGAATAAAACCGGTCCGAAGTCGATACGACCACTTTAAGTGACCTAAAAATCGAAAAAACCATTGTAAATTACCGAAAACCAAAATTTAGGTCGATAAAAAATAAATTTCGAGTAGGGTGTCGTTTTCTATGTAATTTGGGCGCTGAATCGAATGAAACCGGTCCGAAGACGATACGACCACTTTAAGTTACCAAAAAGTCGAAAAAACCACAAAAAATATAGAAAACCAACATTACGGTCGTTGAAAATTAAATTTCGAGTAGGGTGTCTTTTTCAATGTTTTTTGGGCCTCTGAGATGAATGCCAGTGGTCCGGAGTAAATACGACCACTTAAACTCAGGGTACCTGGGTTCACATCCTGGAAGGGTCGATAATTTTTTTATCGTTTTTTTTTACCAAATATAAATTACAACTAGAAAATAATTCTGGTGCGGTGGTCCGCATGTCGGGCGAATTTCCTTTGGATGCGAGCTCTCAAACCCAGAGTACCTGGGTTCAAATCCTAGTAGGGACAATAATTTTTTATCGTTTTTTTACCTAATATAAGTTTACAACTAAAAATAATTCTGGCGCGGTGGTCCGCATGTCGGGCGAATTTCCTTTGGATGCGTGTTTCCGTGCTTTTTACATTATATAAGTTTACAACTAGTAAATAAATAATTCCGGCGTGGTGGTCCGCTGTCGGGCGAATTTCATTTAGAATACGTGTTTCCGTGCTAAACAACCATTTTCTTGCTTATGCAAGAACCATGCCCATTGCGTGGTTCCGGTTCATGCTTTAGAACCTAAGCAGTTACTCAATTGTCAAGCACTGCTCGTAACTCATTTTGTCTGTATTTTCCAAAGGAAATGCGCTAAAACCTTTAAAGATAACTGACTAAGCTTAAATATAAGTAACTAAGCTTTAATCTAGTGCAAAAAATAGTGCGTACTTCTAATTTTAGAGGCATAGTTTTGTACAACCAACTGGATAATTATGCGCATTTCCTTTGGAAAATACAGACAAAATGAGTTACGAGCAGTGCTTGACAATTGAGTAACTGCTTAGGTTCTAAAGCATGAACCGGAACCACGCAATGGGCATGGTTCTTGCATAAGCAAGAAAATGGTTGTTTAGCACGGAAACACGTATTCTAAATGAAATTCGCCCGACAGCGGACCACCACGCCGGAATTATTTATTTACTAGTTGTAAACTTATATAATGTAAAAAGCACGGAAACACGCATCCAAAGGAAATTCGCCCGACATGCGGACCACCGCGCCAGAATTTTTTTAATTCCAGACTAATATATGATATGTTGCAATATTTGTTGAGGTTAATTGTTTTCTTTTTAAGTTTTAATACTTTAAAGTTGTTATTATTGATTTAATACTAAAAATATTCAATAATTAAATTTTAATAATTATTTTATTTATTTATTTAACCCGTTTTAAAGAGTATAAATTAAGTAAACTATGGTTTAAAAACATTTTAGAGGCAACTCTGGCGTGGTACTTGTGTTTTATTTACTGTTTGTAATTTGTTTGTTTATCTTTGACAAACACTTATAGTTCACGTTGATTACATTAGATTAAAATGAGTCAAAGTGTTGATTAATTATTGTAGTTTTTTGTTTTGGATAACTTCGTAACAAATATTTGTTTATTAATTTATTGTTGTGTTATCGAAGTAAATAATTAAAAATCCGAAATTTATTTATTTTGTTCTGATTTATGAGTATTTTTCCTTGTAGTAAGTAGTATAATAAAAGTGAGAAGATCAAATATATTTTGTAATAACTAGGCAGGAAAGGAACATTACTGACACGTAAAATTTTGATCTTTCTCGGCTTCCTCTATGCAGGTAGGCTAAATTTATCCCTAGCCAGTGAAATTCCATTTTTCTTTCTTGTCACATAAATAACTAATTCATGATTGCCAATATTTTGTTGTTACTTATGTTAAGTTAATATTAATGCAAAAGATAAAGTCTAATTTCCTACTAAACATTATTTGTTATTAAAAGAAGGAAAAAAAAGTTTAATTATAAATAAATGTAAAAAGCATTCAAATTGGGTCCATTTAGATGAAAAATTTAATCTAAGTTCCTCTCGGTTATTAACCAACTTGTAAATACTGCTTTACCCACCTGGTACTTCACGAGGACTTTTTCTTTATTAAAAATAAAAGAAGAGGAAGAATTTTCTTCATGTTCGTCCTGTTTTTTTTCTTGAAGCCTTTTTAATTATCCTTGAAGAGGTTTAGGTACAGAGCATCGTGCAAGAGGAAAACATCTTGAAGGACGGCCCAGGTTTTTCCCATTCTTTAAAGCTTTTCCCTCTGAATTAATCATAAACAGAGGTTTTTCTTGTCTAACGAGCTTGTATTTTTATTAATTTTATTTTTATACACTGGGAAAATTTGCTTCATATAGTAAGGTCTGTAATAAACCACTAATATACATGTCATAAGAACGACGTTTGAATAGCTTATGACATTGTTTTTAAAAAAAACCGTGCAAGGATAATGATAATTAAAATGTTGAAAATTGAGATTAAAACTGATTTTTAAGACCGTAAGAAAACTCAAGTAATTCAGTAAAAATTGAAAGTTTAATAAAACCTGGCATCGGAACATAGGCATCAAATAAGGTTCTATTATTTTGTGACGAGTCAAAACGGACCAATAGAATTGATTTAAAATGTAAACAAACATTTTTCTATTTTATTTGTGTTAGTATTGTTTTGTATTGATTGGTTTGGTGTAGATCGCTATATATTTTAAACTTAATAACATCCGTTATATCATGAGCAGGCAGCCCGCGATCCTTCCAAGTCAAAACAGTCCTTGAGTCAAAACAGACCAATAGAATTGATTTATTATGTCAACAAACAATTGTTTATTTTATTGGTATAAGTATGATTTTGTATTGATTGGTTTTGTGTAGATCGCTGTATATTTTAAACTTAATAAGCATCCGTTATATCATGAACAGGCAGCCGGCGATCCTTCCTAAGGCGTGTAGTAATTTTTTTGAACCATAAACGATAGAAACGTAGTGGTAGCATGAACCAGGATTTTGTTCAACGTGGTTCACGTTCAACCGAACATGGTTAGGGTTCATGATCAACATGGTTCATGTTAAAAGAGGGGGATAAGAAGGGAAGCAGAACCGTATGAAAATTCACAGTTATGAAAGAGTTGATATTGCTCCTTGTCTTACTCATCCAAATATGCAGTTATAAAAGAGTTTATCCTGATCTTCGCCCTCACCCTGTGCTGTGCCAAAAACGCGGTAGCTCCGAAATCCTACTTCTCAATTTCCATTCTGTTTTTCCTTGTCTATATTACGAGACTCCGCTAGCTACGGCTTATATTTGGTAATCTATTCAATTGCTATAAGTCTACCATCAAATGAATTTTTAAGGTGTATAGAGTATAGCCATAGAGATATATACTAGATGAGGCGTAGTCTATCTCAATAAATTGAGAAGTCTTAAACATCATTTTGAGGCCCTCAGGGGTTTTGTGTAGCCTCATTGAAACTTTCTCTAAGAGTGAGTTAAGGTTATTGTAAATCAATTATTTTCGTCTTCCCGCACATTGTTTGTATTTATAACGTTCTCATAATAAGTTACGGCAATATTGTTCTGATTATTTGATTACATTTATAAGCAAAGGTAGTCAGGTTACTTTCAATGTTTCAAAATTCAACCAATAGGGCCTCTCTAGTAAATATCTCTATGAGTATAGCCGTCTGCCTTATATACATTTTGCCTCGCCATCTGCTTTTGTTTCGTTAGATCGACAAAGCAGAAGTTTGCGAAAATCTACACAGTTCATTATGTAATTTAATTGAACATATTAATCAGTTGTCAGACACAGTTCAGTTGCCGGGCTGCTATTCTTAAATCTGTTTTCCCTGTTAAAGTTAAGAGGAGGTATTCCAACTCCAACGTCAACAGATTCAAATGTCAGTTGACGGACGATAGTGAGTCAGTGAATTTCTAGAGCAATAAAATTCTTTATTGCTGTGTGGTCTATTTTTATATATTACATATTTTTATTCATCTGTACATTATACTACCTTCAAATCACTATCTACATTAGAAGCCTTGTTAAAATCATTAGTTAGAAGTATGTTGGAAAAAAATTCAAGTTAGAATAAATTATATAAGGAAGAAATAGCTGTGGTTAGAAATAAAATGAAATACAAGTAAAAAAAAGGTTCCTCGTAAAGGTTGGTAAAGTTTAACATGATTTAATGTGAGAATAAATCCACACCTGGTCGTGTTTTTCCGCCGGTTAGAGCTTTTACCGACCTTTAAATTTTATTTTCCACAAAGTCCGAGGAAAAAAACACTATACAAAGCAGTATAACTATAAATTCAATACTTAGCGGACCCGTTTTCCTGGACCCTAAAATCTTTTCTGCCGCTACATACCCGTTAGTATAAATTTGAGGAACAAAAAATATGTTAAATAAATATGTCATGTAAATACTTTTATGGTTGTTTAATTAAATCAATTAATTTTAAATTTATTAGCTCTTAAAGTTTTTTTTTTAATTTTAAGAATTACTAATAATGACTGATAAGGATTTCTTAACGCATCCTAAATATTCGTTCAGGGCAAATCAGTGGCCTATATATATATATATATATATATATATATATATATATATATATATATATAATATATAATATATATATATATATATATATATATATTATATTTAGCGAACTTTTCAAAAGTGGTCCAACAATAAGACTTCCGCCTAACGTTTTACATTTCATTAAATATATGGCAAGTATGAGAATTGAATGACAACTTTTTCTATTCAAATTTGTTCCAGAATGTTGCCACGCCTTAGAATATGAAGATACTCTAATTTGAACAGCAGTGAGTCTTCGATCTGGATTCTCTCCAAGTCAAACAGGAAGAAAAGAACTGTTTCATCTTTAGCAGTCGCTCTTTGTTGTACTGACTTCACTCGATGCTAGTGTCTAAGCTCTAGCAGTGCCTCTTCAATGCACTGACTTCACTTGATGCTAGTGTCTCATCTCTAGCAGTGGCTCTTCTATGCACTGGCTTCACTCAATGCTAGCGTCTCATCTCTAGCAGTTGCTCTTCAATGCACTGACTTCACTTGATGCTAGTGTTCTGACATAAACGGTAAGATATATTTATATTTACATTTAGAACATTATAGTAACCATTACTTACGTTATATAGTTATCATTTTAAGATATATAACGTTAAGCCTTTTTAAAATGTATTTATTATAGTTCCTTATGTTTACATACAACCTACTTAATGGGATTTCTACATCCCATAAGAAGAGATAATTTTTATTTATTTTTTCCACACATGCAGGTCTAAAGATATCCTATGCTACTGTTTCCCAAGCCTTTCATTGAACTCATCTGTCCATCTCGTATCTGGTCTACCTTTTTTCCTCTTCTCTATTGGGTTCCATTCAAGGACTTTATAGGCTTATCTGTCAGGATTCAACCTTATAACATGACCAGCCCTTTTCAATTTTAGTTTATGAGCCTATTTCATTAAGTTTTTGACATTATCTCTTAACATTTTTTGCTCATTTTTTGTGTGTTTTCTGCTGCCTAGACTTGATTTTAACATTTAGCATTGGGTAAAGACTAACTTCTTGTCTTGATTTTGGGTAAGACTCCACGTCTGCCTTCCGTGAAGGATTGCTGAATATACAACTTTGCAGAGTGTTAATTTTTAAACTTTCTGATACAAATCTTTTTAAAATTTCTTTTGGAGAGCAACATTTCTTCCATCTGATGTTAACACGTCTATTTACTTTAGTATTTTTCATACGAGACTGTCTGCCCCAAATAGATTTATTAAACCCTCTCAAACCCCAAAAAGTAACTAAAATTCATACCAAAATAAATAACTAAAAAAATAAAGAGGCACTACTAATTACCCCAAATAAATAAATAAAATATGGCTCCGGTTTCCAATAAAGAACTTGTTTAAAAAAAAATAATAAATTGGTGGATATTAAATGTGCAAGAGCCAAACAATTAAAGCGGTACCCTTAAGTAGAGGCTTCTTTTCGCCTCTAACGTTTAGTAAAAAATGTGCTTAGCGCTTTTTAATTTTTTTGCTGAAAATTGATATATCTATATATACGTCTATTTTATTTTAAATAGATCGAATAAATGAGAAAGATTATTAGAGGACAGATGAGACGAATACTAGATTGTGCTTTTAAAATATTATAAAGCGGCTTTACATTGACTTCAGAAGGACTTAGACTTCATGGGGACTTGTGCCCTTTTAAGCGAATTTCCTTTGAAAATTGAAAAAAATCGCTAATGGGATAGACGTCATGGCGGGAGCCAAACCTCGGACTAAGACACAAATAATCCGTTTCAGAGGTCCCTAATCACGACAAAATACGTTTTGCGATTTTAAATATGAACACTAGCAAATAATAGTGCGAACTGCTACTTTAAGAGGCATAGTTTTGTATAACCAACTATATAACTGTGCGCATTTTCTTTGACAAATACAGACAAAATGAGTTAAGATACGAGCAGTGCTTGATAATAGAGTAACGGAAATGGGTTGTTAAGCACGGAATCACGCATTCCAAAGGGAATTCACCCGACATGCGGACCAGAATTTTTTATTGATACACCGATTCACCCTTATTTTCTCATGGTATAAGAAAAGGTTATTTCTCGGGAAATTAATAATTTTATTCGAGGCAAAATTTTGCGTTTCACTTCTTTTTCAATCTCCTTTATAAGCGTTATTTTCTTTGAAAATTCGCTTAAATAAAGACATTGTTATAAATAATGTTAAAAGAACTCTATTATAAACCAATTAGTATAAAAAAGGTATTTCATATTTTTCATTAATAATAAATTAGAGTTTTTCTTTTATACTTTAAAAAATTAAAGTTCTAGACGGAATATTTTATGCTTGAAAATGTCTTTTACAATACTTTTTGAAATCGTCAAGTTGTGCAACAATTCCGGCCTCCTCCTATTTTATTTGGAACTTAAACTTTTAAAGCTCTCTTTTCTTTATCTTCCTGTTCTTCTTTTTCTTATATATAAAATATCAAAATAATTTGACTTCTTTGCTTTATATATATTCTGTAAATATATAAGCTAAAGGCTTTGTAACAGCTTTATTGTTAAACATATATGTAAATCCATAAAAGTGACAGTTCGACGCAAAATATAATATATCATGTAGCTATATGATATAGCTATGATTCCATGGCGTCTTTGAATTAGCTTTCAGAATATATTATATTCTCTATATTATTATGTGTTGTAGATTACGGTATTATTACATGCTCTAGATAAATATAGCGTTGTAGATTACGAGTTTCAACTTATCTACAACATGCAGCGTAACATGTTAATGCATTGACTTTTAGGGGAAGAGATAAAAATAATTGTGGCAGCACTGGAGTATATTTTCATTCATCTGCATAGAACATTGGTTCAGTCTGCATATAACTTCATTATATACTATATACCAAAGCAAAACTATGTTCTCACTATATTTACATTAAAAATTGGTAAATTGCTCAAGCAATGATTAAGTTGTATTGAGCCAAGCGTGCTATTTACACCGTCCGGCGATAGTTACGTAGAATGATGGTATGTAAGGAGTTAAAATGATCTGAAGCAGCACCAGCAAACACGTTTGAACTTCCTTTAAAACACCTAAAACATGTTTTACTCAGCTTACTAAATTACTATGATGCGCACTTGAGTTTTAAAAATGACAGAGACTTATTAGGTTAATATAATTAATTAATTAGCAAATAACTCTATGTTAACACAGCTTGGTAACTGTTGGTAACCTCTCAAACAGTTTATCATCAGTACATTTTTTTATTGGAGCTGGTAAGTCAAGCAATTAGTGTGATGTAAAGAAGAAGAGGAAGAATACTTGTTTACTAACGTGTGAAATTTGCAGTTTTTATTTCTTGGTGTATTAACCGGCTTTAATTTGAAAAGTAGTTATAAAATTAAAATGGAATTGGTAAGAAAAGTTTTCATAAGATGTGCTTAAAAATAGACCTAAAATAAAGAACAAAAACTGTTAAGGGTCAAATTGTGAGTTGTGTCGGTGCTCGAGTACCTAAAATTAAATGTTTGTATCTCTAGTTTTGTATGCACTAAGTATACGTTAAAATATACAACTGTTTAGCCAGAAGTTTAAACAAACGTATATTAAGCATTTATCCGTCTTCTTAAATAAGATAGTAAAATAATTTCGTCAAATATGCGCGACTCGCATTGATTAAATCATTAGTTGTTTTGACGGAGATTTTGGGGTATAGACTCACTATGATTTTTAATCATCAAAAACACACTAGAACTAAAAACAAATTATATATTGTCAACCACAATAGTATAAACTACTATTGTTAAATAAGATAGTAATTAGAAATAAAACTATACTATTGTTAAATAAGATAGTAATTAGAAATAAAACTACTATTGATAATTAAGATAGTAATTAGAAATAAAACTACTATTGTTTGTTAAGATAGTAATTAGAAATACTGTTTTGTATTGGGTAAAAGTACTACTACAAGATTGTATCATTTAGTCACTAAATCTAAGTATCGGATAAATAAAGCCATCTTTAGTGGATGTATGATGTATGTTTATAAGGATCTAGATATAAAAAATACAGAGTACAGTTGTAATTCGCAAACAAATATTTTTCTTAAAAAAATTCGACCAACGTTTTAAACATTTATTTCATTTTGTTCTAATCATTTTTATAAAAAAGTCTATCTGAATATTTTTTGACTTTGGTGTTGTCTACTTTCATCTGAAGAATGCTTTGTACAAAAAATACCATCTCTTCTATTTATTTCTATCTTCTATTTTTTTTACAAAAAAAAAACAAAAAAGGGTTTTGTTAGATAAAAATACTTTTTGGGCGGAGGAAATGTTGTTATTATTGTAGAAAAGAATTCAGGAAGTCCTAAACTTAGTTTCTTGTTCTGTTGAACTCAAGGACTAAGTTTAGAAAGTATCAGTTTTATATAACACTGTGATAAACAATTCTATCTCGGTCGGTTTTAATTATTTTGAAGGATTTGTAAATGAATCAGAATTAATTGAAAATAAAATCTGTAAATTAAATTTAAAGTTTTAGTAAGTTGGAGACGATAAAGACTCATATATATTGTATTACTAAAATATTTTTCTTATAGCTTTTCATCACCATTTTCATCTTATCCTTACGAATTAGGTCTCGCTTCGAAAGTTCTTAGAATATGAGAAGTGTCCTGTGCAAATTTTAAGCCGTATGTCTTCGGAGTCACTTTGCTTACAAATCATTTTTTCCCAAATTTGTTGCTGATAATAAAGCAGGATAGCTTAACTAGGCCTAGAAATATATACAAGTACAAACATACAGACTTATAGCTTGGTAATTCACCTGAAACGTCTAATACCTTTTTTGCTTTTCCTCATTTATTCTGTAGGTATATAGAAAAAGAATTGTGTTTACAAAAAAATCCGAAAATGGGATGAAACCGGAATTATCCGTTTCAAGCGTTTTAAGGCCTCCTGAGTGTAATAATAAAACTTTGTTTATTTATACACCATTTTTCGTAGTATATGTGTAAAAAAATGTAGCCTCATCTAAACACTATTTAAAGATTTGTGATTTTTTGTAGGGTAATTTCTGTAAGTTAGTGGCATCACACATATTTCGTAAAGTACAGGGTTCGCGACATTAATAAGGTTGATATTTGTACCAAGTTTAATATCGATCCAATAAAGCGTTAGAAAGTTATCATGTCCCATAGAAACGTCTAGGACGCAAAAATCTCGTACATTCATACACACACACATATATCCATTGTATTTTGTAATCAAATAAATTTCTATTCTATTTATATATATATATATATATAATATAATATATATATATATATATATATATAATATATATATATATATATATATATATATATTATATATAATATATATATATATATATATATATATATATTCAAAAAATCTACCTCTCTTTACTCCCCAATCTTCTCATAAGGTCCATTTTCTTTATAAATTCCCTAAAAATAATAATTACATATAATCTGTTTATGTTTTTATTTACTGTAGGTTACATTTTGATGTTTAAAGATGAAAACTCAGGTTAAAAAACGTGTTTTAAAAATTGAAAATTAACTCTCAATTACGAAACCTTTTTGAAAAGGTTGACGAGTAATTAGTAAAAGCTCAAGTTTGATAGACAAACTTGGTGTTTGATAGAAAGAGTAGAGCGTGAATAAGGATGGAAATGAAAAGGGATTGAGGAGTGAGGATTTCTCTTTAATTGAATATCTGATGAAATTATAACAGGTTCAGATTAAAAGCTCTTTCTTCCAATCTCGTTTCTTATTAGATTATGCAAATTCCATTTATTTATACTTAATCAATTTTAATTTTAGTGCGGAATACTTTTAGAAGATATAAATTTGCCTTCTTACTTTTAAGAATTGGTAACTGCAAAATAAAATGCCAACACCTGAAACGAATAATGTAGGTAAAATTTTATTTTTATTTATTTATATTTTATTAATTATTTTTTGCTTTATTATTAATTTAATTTTATATGTTATAATTATTATTTCAATTTTAAATATATATTTATTTATGAATTTATCACATATTAATTGAATATTGCTTTATTATATTTATTTTATTCCTATACTTTTTTGCAATATTCCTTTTCTGGTATTTTTATAGAAATTGGGTCCCTCATTCGTCCATGTATTTTCACATCCTGCCCGATTACAGGTTAAATATCTCCATCAGTTTATTTATATTAAATTCATTATATTCAAATTTTTGTCTATACTGTTGCCCCATTGGTACTTATATAGAAAAAGGACCGCTGTAAGAGGGTCCCTTTTCTATGACATTGCCCCGTGTCTTTATCTTTATTTTTATTGTAAATTTTTGCTCTTAAACCCTTCTTTTTTACGTTGTTATAAGGCAGTAACTATCTACATCAAATTCTTGGTTACTCTCCTTCGGGGAGTAACCTGTGTGGGAGTAACTATCTAAAGAAGTACCCTTATTTCTTTAGCCTATATAACTAACACTTTAATTATTGGCTTCTTTGCTATATTTTCCTGTAATAATTCGCGTTTATCTACCTTAAAATATTGTGTCTGGCTACCTTAGTAACCATTTCAAATTTAGTCGGCATTAAGTGATGGCCTGGTTCTTTCTCTTCAAGTTTTTCACACCAGGATACTGCAGCTCTATGGGCCTGACAGCGCAGAAATCATTATCATTCAATTGACATTGTCAAATAAATTATTTAATCGTTGAGAGCTCGCCGCTATCATTCGTTTTTATTATCGGATGAGTTATTTAATAGTAGACATCTCATTATCATTTATTCATTATTATTGTCGAATGAATTATTTAATCGTGGAGAGATCATCATTATCACTTATTCAAAGTAATTATCGCACACAGTATATAGTTATGAAAAACTCAGCTTGATATTTGTATGCTCTTGCTCCAGACTAGGATGTGAATAGGTGTTCTACCTTTCATGTGTTCGCCAACTTAATTTCCTTGATGTATCAAGAACTGGCAATCCATGTCTCCTGCCCTGCACGCCATGCTTTGCTCAGTAGTTCGAAAATAGGATTACACGGGAAGGAATTATGATTTCAATATGTAGGTTGGAGATAAAAACCGATAAAGGGTATAACTCAAAATTTTGTTTGAAAGATATGATAGGAAGATATTTTGATAAAATAAGTTTCACTTAGCTGCGTGTCTATTGATTTTCACTGTAAAAAATGCATGTAAAATATCGGTTACGTTTCGATCTCTTACATCAAGAAAATCTACAAGACTTTTTTCTTTTATATAAAATCTGACGTAAGTCAAGGAAAACTGAGGGAGTTTTCCCAGAGAAAAGCTCAGGTTTCAGATCAGGCGGTCATAAAATGTCTTGACTGATGTGACAGCCTCCACTTTCTCATTTTCAATTTTCATATTTTTATTTTTTCCCCAGGTATCACGAAATAGAATATATTTCAATATTTTATTATCGCTGGTATTTTTTGTACCTTTGTCTGAAAATTCTTTTTGTTAATAAAATTTATTTTGTTTTCATTAAATTGAAAAGGTCTGTGTATAAAAGTGTAAATTACAGATTAAAATTAGATTGCTCTGTCCTTTAATGTTTTTTCTGCTTTCATTTATTTGTTTTATTTAATAAAACCAAAATGCAAATTCATACTTTGTAGCCTGTAAGGTTTAACGAATGTTCAAATTTAATGAAAATTGTAACGAAGGTTTATGAAATAGGATTCAGCCTACGCTAAAATGCTGAAAACACTCTTCTCTCGTCTCAAGACAATAAAAATAACTAAATATATACTGCAATCTGTCTTTTGACTCGCTTCGCTTGTCCACAGATAATTAATATATAATTTTTATCTTCTGAAGTCACCTATTCTGACACTGTCTACGCCTGATAATGTCTACGCTTAACTTTCATGATCCAACAAAAGACGTAGATTCGTTGTGTAAAGAGATACACTTGTCCAAACTTTTAACTCAATTGTATAATTTTACGATATTTAACTATTTTTTTAAGAAAAACATGTACAAGTCATATAGATAGAAATGCGACTAATGCTGATAATGAAATTAAACTTGGCACTCTTTGTCTTGTGTCTATCCTCTTTGCCCTGCTAAGTTGCAAATGATCTAAATATTTTTCTGCATTTTGTTTTAGTTTTGTAGTTTTCGCTGATCCATTCTTTCCGGTCAATGTTTTGGATACCAAAACTAGACTGAAAGATTGATTTTTGTACCAAGTTTCAGTTCTCTAGTATGAATAAGATTTGAGCTACAATGATAACAGACACAAACATACAGACAACTATGCAAAAACACACTGGAGGTTTTGAAAACATCTACTAAAGCGAATAATACAGGTGAAACTCGGTTTTGGATTTTGTTGCTAACACATTACTTTTCATTTTTCCTTACGGAAAAAGGAAAAGTGAAAATGAGGAAAATTAAGAGAACATATATTTTATGGGGGTCCCAATACTTTTAAATTTGTGCAAGCCTATATTTCTAAAAACTGTATAAGATTTTATTATTTTTTTGCATTATCCGTTAAGGCGTAGCGCCCCAATGGCACCCTCTAACATTTTATAATACTACGTCCAAATTTGTTACATTTTTGGGGTTTTTACCACTGGTGGTTTCCTTCAAGGTAGGGGCAAAACTGCTAGGCTGCGCCATAAAATAGTTAATTATTCGTTTTATCAGGGGTGATAAGTTTTCTTTAGACCAATTTAATGATGTTTTATACATTGACAGGACAATTTGCTGTGTCCAAGTAAAATAAAAAAAATTCGTCTAAGTATTTTTGGGGTGCCTCACAAATTCGAGTTAAAAAATAAAATGTATTGTTGCTTTTAGGGTAAAACCAATTAAATTAATAAATTAAATTCAATTATTTTTATGAAGAATAATGCGGTTATGAAAAATTTGAGCAAGACTGTTAGTGATAGGGAGAAATGTCCAAGTATATAGTATCATCTTATTCAATCCAGTTCACACAACAACTGCCGGGGGGGTTGAACTCCCCGGTAGTTTACCATTGAACCTTGCTTACCATTTAGGGAAATTCTTTCTTACTAAGAAAATAGGACTAGAATAATGTATAGGTGCTGAGAGGAGGCGTTTTTCGTCAAAGAACGAGAGAAGTGAATTTTTTGCTTATATAAGTTTTCATTCCTTTGAAACATTTTATATATTCCACAAGAATAACAATGCTATTATATATAATTTAATACAATAGAGTATAATATATATATTTTAGACTTCGCAAGTATACGTTTGGTTAAAGACATTTGAATCGGTTTAGAGTGGTTTCTTGCTGAGTCGTGTGGTTAAAGTTCGATTCTTCAAGCCTAGTTATCTCTGAGTGAAATAACAATGCACCTACTCATGTGTTAACTTTGCGAGTTAAGTCCTTAATACGATTATCTCTTAGAATTGTAGGCTGTAATGATATACTAACTTTATGTGATGTATACCATTCATCCTATTGATATATTCAGAATAACTTATTAAAGCAGTATAACTAGACTTTAAGAAACTTAGTACGAGGCAATGTTGAACTTTAATAGGGTACAATTAATTTATTGGTTTGATTGTCAGGAATTTGACCAAAACCGTCATCGTCAGGGGCAGAGATCTTGTGTAGATGAGTCTTATGATAACGCGATTGAGACTCATCAACGCGACTGTATTTTGTATACATTTTGACGTGACAGTGGAAACCAGCCTTGATAGTTGGATAGGCAGCCTTTATTTTTCTTCATAATTCAAGGTATGTTTTCAGAAAAATTTGGTTTTTAAAAATTTATGTTTTTAAAAAAAAATTACACGTACAATTCATTTGAGAAAAATTAAACTAATTCTGATAAGATGAAACTTGGCTCATATCTTGGTCTTATGCATGACTTCGTGCTTGCCCGATTTCGAATCGATCTAAACGAATTTCCGAGTTTTATGATTTTTTTAAACTTTTTGTTGTCATTATTTTCGGTTAATAGCCTCAAATAAAAATTATTTTCTAGGGAAAACACCTAGACCTAAATATTTTTTTCACTGAGTTTCAACTCTCAAGCATAAATACGGCGGGATCTACGATAATAACACACACACATAAAGACAACCAAGTTTGAGGCAACAGGAGGTCTAATGACCACCTGAAACGGAAAATTCAGGTGAAGTCCCGGTTTCGGATTATAGTGCAAACACAATACTACGGTGTAATATACGTACGTGGTATATGCGTTCGGTGTAAACGAAGAAAAAGTAAAAGTGTCTATAAACAAGCTTGTAAAAAGCTTTATCTGCCTACAACATTTTTGCCTGGAAGCCAACACAACTTGTATTTGAGGAATCTTTTTTTTATAAAAGGAAAAACATCTCCATTACAAATCAAAGTAAAAGTCTCTGTTATATTGACTGGTACCTTTCAACCGAAAAATAGGGAATTGAGTTTCTCAACTTTTTTATTTTTAAATAAGAGACAAATGTATTTCAGACATTTATTTTATATGTTTGTTCGCTATACTCCCAATACTCATAAGACAGACATTTCTCATACATTTTTGATAAGAATAAATTGACATTAATGAGTGTGTTGATAAGTAAGAGACACCTGAGTCTTATTGTTCGAATAAGATGAAGGTTAATGACGTCACACATATTTGATATTTGAGACGTTATCACATAAATATATTCTAGTAAAGAGGCCTTCCTAGATATCGACCTCCATCCTCCATGACCCTTAATCTCAAGGTCATATAATAATTTCTTTAAAAATTCGCTAAAATCGAAGCAATTACGTTATCTATGTACAGTTATGATACCACGCTACCCTGGGAATGATAAGAGCTGTATTATCATTCCTCTAAGTATTATAGTCTCTTTGCTCCAAAGCGACTTGAATGTTCTTTGCGTCCGATATTTTTCTATATCCTGCTATAAACGTTTCCATAAATCCTTAACTGAATATCCTTTAAACCATTAGTGCAAACCCTTTCCTCAAACCGCCTACCTACTGATAATCCGGTACCAGCCTGTGTAGGCAGTGGCCTGGAACCAGCTATCTTTGTAAATTTATAATCTTAACTCAACTAATCTTGTAAAATCTTAATTAATCAATTCTCTCTATTTTATCTTAATTTAAATTATTTATTACTATCTCTTAATATTCGATTATTTCTATTCTATCTCCGTAATTTATTTTTAACCACCAGTGGTATCTATATAACGTAGTACCACTTCAGGTTTCTCTTACATGCTTTTTCAATCTACTAAACCTGTAACAACAGAAATAATACTGATAACAATTATAGTTATTGTATTGTTCAATAAAAATGTTGAAAAATCTATTTTGTAAAACAAGAAATTATCAAGTTGAAATAAAATAAATCCGAGGATTTCGTTCGTGTGAAAATTGCAGTTTAGTATAATTAATGTACCTATAATTTTATTTATTATTCATTTGTGTGTTGAAAGGATTGTGTTCATCCTAAAAACCCGAAACTGAGGTTTTATCATAATTATCCGTTTCAGGCATTTTCGTGACGTTTTCAAAGTTTTTCATCATGCTGTGTGTGTTTATGTTCGAAAATTGAAACTTATGTTTCAATTTAACAAAGGTCTAAACTAGACCAAAAACAGAATTCAGGCCTAGTTGTGCTGACCGAAAGATGATATTCTTCAGACTACAATAATCTTGTTTGTTCAGTTATAAACATTTTAAAAAATTAAAAAATTTGCAGATCGAGTTAACATTTAACATAAATGTGCTTGTATAGGTCGTAAATAAATTTAACAAATTTCATTTTGATATTAGTCACCATTTTAAGAAAATATTGACTATTACACAATAAAATTTTAACGGTCCAATAAATTTTAATTTTCTTAGAAATAGGGATAGTTTTCAATTTTACTTTTTTTTACAGATAGCCATAATTTTACTTTTTACATATTTTTATTTAATTTTATTACAGTTTGTCATATTGCGAAATTTATAGTAAATTTATTGTAGGAACTTCATAGTTATAAAAGTTTTAGTAAGTAAGTTATTGGAGAACATCTAAATTTTTGTTGTGACGCTTAAAATTATATGAAAAAGTTTGTTTAAATCTGTTCAAATCATGACGGTTTACCGCATAAAATTTAAATTAACAAATCTTATTATAGATTGATAAAATATTGAGCTAATATTCTCAGAGAGAACTATTCTAATAAATAACTAGGCAGACAGGTTTTAATTCAATTACGAACGTGATATAAAAGTTTAACCCATATTGTTTGATTGAATGGTTATCTGCCATATTATTTTTCTAAGCTTTAAATACAGAATTATAAGGTCGAGTGCAGCGAGACCGAAGTAAGAACACCGTAAACGTTGGATGTTTATTACTTTGTTCAGACGCGGGGTTTGGCAGGGGTTCCCCCGTGTTTAACCCCTCGGCAGTTGTCCCGTGAACAGCATTAAACACTGGGTTCAACCCTGAAACTCATTTTTCTATCGGGGTAGAGTCTAAAGTATAGATTAAAAATACCGTGGGGGTATTTTTAACCCGAACAGATGGGGTTGAACTCCTTACCAAACCCCGCGTGTGAACGAAGTATATGTCATTCTGAGGACGAGCAAAGTGAGTTCAAAGTTGTGTGGAAAAGTACCACTGTACCTCATTCCCGGTTTTCTTGTTTTTCACAGAATATCTTAAAAATGGTATTGATGTTTGGTTAGTAGACCTGTATTTACGAAGATAAGGATTGTAATAAACATAAAAGAATACTATGTTAGAGGAAGCATTACTGATAACCGAGGAGTTGATCTGGAATCCTGTTTACATTCACACTGGCAAGCTAAAAACCACTTTTAGATTATTTGAGATTTTATAAATTATTTTAGAAAAGAAAATATTTGATTTTTTCACTAAAACAAACGTTTTAGTGAAGGTTGGCAATTAGAGATCAAATTTAACTATGAAATTACTTTAGAATCTACTATTTAAAAGAAGATTAAATCATCTTTTTCATAAATTTAAATTTAAGGTGTGAATCAAATGAAATGGTTGTTTTAGAATTGCTTTCTTATATCCTCAATAAGTGTTGGGAGTAAATGCTCATTAAATTAAGTATTTAATAATATAGATAAAAATAAATCATTTAATTTAATAATATAGATTTGTCAAGTTAGCAGTGACCAGTTTTCATTTAATTCCTATACCAGTAAATTACATCATATCAGTAAATTACATTAGTATTACTGAAAGATTTGAAACAAATCTGTATTTTCTGATATATGCTTTAATGATAAAACAAACTTAAGAGACAAAACAGTTCATAAGTGCAGGTGATATGCCTAGAAAGTGATGAGTGAGAAGGACCGGAAGTGATTAAGTTGTCCAACCCCCTTGAAATTGATTCCTAAATATTATGTAACTGATATAGAATCTAGCAATATCCTCCTTATACATACCCATTAAATTGATTTCTATAAATTAGATTCATTTATATTTGAAATTAAGCATAAACTAATTAATCAAAAAACGACTTTTCCCCCAAGCAAAAAATAAATCCCTGGAAATTTAAATAGTTAAAATTTAGTGTTTTCAACGAAATTTACTATTTTACAATTCTCTATTTATTTGAAAAATGGAGTGTAAGTTATTTCTTTCATAAAAAGTAATCGATTTTCATTAATAATTGTTGATGAACGTCGTTCATTCAAAATGTCGCATCGTTTAAATTTAACCAAAGTAAATAAGTGATGTGGACGCAATAATTCTTTTACAGTTTTTGAACTTATCCTTCTATTATCCATACGACTTTCCTTGTGTCGTTTTTTCTCGATATGACTTTCCTTGTCTCGTATCCTTTGTATGAAAAATGTGTCAGAAAAAAACACTTCATCCCATCACACATTTACCCGAGTCATTCATCTACCCCCACTCCTTCCTACATTCCCTCCCTTACCTATCTCCTTCCTTTACACTCTCCCGTCAAAGTGTCTTCTCTATCCTGACAAATATTTTAATGTTTTTTTTTTCACTTATTTATCTTCAATATTTTCCACTGAAACATGTGTTATATTTTTTCTGGGTTTTCTTTCATACTAACAAAATATAAATATTCACACATTTATTAAATAAATTTTCTTTTTATCTTTGGCTAAAAAAATAGTTGTATTTGATTTAACTTTTCAAAAAAATATTACGTATTATTGAATTTAAGATAAATTCTGCTTCGCTGTGTTAAAATTTTTTATAAACTTTTTTTATTATGTAATAGTTAAAAGCTTTTACTATCCAATTAAATGTACTACGTATGATTTTTCACTCCTTTATAATTAATTATTTTTTAGCATTGTTTTGAGGTATAAGTTAGCTTGAGAATAAATATGTGTACAGATACACACATATTGTATTGTGTTTTAAATGCATGAGGTTCTCATTTGTTTTATGTTCTAAAAATAATTCGAAGTTCTGACTTCGGATTCACTTTCTCGTCCTAAAGATATCATGACTGCATAAAGGCTTTTAGGTAACATTACTTCGATCTCGCTCGCTCAACTTGAGAATAAATTGGTAATCATAATCCTAGAGTGTTTTGACTTCAGACTTTCTTAGAATTTTTCTAATTACCCAAAGCTTAATGGGTATAACTTCCCAACGTGCTTACTAAAAGAAGCGCTTTACTAATATAGCTCTTCATCCGTTATTACGCAGAGTTGAGAAGGCTCTGGCATCATAAGGAATCAATGCTATGTCTAAGGTTTGATGTGGATGAAGCATTTGGCAATACTACATTAGGTATCTTTAGAGTAGCATTGGAGCGAAGAAATGGCTTACCCAATTTTATTATATCATTTGATACTACCGAGTTTTGCAACAGTTTCCAGATGTAGCATTGCATTTTGCTTGTCACATTTCTTAGGTGTCTCTCGCACAATTATATTGTGCCAATTTCATTAGTTGGATAGTAAGTATAATCGTAGGATTATTTACTAAAAGTTTCTTAAAATGAGTGCAACATGTCTGAGTTTATTCCAATTAGCCGTCCTCAGGGAAGATACCTGAGCCCAAAGTTCCTGTTTTGGGCTCATTGGACGCATGCTGCCTCAAATCAAAAGTATTACTACCTTAAGCTTGTGAAAATCAGTCTCAAAATAGGTTGTACCCGATTTTTTTCTTGTAGTATTAAACCAATGTCAATATTATGGTGGGTTCCAATGCAACTTTTAAAATTTGCCAAACTCGATAACAAAAGTATATTTGTTACTTAAATTCACCGAAATAATTGCCCGAATTACTCGTAAAATGTAGTTAATAGTTTGCCACAAAATAATGTTACCTTTGAACTCGAATGAGTTGGACTATTTATTCTTAATAAGTAGTCCTTCTCTACTACTCTACTAGTTACTATACTTCTGTAGAGACATTTTCAAAATTCTGAAATGCATCACCCCGTGTAGTCTAACATCCTCATAAAGCAGAGAAAGTTTATTACAATGATGTATTGAGTAGAAATGTCAGGTTAAATAGAGATGTTAAAAGTACGGACGACTAATGTATTAGATTTCAAATCTAATAGATATTTAAACGGTTTCTAAACATTAGATAGGTTAGAACGGCTTTAGTGTGTTTTGGAATAACATGTTGGAATCTGAATCAACACAAACTTCCACCTCATCTATAATTTAAACCAAGCTTATAACCGTTATGTGATTCCAACAGTCTTTAGAAAATTTTGAAAAAAACACACCCTAAAGACAGATGTCAGGATTTATAGAGTTTCAGCTCATTCAATTCCCCAGCTTTTTATACCCCATGTACTAGATGCTTCAAAAAAATTACAACTATGAAAAAAAAAGCTTGTTTATTCTTCACAGGCCTAACTAAACATTTTTATAAAAATACTATTTGACCACAAAGAGGAGATAAAAATGTTTTCATATGAGCTCTTTTACATTTATCCTAAACCTTGCTAGTTTTCCATTTTGGAATGGATTTTCTTTCTGTATAAAAGGTCTTTTGTCCCTTTTTCTTTATACCCGAAGTGTAATAACAATTTGTAAGTTAGATTCAGACATTCCCCGTAAGTTTTGTTTTTACTGACTAAAAATATCTTTTTTGTTATCAAAAATAACGATTGTTATCACCATTTTGTAAAAGACATAATTTGGAAATTGGATCGGAATACATTGGTCAGTAATATATTATATATATATATATATATATATAATATATTATATATATATATATATATATATATATATATATATATATAATATACTATATATATATATAATATTATTATATATATATATATATATATAATTATATATAATATATATATATATATATATATATATTTGAAATTCAACTACCTAGTTCTCATCCGGAGATCCTGGTAGTCATCAGAGTCATGAAATTTATTAATTCATTATCAAACAAAACTTTACTCTTAAGACGAAAGAAAAGCCAAAAAGTTCACAGCATTAATTGTAAGAAAAACAGCAAAAAATTATAAGAGTAAGTATTATTTGTATAGTAATCATAATTTTAATATGTAATTTAAAACTGCCGAGTTTTGCAAAACATGAATAGTTGACACAATATAATTGTGCGAGAGACACCTGGAAAATATAACAAGCAAAATGCAATGCTACATCTGAGAATACATATGTATATACATATAATCTTCGGCATTTTAATTGAACGTCAGAGTTAGTTTAGGCTTTGAGTTAGACGTAACGAAACAGAGTGGGATATGACATTATGTAGAGCCATTAATTATGACGGTTGTCGAATGATGGAACAGTTCCTAGATGTAGCATTGCATTTTGCTTGTTACGTTTCCTAGGTGTCTCTCGCACAAATATATTGTGCCATAATTTTAGCACAATTCAAGTGTTACATAATTTTAAGTAGTAATTCTTTGTGTTTGTGACAATGAGAAGACGATAAACCTCATAAGGGTTATTTATCATCTTGAGATATTTCTTAAAACTGAATTAAGATTGATATGAAAAGTATAAAAGGAAAATCGCCCGAGTGTGTTATCTCCGATGGTTGTTATCTCCATAAATCTAATGTTCTTTAGTAGTAGTAATATGAGGGGGAGTGGTAGTAACTACCAGGCAAGTAGGCCACGTTGTTGGGCCCTTTTTGCCAGCTCCCTAAGATAGTGTTCTACTCCTTTTAATTTCAAGTGTAGGTATATTTCATCTAATCTAGACAGAAGATCCGTGAATTTCTATGGTTCCTCTCATGCTTTTTTCAAGCAATCATACATATTTTTACTGACTCTTAGAGTCTAGTAAAAACTAGGAACAACACGTGCCCTCGCGGTTAAACCAAACCTCCATACACTTATGCACATTATAATACTAAAGTATTATAAAGTCCTAAATTTTGCCTATACCCAGTTTCATTTAAGGTAAGGGATCTTTAACGTGAACCAGGATCTGACAACGCTCAGGCTCGAGACAACCGGCTTTACGACCCTTCTGAAGGACGTGGTACGCAGAATTTTATCCCTCTCATAAAAATCCCAGAGGCCCGTGCTGGGATTGAACCCATGACTAAATAAATTTGGAATTTTAAAGTCCATTCATTCTGTGTATTGGCCCCGTACCTTAACCACTACACCACGGGTGACTCTTTAGTATTAGGTAATACAAAATCATTAGCGATGATATTCTAGAGATATCCTATAAAATATTAAAGAGAGAATGTGGAGTACGAGAATGTGTTTGGAGTTGAAGCACTCAAAGTAGTAGGTATTCAAAACTTCTGTGGACGAGCAAAGTGGCTTTAGAGCTCTAATACTTCATAAATTGTACAATGTTACTTCTAACTTGTCTTCTCACAAGAAAAAATTCTAAGGTGCTCCATACTTTTATTTTCTTTTTTAAATTTTTTCTCAAAAACAATAATCCCTATTTTATTTGTTCCCTTTTGTTTTCCTAAACTTTACAGTTGACTTGCTAAGAAAAAATTAAGTCATAATTTATTCTCAATATTTTTCAAACAGAAATTTGAAAAATATCTTCTTTTTATTATAATAATATAAAAAAGAAACTTAGCAAGTATATATAAAAATGGTTGTTTGTTAGGTTGTCACACCTGAAAGTGAAAATGATTAAGTATAACATGTTAACACTGATTTAGTGTCGATAACTTTTTCTTTACATTGGTAGCCTTAAAGGAAGTGCGTAGAAGACCTTTTTACAGTTTTCCTATAGGCCTTTTTATTTTCTTTATATCTTTTTCACTGACTTTCTTTTGACTTTGAAGGCTTTATAATATATTATGTTTTTCAGGTTTTAATAGAACTTTTATTTTTTGTTTATTTTACCATTTTCTGTTTTGGGCAAAATCCGTAATAGAGCGGGAACAACAGACTATTTATTAACTTTAATTAGGTTTATCTTTTATAATACTTTATTGAATTATCAATTTCAATCGGTATATTAAATACTTAATTAATAATAGTATTTGGCTCCATTAATGCAATAACAGTGTTAAATGGATCTAATGGAAGAATCAGCTACCGTCGTTACTTGCTGTTGGATTTGAAAATCCCTGGACCGTTTTCGGCTTTACGTCATCATCAGCACTCGAGCTCTCAACTAACTAGGTTATGTTATAGAATAGCTTCTGGTCTCAGCGAGCATAGCAACAACGGTAGCAGGTTCTTCCATTGCTTCTCTAAATTACGGTAAATGTAACCATTTTAACTTTATAATAGAAATTTTAATCTTGAGAATTTGATGTTGAGGATAAGCGTGAATTGAAGTTCATTATAAATAATTAAATGAAAAGTCTCTACACGAAATAAAACTTTATTGGCTAAGTGTTTTCAACCTAGCTAGAGGCCATCGGCAGTGCAAAAACCTAAGCGGTATTTACGTGGTGCAATGTGGAGTATGCCAAGTAGAGTACCTTGGCCAAACTCGAAGTAACATACTAATGAGGGCTAGAAATCTTAAACTCACCCTTCTTCCTTTCATTTCTTCAGCAGTATATATAATTTATTTTACCTTTTAACCATCGTGTTTTAATATTTTATTGTACCTGATTTAAATTCATATTAACTCATGAATTGTTTACTTGTTATTTCATATTTTTGCTGTATATTTCATTTATTCTATTGTTATTTGTTTCTTAGGTTTTGCACTAGCTAGATTGAAAACGCTTTGGCAATAAAGTTTTATTTAGTGAAAATACTTACTTTTCGTTTACTTATTTTTTATTCTTAGATAAATTTTAAAAATCTTGTTCTACTAGCTAGGAGTATTATTTTCTTGCTAATTTATAATTTATATATATATAATATATATATATATATAATATATATATATATATATATATATATATAATATATATATATAAATTATAATAAGATTAGCAGAAAATAATACTTCTAGCTAGTAGTTATAATATAGACATCATATGTATTAATAAATAAATAAATATAATATGCCCAGCAGATATGCATCCTCCATTCTTATTATTATTTGTCTACATTCTAGGAAAGTATCTTTAAATATTTTATAATAATAAAATAAAGCTTATAATAGAAAATAAATCACACTATCATCTATAAATATTTATTGCTGTGAAATTTTAAATATCTAAAATATAAGGAAAATTTCGATAAATATTTCACGAAAGATAAATTTTAATCAATGGTTAAAGCTACAAACTTTGTCGAAAGGGTTAACCACAGAAGTATTTATTTATAAATATATTTTCTCTCCTAAATTGAAATATTGGGTTTTTAGGGTTTTAACGTTTACCTAAGCATTTTCTGAGTGTTTTAGCTTTTCTATCTTTTACAAGGAGTAAGAAGCATTGTAATGTAAAATAAAGGAATTTCATTAGTACCTTCAGATCTATTTATGAAATATGCTGTCAATTATCTTGTTATTAGGATCTGATTCTCTATATTTTTCGTATAAAAAACTGTGCTTTTTATTGCTTCAATGCTTTATATATTGTAAATATATAAGTTAAAAGCTGTCATCGTTTCATTTAAACAAGTATATGGTGATCAATTCATCTAATAGGTCGCAGAATGAATTATTTTATTATGAGGGAAAATAAGCTTTTCAAAAATGAATAATGCCTATAGAGTCGCCGATAATTTTTTTACTTAACTATTTCTGTTAAGGATCCTTTGCTCCGAAGTTTCTTAACACAAATAGTGATTTTCTATTTTCTGTAATGAAATATTTCTTGTCACTTTATTTATAAAATGAAAGGATTATATATATATATATATATATATATATATATATATATATATATATATATATAATATATATAATATATAATTTTATAAACACTTCACAATAAAGGCGTTTTATTTTTCTTTCATTATTAGAAATCGTGTCTATATGTCTAGGCTTGGAAAGTATCTAAAGAATTTTAAAGTTTTTGATTTTTTTAATTATCCTAAACTAGTTAATGTTATTTGCGATTTTTAAAAATTAATCGTGTCTTAAGAAGGGAAATATCGAGAAATCTTTGACCGAGTACAATATATTTTAAAATGGTCAAAAACCCTGTTGATAGCTACTTCCACTAAATGTTTAATGACAAACTTTTTACTAGGAGGCCGAGAGAAACTCAGAAGGTGTTGTAGAGAATTTCATCTAACACACCTTTTAAAAATACATACAAAACATCATGGGTGTTAACATGGTGTTTTGAATGCATTTTTTATTATGTATTTTATGTATTTATTTATGTATTTTTTGTTTGTGATAAAATTCATTACAGCATTGCTAGTTTACGTGAACAACATATTACATTATCATTTTTGACATATTTCATATTATATAAGAAATTATAATTTAACTTACTTAGCACTATTATACTTTCTTTATTTTTGTAGTTTAATTTTGACAAGGGATATAACATAAAATTGAAATAAAAACAAATACTTTGTACCCTGTTTTAAGGACTATTTCTATTTATAATTATTTCCTAATAATAAAATACGTTAGTTGATAAGTATTTTTCAATTACGTTGATAGCGTTGGAAAGCATTTTTCCATACATGAGCAATGGAGCAAATTATAATTTTTTGCCAGTAAAATACACCAGGGAAATTTAGAAGGAATAAAATACTAAGCAAACTTTTGTTCATTTCTTTTTCTTTGGAATTAAAAACAGTAATAATACTTTGAAAATCCTTTAAAAAGTTTGTACTAGGGAAACATTTATTTTTATGGTTACAAGAAAAAAGTCTACACTGATTTACTTGAACTAGGGGCAATATGTTAAGTACTTAGGTATTAGGTATTACTCAGAATAACTTTACGGGATTTATTTTATGTTTCCAGATTTATTCTGTCCTTTTTACTTTTCCTTATTTATACTGTTGGTATATAGGAAAAGTGCTGTGTTTGCAAGAAAAGCCGAAACCAGGATTGCACCTGAATTTTTTGTTTTACGTGTTTTTAAGAGCTCCTCAATGATTTTCACAATGTTGTCTGTCTGTATGAGTGTGTGTGTCTGTTAACTTCGTTGCTTCCAGTGTATTTATAACATATTGGAAATTTGGTAAAAAATCAATCTTTACATCAAGTTGTGCTATCCGGAAAATATTTTGCTAATCCGTCCTTAGCAGCAAAAATGTTGGTAATGCATTAAATTAAGAAAAATGTTTCAATAGATTAAATATTTCACACGCGCCTTGTTAGCTTATTTGTTAAAAGAAAAAATGTGTGTAAAAGATTTTTGTGTTTTACACGTTTCTATGGGACACGATAACTTTTGAACAATTTCTCGGATCCAAATGAAGCTTGGTACCAAAATCATCCTTAATGACTTGGTAAAAAATATCCCAAAACCCCATTCTTTATGAAATATTTGTGACTTCATTAACACACAATAATGACACCTCGAGCATTTAAAAAAAAAACACAAAAAAAGAGGTCGAAGTCCTCTTGTTATTTTTACAATTATACATTAAAAATTAAAAAATAATCCCATTAAGATTATAGTTGAGTGTGTAAATTTTGACCCGTCTTCATATATGTCTTGAAACAGTCTTCATATACATATACAGTGTGACATGGTAACCTGGATTTATAAGCATTAACTATGTTTATATACAGTGTGTATACATTGTGACCTGGGTATATAAAAATATACAGTGTGTATACATTGTGACCCAGATATATATAAATATACAGTGTGTATACATTGTGACCCGGATGTATAAAAATATACAGTGTGTATACATTGTGACCCAATATATATAAATATACAGTGTGTATATTGTGACCCGGATATATAAATATACAGTGTGTATCTTGTGACCCCGATATATATAAATATACAGTGTGTATACATTGTGACCGGTATATAAATATACAGTGTGTTAATATGTGACCCGGATATATAATATATACAGTTTGTATACATTGTGACCCGGATTTATATAAATATTCAGTGTGTATACATTGTTACCCGGATATATATAAATATACAGTGTGTATACATTGTGACCCGGATATGTATAAATATCCAGTGTGTATACATTGTGACCCCGATATATAAAAATATACAGTGTGTATACATTGTGAACCGGATATATAAAAATATACAGTGTGTGTATATTTATATTGTGACTCAGATTTATAAAAATAAACCGTGTTTATATACATACACAGTGTGTATACATTGTGACTCGAATATATAAAATATACAGTTTGTATAGAATATTCCATGAAGTGATGTATTGTATATACATTGTGACCCGGATGGAGTTGCGTTTTGGTAAATATGACTGATAATTTCATTTTTTGGTAAAAAGTCACTCCTAATATAGCATTTTGTTTGCTTTGTAATGAACTATAAAAAATAAAATAAATAATCATAATAAAAATGTAAACAGCGTATGAAAAAGACAAGTTTTTAACAAAAAAAATTGTTTGAAGTAGAAATTTCAATTTTTTGATAAAACGTTTGTGTTTGTTAAATATTTTTTCTTTCTAAAGTAATATATTTAATGAAAAACTTGATACAAAGACGTTCAGTTTTAAAATTTCCTGCCTATAAATATAAATTAAATTCATATTTATATATTAATTTTAATTTTTAATTTTTATTATAAGAAAAAATATTATTTTAAGTTCCTTCCACCATTGTGGCTGAAATCCTAATGCTAGAACCAAATGCGCTAAGAAATTGAGCATAATAATACCACTGCTGGTGCTGCCGCATTTAGAGGAAATAATACCACCGCATTATCACTCATAAGAAACTTAATCTTTTGGTGTTTTATTTTATTTTAGACAATTTTCATTTGAAAATTACGCTTCTTGGGTGAATGAACTGTACTGAATTAATAAACAGTGATTCCGACGAAGCTAAGTCGTTTCAAAGTCTCAAAGCGGTCTGGTGTTGAGGGCCTCTCTTTATTATAGTTGCAATTTAAATTGGTCTATACCAAAGTTAAATACTTTAATAACAATTTAACTCACTTACTTACTTATTAATTATTTAATTAATAATTAAATCAAACTGATATTATTATTTACAATAAGTACCAAAGAAATAAAAGAAATATATATATTTCTATATCTATTTCTATTTATCTATCAATTTCTTTCTCTATATTTCTATTTCTATATCTTTTCTTTTTATTTCTATATCTATTTCTATTTCTATATTTCTATATATATTTCTTTCTATATATTTCTTTGTTCCAAAGAATATATAGATAAAGAAAGATGGTCCTGGATTTATTATTTCCGACAAAAAAGAATAGTTCCGTAGCCAGTTAACAGGAGCGCTAGCATGTAATTTGGTAGTTTCACTATGTTAACTACAAGAATGCGCCCCTGTCTATTTACCGAAATTTTCAAGTATTTTCTTTATATAATAATAAGAACGAAATTATTTCATAATCATAACATTGAAAAGTTGGGATAATATTTTGGTAATGAGATTAGAAACTAGTACCGTGTTCACCCCTATCTTCTGTCTGACGCTCTCCTATACCTTCTGACATTCTATGTATATTATATTCTTTGTAATGTACCTCATATTAGAAATTTTATAGTAAATTATCCTCTTTTAGCGAATTTCCTTTGAAAATTCGCCTAATGGGATAGGCGTCATGGCGGAATTCGAACCTCGGACCACGACACAAATCCGTTTCAGAGGTCCCTTATGACGAAAAAATACTTTTTTTGAACTTATATATATATATTATATATATATATATATATATATATATATATATATATATATATATATATATATATATATATATATAATTATATATAATATATATATATATTCTAGACACTTCTTGTAAACACTCTATCTTTCGAACGGATTAATATTTTTTAACCAAACTTGGTACAAAAATCAACCTTTGGGAGGACACGACCCTATTGAAAAACCAGGTTTTTGTGACGTCATTAACCCGGTTTGCTGAGTCAGCGAAATTTTCAAAAATCGGCAAAATTCAGGGTTAATATTTTTTGCCGCAAAAAGGTCAATATTTATGTTTTTTGATACGCTTGAATCGAATGAAACCGGTCCAAAGTCGATACGACCACTATAAGTGACCTAAAATCGAAAAAACCTTTCTAAATTCCCGAAAACCAAAATTAGGTCGATAAAAAATAAATTTCGAGTAGGGTGTCTTTTCTATGTAATTTTGGGCGCGGAATCGAATGAAACCAGTCCGAAGTCGATACGACCACTTTGAGTTACCAAAAAGTCGAAAAAAAACCACAAAATTATAGAAAACCAAAATTACGGTCGTTGAAAATTAAATTTCGAGTAGGGTGTCGTTTTTAATGTTTTTTGGGCCCTGAGATGAATGCCAGTGGTCCAGAGTCAATACAACCTCTCAAACTCAGGGTACCTGGGTTCACATCCTGGAGGGGTCGATCATTTTTTATCGTTTTTTTACCTAATATAAGTTTACAACTAGGAAATAATTCTGGCGCGGTGGTCCGCATGTCGGGCGAATTTCCTTTGATGCGTGTTTCCGTGCTTTTTATATAAGTTTACAACTACTAAATAAATAATTCCGGCGGGTGGTCCGCTGTCGGGCGAATTTCATTTAGAATACGTGTTTCCGTGCTAACAACCATTTTCTTGCTTATGCAAGACCATGCCCATTGCGTGGTTCCGGTTCATGCTTTAGAACCTAAGCAGTTACTCAATTGTCAAGCACTGCTCGTAACTCATTTTGTCTGTATTTTTCAAAGGAAATGCGCTAAATCCTTTAAAGATAACTGACTAAGCTTAAAGATAAGTAACTAAGCTTTAAACTAGTGCAAATAATAGTGCGTACATCTAATTTTAGAGGCATAGTTTTGTACAACCAACTGGACAATTATGCGCATTTCCTTTGAAAAATACAGACAAAATGAGTTACGAGCAGTGCTTGACAATTGAGTAACTGCTTAGGTTCTAAAGCATGAACCGGGACCACGCAATGGGCATGGTTCTTGCATGAGCAAGAAAATGGTTGTTTAGCACGGAAACACGTATTCTAAATGAAATTCGCCCGACAGCGGACCACCGCGCCGGAATTATTTATTTAGTAGTTGTAAACTTATATAAAAAGCACGGAAACACGCATCAAAGGAAATTCGCCCGACATGCGGACCACCGCGCCAGAATTTTTTTTAATTTGTTCACAACTGGATTTTATCTGCTAAAAATGTGTACCATTTCATTTAATATATGTGTATGCATACATCCTTATGTATTTTTTTTCTGTCTCTTCAGTAAAGAAGATATATTCTTTGCCGCATGTACTGTCGTGACGACATAACATGCATGATGAATCTTCTTTTTTTATTTATATATCTTGAAATGTTATATAATAATTTTATTTCTGTAGTTGAATAGTATTTTGAAATAGTATTTGAAATAGTATTTTTATTTTTTGTTCTTTTTGAGGATAGAAGACTAGTATCTTATGATGCTAGTCCATAGTATCATGAGCGGGCACCTTATCTTATCAAGCAAAGGACAAGTAAACAGTACATGGTTAGACGTCTGTTGGCTTGTATTATTCTACATTCTCCTATTAGAAATAGATTAAACCTCTTCAAGTAGCTACTACGTACTTAACCATGTTCTGTTAAAACCATCGTCAACTTATCGCTCTCATTCCATGGTCCTTGCTTAACTATTTCACGAATTTTTGGGAAATACTTTCTTGTTAGACGTCCGGTTGTAGATCCTCCCATTCAAGTGTCCAGGATGATATAGCAACTTTTATGGTTGTATGTTATGTGTATGCATGTATAGTCACTTATATTATCGTTATTTCTATTCTTTAAATTTTTTATCTATTCTTTTATTTTCTATATTTCAGTTCTTCTTAATATTTGCATTCATAAAATTTGGACACCTTAATTTTAAGATTAAGTGTAGCGAAAAGAAATATAATTTTTATTTATTAAATTATTGTGGAATGGGTTAATTTTTTAAATACATATTTATGTGCTTTTTGACCAAAATGGGCTCTTAAATTTAGTGAAGCTTAATTAAATCAAGTTTCATGTTTCATGTTCAACTCCTCACACAGGAGTCGCTACTAACTTAAAATTTACTTTTTTCTCCCTTAGCGATATAAGTTTGTCGACAAGTTAAAGAAACTTTTAATAACCTTTTCTTTTTCCGTCGACGTTTTTTGTGCTTGAAAAATAAATTAAGTTTTTTTTAGACTATTTCATTATTTTTAGTTTATTACGTAAAAATGTAAAATAACAGACTATTTAAAACTTTTAAAAAATAAGTTAGTTAAAACGTAGTAAAATTCAAAAATAGTTAATACACTTTATCTTACGTTTTTATAAAACAAAATAAATGTTTTTAAATTTACCGTATTGAAAAGTTTAGTGATGTCGTGTTGTACACAAAAACACTTAAGACCATCTATAAAAATATTTTAATTGCAATTTAAGTTTTATGCTTTGTTGAACTTCTTAACAAATTTAATTACAACTGTCTCTTGTGTGAAATGTTTTTTACAAATTTTATTTTAATAGGTTTGTTGTATAGTTTTTTACATTGATAACATACATTGTAAACGCAATTTACATTCGCAAACTTATAGATTAGAAATATTTTTTATTCAAGTATCTATTGGTGGTACTACAGAAAAGTTCGATAAAAATAGCAGTCGTGTTGCAAGGAGGGGGCGATACGCTACGAGATAAGCTGATAAGGCATCAAATAAGTCTCGAAGGCTGAAGGTCATTGAGTGACGAGAGAGTGAGAAATGTTTAATGCGCGTGTATTAGTGGGAAAAATATTTTATTTTTTTAACTTTTGTTTTCAAATAGTCTGTTATTTTTTAGCTCCCTCTGTTGCAGAGGTAACTTATGATTATTATGATACCTTGTGCGCGTGATCCAGAATTGTCAAGTCATTTTGTATTGTGTCTCAACTTTTATGAGGATTAAAATAATCTATACCTATTATTTACCATAAATTTCAATTAAAGCATAAACTTTTTCATCATCCATAAGTATTGGTATTGCATTTTTCATTACATACTTTCGGAAGGTACCCCCTTCCGCTCGGTCATTTTTCTTGATAGGAAAAGGACATCAAACTTTCTGGTCGCCCAAAGCATTAAATACTCTCGCTACGCAACTGGAAAGTTTCGTTTTCCTTTTCTTTTCACCTAATTTTCTGTGGAAAAATCGTCAATGGGCTTTATTGAAGACACGAAATTCGGGAATATGACACAAAATTATATATACATTTATATACGTATTTGATCCTTATTTTTTAAATCATGCTTAATACGATTATCAACCTTTGAGAGGACACAAACCCTATCGAAAACCAGGTTGTTTGTATATGTGATTGTGCTTTCCTTTTAGTAAATAAAAAAACACAATTAAAGTCAAAGAACGTCTGTGATTGTTATTTTTAACTTAAAATATTATGTGTACATTGGTGTTATCTTTATTTTTCATTCCGCAATAGCAATCCTTTATAATGCTTTTTTGTATGTTTTTTTCTAATTAGTAAAAGGAAATTCTAGAAATCGTTTAAAACTCATTAATAATTAATGTATCAAGGTTACCCTAATAAATTTTTAGGTTTTATGAAATCGGAATATTATTTTAATATCTCGGAATAAAAGGGTTGCGCCACTTAACAACTAAACTACCTTGCTCTTATAATTATTACATATAAAACTATTAAAATAACTCTAAGTGTAATATTAAAGATATTATTTATCGTATTCTTCTTTATTCTCCGTATTTAGTATCTAGGTACTTAGTAAAAGTTAATACTGCAGACACTCTACCCGAGTTATTCTCTTTATTAGTCCTTCCAGCTTTATAATTAGTGTTTTTCTTTTGTTTCTAGGTGCGCTTTTCTTTGAATCTACTATTAAGCAGAGTTAAGTCTGAGATTAATCTTTCAAGATATTAAGTAGAATTAGGTGAGGTACGTATAATTATGTCTCCTTATGAAGTTAAACTATATTTCTTTTAAGTTATTTGCACGTTAAAATTGGCGTTCTAGTTTGACGTGCAAATAACGTGAATATTATTCGATAATAAGAATAAGTCGAGTATATCTATGGATCAAAATATGATTAAGTGTCATTAAGCGAGATCACTACTTAGATGGGTGACCGCTGAAAATAACGACGAACGGTAGAGTTGTCAAGGACTAACTTCGCCTTTGTTTTAATCATTAAACACTTCGTTTTATTTCCAGCAGTCATCCCATACAGGTATCTAGCTCTACTGTTTTACACTTTTTATCCGACTGAAATCGTACCATTGATATATTAGCCGTATAGAGATGGTCATGTATATTAGTCTTATGCATTACTACATGCGCACCAAAGCTCAATCCAGTCGCAGTATTTTCCGCGTTTTATGATTTTTTGAGTCATTATTGCTTGTTAGTGACGACATAAAAATATTTTCCGCAAAGCACAACTACAGTGGTTGACTAATTTTTGTACAAAGTTTCAACTGTCTAGCATAAATACACTCATTATGTTTTAGCGTAAATACACTTGGAGCAAGTTACAAATTAAATTATAATTTGTAAAAATTATATAATATTCGGTGAGTTGGATTAACCCAACAATTTATCAGTGCTACATATCTAAGGATTTGTTTTCAAACCAAGTTTCATTAAAAATAATCAGTTTGAGCTGTAGCGTTTGTACTAAAAATGTTCACATTTATACACTTCTAGATACGTACGGACAATTTTTGGGATCTGTTGGTGCTAAAACGTCGAAATAAATGTAGCGGATAACATGGGATAATCTGAAATCTTGATTAATATATTTAACTCTTATTTTTCTAACATTGTATATCCGCAAGAGACAAAAGTGTGCAATGTTTTTCACCCAATACTTTCACTTCTTAAAAATTCCTGTTTCGAATTGTATAATCAAAAATTAAAAGTTCGCTTATAAAAGTTAGATAGATCTTTCAATTTTTCAAAACTGAACGTAAAAAAAATTGAAAGGAAAAAATAATGGTGTTTTTTATCGTCTATTTCCTAATTGTGCGGGCGCCCTTATCTACAGTTTGGTTAGAAGTAGCCCAGGCTTAAGAATTAGATCATTTATACCGTTGGGCTCTAGGGCGCCATATACCAAGACTTTGCCTCATAAATTTCTTGAGTTTTTTCTCCGAAATCGTTTTTTGGTGTTATTGTTAATTTATACTTTTAGGATTTTATGCTCTATAAATTTTTTCATTATAATCTATTGCCTATATTTTTTCGCCTATCGTAGATATCTATTGTATACTTTTTAGCCGTGTATTGATTACTGTATAGACTTCTTTAGATTGTAAAGACTGACCAAAATGTGAAACAAATCATGCGCTGGAATTGTCTTGAAAAGTCTCTTTCTAATGAAATAAAACCTGTCTAATTTGTAATATTGTCGCCTTGTAAAATGAGTCATCAGAGTCTAATGAAATGAACACCTGTCGAGTTTTTTAAGGCCGAGCAAGGTGTGAAAGTAAATTTATAAGTACGCTGTAATGAAGCTGGACCAGAAACTAGAAAGAATTAATTTATCATTGTAGATGCTTACACAAAATAGATCGACGTTTTTTCCTTCTAAAGTAACAGTTCAGCTTACTGGTGTATAAGATAAAGCACTTTTTAGCGAAATTTGGCTTACCTAACCTACTGGTATCAAACAACGGACCTCAGTTTACGTCCTTCGTATTTAGGAAATTACTAAGTATCTATGGAATTGCTCAAGGAAGCATTGCCTCATATAACCCTAAATCAAATGAACTTCTGAGAGAGCGGTACAAGCTATAATAAACTAGTGTAAGTCAATGGATTCTGGCACAAACGACGAATGGTTGGGAACAATTTTAGTGCAGCTGAGGAATGCACCATCGACAAGTAGAGGAAAATCGCCAAATATGCTTATGGTTGGACGAGAAATAAGGATAAACACAAATTGAATGAAACCGGAAGAAAATATAAACAAAGAAGGGCACCGAAAAAAGGTGGAGAAAAAGGAGATTGAGTCCAAATCAGAGTCTATATAAATAAATAAATAAATAAATAATAATAAATATATATATATTATATATATATATATATATATATAATATATATATTATATATATATTATACTAATATATAACCTACTCTTTAACTTAGCAGTTGTGATGATCTTTCAATTCAAAGAAAAGTTTAACGTAAAAGTAACTCGTTTATTAAAGGTAATAAAAAACACGGTATAAATAAGGAAAAGTAAAAATTTATAAATACGAATTATCTTGACCAGCCTCTTTTATAGGACTTACCTTATTATTAGCTTTACAAAGTCTTTAAAAGAAAATTGTAAACTTCATTTATAAATGTTCAAGCATCATACTTTTAGCTTTTTACCCTGGTCTTCAATAAGTCACAATATCTTCTTTTACTTTTTAAAAAGTGTCATTGTTAGAAGTTTAATAGGTATAGTTCTTTTTTTCTTCTTGAAGCTTGGAATTCTTTTTAGTCTTTCTGCCATTGTTAGCGAAAATAAAGAGAACCGGGGGGAAAAAGTGACGAGGAAGAAAAAAACTTGGATAAAAGAAAATGACAGGGTCCTTAATGGAAAGAACTAAGTGCCTTCCTTCTTAGTTTTCTACCATTAAACATGACAGAAGACCCGAAAGAAAACTAAAAAATACTATCATGAGGAACGTGAAAATACCCCAAGACAACAATACTTAGGAGTATTCATGCACAGTTTATATAAAATAAAAATCTGTTTTGGCAATTTTACAAAAGAAAATAGTTCGTAATAGATTTAAAATAATAATTTTGATGTTTTCCATGTTTTGTTGCTCTCTAACGACCGTGTTATGGGAGAGTTTGGCGAAAATATTTATTAAAATGAAACCACATGGATTTCTTTGCCAATTTTTTCGGTTGTGTGGATGTTTTGTTATTTTTTAATCCTTGCTTAATTATTTTGGTTATATTTAAAATTCTTTTTAGCATCTTTTTTTTTAATTAGTGGTGGATTTTGTTTAAAAAATTTTTTTTAAAAAATATTTTGACATTCGAACATCTTACGATCGAAACGGAACATCTGACTTGACGTCCCTATACAATGACCAATTGCAACTATTTGAAATATTTTGATATGGAAAAATTTTAATAAAACTTTTCTCTTCATGGTTATCGATGACATTATTGTCTTTGAGTTTTATTAATTTTGACCTCTGGAACAAATATTATATCATTATCTGTGATTGTTTTATTTTGTTTTGTTTTTAAAAAATAGTTATAAACAATATTAGGCCTTATATCTATAATTATCTTTCTATTCGACTTTTATTAGTTTTTATAATTTATTAATTATCTTTGTCTATTTGACGTTTTATTTCCCTTACTATTTCTTTATTAAGCAACACAAAACTTTATTACCTAAACTTAACACTTAACATTTTATGTATCCATTTTGTCTATATATGTACAACTCTTTCATTCGTTTATAACATAATTTTCTTCACAGGGCTAGTTAAAAAGTTGTAGTTACTGCTTTGAAGAGTTCATCCTATCTTGCATCATTTATTTATCTAAACTTCGTTTTTTATGCTCTTCAGACTTATTATTATTATTGACTTAATGTACTTTTAAAGTGATTGCACTTTAAAATTAGTTTTAAAGTGTATTAGTAAACAAAGTAGTTAACTATAATTGATATCTAGAGAATGCTTAAACTCTGATTTCAGACGAGATATTATGAAATAAAATAAATCTTTCAAAATCACTTCAAAATTGGTATGATATGGGTAAAATAGATAAATCTAGTAAAGAGTGGAGACGTTATAAATGGGAGCAAAAAGTATATAGAAAGCATTTAAAGAGAATAAAGCAAGACTTTAATGAAAATAAAATTAAGAAAGCAGATAACATTAGTAAAGCTACGTGGCAGGTAATCAAGGATGAATGTGGTCAAAATGGTTATAAAAATAGAAGTGATAAAGTAACATCAAAAGAGTTTAATGATTATTTTATAAATATAGCATCATCTGACAAGACGTTTGACAATCGTAAAGCTGTGGAAATTGCTCAGCAATGCTATTCTTCAAAACCAGCAATACAAGACAATATATCTTTCCTTCAACCTGTAACAGAAAGCAACATAATTAAGATTGTTTTAGACATGAAAAAGTCACTGGCGAAAGACTGTTATGGCTTAACTAATAGTCTAGTAAAAGAAAATCTTATTTATATCAAAACACCACTGACGGCTTTAATAAATAGTTGCTTAAAAGAGGGAATATTCCCTAACTGTTTAAAAGTAACTAAAGTAACCCCCATGTTTAAAAAAGGAAATGAAGACTTACCTGATAGTTACCGTCCTCTCAGCATTACTCCTATACTTGGGAAGATTCTAGAAGCAGCTGTGAAGATCCAGTTAGTTCAATACCTGGAAACAAATAAATTATTAGTACCTACACAGTATGGAACAGGAGAGGAAGGTCTACCATTGAAGCTATACTTAAAGTAGTAGAATCAGCGCTTGAAGGATTAGAGAGTGGTGAACATACTGCTTACTTGCTGTGATTTATCAAAAGCTTTTGATAGAGTATGTATTTCAACTCTACTTAAAAAATGTGAACTTCTAAACATCAAAGGAAACGCTTATTCTTTACTCAAAGAATTCCTTTCACATAGGGTGCAATACGTAGAACACAACAATGTATGTTCAGAACATAAATTAATTAATAAAGGGGTTCCACAGGGATCCATTTTAGGCCCTATTCTTTACCTTCTAAGCACGAATGATATGCCAATGTTCATGACCTAACTACTACAGAAAGATAATAGAAGACTTACCTACCTTTGCAGATGATTCCAACCTGACTCACCGCCATTCTGACGAAACTAAGCTGAAAAAAATAGGAGATCAAAGATTAAGTAAAATGGAATATTGGTTTAGTAGCAATGACTTTATATTAAATAAAGATAAAACACAGTCATTAATCATAAGTCTCCGACTTGATTACAAACAACAACCAGTAAAATTTCTGGGAGTCACTATTGACGGTAAATTAAATTGGAAAGACCATTTCACAACAATGACTAAAAGTATTGCTAGGTACTTATTTGTTTTTAGAAAGTTAAAAGACTCGTTACCAGAAGAAACTCTTGTGCTCGTCTACAAATCTCTTGTTCAGAGCAGGCTAAATTATGCTATTATTGCCTGGGGACACGTCAATTTAGATCCATTGCTTATTTATCAAAAAAAGATAATTAGAAGAATAACAGGAGCCAAACCTGGTTCACACTGTCAATCTTCATTTAAGAGACTGGCAATAATGACTGTCATAAATCTTTTTATTTTTAATTCTGTGCTCTTTATTAAAAAGAACTTAAATAAATTTAAAACCAATAGTGATTATCATAGATATAATACAAAGAATAAAAATGTACTTACAATACCAACTCATAGACTTAAGAAGTCAGAAGTGGTCATAGTGTATTGGGGGTAAAACTTTTTAATCATTTAGATGTAAAAATTCAAGAGTTACCAATAGATCATTTCAAAAAAGCCGTAAAAAAAGCCTTGACAGAGCAGCCTTTTTATAGTATTAATGAGTACTTCTCTAATAAAATATGATGCACCGTTAGCTTATATTGTTAACCTAGACATTGCTTTGTGATCACTAGTTATTGGAATATTTTTCATAAATCGAAATACTTCCTTAATTATCATCATCTGTTCGCTGCCTATAGTAATATGGGTTTTGATAGTCTTATACATGGCTACATGCGTGGCCAAATTTTAATCGGATCAAATCCTTTTTATCGTTTTATGATTTTTCGAAATTTTTGCGGAGTCATTATTGCGAGTTAATGATGTTATAAACAAATTATTTTTCGAATAGCACAACCACAGCGATAGACTGATTTTTGTAGAAAGTTTCAACTCTCTAGCATAAACAAACTGGGGGCTGCGTTGATAAGAGACACACACGCGCGCGCGCATACGCACACACACACACACACTCACTTACAGACAGAAAACTTTGCGAAAACCACTCAGGAGACCTTAAAAACGTCTGATATGGATAATTCCGCTTTCGGGATTTTTTCGCAAACACAATACTTTTCCTATATACCTACGGTACAAGAGGTTTTAGAAATAAAGGGGGACTGAATATAAAATAAACTATTTTTAGCAATACTGATTCAAAATGATACTTCTATTTCAGACCGCAATAGTTTAATAAATTCATCAAGGGCTATAATCTATGTCAGTTTGTTGTACTTAAAAACTGATAGTGTTCAATACTCCCTTGAGTACTCGTTATACAACGAAAAGGCTTTAAACTCTGTGATAGCTTGGAAAAGCTTGTTTCGGCGGGAAACCCTACCCTTGATTTATTACTATTTACAAGATAGGCAAAAACCCTCGTATCCTCTTACTTGCTACATTCCGCCGAAGTGCCTCCCCGGACCTCTTCATCACACAACCTAAGCAAACACTTGCTTCTTATAAAGTGTTCATTTAGTCTCGTAAGGTGTAAAAAAATGTTAAGTAAACATTCAACGCATGTTTCATACATTAAATTATAAAAGATAACATTTAAATTAGTATTTATAATTTGTTGGTATAAACTATGCTTTTACGTGCTCTATTTTTAATATAATATACAAACATTTACAAAATTAATCTTTTCACATTCTGGTTGCAATTTATTTCAATTTAAAAAAACACTGTATATTTTATTTTAGCTATTGTATAAATATTTTAATTAGTTAAAAGTATTATCAGAAATAAATTTATGTATGGAAAATTATACATATAATATTGTATTCACAATAACATTCATATTTTTGTATACATAATTTATGTATTGCGAATTTCCTTTAAAAAATCGCTTCATTGTGCACGCATGTTGACAACATTTAGGGAAATTTCAAAACTTATTTACTGCTTGGTGCTAGGGAAATCCGAGTGGAGTAATGCAGTGGCATTGCAGGACGTGTACCTGCCACCCAAACAGGCGGCATTCGATTCCAGTCGAGGCCTGTAGAATGTTCATGTGAGAGATGGAAATCCTGAAATATGCTGTCCTTCCAAAGGGACGTTAAGCTGATGTTTCTGAGCCTGCGTTTAAGTAGGTTATTTATGACCCCAACCCTAAATGAAACTGGCTTTAGGCAAAATTTTCCATTATGGTCTTGAGAGCAGGAAAGCTTTGTCTGGCAGTGGGGCTATTGTTTTTTAGAAACATTGTAAAGGCTGTGGAACGGCTGCAAAATGCCTACTGTAGGAAGTTAAAAGAAAGAAATAATAATAATCTCTCAAAATCCTGCAGCATCTAGTAGCTAAGGAAAATTTATCACAAAGAGACATCTTTATGTCTCAGCTCTAGCTTATTAGCTCTCGGACGGCAAAAGTTTCAGATAGACGGGCTAAATAATAGAGTTTTAGTTGATTTCTGGGCCACTGCTGCAGCAGACATCTAACAGGATTGTCTAGGAAGGCTCCAGAGAAAAGTAGTTTCTCTGGAACCTAACCTAACGCAGTAAAGTCGATGCTATAAATTTCTCTATGACACTTTTAACCCCTGGTTTAAAAGGCGTAGCTGGAACGTCTTAGGAAAGTGCTCTTGATATAAATTTGTTGGTCCCATTTCAAACGTCTGACAAAGTTGTGACCTAGGTATTGGACAGAGGAGGAAAGAGAACTTGTTTGAGAGTAAGAAGAGGACAAGAATCTTTATGCAATGCAAAAGTGACGAAACCCTTGAATAAATCCTTCATTTCTGAAAAGGTTAAGGTAGTGCTGGGTAATATCTGTAGCAATTAAGTAGTGAATTGAAAAAAGCCTAATCATCGGCAAAGGTTCCACAGATTAGGGATGGGTGCTCTACCATATTATGGGTGGAGAAGCAAGCTCCAACATACGTAGGGGACTCCTGCCATGTCCGCATGGAACAAAGAGAAGGCAGGCTATACTATTGGATCTATCCAGTAGTATAAAAAGATGGAATTTGTAAAAAAAAATGAATAAAAGGAGAGACGCCTTCAGTTTTCAAAGTAAGCCAACATGCTAAACTCTATCAATGCTTGAGCCACGTTAAGGTAAATCACTGAAAAATACTCCTTTCTCTTAAGGATGGAGGCAATAACATCATCAAGTGGGTGGCATTGTTGAAATAGTCGGATCTGGATTAAAATAAATGATTAGGAAAATATTTATTTATTGAAAAAAGCAATTGACGGTGAAGAATCTCTTCAATCAAACACGAATCCAGAATTGGTGTCTGTAAGTTAATGTATAGCTTCATCTCTGTCTTCAGGAAAATATTCAAGTAACGTCAAAAACTGGTCCTAGTATATTAACCCATTGATTAGTCTAGGGTTTAGAGATATTAAAGGGCGAGAAATATCTAAATTTAGAGATACAGAACTGTGGTTTGGGGACAAGTAATTAAGAATTGGTGCAGTAGGATTTTAATAGGATATTGGGGAAGTGATAAAATAGTCAAGGAGATCAAGAAGTCTGTTTTGGTCGGAAGGATAATAGATAAAGTTCGATATGGAATGTATTTAGAAATTTGTTGAGGATAAGATATCTAGTAGAGAGATTCCTCGAGGACTACCAATCGACAGGCAAATTGAGGTCGTTTTGAGTTAAATCCCCCCTTCCCTTCTCCTCTCAGTCATAAATTTAGGACCTTAAGACTGAAATAATAAACTAAAATCATTCTCGAATTCTTGCATGTGGAAGCAAAGATTAATGATTGACTATTATTATATTTCTCATAAATGAAATTCCATTTCTGGTCAAAATAGTACTGGATAAAGAATTGAAAGAAAAGTCTCTCCATAAAAGAATGCTGTACTTAACAAAGCCAACTTTCGGTCTGACAGACCATCATAAGTATCTTGAGCATATACTCAACTTGAGCAGCTTGTAACTTGAGCAGTTACTCAATAATCAAGCACTACTGGTTACTCATTATTTCTGTATTAGTCAATAGAAGTGCGAATAATAGTCCTGTTGGTTATAAAAAACTATGCCTCTAAAATTATTTATACTAGTTTATGGCTCAGTAAGTATTTATTTTTAAAGGGTTTAGCGCATTTCCTTTTAAAGATACAAAAAAATAAGTTACCATGTTCATTTAGATAAGAGGCCCAAAAACATAACAAACGACTCGTATAGGCCGGTGTGGAGCCTTCCTGACCGGTTTTATTCTATTCAGCGCTGAATAAATTTATTCTTCACCCTGTGTACTTTTGGTTTTCGGTAATTTACCAAGGTTTTTAAACTTTTTGGTCTCTTAGAATAGTCTTATCGACTTTAGACTGGTTTTATTAATTTTTTTAATATTTCGTTGACTGAGCAAACTAAATTAACGATGTTACAACAACCTAATTAGTTTAGTAGCTACGACACCCGCTATGACAAATATTCCCTTAGCGATTTCGTCCAATTGAAATTCGCTAAAAATAAAAATATATAATAAAATTAATAATGAAGGTAAAAAAAGTCGTGAAAATCGTTTTGATTGAATAAGTAAATTCAACGTAATGTACCTTTTGGGCCGTAAAATTTACGCTGTCAACTAAACCGTATTTTACTAAGTGTATTTTATTTTATGTTATTAAAAAAAATTAAGTTAATAATTATTTAAATGATTCTTTTTAAATTAAATACGAAGCATATAACGTTAAGTTCACTCGTATAAAAAGACTAACTAAAACAATTTTTTTTTCTTCAAGAAAAACGTAAATAACGAAGGCACTTTAATAATGAGGGTACAAAACCTCTAACTTGTTCCCTTTTTTAGAAACCTTTACTGGAAATAATGATTTTAACTTTGTACAAAGTGAAAAAAAGAAAACTTCAGCAAATGAAAGTGTAACGATAAAAGTTAAAAGAAAATCCAAAATTGTTTTGAAGCGTATATTAATGTAAATGGGAATGAATTAGTATAAATTTAATTAATCTATTTAATATAGTTTTTATTTTTCCTTCTAGGTATATAGGAGAGGAAACGTGTTTTCACTAAAAATAAGAGACCAGGGTTTCAATTGAATTTTTCTTTTATGTGTTTAAGTCTTTCTGAGTAGTTGTTTGCAAGGTGTCTGTATTATTATTTTGTAAATTTACATTTGTTTAAATTTTTACTGCTATGCTTAATATGTAAATGTTTGCTTGAAGGTTATTTGCTTGTGAGCCTAACTGATAAGATTTTAACTAAACTTAGAAATTACACTTTTGAGTCTGACTTGTAAATAAACTTACAATGAACTCAAACTAGAACTGAGTACTTAAAAAGTTAGTTAGATTTTAAATTAAAATATAGTTTTGATAGTTAAGTAAAATTTTTTCTTAACTTAGAACTTACATTTTTCTTAAGTTAGGAGAACTGATTTAATTTCAGAAATAAAAAGGTATTTGTGCAATTCACAACTTTGTGTTCCAATATACCAAATATGGGACAAAGTTTCTTAAGTTCCATAGTTTCCATGGGAGTAAGTTCTTAGTCCTAAATGCGAAATCTTACTGAGCTTTGACATCTTGAGAATTTTCGTAGTCAAAAAATGTTTTTGATGCATTTTTTAGACTCGAACCACTTTTCCTAGTTTAGAGCATTAGCCATCTTTTTCAGCACAAATTATTTGTTGTCACAACAATTCATATGCTGAATTTTTTGATGGGCCACCATTTCGAGACGGTATGTCTGACTAAAGACCAATTACCTTAAGATCACATTGATTTAAATAATACTTCAATTTAATGGGACCAGCCTCCTTTGTTATTTAATTTTCACGTAAAAAATCCTGCAAAGCAAAACTGATGCTTTAATATATCCTTGTTTGAAGACGGTTATAAAATTTTACTTTAAAGCTGCTCGCAAATTGATAGGTAAAGTGAATAAATAAAGTAAAATATTTTACTTAGGTATCTATATTTTTCTGAAACCAAACCTTGGCTGATAGTTCGATTTTTTAACTTAAATTGGAAAGTAGTGAACGATAAAAAAGGATAATAAATAAAGTCAGTTTGAAAAAGGGAAATAGGCTTAGAAAAATTGATTTTACGTCAGAAAATTGAGTGGAACTAAAAAAGAATATTTAAGATAAAAACTAATACCTCTTTGATATTTTGCATTTTATAAAAGGGTTTAGTATAAAACTAATTGAAGCTTGGCAGAGCAAGGCTATTCGCTCTGTTCATCTTTAAGCTGAGGTAAATCACAGTGTTATAGAAACCTTTTCCCACTAATGTTTGTTGGATGATGATAAGATTATATTGATTTCGCCACTGACAAAGAAAATTTCATTTTCCAAACAATCGAAGAAAAAGATATTTTCACTTCTTGTGAAAACATGATTTAATCTATTAATGTTACAAGTTATAAATGTTATAAGTGTGGCCTAGTTTATAGTGGTGTGTTGAATTTAGTTTCCAGTTAATTTAGTACAACAATTAAAATTGATCTCTATCAAATAATGTTTTGCTTCTCAGGTTTTTATAAATACATATCTTTGATTTGGAATAAAAAATTAAATTTAAAATAATAATAGTTGCCTTTCTTTTTCTTATAAAAACATGGTGTTAATAAATTTTCCTTTACCAACATCCTCTTTATTCAACATCCATGCATTTAAGGAACAATCATAGCAAAATAATAATATTTCTTTTTATTATCAGCACTTTTTATGTTTTTATTATTAAGTCATCTAAGTAAATTTTTAATTTACTGCAATGCCGTAAAAATTATTACTATAACTAAACATTGGAGGTTAAATAGTTAACAGCTTTTGAAATCTTTTGATTTAATTTTTATCTTTTTAATATTTATCTCGTGTGTTAATTTTTAAGTGAAAAAAAGGAAGACAGTATTTAGCTCTTAAAACGGTCATATCTCTAATCTCTAGCAATATTATTTTTAATTATTTAACTCAAAGGAGACTTGAATTGAAAGAACGTTAGTGAGTTCTTCATTAGACGGGATAAATTGCACGATGTTTCATTGTTTTTTGTACGTCTTGCGATAACTGCCGTAAAATTGAAGTTTACTTTTCATAAATTGAAAGTTACTTACCACTCCCCTAGGAGTAAAAAGTAACTTTTTCCCCCTTGTGAGTAAAAACTGTTTCCTATTTTTAGGGTTAGAGCCCAAAAATCTTATAGAAGGGGTATTTACCCGGTAGCGGTATCCTCCAAATTTATAAAGGGTACAGACTAAAATTTTTGTGGGGAAAACGATCAAACATGACTTTATTTGCTAAAATAACTTATTTGGAGCCATAAAAATTAATATAAAATATATAGAAAACATGAATATGAAAATAAGAATATAACATTAATTAAATGATGTCCACGTCTTGTATGCACCGTTGGAGTAACATGCTGTATTTCCCTTCGCAATAATTACCTCCCTCGGTTTTACCTCGGGTTTTAAATATATAAATCCTTCGTCTTTGTCTAGCTAACTAAATACTTAGGTAACTATTAGCATTCTTTTCTCCTATAGTGCATAAATAACTACTATTTGATGTAATCATCTGATGTAAGTTCTTGTTGTAACACATTACTACTTTAAATTAATTTTAATTGTTATTGTCATTTCTTTGAGCGATATTGAAGAAAATTACATCAGCTGAAGTAAGATTTGTCTTATGAAACTTTCATGTTCAAACTGCTTCAAGGAATAAATCACGTGTCCTAGAAAAAAGAACGTCTATTCATTGTTGTTATTCTTTCGTAAAAAAAGCGGTCGTACCACTCCAAACTTCTCTAACCTTTTCTTTCAGCTTCTAAAGGTTTCAATCTCCCAAGAGAACCTAAATAAACCATAAATATTTTACCAAATTAATCACAAAACTTTATTGTTTACTTTTTTATTATTATTTTTTTAAATCTTTATTCTTTACTCTTTGTTTAATATTTTTTAAAGAACCATAATAATTTGTCTACTATAAATTAAATTTATTGTATTTTCGCTTCAGGTTGTAAATCATAACCTCAATAATTATAATAGAAGGTTGTATATCGTAATCATAATAAACAGAACAATTTTAGAGAATTTATAGAATAAGAAAAGTGATAAAGATATATAACAAATTGAAGAAGGATATATAAATGAAGCAATATCTTTGCAATATTATTTCGGACAAACTTTGGTTAGTTCCGTAGCCAGTTAACAGGAGCGCTTTTATGTAATTTGGTAGTTTCACTATACCAACTACGAGCATGCGCTCCTGTCGTTTTTTAGCAAATTAAATTAATGCCGGCTGTTTATATAAGTATTTTCTATGTATAATAATAACAACCAGTTTTATTTAGACACTTTATAATTATTATAAATAACTAGGTGATTTTATGATAATCATTTAGAAGAGAGAAAAAAATGTTTTGGTAAGGAAGGTTAGTTCCAGAGCTGCCACTAGAGACCAGCATCGAATTCGCCCCTATCTCTTGTCTGACGCTTTCGTATACCTTCCGACATTCTATATCATTATATTATTTGGTGATAACTTAACATGGTTAATGTTCGGAGTTTGCAAGCAACTGGAAAAATAATTTACTTTGTGGTGTTAAATAAAGACCACAAAGAGGGTGGGGGAAGTTATTGTTTATTAGCATAATATTTATATTAAAAAAATAAAGTTCTGGCAACTCTTAACTATTAACTATACATAATATGATGAACGATGAAGACGCCCGCTTATTCGAATTAGGCAGTACGTGGTTACTCTTGACAGATCTCACAAATATGTGGAAATAAACTGCTTTGATTCAAATTCGGCTTGAGGTGAAAGCTTTTACCGAAATACGTCCCCTCTTTACGGGACTGCATACCCTAGTCCCGTAAAGTTGTCCGTGTAATTGTATACGTTTTAGTTAAATTAATATGTTCTTTTATTCATTTATATTTTTTTTTATTATTGTAAATTTTAAATCATGATCTATGATCGTTGACAATAAATAAATTTAAAAATAAATTAACTCTCAAATAATTTTCTATTAATAAAAGTCAGATTATATGAAAAATTCCATATCTCAGGGAGAATGAATGGGATGTTTAGAAAATGATTCGTGGTGGGACTCGAAAACTTGCTCATGAGATAGCTTACAGGTTACCTTCATTCAGCTGTCTATTTATTCTGTAGGAGCTGTTGAGCTATTAGAAAACACAGAAAGATCCCAGTCTTTTGCTGGATAGAATAATCTTTGATTACCTTGGGAAGTAATCAAATAGTAATCCATACTATCTGCAGAGTGTTTACTTTCTGTCTCTCATTACTTTAAGATGTCGTCTATAAATTCAACTCAGCTAACAACACACATTTCAACGCCTTTATAGGTGATATGTATTGGAAACATTTTTGTAAATTTTATTTTAATAGTAAATTGAGTTATAACTATATTGACGTTTTACTGCTACGTTATTAACGCTATGTACTTAAGTATTATCTTGAGACCCCAATCAGGTTCTCTAAACCCCAGATGCGTTAGTGAAATAATAGTAAATTATAATAAGAATGTTACATGAAGACGTTTGAATGTAGTGTCATTAGCTTAGTCCTGCGAAGAACATGATATATGGTACACTATATTGCAAACTAGGATTTGGGTATTAAAATCGATATGTAATTTGAACCGTTTCAAGGATGCAATAGATAAAATGGGGGAGGATAGTTTAGCATGAGAAATCTGATCAAAGCTATGAACTAGAAATAGATGCATAGCTTGGAACGTGGTTACAGTATTTCTCAGTACAAGACAAATTTCAATGTTACTAGGGGATTTATTTCTATCTAGTTATCTATTCCTTTTAGTAACAATTTCAGGTAGGAACGGATTTGTTGATTCCGTTAAATCGGATGGAGGTTTTAGCTCTAACGGATTGTAGCTCTCGTAACGGATTATCTTGCAATACCTCAACACAACCCTTGTCAATGTCAAGTTAAAACCACCTATAAGAGAGCATTGATTTTAAAACCAGGGTGTTGCAATAAATACCTTGAGTCGTTTAACTAGAAAACGTTTTTAAATTAACTTTAAGGCCCACTCGCTACGCTTAGGGATGTAGGGATAACATTTACTCAAAGTGAAATACCATAGATTCTGAAAGAAATATCAAATATGTAAGGCTCTCTTAATTTTGCCTAATTCAAGCTCATTTTTGCCAATTTGCAAAAATTTAATCGTACATCTCAATTTCGCTCTTACTTTAATTCATGCATAATAAAACTGATTTGAAAATAATCAATAATTATATTTGTAAATGTATGGAACAAGGATGCTGGGATGTTGGTTAATAGTTGACTTATTGGAAAATATAGTTTAAGGCGTCTTATGTTAGAAGCTTAAGGCGTAATAATACTTGTATAAAGGTATTTATATCTTCAAGTATAAAAGATAGTATTATAGTAAAAATAGGAATATATAAATAAAATTAATTTAAAAAAAGAAAATGAAAGAGTATCCTAACATTTTAATTATAAAAGTCTCTATACCTGACTTTGTAGAATTTGTATCATTAGATACAACTTCTATTTTTCCTGTAATTAATTTAGTTAAACTTTAATGATATTTTCTTTTTAATTGCAGGTAATTCAGTCTAAAGAACGGTAACAGATTGTAGCAACGTTGACAATTTTATTTTCTAGAGATAGAATCTTAAGACAACTAAATACATAAGAGTTCTCGAGATAAACAATTAAAAATATCCTGTGAAAAGGATTTAAGAAGACGGTGTTTTATAGCGTTTGATATTAAAAAAGATCCAGACGCGCCAGTTGCTCTGTCGTCGACAAAATATTTTGGCAGTAGTAATTATTTTATAAAATTACTTTTCTCAGCTTGAATGTCTATTCTTTTTGGGGTCACTAGCTATTGAATTAGGAAAGTTAGTTTTGTACTAAAGCTCCAAAGGTTTTTAGTACTTTACTAGGAGTTTCGTTGGTGTGTGAGCCTGCCTCCCAGACAGTCCGGTTCGATCCCGGTTGCAGCCTCTATAATTTTTATCTTAATGAAATCTTTTCATGTGCCGTCCTTCAATAGAGACGTTAAGCCTTTGATTTCGAACCTGTGCGATGGCAGGCATTCGTAAAAGTTTCCTAACCCTAAATTCACCTGGGTTAAGGCAAAATTTAGAACCTATAATTGTAGCTTATAAAGTATACGTGTTGTTGCCTTATGGTTTTGAGAACAAAAACGCTTAGTCTGACTGTAGGATTTCGTGTTGTTTGTAGCTAAAGCGATATAAACTTATAGTAAAGTTAAGGCTCTTTTCTGGATTAGAGTAGTTTTCACAATATTGTCTGTCTGTATGTGTGTGTCTGTTATCATCTTAGCTCCTACTGTATTTATGTTAGAGGGTTGAAACTTTGTACAAAAATCAGTCTTTAGGTGTAGTTGTGCTATCCGGAAAATAAATTTTGATGACGTCATTTACCCACTATAATGACTTAGCAAAAATGTCGTAAAATTATAAAACGTGGAAAAATGTTGCGATCAATTTGAGATTTGGCACGCATGTACCCTTGTATCCGACTAACATAGTGTTCCTTGTTTTATCTCATTATCAGTATTAGTTCAATTTTTATCAAATGACTTGTGTACGTTTTTTAAAAAAATTGGAAAATAATCCAATTGAGTTTAAATTTAGGACAAGTGTATACCTTTACTTATTAAATAAGTGTACCACATTTCTTTTTAATACGACAAATATATCCATGAATTTTGTTAGACCATAAAAGTTAAGCATCATAGAGCGTGGTCAGTGCCTGGTTGGGTAACCACTGGGAATGAAACGGATGTATTTACTGTCTGAGGACGAGCGAAGCGAGTTCGAAGTAGGGAGGATGAGCGTAGCGAATCCGATGTTTTGAGGAAAAGTTCCGGGAAACCCCAAACTCGATTTTTGTGTTATTCTTATTATTGATTATATAATATCTGTACTTACACTTATGGGAAAATAATATACTCTACTTTACTTTATCTACCAATTCGAGGTGGATAAATTTAATGTAGAGTTTTGTGTATGTGTATGTATGTTTTTGTTATTTGTTTGTGTTAAATTTATTGTCTTTATTGTTGTATTGTATGGCTCAGAAAGTTTATAATAAAAATAAATAAACATTACCATGTGAGGACGAGCAAAGGGAGCCTGAAACATAATGTCATGTAAATATTGGATTTTTATGTCCAAAAGACGAGAGAACCTAGCCCTAAATGGTGAGGTTAAGCGGAGCGAAGCCAATGAACCAAGGAAAAGATCCGTGAAACTCAGTATCGTTTTGTTTATCAAAGAAATTCTGTAAAAAACTTAATTTGCTTACGATTGAAAGGTTTATGTTGAAAAACTTAGCTTAAGAAATTAAATTATATAAATATTCTTCTCATTGTGTTAAAAGCAAAAAAAATCTATTAGGATTCAACGAGTCCTTTTATTTGTTTTCCAGATATTTTCCATAGAAATAAATACATAAATCTTAACTTTATCGTTCTAACCGAGTCACAGAAAAAAACCTTAATTCGATACATAAACAAAAGACAGGATAATGGGAGAAAGAGTTTATAAAAGATTACGAAAAAATTTGGGTTTTTTTATCTTTTTGGTTCAAGGGTGGATTGAGCTTTCTACACAGTTCTTTTTTATTGCTTCATTCTTTATGTTAATTTTGTGGAATCATTATACTAATACAAAAACATTTAATACTTAATTAACAAGGCTGGTTATTTGTTATTGGTATGACTGACCTGTGCTTAGTTATAAGTTAGAACTTTCTTACTACCAGAACTTCAATTGATAATTTTTTTTCACTTTTCCTCATTTATAAGTATATAGAAGAGTAATAGACTTTGTAAGCTTTTGCGGTTATTGACACGAAGATTGAGGTCTTCCGGTAGTGACCGCATCAATGTAAATAAAGAATCCGACGTTTCGCTTCCACTGTGGGAGTCATCTTCAGGGATGTTGGACATCATGGATGAAAACGCTAATCTTCAGTTTTATAAGGCATTGTGTTTTCATCCATGATGTCCTCAGTGAGGCCAAAGCAACTTTTTACCTATTTTTCCATAAAGTGAAGTTTTTTTATTGTATTGGCTTAAGATTGCAGCGCATATATAAGATTTTATTATTTTTGTTTATTTTTATATTTTTTAATGTTGACAATTTCAGTCAATCAAATAAATCAGAATTATTTTCTAGTTCTACTAAATGCGCGTACCTTTATCTAAGTAGTAAATCTATTCTAAGCAAGAGAAAGGAGTCCACAAAACTGGTGACCCCGTCTTGAACAATAAGAAGACTTCTAGAAAAAAGGCTAATTTCGATTGTAAGTGTCAAAACATTCATTATTTACAAAAGTTTGATAAAAAATTAAAATGAATGAATCAATATTGGACTATGACGACGAAGAAGAGTTAAACGGTGCCAATATTAATACTGTTTCAGTAAAGTTACCGCTTTTCTGGACGAAACGTCCTGAGCTTTGGTTCGTCAATGCTGAGGCCAATTTTCAAATCGGAAAAATTACGGCAGACGCAACCAAATATTATTACGTCATCAAAGCATTAGAGGGTGACATGTTAGAGCAAGTATCAGATCTGGTTGCGCAACCACCAGCCAATGACAAGTATGGTAGCATTAAACGCGCATTAATAGGAGCATATGCAGAGAGTAGTGATAAAAATTAAGAAGATTGTTGACAGAGATGGATTTGGGAGATAACAAACCTTCTCAACTTTTACGAAAGATGAAAGACCTGGCTAATGGCAAACTAAGTAATGAAGTTTAAAATCATTATGGCTTAAACACTTACCAAATCACATTCAATCAATTTTGTCAATTTGCAACGAAAACTGGTTGCACTTGCTACAATGGCCGACAGTATCATGATTAGTGATAACAATATTGGAACTGTCAATGCTATAGTAAGCCAACCAAAAATAAGCCAGTCCATCATCACACCGGGAACATCTACAAGTTCGGATACAGAAAAAGTGTTACACGAACTAGCCAATTTAAAAATTGAAATTGCTAAGCTACATAAAAAATATGCTGCAACTAATTATAGGTCAAGATCGAGAGCTAGGAAGCCAAACAGAAACAGACAAAGATACTATAATAGGTCACATTCATCTCGAAACTCTAACTTCCCTACATCAATATTACCAGATAATCCAGATGTTTGCTATTACCATAACAAATTTAAAGACCAAGCATGAAGTGTCGTCAACCATGTTCATTCATAAAAAAGGGAAACTAAAGAGTCAGTTAGCGACTGCGGCTGAGGTAGCTGACAAAGGAACATGCCGCTTATTTATCCGCGACCGAAAATCGAACCTCCGTTTCCTGATCGACTCAGGAGCAGACCTTTCCGTTATCCCACCTTCAAAAACTCTGAAGAAAGAAAGACTGAGTACATCTACGAAGCTATTCGCAGCTAATGGTTCTTCCATCAAGACTTATGGACTCGTTACTCTTGATTTGGACATAGGACTGCGTAGACTGTATAGGTGGACATTTGTCATTGCGGATGTAGGTAAACCTATTATTGGAGCCGACTTCCTTGCAAAGTATGGTTTAATAGTTGATCTAAAGAGAGCTTGTCTTACTGATAGTTTGACAAGTCAAATCAGTGGCGTGATAAAAACTAATCCAGTACAATACGTGCTGTTCACAGCAAGACGAGTACTATGAACTACTACAGGAATCTTCTCGCATAAATCGAAACTGATATGCGAAGGAAGAGACTGACACACTATTACTAGGCGCTGAACTGTATTGCTAAAATTAGACCCAGGTTCTATCCTATTTCCATGCTTAATAAAGCATGTTAATACTAATCAGACACACCACCACTAGCACATCAGCGGTTTTTAGAGAGACCGATATCGGTGAATATTAATACAATTACTATTGTTAGAGCGCCAGTGAAGACCCAGAATTACGCTTGGATAAGCTAGAAGAAAGCATAGTTGGCCGATAGAAATGTGCCACTTTTGATTAGTTGCGTGAATGTGATTGTTACAAGATAAGAACCATCGCGACTTGGGTTCAGTAGATAAG
>JACMZG010001913.1:25058144-25176128 GCA_018340805.1 Microvelia longipes
TAATGTTGACAATTTCAGTCAATCAAATAAATCAGAATTATTTTCTAGTTCTACTAAATGCGCGTACCTTTATCTAAGTAGTAAATCTATTCTAAGCAAGAGAAAGGAGTCCACAAGATCTTCAAACAATAAATAATCTTAGTTACCATAGACCTGTCACATTTATTAAGTTTCTTATATTTGATGCATTTTCAACCATAAGAAAATGGTTAATTTTCTTATGGGTTATTTTCTTACGCCGTAAGCTTCCAGCAAATATATTTATGTATTAAGCTCGGAAGCTATTTTTCCTTAGTAATCTAAATTTTCGTCTATGCTGTCAGCATATTATAATTTTTTAATTTTAGTTCTTATATACGTTTAAAAAACTTATATTGAAGTTAACTAAAATTCTTATCATTCTGTCCAAACTATAAAATATAAAAGTTTAAGAAGAAAAATAAGTGTGAATATGCTGAAGTTGACAACCTAAGAACCTTATAAACCTTTCTGACAAAAGTATAAGTATTTCATTCTTTTAAACTTTGTTGTTTGAATTTAAATTCGAACATTAAAAAACGAGTTGTAGTATAAACAGGAAAACAAGTAATCTTTTAGAAGTAAGATATTATTCTCAATATTAATTAAGTTAGGAATTGAAAGAAAACAGTCTCTCCACAATAATTTGTTATATTAAACAAAGCCGACTTTCCGTCTTAGTAGACCATTAATCTGCTGTTAATTAAGTTATTAGGTAAGATTTTATTCTTTTTCATGAAATGTTTTAAACAGAGAGGCAAGGAGTAAAGAATTGTTGAGGGATCTAAGAATTTGCACATGACAACCTCTCAGATGTCAATCTGAGAATGTCGAACTGCGGCCGGACAGCTCGGCCGCAGTTCGGATCCCAATCAAAACTGTATCATTTGCTTCTGCGACTTATACCTACACAATGAGTAGGTATGCGAATAACGGGTGTTTTGAATGATACTTAGAAACAGATTTTGGCGATGGTCCGAGGTTCGACTCCCGCCATGACGATTACCTCATTAGAAATTCGCTAAAAGATACGTAATCTCACATGATTATATCAAATATAAATACATATGATAAAGAGGATAAAAATAGTAAGAGAATGAATCAATTGACTGCCAGAATACAAAGAATGTACGATGGTTAAAAATAAATAAAAATATTAATCTAGGCACAAACTACTATAAAAACTAAAACTACTGAATTATTTTGTTTATTAAAGCCAGGGGGATAACTGGATTTCAGGATAAGTTGGTAGGCAAGTGCTCAGTTTCGAAGAACAGAGGTGGAGGTGTCATCAGGAAGTTTTCTGAGAATTAGGGATTTATATGGTTCATTCAAGAAAGAAGAATGGTGGTATCCTGTGTGAACTACAACTGATAAACTTCTTTGGTCACAGCTCCATTGTCTGTGGTTGTTTTAACGAGAGTGGAAGGGAGTAGACGTTTCCTCTGTAAAAACTATCACAATGCTTGAACTTAAGGCAATATACTAAGTTGTTGGAGGTACAGATTTAGAAAGAAAGAATATGGTAGGTAGAAGAAGTATTAGTAGAAGGACTAATAGATAGATGACTGATAGATGACGAAGGGTCTAAAATAGAGCAGATCAAACAGCGTCTTCTATTACAAGGATGGGAACCTAAAGGAAGTGGTTGGGTTTAAGTAGTCAGGTTTAGTTTGGATCAAAAGATCTCGAAGGCAATGTGGTTTTTTTTTGGAGATGTTGGTCTAAGGTTTGAGAAGGAGGCTAAAAGTAGCAGAGTTAAAGGAAAGGACAGTGAAACTGTCTTTTGGGAATTTATTAAGTATACCTGTATAGTAAAGTGTGAGAAGATAAAAGGAAGGGGGCAAGTAGGACCTCAAAACATACGTATAATCGCGCACACACACATCAGGGATCTCTCCTGGGTCTAGGCTCCGCCATACAAGCCACTTCATTAGCGATTTTTTAAAAAGGAAATTCGCTAAAAGTTGTAAAAAATGAAATCATTCTTTTTAAAAAGATGAGAGTTCATAACATATTTTTTAGAGCCAAATAATCAGACCGAATTTGAAAAGAACAAATCAGTATAGAAAGTTTATTTCTAGTGATAGTTAGAATAGAGAACCAGAAGAATTGGTTGTCCTTGGTTCGTATGAGAAACGTGCTCCCATAGTGTCCAAAAGGGTTACATTTTTTCCTTCTTAATCTAACCACGTATTGGCCATCACGATTTCAGCACAAATAATAAATGTTGGGGTCTCGAATACTGGACTTTACAGTCGACTCGACAGCCAGTTTTATTATATATTGTGCGGTCTAAATAACCACTTATATGAAAGGAAAAATGCTCGTAAAAATTCGTTACAATAAAGCTGTATTTGTTGTCAAGAGGGTTTTCTAAAACCAATTTTATTTTATCATTTTACAAATAGCTCAAAAACTATATTTCTCAAATTTTAGTATGTTCAGCTTTTACTGCGATATTCATGATGAAGATTTCTTACAATAATATTCATAAACTATTTATTCAAAATCAACTATAATATATTTAATACTTTATATTCCAAAACTATATTCATGATCAAATTTTACCTAAACGATGCTAACGCTAAAGTTTTAATTAAACGGTATACTCACGGTTTGAATAAACCAGATTTATGCTAAAATATCTCAAATTACGCATATTTCATTATCTAATTTTCATATTGCTAGAATCTTTGTGATAGTTTCATGTAAAGATATATATGTCTATCAATAAATACAACAAGTCGACGCTAAATGTAACTTATCAAGAAAAATTTTTTTCGCAGCATAAAAAAATGCTGGGAAATAGGTGCATTGTGAACGATGCCTATGCTTTCTCGGCAATTATTATTGTAAAATATGGTTAAATAAACTTTGTAAATATATTTCCACTTTGCCCGAGCATAGTGCACAATACCTGCCCTAGGTTGGGTGATTAGGCCGATATTCTTATTTTTCATTTGAAAAATAACAATTTTACTTCAAAATAAAACTTTCAAATTTTTACTTTCATCAGCGTAAATTGCTAAAACTATAATATTAACAACACCAACTTCGTCTTTCCACCAATAAGCTTTACTTTAACTCTGAGCAGAGCCGGCTTTCGGCTATAATGCCATCTACAGTGCCTAAACAAGTAACAATCATAACTTAACAAAATAACTTAATATAAATAACCTAATCTTAACACACTAAATAAAAGGTCCAAAAAAATAAAATACAAAGTTAAAAATGAAAAGAATCCATAACTAAAAAAAATAAATAAGTTTATATAAATAAATAAATATAATAATAAATAAATGAAATGACCTCGGTTATAATTCAAGCTTTATCGAGTTCCATTAAACCTCCTTCAGTCAGACTCCAAGAATTGAAAGACTCAACATCTCACCGGTAACTTCCTTTCTTATTTTATTAATTATTTTATTTGGTTATTAACTTTATTTATTTATTTATTTTTATTTATTTATTATTTTATTTATTTATTTTATTTATTTATTATTTTATTATTATTTTTATTTATTTATTATTATTGTTATTTTTTATTATTTTATTATTTATATTTTATTAATTTACTATTTATTTATTTATTTATTATTTTTATTTATTATCATTTCATTATTTATTATTATATTTATTTATTTATATAAACTTATTTATTTTTTTTAGTTTTGATTCTTTTCATTTTTAACTTTGTATTTTATTTTTTGGACCTTTTATTTAGTGTGTTAAGATTAGGTTATTTATATTAAGTTATTTTGTTAAGTTATGATTGTTACTTGTTTAGGCACTGTAGATGGCATTATAGCCGAAAGCCGGCTCTGCTCAGAGTTAAAGTAAAGCTTATTGGTGGAAAGACGAAGTTGGTGTTGTTAATATTGTAGACCATTCCACGGCGCTCACTGAAGTTATGCTAAAACTATAGTTTCCGATTATTAAAGCGAACTCTAGTTCATATTGAATAGAATAAACAACAATGGTTTTAAGGAGATTTAAATAATTGATCTTTTTGCAAATTATCATAATGAAATAATGCTTAGGAGGTATTCCGGATGACGGAAGTTAAGGGGGGGGGGAGAGCTTCGGCTTCCTAATACCAAAAATATGTTTCCAAAAAACAATGTTTAAATATAATATATATATATATATATATATATATATATATATATATATATATATATATATATATATATATATACATATATATGTATATTGTGTGTGTGTAAATGATTCCTACTCTTACATATGGCGAACGATAGCTCTCAAAGGCTTTCTCAAATTAAAACGAGGCTTTACATACGGCTTCGATATCTGTTGGGTTTAGTACTGCTAAAGAGCGGAAAGGTAGTATAAAAGTTGTTTCATCGTGGTTAGCCTACAGTCCCAGACAGACAGGATATAAACTATTCCCACGGAGCGGGCCTGTGAGGTGAGTCGACGAAAATTCGACAAATACATGACGAAATGCAATGTAACAACAAATAATAATAAAACTAAAGCGTCTACGGTCAATAGCGACGTAAAGCGTCTACGGGCCAAAGGTCCGTATTATCTGTATGTATCTATGAAACAACTAATGAAATATTACTCTAAAACTTGTAATGCTATTATGGATCAGAAGATTAAACATATTCTTTTGAAAATGATCTTATGATCAATGATCATTTTTGTGCTCGTAAGTACAATGTTATCATTGTACTTACAAGCGCTCTTTACTCTTAACTAAATTAAATTACTTCTGAAATTGATGAAATGAATGAAAAATTATTTTCATATGTAGATTATTGACATCTATTTTAAAGGTCATCAAGGCGGAATTCAGCGTCTGTTTTGTACATCATTGTACCGAACATTATCAGTTTTACTTATTTGTAAATTATCCTAGATTTCCCAGAGGGAAATGCGCTCTTACATTTTGAAAATAGCATAAAATTAACTTTGAATGAATGTGCAGATTGCTGTGTTGAGTTGATTTTGATATCAAGTCGTTGAAATTTTGATCGCACTTTAAATGTCCAGGATATAAACATGCGCGTCTCTTTTAAAATTCAGTAATATAAACTAACTCATAGAACTTCTACTGCTTATATAAGACCAGAAAACTCGTGCAATAAATGTATTGTTCAGCAAATAAGCAAGCATAATCACATTAACAACTTTAATCGGTTTAAAATAAGTACTCCAGCTCTACAAGTAGAGACATTAGACTTTATTAAAATATTTGTTAAGAATTCATTGGACCAACAAGAAATTTATAATTTTAGACATGTTAACATAAAATTCAAACTTCCTTTTATTACTTTAAAGCGAAAAGTAAAGAAATTTCTTCACATGTTTCTTGAAATTTGAGTTTTTACCATTATACCTAATGCTCTTAAATTCCAAGTAATAACGGCATAATGTGTAAAATATACATTTGAAACGACAAGCTTTTGTAGAAAAAGGAAGAAATTTATATTTACCAACGACATCTGGTACTTTATAAGACATTTTTCGAAGAAAAAAAGGACAAGAATTTCAAAATGGCTTCTTGCCATTTGTAGTAAGGAACGAAATGAAAACTCGTGCTAAATATTAGAATAGCATTTGGTTTGGGAATGGAATATGGAATTTTTATGATATTTTTTTGTTTTAATCTCGCATTATTTAAAGAAAAGAGGGTTTAGTTACATTCCGTTCAATCATATTACTTATTTTCTGAAAACCTAGCATATGCTAAGAGAAACGTAATTGGTTGGTAAGAGAACAAAATTTTTTATGTTGAAGTATAACTGCATAGGGATGACATAGGTCATAGGCATGGTCTTTTCATTGGACGGTATAGTAGTTACCAAATTTTAATCTCTTCATATAGCTTTGCCTTGTCGCACACATATCTCTAGGTACTATATCTCTTCGGTTTACATTATCCTCGTAAAATTACCTTATATTTTTTGGAATGTATGTAATGTAATATATGTAATTAAAGACGATCAGACAAATTTCCGCTAATATTTACCTAATACGTACATATTTGACAATATAGGTTTCCTTAATGAAAGAACTTAAATAAGTTTGAAATGCATCTATATTGCTCCTCAATCTTTTAAAAATATAATTAAAATTTAATAAAGACCCAGGAAAATTATCAGAATAATCCCTTTTTGGTGGGTGGTATATTTGGGTATGTCAAAGACCCTTTTTTAAAGTTTCGGTATCAAAACATTTCACGATTGGGAAATGTCTTTCGATATCGCAAATTTCAGAGAATCAGGTCTCAAAGCATTTCTTACGTAATCAAGATTAACGTCTAAGGATTTCAGCTCCAAGTTTGAAAAATTCCTAGGCTGTATAAAAGGTAACCTTTGAAGAAAATAGAGGAAAAAGAGGATTAGTTTAAACTGAAGCCATCGATCTTTTTTAAAACTCTAGTAAATACACCTTTAGCTTTATTTAGAGCTAATTAAAAGAAAGAACACTAACCTTGCCTCTACTAACCTCTCTTGTGAGAAAGAGCAATCATTATACTTTTACAAAGTTTATCACTTTTGATCAACTTGGTATTTTCTTTTATCCTGATGTATAACTTATAATTTATTATAATTCTAACATTTTCTCTCATAAATCTAAATTCTTTAGAGAATTGTAGTAAAGCCCACTGTTTTAATGATTTGACAGCGTGGGAAAATAGTGTTAAGGAACCAATGAGGTTAGCCTTATATGAAATTGTGAGCGTGGTTTAACATTCAAGTTTAACTAACCTCATTGGCTCCTCGTATTATTTTTCTACGCTGTCAGCTGTTTATAACTGTGTGTTATAATATACTGACGCTTATTACTTTATTGTACTCTTAATAATCCGTCCTGTATAACTTGGTTCCTAATTAAAGGTACCTAATATATATAATGAATACTATTCAAAGTTGTATAGCGTTTTAAATCGTATAATATTATTTGAACTAAGTCCAGCAAAATTCGCTGAAGAAATATTCAGTTGTTTTCTTTTGCACATATTGTAGAATGGAATTATTACATTTTTATGCGCTACTGTTTGCTAGAAGCACCTCGCATTTTATTACGTAGTTAAAAACAGTAGTAACTAGTACCTTGTCTTTGCCTCGCACCATCAGAATTAACCACAAAATCCCAATTCAGAAGTAAATATTTACATTTTAGTTTACGGTTTCCTTAAGATGGATTAAGTCTTCCTGGTTTGGGGAAATATGTTTTTCTTTGAAGCAATTATGCTTTATTTGGAGTTGCGGTTGCGGATGAAAAACAGGGTCGTGTATATCATGCGGGTTGGTTACTCGAGATATGCGGGTCAAAACATTTTACTTTACTTTATTAAGTGATTAAGTTATTAATTTGTTACTAACTTGTCTCAATTCAAGAGATGAAACAAAAATCTTGAAAGCTACTATATATAGGTAGAAGAAGCAGTAAAGCTACGCGTCGTACACTGCGACAATTTACCTAGATATTTATTTATTATTATCGTGGTAAAAAGGTTCGATTTATCTTCCTCAGGTCACGCTCTTGGTGTAGAGAAAAAACACCAAAAATATGAACACATATATACATAAAACGTTTTAGATATATATGTTTGGTATCGAGAGTCCAAACGGAACCGACCCCCTCCATTTTCCCCTCCATAATAAGGGGCTATTTTAAAAATATGTGCATCAACTCTTTAAAGGTACTAGTTTGTGTCATCGGTAAAAAAAACACGCGAAAGCTGCGAAAGAGTATGTAACGTATACTCGTATGCTGTAAGATATCGAATACTCGTTCGTATGTAAAGGTACATGTATACTCGTACGTAAACTGTATAGGTTCACGAACAGTCGAACGTATGCTGTATAGATATACGAATACTCGTTCGTATGCTGTAAAGGTACATGTATACTCGTACGTAAACTGTATAGGTTCACGAACAGTCGAACGTATGCTGTATAGATATACGAATACTCGTTCGTATGCTGTATAGGTACACGTATACTCGTGCGTAAGCTGTATAGGTTCACGAACACTCGATACGTACTAGTATACTTGTACGTATGCTTTACGTATACTCGAGTATGTATGATATACATACACCTTGTTTCTGTACAGTAAAATCTTCATTCCTCGGAATCATTCATTAAAAGAATTTACTTAGTAAGACCCTACTCCAATTATCTAGTGGCAATTGCCACTGCTACCTTAGGTGGTTCCCGCGTAGGTCGTCCCTGATACCATTCTTAAGAAGGTGGCTTAATAAAAGGCTCTTACGGACATCGTCATATTACATTATTAGCTTCTCTTGCATTAATATACATTTGAAACCCTATTTAATGTATATGAATATTATAGGCTTTGCGAAATATATCAATCATGCAAGGATGACAGTACTTATACCTAACGACCTCATATTATCCAACCCCGTTAAACCTACTTAGCGGGTAATCCTGCATGTTAAACATACTAAATAAGTTTTTTTAGAACAAGATTTTATCATCGCTATATTTTTTTGCAAAAGATTTTTATAATAATTCTGGGTAATAAAGAGCAGGTCGTAACGCTCACATTATAAACATTAGCGTAATATGTTTTTTTTAATTTGCTAAAAATAAAGTTGAAAAATTGAAGTAATGATTTTTTAATTGTCTGTATCGCTTATAAAATTGGAAATATATTTAATTAATGGTTCCACTTTAATTAAACTTATTGTAAAATTAAATTAAAATTAGGAGGCTGCCTGCAGCTTGATTGAATTAAAAATTCTGCCTTGATTTAAAAACGTTAAATATTAGATTAATGTTTGCATAACAAACATTTAATTATGTTGTGGCTCATTTTCATTTTCAAAATACCTCCCATCCAATCTCCTAATAAGTTTAAGTGCAAAAATAATAATAAGAAAAAAAATAAAAAATATTAAAACAAAAAAGTTGAATTAAAGAAAGAAAGAATAAGAATACAAAGAAATATAAAGTTAAATGAATAGAAACTAAGAAATAAAAAAAATAGAACAATGATCAATTGTTTTGTATTACATTCATTATCATGTTATTGAATCTTTATTCCGCAGCGGTGTATACTTTTTTCATCAATAATTTGTTACTCTATATTTAGAATTTTTTGTTTAATTTTTATTTTTGTAAAGTTGGTATCAACAAAAAAAAATAAACAATGGTTTGTAATACTTTTTTCAACCAGGTTGATCTATAGTTTTTGTTATTTTACTTTTTTCCACTGAAGAAAGGCTTTTTAATGAGAAAAAAACCCCTCTTTTTACCCTGTTGCATGAGAAAAGCAAAACACAAAAGGGAGCAAACAAGGGTTGTTCACTTTCATAAAAACACCATAAAAATTCATTTTTTCACCTTAAAATATTATTAATTTTACTAGCCTAAAGTTATAATTAAAAAAAGCTTATTATGGTGAAAAATAAATTATATAAGACTACGAACTTTTCATCTCAGCCCACGAAATAATGTCATTTTATTAAAATTTAATGAATAGTCTATTTAAAATGAATTCTTATTGTAATAAATATTTTTAATGTTTTTCATTTTAATTACTTCCAGGAATGTTATTTTTTCATTAAAAAAATAAATCAATGAGAAAGCTTAATTATCTTTATATTTAGTGTTCGTCATTACCAGGGGCATTAACAAGTTTACTTGCTGTTATTGGTGGAAAAAGTGGACTTTTTATGAAATTAAAACCTAGCTTTCATTACAAAGCATCTTAAGACTTAAAAACTAAGTTTTAAGTTTCCTTTTTAAGAACTCTATTAGCACGGTATGGGCCACTAAAACATGTGAAACAGTTACCGTTCTGATCGGAGTTCGAACCTCGGTCGAAACTGGCTTGCATGTAGCTATAAGAGAATGTAAAGCAAAGCGACTTAGACCATTCGGCTTTTTCTCTTAGCCTTGACCTCAGCTTTTACTCTTGACCAAAAGCTTGGTTAGAGCAAAGAATTTGTGCGTTTATAATTTATAGTATAGATACCCGCTCTCGAGGTTGAAGCAACAAGTATCTAAATCGATAATAAACCCTAATTTACAATGGAATTCACGTTTCATTAACAACATCTTTTTTTATGAGGAATTATACATTTTTTAATTGTAATATGAGGAATTTCAGCATTACAAAGTGCTGAAACCAAATCTAAAATATTCCATTAGGCTCAGATTTCCCGGAAAATCCAAGTAACGTAATATTATAATGCGAGGAAGGCTCTTGTTGAAACTCTTGAAAATAAACTTGTTTAGGACCTTAGTTACTAACTCTTGATTTTAGAACACTGTTAACACACTATGTGGTGCCGAAGTACATGAAACAGCTACCGACCCTGATCGGGTTTCAAACTCCGGCCGGAACTGCTTAGAGGATGTAATGAGGAGTGCCGCCTTAGACAGCTTGATTATTCTGAACCCCTTTTTTTTATAAAATTCTTTTGAAGAAAAGCAATACCAGTCATTATAGAGTGACAAATCTAATATCTAATTATTACAGAGAGCAGGCTGTCTAGCAGGCAGCAGTTAGTATTGACTGCAGACTATCTAGTAGATAGCAGTGAGTACAGATACCAAGTTACATCACTAAAACAGAAATAATTCTGAAAGTATGCAACATTTTATTAAAATCTGTATTTTTACGGGATTTATCGCTACACATGCAAAACTAACGTAGTAAACCGTCCCACTCATTTATAAGAGCTCACTTAGTTCTGTTCAAACATATAAAACCGTTCCAAACATATGAAAAGAACTCAATTAGTTTCATTCAAACATATAAAACCGTCCCAAACTTATGATAAGAACTCACTTAGTTTTGTCCAAACATAAAACCGTCCTAAACTTATGAAAAGAACTGACTTAGTTTCGTTTAAAAATATAAAACCATCCCAAACTTATGAAAAGAACTTACTTAGTTTCGTTCAAACATTTAAAACCACCCCAAACTTATTACAAAAGCTCACTTAGTTTTGTTCAAACATAAAACCATCGTCCCAAACTTATGAAAAGAACTCACTTAGTTTCGTTCAAACAAACTCATGAAACCGAGCCAAACGCCAAACTTATTAAAGAACTAGCTTAGTTTCGTTCAATAAAAAGTTTTATTTAGATTGAAAAAATATTTTAACAAAAGCATCATCATAAATGAACCATCATCTTTAATTAAATTATCATCTTTTATAATAGTGGAAGTCTTTTAATTTATTTTGGAGCTTTTAAACGATTAATTTTACAATTCCGTCACAACAAAAAGCAACCAATTTAAGAGAAACATTTTATTCAAGCGGAATTAATCATGACTAAAGACAAATATAAAAACTTTTATTCAAAAATAAGTGAATAAATTGAATAAGATATAAAATATAAAACAAAGTAAAAATTTTAAAAAATTAAAAGAAAATTAAAACAATAGTCATTCTTGTCTCTACGTAGAAGAGTGGGGTCGAGGATGCATTTTAATTTTTCTTCATTTAAAGCATACGTGTATAATGAAGTATTGTGTTTGCTTCCAAAATCTGTAACCGGGGTTTCACATGAATTACCCGTTTCATGTTGCTTTAGTCTTCCTGAGTGGTTTTTACCAAGTTCTTTGTCTGTATGTGTGTGTATTTATGTATATAATCGATTGATTGATTACTGATTTATTTAACCACGCAGAATTAGGACCATAAGGTCCTCTCTTCTATTCAACTTTGGATAAATTTTCAGCCGATTTATTTAATAAAATTACATACAATACATTATTACAACAAAATTCAAAATTACCTTTTTTTATCAAATAAATTACTCTATTAATCCTTAACTTAGTTATTTAATAGCTAATTTCTTTTTATTATAGTTAATTTAGTGTCTTTATAATATATTATTTGTTATTTATTATTTACTATTAAAGTATTCGTGTATTGAATATTACAAATGGTGAATTTTATTAAAAAATAGTAAAATATTTGTAATATAAAGAAATTAATTATTTGAAATTAAGTTATAACGATGTAGGGTTTTAAATAAAATTTACATAGAAATAAGACATTGGCAAGAAAATTTTCAAAATTTTCATTTACATTGTTATTGTCTGTTGGTCTGATTCTGCTTCTATAACATTACATTTTTTTATTATTTAGAATATGTTTATTAAAATGATGAAGGAAGAGAATAAATTTTAAGATGGATTAATTAGCCTATTATTGGCACCAACTTAAAAATTTATTTTTATACTTAACTTTAAAACTACTATAAGATATTTTTGTGTAAAAGTTTGGTTCCAAGAAGTTAAAGAGTTTTACCGACTGAACAAGAAAGGAATTCTCACACTGAATAGTTGTGTGCGAGAGAACATGAAAAAGGTCTAATATGACACTTCTTGTTGTTTTTGTTGATCTATTTGCCACATCTTTTCCACCTCCACCTACATCGGTTATACAAATATAATGGCTTCTTGCTTTCAAAAATCCTATAGGTTGTTCTAGCAATGCTTAGTTCTAACCGTTCTTTTATTTTGAGCCATTCGAGTTTATTATAGTAGAGTGTGACGTATATGTCGGTTGTCAACGTAACACCCAGTGTGTTTATGCTAGAGGGCTTAAACTTAGTTCGAAAATTAATCTTTAGCCCTAAATAGCTTAGGGCTAAAGATAATAGAAAATTATTTTCTATTATCTTATTATTCTAACGTAAAAATGAAGCCCCAAGTTCATTTAAATTAATTTGAAGTTTGAAAATTTGAATATCTTTGAGTAGAAATATATAATTTTATTTCGAAATTCATCTCTCTAGGCATTGTGTATTTTTATCAAGACTTTAAGAGATATTTTAAATTGTAAAAATACTCTTTTTCAGAGAAAAAACGGTAAACCATTTCGGCTCGCTTCGCTTGCCTTATTCGAGTTATTTATTACGTGTCAAAACTTGTATTAAATTTTAAAAGGGAAACTAAATATGGTTTGCGATAAGCCCGCAGTTGGTTACCCCTATGCAAGATGAATTACGACGCTACTGTAATTTACTCAGCTGTAAAGTAGAATTATTTGTTCGGCTTTGTTTATTTAGCATTGCAATGAACATTTAACTACTCGTTATTAATAATTATGTTATTATCAATAACTACTTGTTATTAACTATGTTATTATTGTGTTATTATTTATGACTACTTTCTGGTTCTTTTATTTAATTTTTTACGCTTAAACCCGCAGGGTCATATTAGCGTTTTCCCAGACCCAAATCCCACTAATCCACCTGAGTTTGTACTCTCCCAATCATCTAGGAAGCACACCATCCGTACATGGCGGCACATATGATTAGTCTACAGTGTGCCCAGTACTAGCCCAACCAGACACTATCCAAACTTACAGCTCAGGCTAGTGCCGGGACTAGCTCACGGTGGGCCTAGTTCATCTAGACCAGCTAGACTCTGGCTAGGCCCACCACTAAGCCAACGCCGACTACTAGACTAAGAGTGAGCTTAGTTTATCTAGTCCTTATCTAGTTCTAGTAGGTCCTCTGATCATATTTATGTCACTTGGCCCCTGTTTAACCAGTCTGAACAACATTATCAGCTCCTTTAGCATAACCAGACTCTAGCTAGGCTCACTGCTCTGGCTAGTCCAGGGCCACCTCTGGCAACCCCACCGCTAGTGCGTGCACAAACTTATTCTTTAGCCTCGACCTCCAGGTCAGAGGCCTGGAGGTAAGTGCTCTTCACTTAAGCTACTGGACTTGGTCATCTACTTGTTATTATTAAGTATGTTATTACTACTTTATACCTATAACTACTCGCTTGTATTAATAACTACTGGTTATAAGTAACAAGTACTCGTTATTATTAATAACTACTAGTTTCTAGTTATTGTTTAGTATGATTAACTATTCGTGGATAAAATATTTTCCTATACAACCAGAAAGTAAATTCTTCAATATCGAAATAAAAACTTTTAAAGAAGAGCAACATTTAAAAAAAAAAAGTAAAACTTTCAAAATGGCGACAAGTGAATACACACAAAAAAATGTTTTCTCAAAATTTGCTGAAGTAGCGACAAAAACTTGACGTTTTCCCTTTGCTTGGTGTTTGAAAGTAAAAAGTTTCGTACCGTCAAACTTTAAATGCGTCTTGAGAGTTAAGTAAGGAACCTTGGGATTTTTTGTAGTAAAGAGAAGGAAATTGCAACTTAAACTTGCGGCTAACACTCTGTGTTTCCCGGATAAACTTTTCCGATTTTCTTTCTTCCACTTGTTTGGGATAGTTTCATCTCGTTGGTTGGTGAAGTATGTCTTTTATTGCCCAGTATATATTTTTTCTTATATTGCTTGGATTGCAATACAATGATAAGTTTATTTGGTAATCTAAAAGTTTATTTGATATCGTAATACTTCGTGAAATCAGTTGATATTAGAACATTTTGCAATAACCAAAAGATTTTACAAGACCTACCACAATTATATTATATATAATATTGTATACAATACAACTGATTGTATTCCTATCTAAAGTAGATTTACAGAAAGAGGCCATAGAACGCGTAAAAGGACTCATAAGTATTACACTAATTAGTAGCATTACTAATAAAGTTATGTTACTGCTCTTGTAACATCAGCTCTTGTATCAGGTAACACAACCTTTCTGTTTAATCTTCTGTTTGATAATCCACAATTTGTGTGTTATAAACTAAATTTATCAAATAGCCATGTGTGGTAATGTAAAACACATTTAATTAATCATTTCAAAACTATGAATTACGTTTAAGCATTGAATAATCACTTGATTTCTGTATTATTGTAGAACAGAATCAACAAATGACTTTACTACTTTATTTGTAGCAGAGTGAAATTTTTGGCTGCTGGGGCAACTTCAACAATTTGAGTTATTATAGAGGAGATTTTTGTGAATTTTCAAGGATCTAGAATAGAGGAAATGACGCGTCTTATAACGTTATATTTCGACTTGCTTTATACATTGTAGCTCCGTTGAGGATAAAAAAATTCTGGCGCGGTGGTCCGCATGTCGGGCGAATTTCCTTTGGATGCGTGTTTCCGTGCTTTTTACATTATATAAGTTTACAACTACTAAATAAATAATTCCGACGCGGTGGTCCGCTGTCGGCGAATTTCATTTAGAATGCGTGTTTCCGTGCAAAACAACCCATTTCTTGCTTATGCAAGAAATGCCCATTGCGTGGTTCCGGTTCATGCTTTAGAACTTAAGCAGTTACTCAATTGTCAAGCACTGCTCGTAACTCATTTTGTCTGTATTTTACCAAAGGAAATGCGCATAACTATCCAGTTGGTTGCACAAAACTATGCCTCTAAAATTAGAAGTACGCACTATTATTTGCACTAGTTTGAAGCTTAGTTACTCATCTTTAAGCTTAGTCAGTTATCTTTAAAGGTTTTAGCGCATTTCCTTTGGTAAAATACAGACAAAATGAGTTACGAGCAGTGCTTGACAATTGAGTAACTGCTTAGGTTCTAAAGCATGAACCGGAACCACGCAATGGGCATTTCTTGCATAAGCAAGAAATGGGTTGTTTTGCACGGAAACACGCATTCTAAATGAAATTCGCCCGACAGCGGACCACCGCGTCGGAATTATTTATTTAGTAGTTGTAAACTTATATAATGTAAAAAGCACGGAAACACGCATCCAAAGGAAATTCGCCCGACATGCGGACCACCGCGCCAGAATTATTTTCTAGTTGTAAACTTATATTAGGTGAAAAAGCCGATAAAAAATTATTGTCCCTACTAGGATTTGAACCCAGGTACTCTGGGTTTGAGGGCTTGCATCCAAAGGAAATTCGCCCGACATGCGGACCACCGCGCCAGAATTATTTTCTAGTTGTAAACTTATATTAAGTAAAAAAAACGATAAAAAATTATCGTCCCTTCCAGGATTTGAACCCAGGTACCCTGAGTTTGAGTGGTCGTATTGACTCCGGACCACTGGCATTCAACTCAGAGGCCCAAAAACATTGAAAACGACACCCTACTCGAAATTTATTTTCAACGACCGTAATTTTGGTTTTCTATAATTTTTGTGGTTTTTTCGACTTTTTGGTCACTTAGAGTGGTCGTATCGACTTCGGACCGGTTTTCATTCGATTCAACGCCAAAAATACATAGAAAACGACACCCTACTCGAAATTTATTTTTTATCGACCTAAATTTTGGTTTTTGGTAATTTATAATTTTTTTGGACTTTTTGGTCACTTAGAGTGGTCGTATCGACTTCGGACCGGTTTCATTCGATTCAGCGCCTCAAAAAACATAAATATTGACCTTTTTCGCGGCAAAAAATTAACCCTGAATTTTGCCGATTTTTTGAAAAATTCGCTGACTCAGCAAACCGGGTTAATGACGTCACAAAAACCTGGTTTTCAATAGGGTTCGTGTCCCTCAAGGTTAATAATAGTATTAAGCATGATATATATATATATATATATATATATATATATATATATATATATATATATATATATATATATATATATATAATATATTATATATATATATATATAATATATATATATATATATATATATATCTCGCGAAACGTATTTTTTCGTCATTAGGGACCTCTGAAACGGATTTGTGTCGTGGTCCGAGGTTCGAATTCCGCCATGACGCCTATGCCATTAGCCGAATTTCCAAAGGAAATTCGCTAAAAGAGAAGAACCCATCACAAGAACATAACATGAAACTTGACATAAAAATCAAGTAGTATGAGAGAAAGAATATAATATTTTGGAGATAAGCCTACTGGTCGTATTAAAATTACATTACTTCAAGCTTTAAAGAAAAAGCATTAAAAATTTACGCAAAAAATATTTGTATATAAAAATATATATTCATAATAAATTTAAATCTTTTTGGTTTAGTCAGTTTGATGTTTCTATTCAAAGATTTAGATGAAGGAGGTAACATTGAGCGTTAGACGACTATACTCAGATTATATAAGTAATCTAAAGCAGCTTATTGATTAACTTGCTTTTAGCTTATTTTGATGGTAAATATTTCGATGCATTAGTCCCCAAACGGAAACGTCAGAAGCTGTACCTCCATCATTTTCGTGTTTCCACTGGGATGTCTTGGTCGTTTATTGATCGTGAAAGTTTTACGTTTTGAAACGTAAAACTTGACGATTTGGAACGTATTTCGTCCCGAATCGTAAAGTTTTCCAAGGAAAAATATCCAAAATTGTGTTTTCAATTTCGTAGTCTAACTTACTTAACAACAAAAAATGGTTTGTTCTAAAGTGAGAAGAAGGAAATTAAAACTGTAAATCAGAAATCTACCCAAGGAATGAAGTTTAAGTGTGATGAAGAGAAACATTCTCACGTTTAACTCGCGAGATAAAAAATCAAACCAAGAATTTGCAAATTAGAGGATTTCTCAAAGTTTTAAACATTTGTTTACCCTGGGAAAGAGTTTTAAGTAGAGTGAGAGATGTGTCTTGCGAATTTTAGACTTTTTTCTGTAAGCTACCTCGTTTGTCTTAAGCAAGAATACTTTTCAACCCTTTCCGAAATAAAGCACTTCCATTTTAAGATAGCATAGCCACAAAATTATAGCTTTGTGACTGGAATCGTAACTCTTAATAAAAACACGTAGCGAAAACACGAAATTGAGTGTGATTGATTTGCTGTATTCTGAGCAACCATATTAAATACAAGACCTTATTTGTTGGTATTGGAGGACTATGACACAGAGATAAGAGAATCAGCTTATATGTCATGCCTATTAGTAAATTTTCTTCGACGAAAAATTCGGTAATGAGGTGGTAGCGGGGGGCGCTCGAGAGTGCTCAAAATCCGATTAAGATGTCCAAACCATGAAAAAATACGTTTCGTGAAATTGTTTGGTTATTATATTTATTTACGCTACGAAAAATGTCCTTAGTTATGTTTTTGGGGTGCTGAATCGAATGAACACTGTCCAAAGTTGATACGACCATCATAAGTGACTAAAAAGTCGAAAAACCATGGAAAATAACAGAAAACTAAAATAACGGTCGTTAAAAAATAATTTTTGATTAGGATGTCGTTGCGATGCTTTTTGGGTGCTGAAACTAATAAAACAGGTCCGGAGTCGATAAGACTATTCTGGCGGGAGGTCCGCAAACCAGGCGAATTTTCTTTGAAATTATTTCTTTTCTTAATTTTTAATATATATTTAATAACATGAGCAGTATCGTCACAACTTGTTATTTATTTTTTTCGAATTTTTCAAATGAAATGCTTTAATATTAGCGTAATGTGAGCTTCATATAATGCTGTGCCGTATAATGTATAATCTATAGGATAAATATGTGTATTTTCTTTAAAAAATTGAAAAAAATAAATGACAATTTGCGACACATCTGCTCAGCTAAGTAAATATATATTGAAAAATTAAGCAGGAATGTGCGCATTTCAAAGAAAATTCGCCTGCTTTGCATACCTCCTCGCCAGAATTTTCTACGATGAGCCACTAGAGCTGACTGTGTTGAATACCTTAATAATGATTGGTTTATTCTGGTAGCATTAATCTTCTTAAGAAATTCTTCTTGAAATTGGCTCGGGGGCCAACTGTCATACCCACTTAATTCATACCCATCCCACCTGGGAAATATGGAATTAGTCGGTCACCCATCTATGTATGAACCATATTCGATCCTGTTTAACGTCAGTGATATCACGATAACGGATTTGCTATTCCTACGTTGCTACAGTTATATTGTTGTCATGTTTATATAAATAGTATTTGTATTGATATGGTTTCACCAACTTTAATTAGTACCTACTTAGAGGATAGTGGATGCAACCCCCCTCTGTGACGATTCTCGCAAGCCGGATACCCTGATAGGTCGAAATCATTAAAAACCGGGCATTTTACTTTTTCTTTAAACGGTAAAAGATAATACTTGAAATATCGTTCCAAAATTACATTACCCGCTTTTAACTGATTTTTATTTGAAAATGACGCTTATGAGATCGTTTGTAGGGCTTCGTCCCTTTTTATTTAATCACTTTAATGGTTTTTATTGATATTAATTATATTAATGTTTGACTTCAATTACCATTGAAAAAAGTTTTTTGCTAATGAATCGCATTTCTAATTATCAAAAGCGATAATGATGTGTGGACATTAGAAAATCAAAAATTAGGAAATTAAGTTAATTGATTCGGGAAGGGGGGGGGTAGCAAACAAGACTTGTAATATCAATCCTACTTGGAAGTTTAATTTTCACAGTACTTTTTGATACTCTAATAAGAAACCATATCCGAAATTTTAACCAAATATGTCACCTATAGGTAAAGTATTTGGTAATTTTATTTTTATATTATATGTTTTCAAGTTTCTACATTCAAGTTCTAACATGCTCCTTTTTACTTTTCCTCTTATAAACCGAAGGTATATATGAAACGTATTGAGTTTCCAATAAGATATCCTAAACTGGGATGTCACCGGAATAAAATCCACTGTCTGTATGTGTGTGTTTGTGAACATCGTATCTCCTAGTATATTTAGTTAGTTTTTAGTATTTTAGTATAATTTAGTTAGTTGGAAAATAATACAAAAATCAATCTTTTGGCCTATTTATGCTATCCGGAAAATATTTTTTTATGGCGTCATTAACCTGCAATAATGGCCTAGTAAAAATTTTGACAATTCATAAAACGTGGAAAAATGTTTTGAAGGGGTTGAGATTTAGCACGCATGTAGTCATGCTACATAAGAAAATTATATTAACCAAATTTCATTTCATTTTTAGCATTAGTTCAATTTTTATTGAATGACTTGTGTAGGTGTTTTTAAAAAAAATGAACAAAATCAGATAATACTTCAATTGAGGTAAAATTTGGTAATAGAATATTCCTTTACACACATAAGTACACTAAGTTTCGTTTCAATACGGCAAGTATATATATATTATGGATTATGTCGGAAAATGAACCAATTAAATTTAAATTTGGAACAAGTGTATCCCTATATGTATTAAAAAAGTACTCTAAGTTTCGTTTCAATACGGCAAGTATACCTAAGGTTTTTGTTTGATCATTAAAGTTAAGCAGCATCGAACGAGGTCATTACCTGGATGGCTGACCGCTGGGAATAAATCTAATGTAATTACTATCTAAGGACGAGCGAAGTAAGTCCGAAGACGTGTTGCAGTATAAATTTGGCGAATTGTATATTCTGAGGACAAGCGAAGCGAGTGCGAAGTAGGGAGGATGCGCGTAGCGAATTCGATTTGGTGAGGAACAATTGGGAGGTACCCCGTACCAAATTTTTTTGGGATTGTTTAAAGAAAATTACACTAATGAGATCCTAGCATGAAAGCGACGACGCCGTGGGTGGTGTTTGGGACTAAGAGGATCAAGTAAACTCGACTTTTTAATTTTGAAAATATTTATTGAATCTACCGTTGCGACACGAGTATATTCTACCCCTAACATTTTCTAAATTATTAGTTTAGCTCTTAAATTTATTTCTTTTCCTGACCTTTATAACTCTGAAAATATTGCGCTATAAACTTTATCGCATTGATTTAGCAAGATTTCCAGTATTTAGCTGCAAGAACAGTCTGAATATTGTTTATTATCTAAAATTACCCTCCGCAATAGTCTAACATTGCAATGTTAGATAGTCTAAATGGTAAGGTAGAGTAATTGCCTCTAGCCTTAATATCTGTTTTACAGCTCTAGACCTCTATTGCAGACCTATTTACACGTTCGTTTTACAACCCTAATCTGACCTTTATCTTCCTTATTTGAACCTTTATTCGCTGGCTTTTCTTTTAGTTTCTATTCAAGTGGTTTTAAATTTATTGATTAAGGATTTAATAAAGTTAAAACTATCACATTTAAAAAGTTATAAATTTATGTTTATTGAAAGCCTGATTGGAAACGACACTTATAATTCATTCCAACGATAGCTAATAATAACAACATATTTATTTCTAAAAAATTTTGATTATGTTTAGTTTATTTTTAATGTATTTTATTTAAGTTAGTCTAGTCTATATTACAAATACTTGTAAAATTTCTACCCAAGTCCGAACCTAGGTAGACTTAGTTACAAGTTTATTTTATTATTTAAAACTTAGTTTTTATCGCTATCTTATGGTGCATTAGTAATCTAGTGCTCAAAATGAGTTTCTAAAACGTTATTTATGAATATTACTTCTCGCATTTCAGAGATAATTTTATTCAAAATAATTTACTCATACGAATGAAACTGGGGTTTAATCATATTTTGGCACATTGTTTACAAAAACTTTTGTAGGTTACAATAAACTGTAGTGATATTCGTGAAACGCTTAATTTCGATATCGTAGTTACAAGTTGTTTTGTACAATAGTTTGTAAGATTGGTGGGGGAGATAATCAAATTTGATTGGAATTTGACACAAATATGATCGTTTCGTTTAAAAAAAACTTGGATATGACCTTTATGGGATTGAAAGCCGGCTTCAATCCCAATGCTTGATAATAGAGAATTTCAGAGGACAGACAATACTTTATTATAATTTTTATTATAATTTATTATATAAGACTTACTTTATTATAAGATATTTTAAATTAAATTCAATTGTTAATTTACAATTCGTATAATACTTAATATTATTAAGCGTAATGCTTGTTAAGTAAGTAAACCCAACTAGGTGCTTGAGCTTAATTCTTATCTGAACTTATCTACCCTGATTGTAATATCATCTTATAAAGAAATGTTGGAAATGGTTTATACCAATAAATGACGTAACTTATGGACGTTTTAAAAGGAAATTAATATAAGCTAATTCAAGGCGTTAAATATAAATTTATCGATAAGTAATAAAGTGACAAGTGTGCATATTTTAGGGGAAGTGATTAAGTAAACGGTACTAAATGTATTTATCATTTTTGGATTTATTTTTAATTTATTTTTGGATCATTATAAATAAATTTATAAAAAACCCTGATCCTACTCCTTGTTTATCGTGTTCTGGACGCATGTATCGTTAGTAATTATTATTTATTGTTTGCTGTCTGTTAATCACGCAAATACTTCGGACAAAACACGATAAAAATATGAGAAAAATTAATTTAAATAAATTAATATTGACATAGATAAAATTATAATTATTATTGACATTTAAATTTATGATTAATGAGTTTATGTTGTTTGTAAGGTGATATATAGTAAAATATTAATATATAATTAAAATTGGCTTCTTTAGGAAACCATATATATTACTTAAATTAGTTTTATTTAACTGGAGGAAAGGGAGGAGGTATGATACGTGTAGAGGGCCCGAGAGAATATTTAAACTAGGGCTAGAATAAGGGTTTTTATACTTTTTCTCAATTACACTCAACAGTGTAATTCTCACAACATACACTAAAAACACCTTTTATTTAGTATGTGCACTAAAAATTTGGAACCGGAAGTCAAACCGAATTATCAATTTTAGGTGCTTTTAAGACCTCTTGAGTGATTTTTACTAAGTAGTATGTCTACCCGTGTGTATTAGTGAGTCTATTATCATCGTACTTTTATGCTTGTGAAAAATGTTACAAAAGTCAATCTTTAGATCTAATTGTACATTTCGGCTGATAATTGTTATGACGTCATTAATGACGCAGCATAAATTAATTTATGAAACGCAGAATTACGTTTCATCTTACTATTAGTCTTTAATACAAGTTTAATTTTTATCGACTTACTTTTTGTGTAGAAATTTAGTTTAAAATTGTAAAATTATTTAATTGAATTTATGTTATAAAGAAGTGCACAAAGTTTTATTTTAATGCGTTTTGTTCATCCATAGTTATTTTGTAAAATCTCCTGTGGTTAACGGCATCAAGCGAGGTTAGTTCGCGGTTGGGTGACGGATTTGTTTACTGTAAGAGAACGAGCGAAGCGAGTCTAGAGACATTACGCAATGCAAACTAGGTGACTAATATTTTGGGACGATCGAACAAATCGGCATTCCAAAGAAACATTTGGAGGGGCTAATTTCCTGTCAGGTTAATTTTGGATGATTAATAGTAGGTATTTATGGAAGCGGTGGATATGGTATATTCCGCTATATTTATAAGTATATTTATAAGTAGGTGGATATAGAAGTGTATACCCTCCATATCCACCTTGTCTTAAAACGATCGGAAAGTGAAGCGATCCGAGTCCGAAAAAGAGCGTAGCGAATTTGATGGAAAATTCCGAGGTACCCCGTATCCAATTTGCTTTTATAAAATAAAACCAATTAAGAACCTTTCTTGCAAATTTTAATACCAATTGAGTCTCAAGCTTTCACTGTGCTAAAGGAGACTCAATTTAAAACTATTAGATAGTAAAGTAAGATGTCTTTCTGACTAGAATCGAGTCACCTTGACAAATGTTCAACACAAGCATACACGTATCATATATAAAAGAGCCATCACTTTAAACACGTGCAACTTAATTATGAGTATCAGTTAATTAGTTTTAAACTTTTCCATTGACATGTCAATCATACACAGTTCTGCTATTGATAAATGTATCAATACACAGCGTTTCATGTATAACATTTGTTATCACAATAAACGAATACTTACTTTGTTATAAATTATAAAACAATACAGTTGATAGTTGTATTGAAGAGAAATAGCTATGTTGATTAAAGTCGTAGCAATAATTTTGGTTTCCGTTGCAATAGGTATGTTGTTCACATAAGTATTCTATTTATTTTATTAGTATTCTATTTTTTTAACTTTGAACAGTTACGGCGAATGGTCTTAACTTCATCTATCGCAAGGGCTTGGAAACATTAAGCTCGGGGTCGTTTTCTCATCACAGTGAGGGCGCAAATGCATTATACATTCGTGTCAAGGGCGTACCTTTCTTTACAGTGTTAAGAATAGTAAAATATTTATGTAATGCACAAAAGTACTTAGAATTCTCTTGCATTTTCCCTCTCATCTTTTTTCTCTCTCTCTCTTTCTTTTTAAATTTAATTGAGGACTAAGGGTGCACCGGGCATTTGTCCGGTTGCCCGATAGGCCAGTCCGGGCCTGTGAGTCTACATTTCTTAATTTCTACAGGTCTGATACCTGATATCTCAACTTGGATAATGACGATTGCATTGTGCTCATTCTTTTCTCAAAAACTTTATATATTATTCTTTAGAATGATAAAACGTATAAACGATTAATGATAAATGTTTACGTTTCAGTGAGGAGTGAAAAGGTAGTGACATGTTATCCTACACCTGACGGAGGTAATCAGATCGTTGTTACATCATCAGATAACGGATCGTTTCAATCAGTCAGTCTTTCATCAGGTAATCAATCCTATTTATTAGGCTTATTTAGATATTAATAAACAAATTAAAAAATCGGGTACGGGGTACTTTGGAACTTTTCTTTACTACATCTGAATCGCTATTCTCCTATCATCTAGATATTCAAAAATCATAGATATTCCTGTCGTATTGAAACAAAACTTAGGGAACACAAAGGAATATTCTTATACCAAATTTCAACTAAATTGGATTATTTTCTTGTTTTTTACAATTTTTTAAAACACTTACAAAAGTTATTCGTTAATTTGTTCTTTATTTTAAATGATTTATTTTAACTAGCAGGATTAAGACTACATGTCTTCTCTTCCATCCAATCAGCACTTAGATGGTTGATGGTAGAATTTGAACTAATTTTGATAATGAGATGAATCTTGGCAAGTATATTAGTCTTATGCATGGCTACATGCGTGCCAAATTTAGATATCATCGCAATTATATAAACATTTTGAACGTTTTATGATTTTCGAATCATTATTGCCAGGTAATGACGTAATAAAAAATTATTTTCCGGATGACACAACTACACACATAGACTGATTTCTGTACACAGTTTCAAATCTCTAGTATAAATACACTGGAGCTACGATGATAACAGGACACACGCACACACACACATACAGACAGATAACTTTGTGATAACCACTCAGGAGGTCTTAAAAACATGAAATGGATAATTCAGGTGACATCCCGGTTTCGGATTTCTTTGTAATCACAATAATTTTCCTATATACCTACGGTTTAAATAAGGAAAAGTAAAAATAAATATCTTTCTGTCTATTGAATCGAAAAGGATCATAAAAGAACATTAAAACATTTTTATAAACAACGGTCGTTTTTTTTCGCTCTGCTACAAGTCTTGAAAGTTTTCCTAGAATTGGGTTTTTCGTCCACATTTCTCTCTCTGTTAAATACTAAACACTTCGTAACTTTTTACAAGCTAGAAATGTTTTCCTATAAAAGTTGATTTTATGTCGAAATATTAACTCTGTTGAAGACTATAAACTTCGTAAGTTAACTAACAAACTTAACGAAGATGCTGAGTAATGGAGTTAACTTATAAATCCAAACAAAGCACAAAAATCTCTCTACAAGACGTTTATTGTTTTTATAACAGATGCGGCTTTCTGTTGATTGATTATGAAATGTGCAGGTGCTAAGTTTAAACTCTCAATCAGCTCCTTTAGACACATTTATATAGCAGACTTTGTAACTTGTTTGCTTTGAAGATTTAGGTCTTTCGTTTGTGACCGCGTCAATGTAGATGAGGAAGCCGACGTTTCCTTCCTCTGTAGAAGGCATCTTTAAGAATTTTGATCATCATGGATGAAAACGCAATGCTCTAGAAAACTGAACTAAATTTGAGAAATTCGAGTTCAGTCTGGCAGACCATTGTGAATTGATTCATTGTGTCTTTACATCCCTGATGATGCCTTCCACAGTGGAAGTGAAATGTCGTATTCATTAGCTCTATTAACGCGGTCAGCACCGGAAGACCTAAGTCTTCATGATAACAACCGCGGAAGCCTATGCAGTTAACTTGTTTCCTACTACAAGTTACAATCGTTTTCCTAAAAGTAGGTTAAGTCAAAACATTTACTCTCTGGTACACACACCTAACTTAATATTTTCTACAAGTTACAAAAGATAGCCATAAATCGTGTTAATTCGTCGCGCGACGTTTTGAAAGTTTCGTCCAAACGGTACAGGTAGCATAAACGTTTTAGGATGATTCAAATGCGTTATTTTAACTATAGCACGATGACGTTTGATTTTTAGCTTCAATTGTGGTTATTAATCTTGTTTTCTGCCAAGCTGATGGAGTTCATAAGGTAAATAAATTGAAGGGTTTTTATGAATGAAATCAATTTTTGGCCAAGACAAGCGAAGCGAGTCTGAATTAGTAAGGATGAGTCTAGCGAATCTGATATAATGAGAAAACTTACGACGGATATCGTGCACGATTTTTTTTTTTAATAAATAAAGAGTTAGTAGTAATATGGGGGGGGGAGGGGAGTGGTAGTAATTACCAGGCATGTAGGCCACTTTGTTGGGCCCTTTTTGCCAGCTCCCTAAGATAGTGTTCTACTCCTTTTAATTTCAAGTGTAGGTATATTTAATCTAATCTAGACAGAAGAGCCGTGAATTTCTATGGTTCCCCTCAGGCTTTTTTCAAGCAATCATACATATTTTCACTGACTCATATACTTTAGTAAGAACTAGGAACAACACGAGTCCTTGCTGTTAAACTAAACCTCCATACACTTTAAACTACAAGGCAGACACACTATAGTATTATAATGAATTTACTATGAGGGTCCTAAATTTTGCCTATACCCAGTTTCATTTAGGGTGAGGGATCTTTAACAAATACCTGAGAGGGATCTTTACAACAGACAGGCTTGAGACCACCGGCTTTACGTCTCTTCTGGAGGACGCGGTACGCATAATTTTTATCCCTCTCATAAAAATCCCAGAGACCCGTGCTGGGATTGAACTCATGATAAAGTCGGAAGTTTAAAGTCCATTCATTCTGTGTATTGGCCGCGTACCTTAACCACTACACCACGGGTGACTCAAATAAATAGTTAATAAGTTAAATAATTTATTGTTTTATGTTACAGGTCAAAACTCGAATATCGTTATTGACGGACAACCGTTCAGATGCCCACCCGGCGGGGGGCGAGTGGTCTTACAAGCATAAAAATATTATGTACAAAACCAACCTTCATAACTATTTTTAAATTTACCCTTAACAATGTTAAATATAAAAATATTTAATGAGAATAAAAAGCAATAAAATGAAAATATTTATTTTAATAAAATATTCTATTCACTCTTTTTAATTAAATTCCACAATGTAAAATAAAAATAACAAATAAAGTCCTTTACATTAAATTATGGTTAAGGGTTTTTATAATGAGGTATTTTTTGTTTTACTTAAATTCTTTCAAATATTTTTTTACGTTTTTTTACAAATATAAATAAACAAAGTATCAGTAAAACATCAAAAAAAGTGATGTATCTTTTCCAATTAATTTTCATATTCCTCCCTACTATTTTTTTATAATCCTATCGAGTATTGTTTTAGACAGATTTGGAATTATTACTTTTTTGTATCCTTTTGTTAAGAAAATTCGTGTTATACACGGAATAGAAACTCTTTGATATTTATATACTTTTGTCGATTGAAAAAAAGCAATTTTATTTCTCCGTTTTAAACATTTTTATTCATTTATAATTTTACTTTTAATTAATATTTGAAAGGAGGTGTGGATATGTGCCAATGCTTTATATTTTAGATGTGTACTGAAGGCGGATTATGTTTCTAGCGAATTTCTTTTGACGAAACTCCCTAATGAGATAGCATGGTAGAAATACCTCATTTCCTGTGTGGCATGGTAGGAATCGAAGTCGTTCCAGTTTTCAGTACTGGTACTGAATTAAGTTGGACCAGTTCAGGTTTACTCAGAGCCTCAAAACCTACTTGTATTTTCGTTTATACTGGTCGTCTTTCCGTTTTTTCGAGTTTTCCGACTTTTTGGGGTTTCCGCCATAAAGTAGCGGTATCGACACGGTTTAATTTAATTAGCTCCACAAAAAACAAAAGGGAAAAACTTTAATCCCTAATTTTTAATGGAAATTAACTAATTTCTATAACTGAGTTTTAATATAGTGCAATTAATGGTGTCCATACTTTTGTAAAAAACTATAATTATGCGCATTTCCTTTAAAAAAGTCCAAACAAATTGAATGCTACTGCTCCAGTTATGGAGCATAAACTGGAAAACTAAAGTAAAAAAGGATTGCTAAGCACATAATCATTCATATCAATGGAAATTCGCTCGGGCTGCGGACCTCAGTGCTAGAATTTTATTTTCAGTCCTGGGTTTTCAACCTTGATTGTTTAAGTCAGTCTGAATGTGTTTTTATGTTATCATCGTACTTCTCCCAATGTTTACCTTAGAGAGTTAAAACTTGACTCGAAAAACTATTTTTAGGTCTAATCATCCTCTCCAAAAATATATTTTCTATACCGTATTTATAAAACAGAAAAATTAACAAGTTGATTTGAAATTCATCATGAACGTAGTCGTGTATAAGAATCACAAATGTGCCATTTCACCTAAATATTTAGTTTAAGTTTTATAAAATGACTAAGTAATTATAAAATGATTTTGTTCAATTTAGTAATTAAGAAGAGGTTAAAGATCGCCTCGTTAGTAAGCCACGTCTTTGGGCTCTATTTGCTAAGTTCCTTAGATATAAAAGATTGTTCTACCTTGTGAGGAAAGGAATGTTCTACCCTGTAAAAAAAATTTAGTGTCTAACTCTTAGAAGAGCCGTAACTTTTCTCTCCGTTTCCATAGTTTTATTTAGAAGCAACACGTGCCTTACTGCAAGACTACTAGAGGCCCCTACCGGGATCTAAAGCCGGACTTTTGAGCACACGTGCTGGCCGATTCTTTACCGAGACCCAAAGTTGTCTTTGGTTTCAAATTTCTAATAGGATTTTTCTTATTTCTAAAAATACTATGAAAATACAAGATGTAAAAACCTCCTGAGTCGACTAGGCTTCGAAAATTCTACGAACTTAGTAAAGAGAAACTGACTTAAAGAAGAGAAAATGTTTTTCTGTCTTCATTAAACTTTCATAAATTATAAGAAAACTGAGTTTAAATATCTTTTAACGAATTTTCATCAGAAAATGTCGCTTATGAGGTTGTTTAGCTAACGGAGAGTGGACTCCAAACATGTGGCGAATTGGCCACAAGGGCAGTGGGGTCCGCGAAGCGTCCTCCACTGCCGAGGCCGCGCCTCTTGTTTGTATTTTAAACGTTCTACTATATAAGTTACTGTAGTTTTGTGTTGTTTACATGGTTATATTGATAGTCGAAGGTGGTCAGGTTACTTTTTCGATGTTCCAAAATTCAAACAATAGGGTACCTCTATACATCTATGTGGATGAACTCTACGATATCTGTTGGGTTCAGTGCTTAAGAGTAAAGAGGTAGCTGAGAAGGTTTTCCTCTTATTCCACTTATTATCCCAAACGACTAATATTATACCAGTTGGCTGGAAATCCAACTGGTTATAAAGTTGGCTGGAAAGCTGCCCATATAATAAATATATATAATAAAAATATTATATCAAATATTACACACTGTATTTTATGATTATGATAACGACATCATAATCAGGGATAAGTGATGGATCACCTAGCAAGTAGGCCACGTTGTAAGGCCCTTTTTGCTGACTCCTCTTGATTGAAGATTGTGATCTACTTTATGAGTCCTAAAGAAGGCGTCTAATTCACAGAAAAGTCGTGGCATTACTAAAAGTTTCTATAGCGTTAATTTTCCTTTAATTTCTATTGCCAAAACATTCCCCTCAGCCAAACTAAGCTTTCCTGCTCTCGAAACTATAAGGCAGAATCATAAACTACTATTGAGGGTCCTTTATTTTGCCGTAATCCAGGTTCATTTAGGCTTAGTAACCTTATGCGACTACCTGACATCGCAGAGGCACAAAGCCACCAGCATATGAAAGGGTTTCCATCCCTTGCATTAAAATTCTCGAGGCCCCGATCGGTATCGAACCCGGGCTGTCTGGGTGGCAGCTGGACGTGCTAACTATTACGTCACCGGGATCCTTTGTATTTTATGTTTTCTATTGTAACAAATCGAATGATTGATTGAAAGAGGTTCTAAATTGATGCCCCCAACACACGGGCTATCAGAGTGTTCGCGAAGTGGCTTCTTGATACATATTTAAAAATTCACTTATCAGGTAGCCACAGTCCGCAAAACTAGTGTGGCCCCGAAGGGACTATTCGTTTAAAAATCAGTAATAACAAGGAAAAATTTAATATACCAACAATCAATGAGAAACAACAATTAATACACAAGGAACTTCTTCTGACCGGGCCGCAAGACCGCGAAGCACTGTTATGAACTGTTATGAAACAAAATTTCGTGAATTTTTTATTTAGTTCCGTTGACCTCATATAGAAAGGTCTGAACGCTATTTAGATAAAAACTTGATAAACTAAATTGCTGCAAACAAAAAAATATTAAGGCTAAAATTAAAAGAAAAGTTAGAAATTTTCCAGCCGGAAATTTTCAGTAGGAAGGGAGAGGAAGGTGTAAATGTGGTTAATGATCCGCTTAAAGGTTATGGTTAACCCACTAACCATTATCGTCCTAATATTCTTAAAAAGCTTTTGATAATCCTTTCGGTCCAGTTTTCAACTTTTAAGCTTAGAGACTTTGTAACAGAGGTTGTTACGATTAAATCCCTTTAAAAGGGGACGCTAAGTGGTTGGTTAGTGACTAGAAAAACTGCTCTCTCCCTTGACCATCCAGCCCTTCTACTCCCTTGTGACCGACATCATCATATTAAGAGATTTAACAAAAATTCCTCTAAAAATGAAGTTGTGTATGTTACTTAGAAATGTTTGTTAGAAGTCTCATGATTCAATAAAAGTTAGCTCGATCATTTTAATGTTCGAGGATAGTAATGAAATTGTTGCTTACATAAAAGTGTAGGTTTCAGCTTGTAATATCTAGAAACTCAACATCTTCAGCGTTGACGAGAATTTTAAAGTTCCAAACGTTTCGTTTCGAACATTTGTAGCATTGTCAGAGGCAGGAATCATTATGATATTGTCTTGAAGTTATACAGAGTTAACATTTTGTTTAGAATCACTTTGAGTCTCATAGGTGATTGGCATTATTATCACTTTAAGTTTCAGAGTGTATTGCTTCAAGTCCCCATCTTGTTGAGACTTAGATTGCGTTGTTTCGAGTTGGCATTAAGGAAAGTTTCAGAGAGTATTGCTTTGAGTCACTATCACACGATACTCAAGGCCTATGAAAATATTTTCAGTATTGGAAACGCAATGCGGCACCTCCAAAAAAAAGTATTTCTTAAAATTGAGTTATTCTTATATTTGTATATTGATAACATTGGAATAAGTCATACTCAATTTCATGTAATGTTCTTTGATACCGTCTTGTGAATCGAAGTTTAGATGTATCGTATTTATTGGGATTCTTACATATCGTAAAGGTCTATTATATTAATTTATTCGTCGATTTAGTTTTTAACCTAATTCCCTTTTTAAGTTGAATTAATTTTTTGAGTTTTAAAATGAAAGAGAAAATATAAAAATGTTAACATAGAGAAATGTTAGGGATAATTTATCATGATTATATAAAACAGTGGAATGCAGCCGCTAGGATCCGGGCTTGTGGTTTTCCGCTATTTAGTTTCCATCAATTTAATATTTTCAGGATCTAACCAAATAATTGTGCGGAAATTTGAACTGAATTGTTAAAATATAATCAAAGCAGAAATCTGTAAAATTTTATGATATGGATCGTTTTGACTAGTTGCGATTGAAAATTTGTTAGTTATTCCGAAATATGATAAAATGTACCTAAAGAAAATCAATGCTTCCTGAAATGGTTTTCTTTTGCTTTCGTTAAGTTCTAAATTTAACTGTTCGGAACTTGATCATTTTTAACTCCTCCTAAACCCGGCGACTTTGACCAACTAGAAGACTCAGTATTAATGGGTGCCTTCTGCGGTTGCGGTACTAAAGGTTTATGTCTTCCAGTGAAAGTCCGTCTCAACTGGATACTAAATTTGAATTTCTCAAAGTACTTCTCTTTTGTGATTCATTAGAAAATGTAGAATATCAATGTAATTGAAATATATTTTTTTTAATATTCTTTATTTTATAAATAAACTTATATTAGCATTACAATAATATATTGTTTAGAGTACCTGTTACTTGAGGTCATAAAAAAGAACTGCGCCGCAAGAGGAAGCTCTACGGAACAGACGCTCTCATTTTTCTTCCTTTATAAGAATATTTCTGATTTATATTATAAAGTATTATTAAATTAAATAGTATACATTAAGTATATATTAGTAATCAATAGAAATTTTAGTACATTCGGAGAAATAAAATTTTAAACATTTTTACAGAGAGGGACTATTGAAGTCTTAGTAACCAAAACCTTGACATGACATAATACCCCATAAAGTCTCTTTTTATGTATTAATTGCTTAACCAATTTACTTTTAAGTAATCTGTCTTTAAATATGAAGGCACTGTCAAACCGGAACTTATTGATGTTACATAATTATCAATAGTTTCAAAGCTTTTTCTAAGAGTAGTTATAATATGCCTTCTGTTGTAACAAAATTTGGAGGTCGATACCAATAAACTTCCTCGTAACTTTTAAACATCCTTTTCAAAAAACTTAGACGACACTTTATAATTTCCTTATTTTGATGAATTTATTTCTGTAACATAATTTACTCAAAATTTAATGCTCTATTAAACTTTGAAAAGGGATTCAGGAGATTAAAATCAAATAAAGGTTAGCTATTCAAATAAAGAAAACTATGGTAGTATGCAAGTGTCTATGATGTCTCAAAACCCAAGTGAGGAAAATAATTTTAGCTTGACATTATCCTATGGATAGTTTATATGAAGTTTAGAAGGATGTTACCAGAAGGGTCTGGCAGACTTATAAGGAGTATATCCTGGCTTTATTTCCCTCAACCTTAGATCCTAAAGGTCCCTTATATTTGCATGGATTATAATAGCAACCCAAGACCATAAACCACTCAGCAGTGTTTCAGTCTTTCTGCATAACTTTAGTTCTTTTTCTTTTTAACCCTTCTGACCTTTTGATAATTTATCTATTCTTATACAATTGGATTTTAACAAACTTTAAATGAGATTGGTTTTTGTAATGAAGAATTAAATTCGACCCCTTGCTGCAGTTCCTGTGTTCGTGTACATTAGTTCATAGATATTTAAAAAAAGTAATTTTCTCTTTGAATAATAAATTTTTAATTAAATTGCGCGAATATCATTATCATTACTTTTTATTATTTTCTCAGCGAATATTTTATTAATTTGTTAAATTAAACTAAGCATCTCTATGAGCAAAGCGAGAAGCGATTCTTTATTATTAAATTTGAAATTTAAATATTAGGAAACTAGCGAGAGAATTAGTTTATTGAATTATTTATCTGTAATATCTATCAATCGAAGGTATCCTGTTTTAACTGTTTTTATTTTACGTATTCTTCTGGTGGGAGTTCTTGATGCAATACAGTACTTGTTAAATTGGATAGAGCAGTAGAGATAATTAAGTACAGGAGCAGGGAAGCAGCAGTTTTTTTCAGTTTTAGCTATAAAATAAAAGCAACATTACATTTAAACGTATAACTAAAGAATTTGTATATAAAGAGCGCTCACGTTATATAAATATCTATCGTAATAGAAAGGGTAGAAGGTTGTGTATACTGTGCCGCTTCCTAGTGGACACTTCCTGAAGTAGCATTTAATGAAAAATAGCACTAAGTAGTATGTCACTTTGTTAAATAGAAAATGGTTAGACAGTGATAAAACCATTCTATACCTGCTTCAATGGTAAATTTATTTTGGGTTAAATTACCCTAAAAAGTGTTTTGGGGTAATTTACAAGCCTAACTAATAAATATGTTTCTCTCATAGTGATAGGCGAAACGAATCTCTCAGTCCACCTTCTTGGATTGTTTTGGTCTAAGAACCAATAGATTTTTTTTCTCACAGTGTTTTCGCGTCACTGGTAAGGCTAAGTTTGTACTGTAAGTGCCTAAGTTAGTATCATTCAAGCTTTGGACAACAACTGTTGTCCAAACATCTATTTCTTAGCAACCATGTAACTGTTTAGTGTTATTATTTATTATGTTAAGATTTTGAAAAAGATAAAGTTACATCGAAAGCTCGGCAAAATTAGTTTCTTTTTATTATTATGGACCTATTCTTCCTCAAAATCTTGAATAATTTAAAATAGAGGTCCCTGTAAAATTTTTTTGTCTTAAGTTCACAATTTTTCATGTGATTGAATATTGTTATTGTACATGCATATCCATGCATACATACATGTACGCATACATTGTATATCCTGTATTAAAAATAAGTATGTTGTATTTGATGGTGACACCGATGAAATGCAGGACTATCTTAGTGCCATGATGATTTCATCGATAACGAATTATTTTTATTTTACTGTTTAATATAAAGAAAAATTTAACAAAAAGCTATTTCGTATATATTTTTACTAAAGTGGAAAACTGATAAGGATATAATATGTATAAAGTTGTATAAGTTGAGGAGACGTGATAAGAATGACGTTGATAAGGAAACGTGCTTCGAACTCTATATAAGTAAATATACATTCATAGATTAAACCGTGTCAGTTATGAAGCCGAATATTGCAAACCTGATAATATACAGAATGGACTAAAAGTCAACTCCTTCCATTACCGGAAAAATTCCCTCTTTTTTGAGACTTACCTAATACGTACTTACTGAAAAGTACCGTTTGAACAAAAGTAATGAAAGTTGGGAAAATTTATATCAGACCTTTTCTATTCGTCCACATCGTTCATTTCTTATCTTGTGAAGATTAAGAAGATAATTTGTTTTGATATCATTTTTATTTTTAAGCTGTGATTTTTCTAGTCTTTCCATTAATGTATTGTGTTTGTTTATTTATTTTAATTGTTTATTAACGTAGTTGGTATGTATAGATTCTGAAGATGCGTGCAATGATAGGTGAAATATATAAATTGAATAAACCGTTAAAAACTTTTTATAGAACTAAAGTCCCCTTGATAGAGCCTGAGATGGAGTTCTATAAACTGTCCAGTGCTTCAAAAAACAAACTATTATTCGTCCAAATCTAATTTTCAGTTCTTTGGTGTCTTTTTACTTTTCATCGTTTATACCGCAGATGTATTGAAAAAGTATTACATTAAAGAAAAATCCGAAAACAGGATGTTACTTGAATCATCCGTTTCAGGTGTTTTTAAGACCTCCTTAGTAGTTTTTACTAAGTTGACTCTCTGTACGTGTGTGTTTATTAACATCATATCTCATAGTGTATTTATTTTAGACAGTTAATACTTAGTACAAAAATTAATCTTTAGGTCGAGCTAAGTCTAGCTAGGTGTGCTAACTAGGAAATATATTTATGACGTCATTGACCCGCAATAATGCCTTATGACGTTTAAGGAAAATTAGTAAAACGCGGAAAATGTTGTCGATCGATTTATAATTTGGCTCGCATGTAGTCGCATATAAAACCAACAACATATGTGCTTAAAAATTTATACTTCTTGTATAATTTTGTTTACGGTCAATACATTAATCTAGAAGCACTAGGAGCTTCAATATTAAGATATTTTACCACTAAAATATTATTTATTACAAAATGATTCATCAACAAAAAAAATTTTCAGTTTTAGCTATGAAATAAAAGCAACATAACATTTAAACATAAAAGCAAGGAATTTTATAAAAAGAGCACTCACGTTTTATAAAAAAAACTATAGTAATAAAAAGGATTGAAGGTTGTGTGTACTGTGCCGCTTCCTGGCGGACACTTCCTGAAGTAGCATTTAATAATACGGGCCTTCGGCCCGTAGCCGCTACGCGGCCTCGGCCACCGGGCCGCTTCGCGGCCCGGTGGCCTCCCGTGGCCGCTTTGCGGCCACATTGTTGTTGTTTTGTATATGTGTTTGTTTCATTATTGTTCTTGTTACATGGATTTTGCCATGTAATCTAGCGAATTTCACAGCCTCTCCACACAGGCCCGCTTCGCGGCCTGAGTGGCTTTCTCACAAACTTGATTTTACTAATTGAGATTTTATTAATACTCTATTATTAATAGTATGCTATAAATATTAAATTAAGAAACATTATAAACAAAAATATATTATTCATGATTTTTGTTTTAAAATAAAAAATACCGTTTCCGTCACTAAAGATGTGTCTGATTGAGCTGAAACCGGTCGCAAATGGTTTTAGAATGACTTCGACCATATAAAGACAACTTCAACTCTTACTTACATTTATGATTGTTTATAAAAATTTAAAGAAAAATGTCAAATTTTTTTTGTAAAACAAATTGTTTATTTGAGTAAAAATCTTAAGGTTGAAAAAAATATATTCATGATTATTTAAAATAAAAATACCGTTTGCGTCACTTAGGATTGTCCGATTGAGCTGAAACTGGTCGCATTCGTTTAGAATAACTTCGACCATATAAAGACTACTTTGATGTTCTTCATCCCTCTTTACGGGTCTGCTTAGCTCGGCGTGGTTCAGTGGAAGCCATTTTTGCCCTGTCTCTCTGGGACAGTAGGCTTTTCCATGATGGAGCAAGAGGTAGAGTCTCTCTTTTATACTATATCCCCACCCTCTAACACTACTGAACCCAACAGATATCGTACGAGTCTTTTGACTCTAGACGTATAACATATATACAAGATTATACATATATGTTACCAATTGCGCCATTTGTGATGGTTCGATTGAGCTGAAATTTGGTCTTAATCGATTCAGCTAGCCGTCTACCCTAAATACTAGATACCTTGTTTTAAAGCCATTTTAAGTTCAAAAAAAACTTTTTTCATGACGTCAAATAACTTTGGTTGATGACGTCATAATGTTTTTAATAAACAATAGGCCTCGTAACACTCCTCAAACATCTCGCGATTTGCAAAGTTTCGTTCCAATTTGAGAACGCCTTCGAGAGTTATCGTTCGCCATACGAAAGGGTAAAAACTCATACATATATATATATATACATATATATATATATATATAATATAATATATATATATTATATAATATATAAATATATATATATATATATATATATATATATATATATATCATATATATACTTTTTTTCGGACATATATTTTTGTTATCAGGAAGCCAATAGGAACCGATTCCACTCACTCCCACCCTCAACTTCCGTCATCCGAACAACCTCATAAGCGTCATTTTCATTATGAAAATTCGCTAAAAAAGGGAAAGAGCCATCACTAAGTAGTATAAGTCACTTTGTCAAATAGAAAATGGTTAGTCAGGGATAAAACCTTTGGAAAATTAAATCAATGGTAAATTTTTATTATTTTTATGAATTTATGCACAAGAAAATGCCATAGATTAACAATGCATGGCTCAGCATTATCCCCAATCACTTAAAACTCTGTTAACGCTAATTTTTAGCGCAATATCTTGGTAAATCGTAAAATATAAACATTGTATGTTTAATACACACACACTTACACAGATATATATAATATATATATATATATATATATATATATATAATATATATCATTTGCTTAAAAAATATCTTTGTAGATTGTTAAGTATTCTCATGGTGTTCACACTCGTGATAAATACTACACGAACATATAAATAAATGGAAACACCCCGCCCTTACCTCTTTCTCTCACCTTGGCTGTAGTAATAACAGTCATTACTGGAGCCATTTGGGTGTAAACTGATCGGAACATTACAATTATTTTAATTAAAAATTCAGAAAATGAGATATTGTCATAATTATATAACTGTTGGTAGAGTAGAAAATTATTGACAAAACGAAAATTTGTATTTCATTCTCCATCAAATCGAATTTGGTTCTCAATAGACTACTTTGCAAGTCAATGGAATGAATTATTAAACCTTATTAGGGAAGGTTTAAGCTTTAGCTTAAAATTAGCTACCCAAACCCTATAAAACCCTTTAAAAAAGGAAGATACCCAATTTCCATCTTGTTTACCCTGGTATAGAAATGATTAAAGTGAAATGTTGACTAATTATAGATTATTGTCAATTCCTCTGGTCAGGTCAAGTATCAACTTGAATTATAATTAGTTTGCTCTTTTAAACATCGTTATTTGAGCAACCTCATAAGCGTTACTTACTGGAGTGAATCCCCTAAATACATTGTCTAGAAACAAACCAAAATTAGAAACCTCGGAATTTTCCCTTACCTTGTCGGAATCGTTCCGCTTGTCTGAATGCAAAAAACCCAAATTTAAATTGCAATCCGTTATAGGAGTTGATTGGCTCGTCCTCAGACAGTGAATTAATTTTGTTTTATTTCAAAGTGGCACTCCCTTGATGCTTTTTAACTTATATAATCTAACAAAACTGGTAATACATTTGCCGTTTTGTAACGAAACTTAGTATTTTTTACTGTGTTTTCGTTGTTTCCCATGATTAATTGTATAATATCTGTTTTGACACTTAAGGGAAAATAATACACTCTACTTCATCTACCAACTATATTTCGACCACACTTCTGGTCATAATGATGTCTAAAAACAAAAAGAAATTAATAATATTTGAAAGCAAAGCTAGATAATAAGCTAAAAGAAGATTATAGAATTAATTTGTTATGTACTACTTACAAGAATGGTGATAAAAGGTCTTTAGTAAATAATTTAGGTAGTATAAAAACCAGAGAATATATCTGAACATATCTTTAGTCAGTATTAATGATAAATTTCACCTAAAATTTAAAAAGAAAGCTGTTAAAAGTGGATGAAGAATAAATTGCATGTAAAATTATTGCATAAAGTGTAAATATTCAATAAATTATATAAAAATTGAATAAATAGTTATTAAAAACTTACATAAAGATAAAGTAGAAAATAAATGGCGATGCGAAATGATCAAGAAAATTACAACCATGGTTTTAAAAAACACCTGACAACTATATGGTCATGATTATGACCAGAAGTGTGGTCGAAATATAGTTGGTAGATAAAGAAGAATGTATTATTTTCCCTTAAGTGTCGAAACAGATATTATGAAACTTAGTATACTTATTTATTACGCTGAGTTATCCACCATATCTCAACTTCATAGAATAAAAAAATAAAAAACGTATACAAGTCTTTTAATTAAAATTGAGCTAATGCTGATAGTAAGTTAAACTTACAGCAAATTTGTTGTTCTTACATATGATTACACTATCGTGGTAAATTTTGTATTGTTCAATACATTTTTCTGTTTTATGAATTTTCGAAGTGTTCGCTGTCCAAACACTGTGGATCTATTTAAAAAAGGAGTATACCCAATTTCCATCTTGGAATTGGGAAACGACGTTCATTATATGACGTTTTTTTGACGTTTATTTTGTTATGACGTCATTATTGCCTGTTAATGATGTCAAAAAATATTTTCCGGATAGCACTTTAAGACTTAAGATTGTTTTACGTACTTAGTTCCAACTCTCTGGCATAAACTCACTAGGAGCTAAGGTGATAACAGACACACATACAGACAGACAATATTGTAAAAACTATTCAGGAATCGTTCCTAAAACGAATGATTCAGTTGACATTCCGGTTTCGGTATTTTGTAACACACTGCTTTTTTAATATACTATAATATATATATATATATATATATATATATATATATATATATATATATATATATATATATATATATATTATATATACGATATAATGAGGAATATTAAAAATAAGTTTGATAAAATATGATAAGATTGATTGTTGTACCAAGTTTCAAAACTGTCAAGCATAAATGCGTTGGGAGCTACTGTGATAACTGACCCATACATTCAAACAGACGACCAACTTGGTAAAAACCTTTTAGGAGGTCTTAAAATCCCCGAAAAGGGTTCAAAGCAACGAAAAAAAGGTGATCATGATGTAACATTTTTTAGGTTGCGTTTGTAAGTGTTGTTTTACACAGCTTAATAAGAGCACACAGGGAAATTGTTTATCTCTAAGTTTTAGTGTAAGTATTTGTATGATATCTTACACTTATTTAGTAGTATAAGGATGGGCTATAAGAAAAGATATACGAAGAAGGGAGCAATCTTGTTTAAAAGGAGGGGGAGGACGCCTCGAGAACAGGATATTGTGTGCGTTTCTTCAAAATAGTTTTTCTTGTTTTTCTCAAGATAACAGGTTTGTTAACGGAGTTTGAACAAATCAACCCTTTCTCCATTTTTTCTTTTTCTTCTTTGGTTACAAAACAGTGTATTTCTTCATTGATTACTTTCTCAGCGAATTTCATTCCAAGTAATCCGCTGCTGAACAATGTAGCTTTTTAAATAAAGCAGCTTTTAACCTAACTAAACATGATAAATATAGCTAATTATGTAATTACCTGTTACTTTTCCTCATTTATAAGTTTTATAGGGAAAATATTTATTGTTAAAGAAAATGAATACGATATTTCACCCAAATTATCCGCTGTAGATGTGTTCTTAGACCACCTGTCTGTTTATACCAAGTTGTCGGTCTGTGTATATGAAGCATCGCAGCTCATTAAGTTTTCATGCTAGAGAAATAAAAATTCTCAACTCATCTACTTAATTCTGATTAAAATTTTTATTTGCAAAGATTTGGACTATCTTTCTCATAAATATTCATAGAAGAATACGTTATTTGTTTTTATATAAATATTTATTTAATTAGAGTGGACAGACATTTATAGAAGTTTTTATTTAAGAATTCCTTTAATTGTTATACAACATTTTAATTTTGAAGTGGTTAGCCTTGTTTTGTTTTAATTTTAGCTATTTATTTAATAGCTATATAGGAAGCATTAAGTATGTAAAAAAGAAATTTCGCCTGAATGGTTCGTTTCAGATGTTTTAAATCGCCTGAGAGGATTCAACCGAGTTGTATGTATGCGACTGTTATTATATTTATCCTATACTGTTGACAAATAATAATAACTATGATAAATAATGATAAAATTGCCCGTTAAGCCTTGCTGCTCATTAGGGATAATCTTTGCGGGAGCCACCTTGGGTGGTAGGGCACTCTCCAAGTGCATTCTAAAGTTAGGGGCAATTTATTTGAAAAATAATCAAATACAAACTGAAAGCTTAACCTCGGATGCGAACCCCATAACTCAGTGGTATGAAAGGTTAGAATTAATACTAACGATTCAACGACCTCCACAACGGACGCGGCATATAGTTGAAACATGGTACAAAAATGAACCTAGCTGTGCTATCTGAATTTTCTATGACGTCATCAATAATTACTACTACAAAAATGCATAAAGCGCGGAAAATTGATCGTATGGATTTAAAATTTAGCTCGCACTGTATTCTTTTTCTTCACTTTTCTTTTTCAGTATTAGTTCAATTCTTATCGTATAAAGTAAATAGCTTTTTAAAAAAAAATTAAAAAATAAAATAGTCATGTAATTTAGTTTTAAGTTAACACAAGTGTGTTTAATAATAAACATACAAGGTTCTTTTTTCGGTTTTAGGACTTAAATTGACGCTGAAGATTACTCCTCTTGTTTTTTTTTACTTTTTCTCATTTATACCGTAGCTACAGAGGAAAAGTATTGTGTTTCCAAAAAAGGCCGGGAATTTCTGTTTCAGGTGTTTTTAAAACACCTGAAAACAGTTTTATGTGGTTTTCACGAAGTTGTCTGTCTCTATGTGTGTGTGTTCCAGTGTATTCATGCTATAGAATTGAAACGTTTTACAAACATCAGTCTATAGATGTAGTTATGCAATTTAGAAAATATTTTATAACGTCATAACCTGCAAAAATGACTCATAAAAATCATAAAACGCAGAAAAATGTTGCAATCGGATCGAGATTTGTGACGACTGTAGCTATACAAGAGACTGACATAAGACCCAAGTTTCATCTAATGAGATGAAACTTGGGTCTTTCTGATAAAAAATGAACTAATGCTATTAATGACTAGTATTAGTTCAATTTTTATCAGATGACTTTTAATGAAGTCATCAAAAGTTACATTCATTTTATAAAATGAATGTACATTTTATAAAACAATTGCAGAATAAACATTAAATTGAAAAATGCAGAAAAATTAGATTCAAGTATTCTTGATAATTAAGTAACTACTCAAGTTATAAAGCATAAACCAGAAACTTAGGCAAGAAATTGATTCTTAAGCACGGAAACCGCGCCAGAATTTGTTCTTCGTGAAACTTCAATTTGATTCTTAAATTACAGCCACAATATTTGGTGTGTGCCAAACTAAAACCTGTAGTATGTGTCTGGCATAGTTAGATTTTTAATGGTGATTAAAAAGTGATATTCTAGGAATAATATCAAAAATTTCTAAATTAAAAAGTAAGGATTTGCTGAGCTTATGAAAAAAAAATCAAATTCTCTAATATTTTCTGATATCTCTAATATTCCAATTCTTCTTGACAAATATTGACAGTGCACTTTAGGGAATACAGAAGGTATGGGTAGCAAACCCTTTAGTTTAAAACAGACTAAAACCATTGACTTTAGAAAATTCGTCTGGTTGATAAATTTTATTTGTTTTTAGTATTCAATTGTTTTTCTTTCTTTTTCTTGTTAAACTCAGAGTAACAATTTATATATTCGTTCACATCACACTATATTGTTCCTAGTTCAGTTATTCTTGTAGACTACTTCAATGTTTAGCTGTCTGTCGGAGAGTGATGCATCCTGTCTGTTGTATTTTATGTGTGGAATTTAAACTGAGGTACAAAGTAAAATACTGCTGTCTCTGCAACGTGACGGCTGCGTTCTAGTCATACTTCTGTAACTAGATAGTTGCTTGAGTAAAACAGGAGCTCCCCCAATTTTCCTTTAATTATATGATAATTTTCAAAATGAGAAATACATTTATATATATATATATATATATATATATATATATATACGTGTGTGTATGTAGTTACGAGAAATTTATTCCTAGACGTTTCTTTCTATGAGACACGATAACTTTCGTACGTTTTCTCGGATCGAAATGAAACTTAGAACGAAAATCGACCTTGTTATAGTCCCGAGCCCTATTGTTCACGAAGTATGATTAAACGTCATTAAACCACAATAATGACTCAACAAAAATGTCAAAGCTTCAAACCGTGATTTAATTGGGCTGAAATTTTATACACATGTTTGCTAAACAAATCTACGAAGTAAATTTTTATTATCAGCATTAGTTCCGGTTTTATTGATTAGCATATTTAACAAAATGAAAACAAATCACGTTTTTTGAATAATGCATTAGGAATTATTCCTTGCCTACAGGTAGGCGCAAGGGCCGCTTAGCGGCCAAGAGGACTTTTGTTTGCCTTTATTATGTAAAAAAAGGCTTAATTTAATATAGGCTCTTTATTAAATTTTAAAAAGGCTTAATGTTCTATAGTAAAACATGGAATTCACCATAAAACCTTAAGCCCTTTAATATGTATTTATTATAAAGGATGCTACAGTAGAAAAGTTAAATTCATTATGTAAAATGAATACCAATTTTACCTTGTTTTGATTATTAAATAGCAATGTTTTGTATTAATCATATACCTTTAACCATAGAGATATATACTAGAGGGGGCATAGCCTATCTTAATACATTGAGAGGCCTGAAACATCTTTTTGGGGGCTCTCAGGGGCTCTGTGTAAACTCATTGAAACCTCCTCCAGGAGGGATTTAAGGTTATAGTAAATCAATTGTTTTCGGCTTCCCGCACATTGTGATTTGTATTTTAAACATTCTACTATATAATGTACAGTTGTATTGTTCTGTTCATTTGAGCAGGTTGTTCGAATGTGGTCAGGTTACTTTTTCGATGTTTCAAAATTCAACCAATAGGGCCCCTCTAGTTTTATATCTCTATGACTTTAACTAATAAAATGTATATACTTTTATAATAAAATATGATATATAACTTTCCATTTTATAAAATTATATAGGTACTTTGTCATCATGAAACTCATTATTTTTACTCATGAGTAAATTGCAATTTAAAATCAAAATTAAAGATGTTTTTTTTTTTTTTTCCATTAAAAACAAAATTAGATTAAGAAGAAAAAGAATTAAATAAACTTTAATGAATCTCTGATAAAAAGAAAATTCAAGTTTTTACATTCCTGACTCTTCCGAGTTAAAGGAAAGCTTGACTAACTCGTTTTAATTTTTCCTTTTTAATGACAAAAGCTATAAGTAATGGGAAGGAAGAAAGTGTTAAAAGTGGAATCGCATTTTTATCCCATTATAAGACGCCTCGTTCAGGAAGAAACAAGAAAGTAAAACAATTACTGGTTGAGAAAGTTGCAACGAGTTGGAGTCCTCTTAAACTTTTAATGTTTAGTAGGGAAACTTGAGGTTTTTCTTTCAAACGGAGAAAATTATTGCAGATTTTAATAAGTTTTACCTCTTTTTAACATTAATACCGGTCCTTCTTATATTTATAGTTGTTCTAAATGATGGCATCGACCCAGCTTTTACATTAAAACTTTATGCCCTGTTACAGGGACTGCCAAAAAATAATTATTATTTATCAGAATAATTTAAGGTTGCCTGTAAAAAATTTGTGTTAATAAATTTCCTTAAACTATAACAGTTCAAGTACTACAGGGCCCAAGGTATAAATTTAAAATGGTTTAAGAATAATGTGTCAGTTTTAAATATAATATTAGTTTAAATAGATAAAATATATTTTATCTATTTACGGCTGAAAAATAAACATAAGCATATTATTCTTTTAAATGTTATGTTTAATTTTTATCGGTTTCAGCAAAAATAATAAGATTACAATAAATTATTTAATTAAGATAAGAATCTTAAAACTTAAATAAATAATCAAATAGATAAGGGTTTTTTTAAATACTTGCTACAAGATATTAGAGGAGCACATATTGTATTAAAGTTGTTGCAACATCACAATATCAGGTAGAGTGGTCTTGTAATTTGCCAATCCAAACAATATTTCTATGTTTTTTTTTTCACTATTACTCTGTATTTATTATATTGTATTGCAAACTTTGTTTACCTTGTTTACAATTTTAGTAATTATTTACAGCGTTTTATATTTGTGACTTTATTTCATTTATTCACTTCATTTATTTCATCAAAAATCTGACGATTCATTAACGGCTAGTAAAAAATTAAAACCAGCCATATATCAGTGTTGCCAATATTTTATGTAAAATTATATTTATTACCTATTGTATAAAAACGTTTAATACTTAATAATTCATCGTATTTTAAGTAATAATATATAGAAAATATTATTATAAACAATAATCATGTTTCTCCTGATGAAAAACATCGAAATTAACTCAATAACCTGCAACATAATAACCTCAACTCATTCATTTCTCCTTCTAAGTTTCTCCTCTTAGAATAATACTTTATATAGAAGGAGCACTACTGATAACACGAAAGGTGGTTGACTGGTGCAACTAAGTAATGCTGCCACCCTAACAATATACAATTTTCTAAAAAAAAGTTGGCATTACTTCCGGTTGCTGAATTATTATGTTCTATTATTAATTAATTATTGATTATTCATAAAATACTAATATAAATATCGATGCATTACAATATTTAAAGCATTTTAAATTGTAGTTTAACGTATTTATTAAAATTATATATAATAAGTAGTCCTCGTCAACTAAATGTAGATTCTTGTATTCCGCCACCCTTTTGCCATCTAATACCGGTTTTATTAAATACTCAGCAGGTGTTTTAAGTTATTATATTTGTTCTTTACGATCTTTCTTCATTAATAGATATTTATGACAAATATTTAAAATAATGTTTTCTTGTCAGGTTGGCAGCATTACTTAGTTGCACCAGTCAACCGGCTTTCGTGTTATCAGTGGAATTACATTGTGTTTAGGGCCCTGTGCTCCTTCTATATATAGTATTATTCTAAGTTTCTCCTACTCGGATGTTTTGACTTTTTTACCATTATATTTAAATGTGCCGTAACTGTGTTGGTAAAATGACATTTTGCAGCTTAAAAACAGTCCATTAATGACTAATTTTGCAGCCGTAAGTAGATAAACATCTTTTACTTATTTATAATGTATAGTGTAAGTATAAATGTGTTAGATTGAGTAGAAACATTCTACTTTTTTATTTTAAATTAATTAAAACTATCATTAAGTGATCAAATTAAATTCAGGCCAAATGTTCCAACTTTGTGCGGCCATTGTACATGTCCAGGCAATGTGGAATATAAGCTTATTTTCCAAATTGTCTATGGAGGCGAGCATTGTGCACAATGCCCGCATTTCTCATAAAGCCCGCAACATGTATACTTTTTGTGATTTTTAAGGTTATTGTCTAATTGTTTCTATGTTATTTTACTTGGTATTGATAGATCAAGTTCACATGTCCTAAAGATGAAAAAGAGACTTCTTGCGATTATGAAGGCATTCCACTCATCAACATAAAACAAATGGTTTTATTTTATCTACTAATAGTACGTCAAAGAGATGCATACTAGAGGGGGCATAGCATATCCATTAAGAGGTCTGAAACATCATTTTGGGTCATTTAGGGGATATTTGTAACCTCGTTGAATCATCCTCTAACAGTGAGTTAAGGTTATAATAAATCAACTGTTTTCGGCTTCCCATACATTTTTTGTGTTTTGATTTGTACTTTTAAGGTTCTATTGTATAAGTTACTGTAATTTTATTCTGATTATTTGACTGTGTTTATAAGCGAAGGTGGTCAGGTTATTTTTCGATGTTTCATAACGTAACTTATAGGGCCATCTCTCATAGAGATATATACTCGATGGGGCATAGCCTATCATAATACATTAAAAGGCCTGAAACATCTTTTTGGAGCTTTCAGGGGCTCTGTGTAACCTCATGGAAACCTCCTCCAAGAGTAAGTTAAGGTTATAACAAATCAAACGTTGTCGGCTTTTCCTGCATTGTTTGTGTTTTGTTTCCTATTATAAACGTTGTATTATATATATTACTGTATTTTTTAATGTTTATTTTATCATATTAATACTTAAGAGTGTTCAAGTTTCCAGGTTTTTTTTATGTTTCCTAATTACAACCGACAGGGCCCCTCTAGTAATAATATCTCTATGGTCTCTTTATTAATAATATGTTTTTATAGTACGTCTGTGAGTAAGGTTAGCTAGGACTTGTGAAACCTACACGCACGCGCACTTGCCGCTGTTCATGTTAACCGTAAATCTTATAAGTTTTCCGAAGTAGCTTTTATTTAGTATTTCGCTAATACAAGCGTGCTTTAACCTGGATTAACCCAATCTAAACCTTTTCTACACACGGGTGTAGATTACGCTGGGCCCTAGAAAGTTTAGTAGATAGTTTTTATTAGCTTATTCGTTTGCCACTGAATCAAGGTCATTAATAATAAAGCTTCTGATTAAAGTCATTTTGGGAGGGGAGTAAAAGGAGAAGGGGAAGTGTACTCACTCTGTAGGGATCCTGTGTAAATAAAAGGGGACCTCATATTTTTTGTTCTTATTTTAGAAGGTGTGCTCACAGGTTTTTTTATCTGTCAAAACTGCTAAATTTTATTAATTTTTAAGAAATAACATAAACATTAAATAATTTGTATATGATTTCACAAAAATAAAGCAGATTGACAGAAAAAGGTATGTTCGATAGGTTATTGTTTAGCCCCGTGTTTTTTTAGAGCGAGTTGACTTCCTATTCTCCTTTCACCCCCCTCTCCCTCTAAATGACTCTACTTTTAGAGTCAATCACGGCTTTGAAGAACTGCATCCGTGTTCTGACGGTACTATTTGGGTTGTTACGATTCGTATAGGCGAATCCCTTTATCTTCGACTTCGAGTTAAATGGTGTCCTTCACCTTTTAACTAGTGACGTTTCAGAATTGTTTATTTTTTCAACTTTTATTTTAGAAGAATCGTTTTTGTTTCAAGCTTAAGTTTTTATTATTTCCGTCAACCGTAAATTTGAAGTTTGTCCTTTTATGATTTTCTTTCAGAACTTTCCTTTTCTCAGGAGTTTATTTTTCTTCATCGCTCTTTGATTTTAAGATTTTAAGCATCTATTGTTTTATTTTATCAATTAATTTATACAACGTCCATGATTAAGGTTAGCTAGGGCTTGTAAAACCTACCCGCGCACGCACTTTCCTCTTGTTGATATACTAGTTAACATCACCCGCTTTCGTAAATTATATTTCTTTTCCGCAGTAGATTTTATTTGTGTTTCGCTTATAAAATAAATACGTACCGTAAAAGCTTAAAAATATCCTTTTGAATCCATCTCTAATGCACTATCATCAAATCAGGTTTCTTTTTATAATAATTTATTTACACAGACATAAAACACATACAATTTTATACATACTTATACACCCTACATTTAACCTTTCACTTTGCTTTATTATGAAATTTTGGATTAATTACTTCCGTATAAGCTATACTTTTTCTTTATTATTTTCTTATTTCATTTCATAAACAGGATAAATGTTTCCACGCTCAAAAATCGTCCACGCAACCGACAATTATGTCGGTACTTTAATTAACGAACTAATGAAAAGTGTACGCAGATCCAGTGTGTTGCTTGTACTAAAGCAATTATTTTTTTTTGAGGTAGTACGTAATTGAGCACTTTATTGGACCGTTTTTAGGATGAGAAGCCAATCATTATTGTACTAGGAGGTTATTTAGTACTTTTCACCTCCGAGGACAATAATGAATGAAAAAAACTCCTAGGACGTAAAAGTAATTCATATATTGCGTATGTTTATTTGTAAAGCTTTTAAATTTTTGAGTAAAAGTGTGAAGCTATGGATGAATTTATAGAAACACTGCTTGATTGTAAGAATTAAACAGATAATGCTAATATATTAAGATATAAATTATAAACATCAAAATTATGACATAATGTGTCATCCACAGTACTCCCCCCCTAGTGCCAACGATGTGATTCCGTAAGCTGGTTTGATTCGGGCCAGGGAAATCCAAATTTCTTTGTTTTGTTTCAATATTCGAAATCCTTGTTGACCTTTTTCTAGAACTTTAAAAGGTCCCTCGTAGGGTGCCTGCAGGGGTGTCTTGACAGCGTCTGTGCGAACAAAAACGTGGCTGCATGAGTGTAAATGAGGATGTACGAAAACTTTGGGTCTACTGTGCCGAGTTGTTGCTGGTGGAACAAGTTTTTTCATATCCTCAACTAGTTTGCTTGCGTACTCGGGGATATTTTCCAGTCTAGGAGTGCAATACACTCCACCGGGAATTCGTAAGGTTGTGCCATAAGTCATTTCGGCTGAACTTGCTCCGAAATCTTCATGGACCGCAGTTCGGAGACCAAGCATGACCGTTGGCAGCGATTCTGTCCACCTTTTTGGATTGTGGCACTTAAGTGCGGTTTTTAGGCACCGGTGCCACCTTTCTATTAACCCGTTGGCTTGAGGATGGTAAGCAGTAGTTCGGATTCTATCCATTCCCATGAGCTGGCCCAAGGTTTTAAATAGTTGGGACTCAAACTGTCGACCTTGGTCCGTTGTGACAGTTAAGGGAGTTCCAAACCTAGCTATCCACCCTTCATAGAACGCTTTGGCGACTGTATCAGCGTGTATATCTTCTAATGGGAAAGCTTCAGGCCATTTAGTGAACCTATCTACGCACGTTAAGCAATATTTGAATCCTTGCGACATGGGCAGAGGTCCTACAATATCAATATTTACGTGAGCAAACCTCGCGTCTGGTTCTCTAAATGTGCCTGGCTGGGGTTTTGTATGCTTGTGTATCTTGTTACGTTGACATACCATACAAGCCCGTGTCCATTCTTGTATGTTCTTGCTCATATTTTGCCAAACAAAATGTTTCTTTATAATCTTTGCCGTACCTCGAGTGCCTGGGTGTGAAAGTTGGTGTAAATGTTGGAACACTATTTTTCTGAACGATTCTGTCAAATAAGGTCTTGGAATAGAGGCTGAAACGTCGCAAGTGATGATCTCGTTATTTATAGGAACAGGAGCTAGTTGCAGTCCCCTTTCCTTTGAGTAAGTTCTGTAATTGCGCATCAGCATTCTGTTCTTCTCGTAGCTGTTTCATATCTATTAAAACTGGAAAGGTACTAGTGATAGATTCAAGGCGTGACAAACCGTCTGCCACTGAGTTTTTTACACCCGATATATGTTGTATATTAGTCGTGTATTGGCTTATATGGTTAAGGTGTCGTAGTTGTCTGGCAGTAAATTTATCGGATTTCTGATTAAAAGCGTAGACGAGAGGTTTGTGATCAGTATACAATGTGAAATTCCGGCCTTCCAGGAGATGTTTAAAATGTCGGACAGTTAAATAAGCAGCTAAAAGTTCTCGGTCATAAGCGCTGTACTTCTGTTGAGCTTTATCTAGCTTACTCGAAAAAAATGCCAGAGGTTTCCACGTTCCTTCTGAATATTGTTGCGCTACTCCGCCAATAGCTTTGTCTGAAGCATCTACCAGTACCGCTATTGGAGCATTTGTTAACGGGTGTACTAGTAATGTCCTTTCAGCTAATTTAGATTTAATTGTAGAAAACGCCTCTTTTGCTTCGTCCGACAATGCGATTGTTTGTCTTTTTTCGATCCTTTAAGATATTCTAAAAGTGGGGCTTGCAGTGTTGCAACAGATTTTAGAAACCTGCGGAAAAAATTAACTATCCCCAAGAATCTCCTCAGTTCTTGAGTTGTTTTTGGCTCGGGAAAATCGTTTATGGCTTGAACTTTGTCGACCGGTGGTCTTAACCCTTCTGCTGAAACAATATGTCCAAGAAATTTACTTCGTTTTGACCAAAAGTTGATTTAGCTACGTTTATAACCACGCCATATTGCCGAAATCGGGAAAAAAGAATTCGCAAGTGCTCCTTGTGTTCTTCTAAACTGTTTGATGCCACTAGTATGTCGTCTAAGTAAGCGTAACAAAAGTCTAGTCCTTGGGTAACTCTGTGAATGAACCTTTGAAAGGTTTGGGCTGCGTTCCGGAGTACGAAACTCATACGGGGGAATTCGAAGAGCCCAAAAGGAATGATAATAGCTGTCTTCTGAATATCTTTTGTTTCGACTGGGATCTGAAAGTAAGCTTTCACCAAGTCGACTGTACTAAATATAGTTTTGTTTGCCAAATTTTGGGCAAAATCTTGTATGTGAGGTACTGGATAGCGGTCGGGTATAGTAACATTAATCAATCTACGATAGTCCCCACATGGTCTCCACTCACCGTTTCGTTTGGGGACCAAGTGTAATGGACTTGCCCAAGGGCTGTCTGACGGACGACAAATCCCTTGTTTTAACATATAGTCAAATTCTTCTTTAGCTAATTTGAACTTTTCAGGAGTTAGTCTTCGTGTTTTAGCGTATAACGGAGGACCTCGAGTAATAATATGATGTGTAACATCATGTTTTACTGTATCAGTAACCATAAGAGGTTGAGTGATATCTTTATATTCCGTAAAAGTTCGCTAAAATTATTGTCTCTAGATATAACTGTTACAATAGGGTCTGTAGTGAAAGCTGATTTACCTAAACAACTTCTTAAAGAGCAACTGTCGATCAGTCGATGCCCTTTTAGGTCAACTAGAAGGTTGTAATGATTGAGTAAATCTGCTCCAATAATAGGTTTTGACACAGCTGCAATGGTGAATTTCCAAATGATGTTACGATTAAGTCCCAGGTCTAATCTGACTGACTTAGATCCGTATGTAGAAATTTTTGATCCATTAGCTGCGTAAAGAGAGCCACTTACTTTATTTTTTGTGTTTCTATGACTACGATCGTATCTTGTTGGAGGTAAAACTGATACATCAGCTCCCGTATCAATTAAGAAGGTATGACCAGATATTTTGTCTTGCATGAATAAGCGGTGTGATGTTTTCTGGCCTCCGTTACTAGCCGCTTCTAGACGAAGGCTTTTCAGTTTAACGCTTTAAAATCACATGGTTCTTCACATTTCCTGGCTCGTTTTCCAAATTGACGATGATAGCGACAAATTGGTCGTTTATTTTGATAATTATTTTGGTATTTTTTATTAATGAACGGATATTTGTTTGATCTTTGGTTTAATATTTCAATTGATTTGGTTAGTTCATTTATCTGTACTTGAAGGTTTTTAAAATATTATATTATTATATAATTAGAGGTAGAGGTACTTGCTATTGTGTTTAAATTAGTAGGTTGGTTGTCTAAAATTTCTGTTTCGTTAAGTTCTGGTTGTAGTGTAAGGGCAATTGCGTCGGCTAAAGTAGCAAGTTGGTTTACTTCTTCTTTGCTAGAAGCTAAAATAGTTTGAATTTTAGAAGGAAGTGCTTGAAGCCATAGAAGTTTTAATGTACTACTATGCATATCAGTTCCACTAGCTAATCCTTGCATTTCAATCAAAAGTTCAGAAGGTTTTTTATCTCCAATTTCAATACCTTTTAATATTTTCTTTAATTTGTCTTCAGGAGAAAGGGCGTATCTTTTAATTATAGTTGTTTTGATATGTTCGTATTTATTCTCTGCGGGGGATTGCAAACTACGTCTCTAATTTTTGTTAAGTGTTCGCAATCGATTGAACTAATTACGTAGTTATATTTAGTTTGGTCCGATCTGATTTTTGCAATTGCAAACTGCCCTTCAATAGTTGCAAACCAGATTTCGGGGTCATTTTTCCAAAATTTTGGTAATTTTATTGATGTTTTTGATAATTCTTCTAAAGTATTGTCTGATGGAGTACCTGAGTTGTTAGTGGATGTTCCGGATATTGGTTGGAGGACCATAGTTCACTAGTCGGGGTCACCACTATAGAAACACTGCTTGATTGTAAGAATTAAACAGATAATGCTAATATATTAAGATATAAATTATAAACATCAAAATTATGACATAATGTGTCATCCACAAATTCAATGACGACGATAATATGGAGTTAATTGGACGTTTGTTTTTTTTTCAATTAAGTATATAGCGCAATTTATTTAATGAGTGCTACCTCAAAAAAAATAGTGTATGCCATTCGGCTGAGAATGTCTTTATGTCTTGGCAATTTTTCCCGACTCGCTTCGCTCGTCGGTAAATCTAATTGCCGTGACATAAAGACACACTTCTCAGCCTTATGGCATAAATAACTATTTTAATTCAGGTACCTAATTGCGGATTTAAATAACCATAAAATTAGTTTCATTGGAGTTTCACAAATAAGTGGACAAAGAGAGCCAAGGAAAATTATACTTTTTACTTTTCCTTATTTATACCGTAGGTATATAGCAAAAGTACTGTGTTAGCAAAAATCTGGAACAGGGATGTCACTGGAATAATCTGTTTCAGGCGTTTTTAAGGCCTCCTGAGTGGATTTTGATGTAGCAAAAATATCGAAAAATCATAAAGCACGGAATAATGATGCGATCGGATTGAAATTTAGCACGCATGTAGCCATGTATAAGACTAACATATGTGCCAAGTTTCATCTCATTATCAGCATTAGTTACATTTTTATCAAATGATGTGTATACGTTTTTTAAAAAATTGTAAAAATCGGAAATTAATCTAATTGAGTTGAAATTTGGTACAAATATAACTTGTAGTAGTATAATAGTAGTAAGTGACTTTACGTAATAAATAAATACACCAAATTTCGTTTTAATACAAGTATCTCCATGATTTTTGGTGGATCATAAAAATTATGCAGCATCAAGTGCCTGGATAGATGACCGCTGAGAAAACGAATATATTTACTATCTGAGGACGTGTTGCAGTATTTTATTAAATTTAATGACTTTTATATTCTGAGGACGAGCGAAGCGAGTCCGAAGCTGTGAGAAGAGCGTAGCGAATCTGATGTAATGAAGAAAAGTCCCGTGGTGCCCCGTACTCGATTTTTTCATGATTAGAATAAGAAAGGGGGACTCAAAAAACTGGGGGCTACTGAATCGTAACATTTTATTACTTCAAAAACCAAGTTTATGTATCACCTTCTTATAACAAATCTTAACCCTTGAGCGCCCTGAATACTTTTTGCCACAGTGCCATTTGAAATATTATTCGTTTAAACCTGGCTTATATTTACTAAGTAACAAGAATACAATTTCAAATAAGCTAATATTTAAAGTTGTATGTTTGTAGTCCTGAGTGCCCAGACAAATATTTTCACTTTTTCTCTCATTAGTACCGTAGAGTATATCGGGAAACCAGGATGTCACCAAATTATCCGTTTTCAGGTCTTTTTAAGGCCTCCTAAAGTTTCAATAAATATAGAATAAAAATTACTATAAGTGGGTCAGACCGAGAGTTTTTTTTGTGATTAGACTTTTTAATATTGTAATGTTTATGTTCTATTTTAGTTGATTGTGATTTGTATTTTTGAGATTTATGTTTAAAGCCTGAAGATGGTCACAGAGTTTGGTGAAATATATATAGCTACTATTATTTATAAAAAGCTTTTATTTTTAGAGTTTTAAAATATAAGTCATTTTATTAATTATAATTATTGAAAATGTGGAAGTTCTATAAGATAGGTAGGTTTGACAACCAAGGTTTTTGTTGCCTCCTGAGTGTTTTCACAAATTGTCTGTCTGTTATCATCGTAGCTCCCAGTGTATTTATGTGCAGTAGCGGACGTGAGCCAAAAAGGGCTCCAGGAAGGGTTCAACCTAATAGGAAGCCCACAACATACATCTGCAAGGAGCCCGATGGGGGGAGAGTTAGTTTCTATTTTGCTTAATTATTATAGTATTAATGATTTAGTAGCTTAATTATATTTAACACATAATTTCATATTTAATAATAAATTAAATCAAATGTAGTATTATTTATTTAAATAAATTTCAGTTTATTAATTTAAATTAATTTAGAGTAAACTGCTTAGGGCCTTAAGGCCTTATCTTCCTTTGGAAACTATAAAGGCCTAAGTGTAAAAATAGGGCCTTAAAGGACCAAAAATTTAGGGGTAACAAATAGAGAATATTTTTGAAAACATTAGTCTCTAGGAGCTTCTAGGCCCTTTCTTAGAGTATTGGGCCCCTGTGACTCTTGTTATGGATATTAAAAACAAATATTAATAACACAAAATATTATTTGTTGTTTAATTTTGGCTGAGAGGCCCAAGGAAGGCTTCCTCAATGGCCAGTCCACCCCTGTAATTATGCTAGAGTTGAAAATTGGTACAAAATTAGTCTACAGATTTAAAAATTATTTTTATGACATGCCTTGTTGGATCATAAAAGTTAAGCATCATCAGTAGATCAGTTCCTTGATGGATGAATGCTGGGAATAAAACTGATGTATTTACTACCTGAGGACTAGCAGATAGTATTTACTATACTATCTGCAGTGTGTTTTTTTATACTCTAAGGTTTGGTGTTTTTTATCGAGTCCAAAATAGGGAGGATAAATAAGGCAACTAGTATAAACGATTTGTTAATTCTGAGGGCAAGCAAAGTGAGTTCTGAAGTAGGGAGGATGAGCGTAGCAATATCCAATGTTTTGACGAAAAGTTACGCAATTCACATTTTATTACTCAAATAGCTTAATGTGATGAAACCAAATTCTGTTTAGCCAATTAAAATTATACATTTGTTACACATTGTGTACAGTCTGACAAAATTCTTCTAATCCATCTTCTAAGAGTAAAGGAAGGTTAGTATTAGATGTCAGCTCTTAAGCATAGTGAATCTAACATTGGCTTACTTAATTATTGATACACATCATCACATTCTGGTAAAAATCCTAGGAAAGGAAAAATATATGAATAACTTATACTTTTTATTTTAATATATTATTAATTTAAATAATTATTTTACAATATTTACAATAACATTTCATTTATTAAAAAAATAAATTTTGTTACACACTCGTTAAAATTTCACTACTACATTGTGCTAATATTTTTTAAATATTTTTTTTTAAAAATAATTTCTTTAAGTAATTAATAAATAAATATTATATTTACGATATATTATAATAAATACAAGAGAAAATCTATTTTTGAAAGCCAAAATACAATATGACATTTAAGATTAGCATAAAATGATCAGAAATAAATAAAATTTCACCCAGCTTTCAAACGTTCGCACCAGAATTTTTATTATTTTACTGATTCAAGGGTCTTCAATTTATTTTATTTTTACTTTAACTCTTTGATCTCTTGGTCTATGAAATTTCAATAGTACACTTGTCCCATTATTTTTTATACACACCCTTATTTCATATATGTTTACCTACTCTTTATATAAAATATACCTTTTTATTTAGATAGCATTTTTATTTATAACTAATGAAATATTCATATTTATCGCAAAATTTCTTCTGTATTTTGGCTTTCAAATCAATAAGTTGTTAAATAACTTAACAAATCATAAAAAATAAAATAAAAACTTCTAAATTTACAAAAAGACGTTAAATAAATATTGTCATTGTAAGATTGAATAATAACTAAAAATACTGAGATCTCAACAGAAGGGAAGGTTGTGGAAATTCTGGGTGATAAATGTATGGGTCCAGCCCACCACTCACTTGCAATTCAAAAAGAAATACATTTGCCTGAAACAAAGTAAAATATTTAAAATGTGTGGCAGAAGAAGACCTTTTACAAAAAATGCAACATTAAAAAAAAGGACTGTCAATATTCAAATAAAAAACAGGTTTTGGAATTTTAGTGCAAACATTACTTTTTCTATATACCAACTGTATAGATGAGGAAATGTAAAAATAACAAAATTATTGTCATTATATAACTTACTTAAATGATTCATCACTTAAATTAAAAAAAACATAGATCATTTGATAATACCGAGTTTAGCAAAACATGATTAGTTGACACAATATAATTGTGCAAGACACCTAGGAAATGTAAATGCAATGCTACATCTGGGATCGGTTCCATCATTAGACATTTTTCATCATCGATGGCTCGACATAATATCATGTCCCACTCTGTTGCGTTACCTCTAACTTATCAAGGCACCGACAGAGCCTGAACTCACTCTGACCTTCAATTTTAATCTTCGGAATTTTAATTGAAGGTCAAAGGCTCTGTCGGCGCCCTGATGAATTAGAAGTAACTAAACAGGTGGGACAAGACAGACATTATGTCGAGCCATTAATGATGACAAATGTCGAATAATGGAACAGTTCCCAGATGTAGCATTGCATTTTGCTTGTTACATTTCTTAGGTGTCTCTCGCACAATATTGTGTATATTAAAAAACAATAACCATTCTTAAATTGCTTTTAAAATTTCAATTTAAATGTTATAAAAAAATTAACTAAATGTTAACTTAAAATTTAATTCAAGTTATTCATAGTTATACATGAAAAAATAGGTAATCTGAAAATGCAGATTTAAGAAAAACAATTTCAATATAGTTTAGCGTAACATAAGAAAATTTTTATTGAATCGACGTGTAAATCAATTTTATCTTTCACAAAAACTTTATACAAGCTGCTTTGTGTAATAAACTTTAAATAGATTGATGAAGTTGATATGACTATTATTGTAGACTATTCTACTGTAATTAATAAAGTTTTTAAACTGAAAGTTTTTATCTTAGGTTGTAAAAGTGATTCATTCAACAAATCATGTTCTTTTATTTATTTAATTTAAGCTAAAATAGATCGTGAGAATTTATTTGTATCACAAATAAGCAAAAAAATAATAGTGCTTTTTACGATTCCTTGCAATTACTAGTAGGTAAGTAAGAATAGTATTGTTTCTTATTGCTATTATTGAAAACAACTGAGATTTTACGAGTTTTAAATAATTTCTGAGGATAACACTGATGTAAGAAGACAGTGCTTCAACTCTATTTTTACTTTTCCTCATTTATGCCATAGGTATATAGGAAAAGTATTGTGTTTGCAAACATCCGAAACTAGGATGTCACTCATGGCTTTCACAAAGTTGTCTGTCTGTATGTGTGTGTGTGTGTCTGTTATCATCGTAGCACCCAGTGTATTTATGCTAGAGAGTTGAAACTTTGTACGAAAATCATTCTAACACTGTAGTTGTGTTATTCGGAATTTTTTTTATTATGCCATTAACTCGCAATAATGACTAAACAAAATTTTTGAAAAATCACCTAACACGGAAAAATGATGCGATCAGATTTAAATTTGGCAAAAAGAAATCAGAAAATTAATCTTATTTAATATGTATTATTATAGACTATTGTAGAGGTGCTAATGACCAACGAGTTGAGCATCTCAAAAATAAATAAATAAAATAAAAAATAAAATAATCTTATCAAGTTGAACTATGGTTCAAGTATATACCTTCACACAACAAATAAGTACACCAAGTTTCTTTTTAATACAACAAGTATATCTGTGAATATTAATGGATCATAAAAGATAAGCAGCATCAAGTGTAAACAGGGCCTGGATGGGTAAGTGCAAAACGGATGTATTTACTATCTGAGGACGAGCAAAGCGAGTCCAAAGACATGTTGCAGTATACATTTAACGACTAGTTTATTCTGAAGACGAGAGAAACGAGTCCGAAGTAGGGTGGATGAGCGTAGCGACTCCGATGTCATGAGGAAAAGTTCCCAGGCACCCTATACCTGATATTTATTTTATCTATTTTTTATCTAGAGATGAAGACCTAAATTTTCATGACAATAACCACGGAAGCCTACAGAGTTTATTATAAAAACTGACTTGCATACCTTATTAAAGTAACAATTAATTAACTGATGCTAGGCTGTTAGTTCAGATGTATATAAACATTTATTTATCAAGTTCAAGAGCAGCATATTGTTCTTCGTCCACCTCAGTCATCATTAGATTGCCATCTGGTAATAACAGAACTACTCTTCTTTGACCTACACAACAAAAATTATAAAGATGTAGCAGCCTGGTTATTTAATATAAAAGTAGTGAATAAAATATTGCCTATTATGAATTTTCCATTTAATAGTATTAAATTAGAGTGTAATAGAAAAATATGGATGGAGGCAATAAAATAATAGCCCTTGGCCTATCGATCTCAGGAGGTAAGAAAATTCCCTTTTTCGGATTTGCCTAAGGTGAAAATTAAATTTGAGCGTATGAAGCAACTTCAGTGAACTAACTGTTGGGCTCAAAGTGATAATTAAAGTTTAAAATTTACTATATTTCTAAAGAGACATATTACTGGAGGGGGCTTACCACATCTTAATACATTGAGAGGCCTGAAACATATTTTTGGGGCTTTCAGGGACTCTGTGTAACCTCATTAAAATTTCCTCAAAGTTAAGGCTATAGATCAATTGGTGCCACCTTTTCACATATCGTTTGCTAAGTTTTGTGTTTTAAAAATTCTATTTTATAAGTTACTGTATTTTGTATTAATTTTTTAATTATATTAATACACAATGATGTTCAGGTTACTTTTTTAATGTTTAAAATTCCACTTGTAGGGCCCCTCCATGTTTCAAATAACTATGGATATACCCAGAGCACTAACTAAAGAGTATAGAACATATATAAATATATAGTAATTCTTCTATATATTTTACAAACAAAGTATAATACAAATAAGTTTTCTTAAAATTATTGTGTTGTATTTATTATATAAAATTTGTTATTCGTTAATAAGCATGCTCCTGCTCTTAAAAGCAGGAAACAAACATTTTAAAAAGAAGGTTTTCAGCCTCAATTCAACTGAGGTAGGAGCTACAAATGAATTAGCAGGAGAATCCACCAAGAGGGGCCACTCCCTAACTAATGATTTATGTTATTCTAAATAGTATTCTACAAAAAAATGAGAAATATTTGACAGTAATTTACAAGCTGAATATAAAAATTAGAGAACGAACCTCCGGGTGCTGGTTCAGAAGCCTCGACTAACTGAGCAATAACCTGTGGCTCCTCAGATTCTTGCTGTAAAGAAACTAACTCATTTTCTTCCTGTTTGATGAACAAATGCTGATCCTGCGTGGTCAAAGTATCTGTGGTAAGTGTTGTCATAGAAGTAGACGTAGGATATTGCGCTAGAGCAAGTACTGACTCACCGTCATCTCCCTCAGTGACAAACACACACTGCTCACCATCCTCACCAAGCAGGTTACCAAGGTCTGAATTACTCACCTAAAATATTTGTTAATGAAAATTGACGTCTTAAAGGACATAAACTTCCATAATAATTTCCAGATATTTAATAATGGTCAGTTATGATTAACTGAGTTAATCATAATTAATTACAATTATTTGGTTCCTAAGGCTAAAGCCTAGGAAACCAAAGCATTTAACTTCTGAAGCAAAGCTATGGATTTACAGTATAAATTAGATAATTTTCATGTTCCAAGAACAAAGCAAAATGTGTCCAAAATGGTGAGGGTGTGTAGTTACTCGGCACCTACTTTTAAGCAAATTTCCTTTTTTTAGAATAGATTTTTATTTTATAAATTGGCAGGTTGTATGCAAACATTTTCCTTGTCTATCCTCAATTAAGTAAGATTACGGGTAACTGTAAAATAGACCTCAGGTCGTGGAGCTCAGAGTTGTCAATAACTTTATATGACACAGGAATATCAAATGACAATTATGTTCCTGTGTTAATAACTTTATATGACACAGGAATATCAAATTACAATTATGTTCCTGTGTTAATAACTTTATATGACAAAGAAATATCAAATGAAAATTATGTACCTGAGTTAATAACTTTATATGACACAGAAATATCAAATGACAATGATCCTTCTTTGCCAATAAAGTTATACAACACAGAAATATCAAATGACAATGATATTCCTGCGTCAATAAATTTATGACACAGAAATATCAAATGCCTCTTTGTCAATACACCCATCTCACTATAATTTGTAAAATAATTCAGTTACACTCTTTGCAATTATTACCCAAATAGCATACCTTATAAACAAGACCATCCTCTCCAGCTATAGTGACCATGTCTTCATCATCTTGCTCACCTAGAGTTTTAATAGTGCTACCAGATTGTGTCGCCATGACAACAGGTTGGCTAGAAGTAGTGTGAGGTTTAGAAGTATTTACTATCAAAGGTTTTCCTATACTACTCACACTACTAGTCACAACAGTGTTTGTTAAACTGCTGCAAAAAGATCAACTAATGTTAGAAATATTTCATATATAATAATAAATTAATTATTAATGTTTGTTGATAAAATAGATAATGCATTATCATGCCCTTATGGGTGTTAAAGGCTCTCATGGAAAGAAGTTAATTTTATCTAATGATAATGTGATAAATACTGAGATGTGGAACAAGCTTATAAATAAATATAGTTTTTTTGAGGTAGTACGTAATTGAGCACTTTATTGGACCGTTTTTAGGATGAGAAGCCAATCATTATTGTTATAGGAGGTTATTTAGTACTTTTCACCTCCGAGGACAATAATGAATGTAAAAAAACTCCTAGGACGTAAAAGTAATTCATATGTTGCCGCCATTACTGTAATGTAGCGTGTTCAAAAAACAATCTGTGTTAAACCTTCATGAGCTTTATTTAAAAACGTTCATTTTGTTTCTGTTTTTGTTCGTAGACTAATTTTTTTTTCGTTTTCAAAAGGTGTTCTAATTGACAATTTTTGTGTGTTTATTTGTAAAGCTTTTACATTTTTGAGTAAAACTGTGAAGCTATGGATGAATTTAATGACGGCGATAATATGGAGTTAATAATAATTGGACGTTTTTTTTTTCAATTAAGTATATAGCGCAGTTTAATGAATGCTATTTTTTGATTTTTTTTTTAATGAGTGCTTTATTTAATGAGTGCTACCTCAAAAAAAAATAGTGTATGCCATCCGGCTGAGAATGTCTTTATGTCTTGGCAATTTTTCCCGACTCGCTTCGCTCGTCGGTAAATCTAATTGCCGTGACATAAAGACACACTTCTCCTCAGCCTTATGGCATAAATAACTATTTTCTTTCCACAGATGATTTATTATTATAAAACAAGGCCAGCTTTCAACCTGCCAAAGTTTCAAAACTCTCTAGCACAAATACACTAGGAGCTACGATGATGACAGACACACACACACACATTTAGACAGATAACTTTTTGAAAAACCACTCAGAAGGCCTTAAAAACATCTGAAATGAATAATTCCAGTGATATCCCGGGTTCGGATTTTTTTTGGAAAATTTTATGAACTGAAACATTCAAATTTGATAAAAAAAAATTGGTGTCATGTTTTTGCTAATACAATGCTTCCACCTCCTTTTAGAAGGTAAGGAGAAGCATCATTATTACAGCAACATAGGTTCATTGTGTATTTAATAATAATTATTTAAAAATAATGTAAACACACAATCAAAGATGAATTTTAAAAAATTAGGCTTTCCCATGCTAAAACTGATTTTGACCTCTCTTTCATTTCCAGGTCATTGTGGGTAGCACTAAATTAACAGCTTTTCTTTGAATAGTGAATAAGATAATAACATGAGAATAAATCTAACTTGAACTCCAGTCATGTTTAAACAAATTCGCAGCATGATTTTAAACAGGTTTAACCATTAAAGATGATTTTGATCTAGGTAATTTCTTTTTATTTTATTAAAAATTAAAATAAATAATAATTATAATAATAAATAATGATAATTAAAAATTATCAGAATAAGGAGTTACCTTGCTTGGGAAGCATTTACAAATAAAGCTTTGGGTTGGTTAGAAGTTGTTTGACTAGATGAAGGCAGAGAGACAGGGGTAGACGGCACTTTAACCCCATGTTCTTTCTTTATTTCTTTTTCGATTATCTGCAATTACAAACATTTAAAGTGTTAATCACTCACACTCGATCTTCTTTTTATAATCAAATTAATTAAGTTCATTAGTTGAAGACTACGTTAGCTACAGATGTGTTGGAGATCAAGGTGGGCAACACATCAGGCAAGTAATACTTAAAACATGTATTTAAAATCAACCTTAGTAAACATACATCTGGTATGTTTATACTATAAGTATCTCCTTCTTCATTTTTGAAGTTTTTAAGATAAATTATTGAAACTTAGGGGATCTCTATTATGTATAGTGAGGTTTATTTTTTTTTATTGACCATTAGGGCGCAGTGCTCCCTAAATTTGAAATATCAAATTGGACCCTAAGTTTTATTGGATATTTCAAATTTGATTAAAATAATTACTATTTTACTCTTTGAACTTTTTTATCACTAATATTCACCCCCTATCAAGGGGCAAAAATGTAAAAGAGCGCCAAAAAATTGTTAAACGTCAATTTTTTTATGAGTAATTTGTCTGCATTAGGCAAAATAAATAACGATTTTTACTTGGACAAAAGACAACAAAAAAGTTAAAAATAAGGGGATAGTATTAGCGAGGGAGAAAATTTCCAGGAATAAAACACCATTTACTCGACCTAAAGAACACAAATCACTCATAATAAAATTTATTTTCTAACTATTTTGTTACTGTTCTTTCCTGGAGGGTAAATTGTGAGTGATAGAAAAAAATAAAGAGCAAAGAAGTAATTATTTAAATACAAAATATCCAAGAAAAAGTATGGTCTACAATTTAAAATTACAAGTTAGGTGTTGTTAGGCTCCATTTGACTCCACTGCGCCTATATGATCAATGCAAAAATATACATCACTATACATAATGGAGAATAAATAATTAGAAATTATATTATTTAATAATTCACTATATTGCAACCTCTGTAGCTAATTTAAAAAATAAGATGTTAAAAATATTGTTTTATAATATAAATATATATAATATAAATATAATATATTATATTGTTGTTCTGCATTTTGTAAATTTTTAAATTCATTTTTATATATTATAAATTAGAATCTAATTTATATAACTATTATAAAATTATGATAGGTTAAGTAAATTATTATTATAATTAATATTATTTAGTTAAAATTTTATATAGTTTGCATGTCTCTCTTTAAGTTATGCTCTTTTAATTTTTTAAGTCTTTTAAAGTAAGTTATAGGAATTTTTATCACCTATTAGTAGAATGCGCAAATAAATAAATTAACCAATACCTGGAAATACATCTGTATAAATTAAATGTTATGTAATGGTAATTATAAATAATTCTATATTTTTAATTGAATATAGTGCAAATAAATAATTAAAAATAAATAAATAAATAAAATAAATAAATAAATAAAAAATAAAGGAAAAGAAAAACGTTACTTAGCAAACTTAATGTTGCCACAGCTACGGCTGATTAGTAAATTATTATTTGTTATATTTTGTATTTTGTTAATGTTAATATTTTTTCTAATAAATGGCTATTCATTCATTCATACATAATGGAGGAACCCCTAGTTTCAAAAATTTATCTTACAAAAGTAAACAATTAAAAGTGGGGAGACTTAACACACTCAGTACGTAGGATTCTCCAAAAAAAAATATACTTCCTCTCATGGGACTTGATTTTAGGTTTCATATTTTTTTCAGTCCTTGGTTTGCTTCAAGTTTTATTATTTTCTTGATTTCTAAACCTTTCATAAAATAGTTAAAAGGTTATTTTAATTCTAGGATATCACCATTCAATATTGTAATACATACACTAACAGGTTTGGAAGGTGAAGACGGAGGAGTTGGATCTGGGGTCTTCTCTCCTTCAGCTTTAGATAAAACTTTACCAGTTAGAGGGCAAAGAGTTAGCGGTCTCGGAGGGCTAGCTGGCTGTATAGGTCCCATTTCTATAATAAATAAATAAAAAATTACAGAAAAAACTGACTAAAACCATAATAAATAAAACTGACTTACTACATTACTAAATGACTTAAGTTAAAAAAAATCCACAACACAAAAATAATATAAATACAATGATTCTTTCATTACATGAAAGGGAAAAAGAAACTAAATCATATGTTTAATAAAATTTTACTATCCTGGTGGCCTTGGTTCCACTGGGCTAGATATTTTTTATGCATAAAAACTTTACGTATTATATATTAATTGGTGTAGGTCTCAATTATTGTGATTGATAATAAAAAAAATAATAAAAATTTATTCTTTTCTTTTTTAGATACACAATTGAGCTACAATTAAAAGACTAAATAAAAAGGAAACGTATTACCTTTAGGAAAATCATCAGAGAGTCCCATATCGGATTCTGAAGATTCTGACTCAGGTAAGTCTTGAAATATATCTCCAGTATCACTGGGTTGTTTTGAATCTGGTTTTAACTTAGATTCAACGGTGTCCCCTGATCACAAAAATTAAAAACTAATTCAGTGAGATGTACTTAAATATTGGAGGAAACATTAATACACAACAGCAAATAAATTAAAATTTTAGCTTAGAAGAGAATTTAAAGAAGATATAAAAAATACTTAAAACAGTGAACTGGTTTGTTAATAATGAATTATATCACTGGTTACTACTTGCTATTACAGTTATTAATTTTATATTAATAATAACTTACAGGATGTGAAACGATGACATTTGAGGGGATTATGAGAATTTTTGCAAGATATCTTCTTTGGTCAGGTCAGGCTGGGAAGTCTTGAGTGACTCAATATTGAAAGTTGAGTTTTGAGAGTGACTCGGGACTTTACAGCCTAACCTGACAGAAAAAGACACCTGTCAAAAATTCTCTAAATCTCATCATTTCACCTCATGTAAATTATTATTATTACAAAAGATGTATCTGTGTTTGAGCTGTAATAACGTGTGTAGGTATGTAGAGTAGGAAAAAAAATTTTTATCACTTCTTCCAATTACCATAACTACTAAAAATTGACATAATAATAAATACTTAAATTACCTTTACCAATAGCATTCTTCCTGTGAATACCACTTTTCAAGCCTCCTCTACCAACAGTCTTAGATCCAATGAAGATTTTCTTCTCTGGTTCCATGATCTTTCTCTAAGCAGAACAAAACAGACATTTCAATCATAAGACAGGAAGTTTTATCAACCTATTAAAGTGTTATTTTTATACAAAACAACGGGACCGGTTTTATTTTTTTAAATCAGAATATTAGAAAAATTAATACTTTTATATACCTCTCACATTTTGTTTGTTTTACAATGATCAGATGAAGCCAGGTTTTACTAGGAAAACCATTACCTTTATCTAATATACTGAATTTTAAAATGTTTTCGTGATTCAGAACTAATTATTTCGGTCTTTTTATAAAGCAAACTATTCACATAGTCAACTGCCCTCATTTTTATTATTGTAAATAAACAATACCAAAATATACACACATAAAACAAACTTATTAATAGTAAGGTTGGGCACTAAGCGGAAAAATTACTACTATCTACTAATTACTATATTTCACCCTCTACCTCAGGGCATATTCATGTAATCTACAACAATGAAATATTTACAGGTAAAGTAGTATTAGAAACAAAAATATTAATAATTATCAACCAATACAATTAATATAGATCGTGTATAAATAAAAATAGATTACTTACAATTTAAATTATAGCATCTTAATGCTAATTGTCAATTTAGATAAAATTCATAATTTTAATACAAATAGATTGAAAGGCAATAACTGTAAAAACATGAAGGGGTGAGTATTAATACTAAAGAGAGAGAGATAGGTAAAGAATTAAGAAAAATTATTGTCGAGAGATGGGATTCAGATAGTAAGGATTTAAAAAAAAGGGTGGGATAAGATTTACTTTAAATTTATTTTCTGGAGTATCCCACTATACTGTTTATTTATTTCTTTGCTGTCCTTTTTATAATTGATATTATTATCTTCTTTAGATATATAAAGAGCTTCAAGTAGTAATCTTTTTCTATCATTGTTTTCCATGTCTAAGATTTTTACTTCATTAAAATTGAAAGTGTGTTTATTATAAAGCTGTTGTTTCTGTATTACTGGTGGAATTACAATTAGCTATATGTCCAGCTTTCCTATTAATCCAAGTTTGTTTAGACTCTCCAATGTATTGTGCCGAGCAATCATTGCAAAACACTTGATATACAAACCCTATTGTATAATCTTTTGGAACTTTATCTTTATGATTGGTATAATATAAATCCTAAATTTTATTTAGTGATTTAAGTCCAAATTTAACCTCTGGGACATCAAATTCTTTGAAGATTTTTGTGATACTTTGGGAAAGACCTTTGACATAAGTAAGGCTTCAAAAGAAGATTGAGAAGAAGGATATTAATAGTAAGGTGCTCAACCTTACTATTAATATAGTTAATATGAGGAACAACACAAAAGAAATTATACATATAACAAACCTGTATTAGAGGTCTAGCATGTGTAATACCGCCTCTAGGTCTAACACCGGACACGGGCATTCCTGCTACACTGGACCTAGGAACTATTCCGCTCTGTAGTTTAGATCCTGGGGTTGTAACACGAACAGAACTGTTAATCAAGGGCCTCGGTGGACGTCCTATAGGGTTTGGTTTTATTATACCAGGAGTCTTCCGTATAATGCCTGATTTCTGTCCAATAGGAGTTCGATTTTTTAACATTAAAACTTGATCTGGTTTAGCCTGAAATTCAATTAAAAATTATTAATCTAATAATGACTATTACAATAATAAATGGCTTCTGCCAGTAGGGTGTATAAATAACTTATAGATTAAAATAGACTAAAAACTGGTTTTATTTAAGCATACAGCGTAGGACGTCATTAACCAATAAATTTCAAAATATAAATTTCATAAAAACCCAGAAAGATGTTACAATTGATTCGAAATTTGACATGCATGTAGTCATATTTAAAACTAACATAAGTTCATTTTTTATCAAATGACTTGTTTTACAAGACTTGCAAAAAACTAAATAAGTAATAAAATTGAGTTGAAATTTGGTACAATATATCCTTTTACATATTAAAAAAGTATACTCAGTTTCGTACAAGTATATCTATGGGTATTGTTGGATCATAAAAGTTAAGTAGCATCGAGCGAGGTCAGTGCATTGATGGGTGGCTAATAGGAAAAGAACAAAAGTAATAACTACTGCTACTGCTTATCATCAGAGATGATAAGCAAAGTAAGTTCATAAATACCCAATGTTTTACAGCATTTTGAAAACGTAAAAAACCAGTTTCAGGTGATTTTAAGATTTTGAGTGGTTTTTATCAAGTTATCTGTCCATACATGGGCATCTGTTATTTTCATAGTTCCCATTGTGTTCATGCTAAAGAAATGAAAATTGGTTTGAAAAACAATCCTTATCCTTCATGTACCTTTCTGAAAACTATTTTTATTAAGTCATTAATGGTTCAGCAAAAATTTTAAAAATTTATAATAACTAGGAAAAATATGTTGATGTATTTGAAATTAAGACTGTAGACATATGTAATATCAACAAACATACCAAGTTTCATTTCATTTTAAAGGAAAGTATATCACATTAAAACTCTAAAAACTAATACTTACTTGAGTTTCGAGTTGAGCCGAGTGAGATGACGTGTGAGGTGTTCCTTTTAAAGCTAATGCCTTAGAAGGAGTAACAGAATCTAGTTTAACTATTGACTTATTTGACATTATATACACACCAGAAGTTAAATTAGGCACTTGGCTGGGGTCCACCTTGACAACACCTTTAGCATTCGCAACTAAAACCTGAAATTAACAAGAAATTAGTCATTTAACAAATACTTTTATTAAATATATAACATTTAACAATAATAATATCTTTATTTACTTTAAGACATAGTCTCTACAAAGAGAACATTATTTACAATAGTTATTACATAAAAGCAGCATGCAGGCAGTTAAATATTATAAGTTTGTTTTTAAAAATTATTAAAAGGGCCTTTACACGAATAAAAATTCATAGAGTGATTTTTGTACAAAGTTTTAACTCTCAAGCATAAATACAATGGGAACTATAATGATAAGACACACACACACACACATACAGACAGACAACTTCGTAAAAACCACTTTTAAAAAAAACTTGAAACAGGTTATATGTAACATCCCGGTTTCAGATTTTTTTACCAACACAATACTTTCCTAATATACAATAAAATAAATAAGAAAAATAAAAATCATCAATCTATCGCAAGTTAATACAACAAATTCTAACCTGCTGGTTAAGAGGGCTCAGATTAGACACCCTCGTAGCGCTAGCTCTTTGGTTTAATATAGCCAAAGGAGAATCTTCAGAATCAGACTCCAAACCTAATGCAGCGGCCAAATTTGGACCCTCTGAAGCAGATGTAGTGCCATTAGTTAAGTTTCTATTTTTTGGTGGTCTACCAACTTTTCTCTTGACTGTAGGGACATCAGCTAGAAAATAATCATAGAAAGTAAATACAGGAATGACTCTGATCACAATTCTTGGTTAACTGTTAAAAAAGATATGGTTGAGTAGTCATACTATATTAAAAAAACCAGAAGGTGAAAGAATGCTGGTCCCATAACCCAAAGTTACATGGATCCAAACACTTGCGTCTACATGCACAAATCAATTTTTTTCTCCAGGTGACTGATTTATATAGGATTTCAAACACGGCAATTTTATCACTATACAAATCTACAATAATAACGATATTTATTTTACCACTAAAAATTTTACATTCTTATCTCCTATTTAGATGGGGAAGCATTGCAACTGCAACACAAATGTCTACGTTTTAGAACCTATGGATTCATTCAAAAACAGTTTGTTTCTGTATATTTGTAGCTTACACTTTTTCTGTTTTCTTCTTCTTCATTTTAACCATAGGTATATAGGAAGTGTATTGTGTTTTCAACAAAAAAAATCCAAAACACGGATTTCAACTAAATTATCTATTTCAGGTGGGTTTAGGACCTTCTGAGTGGTTCCCACCAAGTTATCTGTCTGCATGTGTGTGTATGTCTGTCTTTTATCATCGTAGGTCCCAGTGTGTTTAAAACTTTGATTTTCGAGAAATACATGTATAAAAGTTGGACGTGCAGTGGCCAGTGTTTAATAATTAATAATAGAACGCTTAACTCTTAATTGGAAATTTTTTTCAGTTTTAATTTTTTAAACTGCTCTATGGAAAGTAACGTAAGGAAATTCCTTAAGTTTCACATCCCTGAATAGGGCTTATGTTAGTGAGCCTTACTTATGTAAGGGGTACCTGCACTGTACCCCGCTCAAATACTTAACTATAAGAAACCTGCAGTATTAAAATCCTATGTAAAACCACTACCTGGAGCAAAATTTAATTTGTATATGTAGAAAAATGTGATACAAACTACTCTCTACTACCATTTTTTAACCAAGGCGTGAAATAATGGATCTCATGTAAACAAAACAAACAAACAATTTATTGATTTTTACTTATAGTTAGAAATAAATATTATCATAAGGAGGAGTATGAGATGAGGGTCTAGGAGTGTGTCGCATAGAGCCACAATGGCTTAAGGGAATTTGGAGGCTAATAGTGATCTAGAGCAGGGGTCTACAAACATTTTTGTTTGAGTACCCCTTACAGCAGACCAAAACATTCGCGTACACCTCCCTTCTAAGGTTTTTGTTAAGATTTTTAAACTATTTTTTGATATTTATGGAAAAAGGTTTACACTTAAATATGTTAATATTTTTTCCTCAAAACTAAACAAAATGTTTGAAACTAATTAAAAGTACAAATAAAAGTAAATGTTAGCTAACAAAAAAAACATTAAAGTGAATGACACTGTAAAACAATAAAACACTCTGGTGCTAAATAATCACGTTTCAAGAGCTCAACAGTAAAGTGAAGACTAAATCGATATCAAAGTAAAGTATTAGTTATCAAAATTAAGTTAGATATGTTTGATGATAAGAATTAAACAAGTAACAACAGGCGGTACAAAAAATTAATGTTCATATCTTAGTTCATATCATCTTGTAATTTGGCTTTGATTTAAGGCTTATCTTATCCATTATACTTATTAGTTTGAACATTATTTAATAAAACCATCAACTCCGTCTTTTCCACAAGATTTTACTTTATTAAGGCAGAACCAGCTTTCAGCTTACGCCATCATCAGTGCCGGAAAGATATGGAGCCGTCAGCTGTCCAGGACCTCTGTTAAGAGTTTGGAGACGGACCTCTTAACAGAGGTCCTGGACAGTTGACGGCTCGATATCTTTCCGGCACTGATGATGGCGTAAGCTGAAAGCCGGTTCTGCCTTAATAAAGTAAAAATCTTGTGGAAAAGACAGAGTTGATGGTTTTTATTAAATACATTCCACAGCGTAGTAAAAAATATTGAACATTATCTATTTTGTATCCCTTTACACATTTTTCCAATAATTTTTTTATATTTTATACAATTATATGTTAATATATTTTTAACAAATTCTTGGTGTACTCCCTGTTAAGGTCTCATACCCAAGTGTGGAGACCCCTGATCTAGTGAACAAGATAGTAAGTGGTGTCAGTAAAATATGTTAAAAATCTTGCTAAATACTCCAGTTAAACTAAGTTTGAATGAGTTCAGGAAAAAACTATTATACACTATTTAAATTTATTTGACAATAGTTTTGTACGTACTAGACCAGCAGTTCTAGAAAGTACAATGGTAAATCAGTTATTAACAGAAAAAATATTAAAAAATACGCAAACAACTTACATTTAAAGACTTTGTGTTGGGAAGTGAGAATACTGTCATCGCCATCACTGTCTCTCTTCATCAGAAAATCATCTTCATCCGAATCAAACTCAAACTTTCTTTTCACTAAAAACAGAAAGTAAATCAGTAAATTTTCTTATAAAGAAAATAAGTCAAATAATTACAAATTAATCCCAATATACACATAGGTGTAAATATTAATTCACTTATTTATGTAAAATGTTGTGTATGTGTGTGATGGTGTATATATATACATCAGAAAGTTACTCTCTTTTAAACAATTCCACATCTTCACCAAAATTGCTGAAAGTTAATCTTAAATTATGAATTCAGGCAAATAAAGAGCTCAAAAAGAATACAAAAGATCCTAAGGATCTAAACAATCCTTAGATGGTCCAAAGGATCATCTGGTTTAATAGATCCACACCATTGCTTCATTGATTCAGTACTTTCTGCTTACTAAATTTAAATACTTTAAATTTACTATTAGGATAAAATTGTCCCAATAATTAATAAAACACCCAAGTCTCTCCACGTATAATATTTATTGACAGAGCCAGCTTTCAACCTTTCGGTCATCATCAGTGCCGGCGAACGATGTATAAAAGTAGTGAGGAGTCACTTGTTAGCTTTGACAAATCGGACACAATTTCTTTGTCTGTCCCAATAATACTTACATGGGTCCAAAGGATCATCTGGTTTAATAGATCCACACCATTGCTTCACTTGATTCAGAGCTTTCTGCTTACTGTGACGAACTGGTCTCCTATTCACAATAAAAACCATACATACATGAATAAACACTTCTCGATAATGATTTAAATCAGCATCTTAATCATTAAATACAATGTAAACATTTATTTTGGCACTACAGACATTACAAATTTAAAATTGCCTTTGTTATTAAAATATTTGAAGTGACTATTATTTCAGCTTAACAAAAGGTAAAGCATTACCTTTTGTCTTGCCTAAAGTATGAAAGAGACAAGAAAGTAAGAACATGCAATAATATATATATATATATATATATATATATATATATATATATATATATATATATAAACATATAGATTATATTGCAGCATTAAGTTTTTAAACAGGATTTCACCTGAATTATCTGTTTAAGGTGTTTTTAAGACCTACTCAGTGGTTTTCACAAAGTTGTCTGTCTGTCTGTTATCACCATATCTCCTTAATGTACTTATCCTAGAGAGTTAAAACTTTGTACAGCAATCAATCTTTAGGTCTAGTTGTGCTATTTGGAAAATATTTACTTAAAAATGACATTAACCTGCAATAATGATTCAGCAAAAATTTCATTTTTATGAATAAAATTCATAAAAATGATTGGGAGTCTTGACACGGCTGTAGTCGTATAAGAGACTAACATATGTGCCAAATCAGCATTACTTCAATGTTTATCGAATGACTTGTATACGTTTTTGGCAAAATGATCCAATTGAGTTAAAATTTGACACAAATATACCCCTTTATGTAGTCAATAAGTGCACTTAGTTTTATTTCAATACCGCAAGTATGTCTACAGTTTTTGTTAGATCATAAAAATTAAGCAGCATCATGCGAGGTCAGTGCTTGGATTGGTGACCACTGGGAATAAAACAAATGTATTTAATGTGTGAAGATGGGCATAGCGAATCTGATGTGGTGAGGAAAAGTTCCAAGCTACCATGTTCCCCGATTTTGTATACAATACATAATAATTTTACATTATTGTGCCATCATAATGTATATGATGTACACAATATAAAACAATTGTAATGTATGATGTATAAATATGATGTACACAATTGTAATTGTTTTGTATTAAACAATTACAAAACTCTAAAAGTACTAAACAATATTACCCAAGCGGTGAAACAGCAGAGCTGGGTCCAGGTAAGTCAAGCAATTCATTGACTTTTTTGGAAGAAGATTTTGGTTTATTAGAATTCTGTTTGGCTAAATTATCTTCAAACTGCTTGAGTAAATGTTGGCAAGTTTCCAAATTTTCAGCAGGTTCCCATGTGTTTTGTTCGCTAAAAATAAAATTAAATTAACACAATGAACAACTGTCTAGTTATTGGATAGGGATTGGTCAATCCCTAAAGTACTTATAACCTTGGGGATTTTTAAACTAAATGATTGACTGTAAGCAAAATATTAAAATATGCAAATTTTAAATCTTACTCATAAGTTCAAAACAACAACATGTTTTTCTTGAAAACTAAGATTTCTTACACAAAACTATGATTTTCGCATTCATCATGCAAATTAGCAGCAGCATGATTTAAGAGAGTTATTAACCAATCAAAACTAAAACAAATATTTTAAAACTTAGATTGTAAAATGATAAACTTACGAGGGGTAGCCTTCCCACTTGAGTAGATACTCATATTGCTTCTTTTTCGGATTAAATCTTCTCGATACAATTTTCTCAACTACAAATTCCTCTTCTCTTAAAGTACCTCCAAGACCAACCTATAAATATTTAAATTCACTATAACTATACAGCACATATTTTTTTTTTTTTTAAATGACAGCATAGATCAACCAAAACAGAATATGCAACACAAAAGATTTCTTCAAAAAGGAAAAAGAGAGAAGACAATGATTTTTATGCTTTTCCTTACTTGTATGCTTTTCCATGGGTATATTGGAAAAGTATTGTTAAAATTAAAAATCTGGATTTCATCTGAATTAACTGTTAAGTTTAAGTCTCTCAGTCTGTATGTGTGTGTGTGTGAGTGAATTTCTAAGTTTGAGGGTCTTGCTTTAGGTGTCTTAAAAACATATGAAATGGATGATTCAGGTCAAACCCGTTTTCAGATTATTTTGCTAACACAATACTTTTCCCATATACCTACAGTATAAATTATAAATGACGAAAACAACTTTAAGCCACAAAAACTTACCATTGAAGACAAGTCTGAATCATTTCCCTCCAATTGATTCCTAATGCTTTCTATCTCGTCTTTGAGAGCTGTAAAATTATAATTTTTAGGTTATAATTTTATAATTTGAATACATGCTAAATAAAATTTATTGTTTTTATTTAATTTAAAATAAATATTAAAAGAATACAACATTATCTTAAATTATTCATACAATTTTAAGAACTTAAAAGTTATAGAAGGAGCGACAAGGCCCAAAGCCAAGGGAGGTGTTGCTTCCTTTGACAAAATAGTTTTCAGCAACACTACCTTATTGTCAAAGAGTCAGACCTGAAAAATGCAATGCATTTAGTACTACTTCAAACCAAATTTTTCTAAAAATATACCTTAAATTATGAAGAAAAAACATTGTCTACCGATCCAGAGTAGAGGCCTTCACACGATTGAGCTTACTTAATTTTTTTTGTAAAAAAATCAGTTTTTTTTAAATAAGTGGTTCCCTGTGAGTCGTGTGCAAAACGTAAAGAGAGCATTTTTGAAAGCTGATGAAATTTACATAAAATAAGTGTTAAATCATCAAAATCAGATGACTACAACCAAAGTTATGGCTCTTTCAAAAACACCAACAAATTTTTATTTTATGTAAAGTCAGCGAATTTCTGTGAAAAAATATTAACTTTTTGTGATTTTTTTTTTGGCCATTTAACAAACGTCATAACTTTAGTTGTGGTTATTCAATTTTGACAAAAAAAACTCCACCGTTGCATGAAACCACTTAATGCAAAAATACTATAATTTGTGTGATTTTCTAATATTTTGAGCAAGCCCATGCATATGAAGGGGTCCACACAGGATAGGCTGACTATGCTATTCCTTCATAATTTAAGGTATATTTTCAGCAAAATTTGGTTTGAAATAGTACAAAATGCATTGCATTTTTTAGGCCTGGCTCTTGCACTATTAAAGGTATGCTTAGCTCCCGTTCTGTAAATGGTTTTGTTTCCTTACAAGTTTTGGCTTGCTAAGGGTCTGGCAAGGACAGAATTGTCACTGCTCTAAAAAATAGGATCAAAGTGTGAATCATAATTGCCTTGATGAGGTCTATCTATAACAAGGGAAATTGTATCATTATTTTGAACAATTATTTTCCTGTTCTATCTTAACACCAAATCTAAGAGAAAATCTACTTCTTACTCATGCATGTTTTGATACAGAAATATATTAAAGATAATAATTTTTTACAGATAATATATTCCAGATAATCATTTTTAACTAAACCAAACATTACTTGTAAATTTAATGTACACAAATATAAAATATAAATTAAACAAATTTAACAGAGTTATAGCAGAATTATTTATCAATAACACACATTTAATAAATAAAGTTAATAAAATATATAAAAAGAAACATACTGGTTGGTTTGGGAAATGTATTAGTAGTTTTATGAGATGGCTCGCAGGAAGAACGTATTTCTTTAATTTCACCCAAATGATCTCTCTGAACTAATTTCTTCATTACAACTGGCTTCATATCTTCACCTAGAATTTACATTTTTACTTAAAATATTTATTTTATATCAAACAGTCATCCAACTGAATGTCTAAATAAAATTTATTACTAAAAGGACAAAAAATGTAATTGTAACAAAATAGAAAAGTCATAAGAAAAGTTAACTTGTATTGAGCATTTTAATTATAATTAAAACAAGGTCAAGTATGCTTAGAAAAAGCTGCACGGACCAAGATTAAAAAAAGCAGTATAAATAGTATCAAAAAACAAAAAAAACTTGCTTCTTGCATACTTTACTTCTGAGCATTGTTGAAATTAGTTGTCTGTTCTCACTAAACATTCTATTTGTTTAAAAAAATCAGATACGGGTATCTCATAACTTTTCCTCGCCCCATCAAGATTCGCTACACTCATTCTCATTACTTTAGACTAGATTCGCTCATCCTTAAATATAATTGCTATACAAATAGCAAAATTTTTAATGCAACTCGTTTTCAGACTCTCTGTGCTCGTCCTCAGATCGTAAATACGATAGTTATATTCCCAGTAGTTACCCATCCAGACATTGACCTCACTCAATGCTGCTTATTTTTTATGATCCAACGGAACCAGTAGATGTACTTCCCATATTGCAACAAAATTTAGTATACTTATATATTAAATATAGGGATATACTTGTCCCAAATTTTAACTCACTTAAATTATTTTATGATTTTTCACAATTGTATAAAAAACAAACAAGTCATTTAATAAAAATTGAACTAATGCTGATAATGAGATGAAACTTGCACATATGTAAGTCTTATATATGAATATATGTGTGCCAAATCTCAAATTGAACAGAACATTTTTCCGTGCTTTATGAAGTTTTGAAATTTAGGCTGTCATAATTTCCGATAATGTAGTTAATCTCCTTATTTCAGTTCCTTTAAAACTGTAGTTTTAAAAAATCATTTGCAAAACATTATAATCAGTTGACAGCGTGGGACAATAATGGAGGGAGTCCTGGAACAACAGAATCGTATACAACTACAAATTTCATATCGGACCAACCTCATTGGTTCCTCAAAACAATTTCCCCATCCTGTCAACTGATTGTAACCATTTGTTATACTATAGTGTCAAAGTAGGTAACATAAAAAATCAAATATACTTTACCATTTCGATTACCTTCATCGTAAATTCTCTGAGAGCCCTAGAATAATACAATTTAAAATAAGTAAAATCAAAGTGCAAAAAGTGTTAAGGTAACCAAGGAACTAAGCCAAGCTACCGAATTAGCTATTCAATTTTAGCTTTAGAGACCTAAATTGAATTTCTATTTTTTTTTTCTAAGCTTGAACTCATAGGGTCAATTATGCCTCTCCAGAATGGCACTCTATTGATAACCCCTAGGGTTTATGCACACACTGCACCTGACTAGTAACCAGTCCGTTAAGTATACTTTTCTTAGTCCTATTAGCTACTCTGATCTCATTAGTCTCATCTAACCTGATTCCTAATAGTTTTACCAATCTTACCACTTCCTGTAATCTCACTAGATGGAAAGGATCCAGACTTGTCTCAAATAAAATCCAATGCTGCATTTGGGTAACAGCCAAAGGGAACTGGCCTTGAATTCAAGACCTTCAGAGAGAACGATAGTAGGGATAGCCTTGTATAAGATTTTCCTTGGGTAGATTTGAACCCTTGGCCTCCAGTTCATAAGGCAAACACTCTTCCACCGGGCTATCAGCCTCAGAATATATGTAATTATGATTGGTAAGTAACCCATTGCCTATTATATTTTACAAATTTATACAGATTTTTTCCAAAAGAATAGCTAATAAGTCCATTCAAGGTTCCCAAAATTAAAAATGTTCGAAATAATTTAATTACATAATAGTATGAAAAACTAATAAAATTTAGATGTACAAACCTTTGAGTAGACATTGTGTATAGAAGGCTCAGGAGAAGATGGAGAAGGTTGTTTGTTACCAAATGTAGTATAAGTCATAACAGCCTCACCAGCTGCTACCCAGGCATTTCTAATTCTCTCAGGCATTTTACACCACTTATTGTATAACTTCCATGAACTTTCTTCTACTACTTCCCCAGCTACAAAATAAATTATGAAGTAATTTTTGAAGAACTTAAAAATGCAGTTAAGCGCTGACTTCAGAAGAAACATAGGCTACAATTTTTTCCTTTTTTACTATTAAATTTTATTAAGAGGTGAAAACAACGGAGACACTGATTGAGATGTCCAGTGTCACATTACATGCCTCAAAAAGGGGCTGGAAGTCCTTCCAACCAAGAAGGCAAACCTTACTCAAAGCCTTCCATTCTGGTGATGATATCTCAACTAGTGGTTTACTCGAAATGTCTGTAAAGGATCACTAATATTGTAATAACACTGTATTGCTAATAATGTTATCGTGTGGGTTTTCAGAAATGGAGGGACTTGCCCTCATCACAGAGTCCCTCTATTTCAGAAAAATATCTCTTCCTCCTCCATAACTAATAATAATAAATAATAAAATTGTTTATTTCCATAAAAAATAAAATACTAATACAAAATATTTTTTACAATGTTTGATTATTTAAAAACATATTGTACAAATATATTTATGTTAAATTAATAATTTAGCGAGGGCCCTCAGTAGAAGTTAAAACTCCTAGAGCGAGGGTCCTGTCTCAAGATAGTGCACATTTATTATAAATCATTTTTCATGTATATCAATGTAATAAAAATTATTATTTATGTTAGTTACATTTTGATAATTTATTTGAAACATATATTTATTTATTTATTATCTCAAATTTTTCATAAGGACTACTCATAAGTTTAAAGAATATGAAATGCTTTAGATACTTTCATTAAAATATTGGTCAAGAAGGTATCCAACCTCATTTTTTCTTTGTAAATTCAATAATTTATTGTTTAACTAGAGCTCTCACCTTTTCTCTATTCATGACTCAACTATTCCTATTATCAACCATTTCAATCCTGAGTCAACTTTTATGTAATTTATATAACTTAATTGCATTATAGATTGTTGCTAGAAAATATTATATTATTTTTAAATTTAAAAAATCATCAAAATGCAAACTCACTTCTAGAAACATGTTTTCCTTGAGCATTTTTCCAAAGTAGAAAAGCCCACACTTGAGGTTTATCTTCAATATAAATGTTTCTAAAATTTGATTTTCTAGTACAATTTGGTTTATGCCTTGTTAGATCCTCCACAAAATGGTAAACACTGTGACAACCTCCACACACAACAACATCCACTTCATTCATCTCCTCCTCTGCAGCTGTGTAAAAAATCAAAGATTTATTATTACAATAATATATATATATATATATAATATATATATATATATATATATATATATATATATATAATATATATTATATATAAATATAATTCTCCCACAGCTCAACTCAGGTAATCGGTCAGTAAATAAAGACAAATTTCACTTAAGCCGACGTTTCGGTAACTTTATTACGCTACCATCATTCAGGGCGAACTAAAACACAAATTACATAGACTATAAGTAACACAGTAAAATAAATACAAGAATAAATCATGAAACAACAGATAAGAGAAAGAAATAAGCTTACGTGAATAACTAGAAAAAAATATAAAATTATAACATCACTATCAATTTCAAGAAAACAAATGAAAATTAGCAAGAAAATATAAAATTTGACAGGAGAGAAGTGCGCCTCTAGGTGGCGAAAACTTGAACTAAAATTAAAGATGTCGGACGGTTTTGAACGGGCCATAAGAGTAAACACTAAACCAACTGTAAAAGATGTTTATATGGTTCGCTGATTCTAGAAACATCCGACCTATTGTTCATCGCATTATGATTCTGGTTGATGTAGAGCATCTCTAGAATTTTCCTCTTCTGTGTGTCTTGTTCCGCGCGCAAAACTTTTACTTTATCAGGCTCTAAATTTGCTCTATGTTCAAGATCAGTACAGTGACCTGCCAGGGCTGTATTAGCACGATCTCCTCTGTCAATGGCGTTCTTATGGCTATTTTTGCGGGTGGCGTATGTGGTGGATGTTTCGCCAATATATACCTTATTGCAATCCCGGCAGCCAATTTGGTATATAATATTAGATCTCTTGGAGACAGGTGTTTGATCCTTAGTCCTCGTAAAAAGGTTACCAACTTTTCTGATTGAATACTTAGCGTAAGCCGTATTAGGTGTTGAGCATCTAAGTACTCCCACAAGCTTCTCGGTTACACCTTTAATATACGGTACTTTGGCGTAACTAGTAGGGAGGGGTCTAGGTGGGAGAGTATGGTTCGTATTCTCATTAACGCGACGCAGTAAGGAATCGATCGTTCTAGTTGGGTACCCGTTTTTATTAAGAGCTGCCCTGATGTCTTTTCTGCCTTCAGCTACATATTCTGGACTGCTCATATCAAGAACTCTCTTTATAAAATTTCTAGCAACATTTAATTTCATGGATGGAGGGTGTTGAGAGGCGAAATGAAGGATTCTTCCAGAGTTTGTTGGTTTTTTATACCATTTAGTGGATAACGTGCCGTCCTCATTTTTTATTATTAGCATATCCAGAAAAGGTAGAGAATTATCTTTAGGTAACTCGATAGTAAACTTGATTCTCTCATGGTAACTATTGAAAGTATCCAGGACTAGGTCTATGAGATGTATAGGTAGGCAGAGGATCATGTCATCCACGTATATCTTGCATAGTCTAACCTGAAGTTGTAAGGAGTTAAAAGAAGTAGATATTACGTCCTCCATTAACAGACTTGCTAAACTGTTAGACATAGGACTACCATAGGACATCCATAGATTTGTTTGTAAAAATTCCCTTGAAATCTAAAATACCTAGTTGCACTAGTAAACTCCAAAATTTCAATGAACAGGTCAATAGGAATGTTTGTGAAGTTATTAATTTCATTCCCAACGTCGACGATATATTATATATATATATATATATATATATATATATATATATATATATATATATATATGTATATATCGAGGTAGAATTTTGTCCCCTGGCAAGTGTTACCTAAAGTAATATATAAACCAAGTAGGGAAATTTCAATAATAACCCATGCGAAAAGTTCTGACATGCTTGATCAGCTGATAGCTGGCTCAAAATAATAAAAATAGCTAAAATTGCAATAAATGCGTATGAGCCCTCTAAGATTTATCTTTTTTGTGTTCTATTTTATTGCCAGCACTGAAATTTAAGGTGAGTTTTACTTGTTTCTTGTTTTTGAACATTATTATGTACGCGCTGGTTTAAAATTTTGTATTAAATTGTGTTAAATAATTGTTACAATCATTTAGTTAAAGAAAAAAGAAACAGCAGTAAATGTATATTACATGTTTTTTTAAGGTTTTTATAAATATACAAACGAAAGCTTATTGCCTTAAATGACTTAAAATTATGATTATACTCAAAAACCTGAGGTTAATTATTCTTACATTACCAATAAAAATTAATATTAGAAGGAAAAAAAACTCATGTCACTTGCAAAACATAAAAAGTTGAGTTGTGCACACAATAATATTAGCTGCTTGTTTTAAGCAATTTAAAAAATCTAGTATTTACAGAATCACTTAAACCTTTTTATAAAAATTGTATATTGAAAAGTAAAAAGCAACACAATATGTATTGCTTATTTTTTGTAAGGATTTTCTAATGGGCGCACCCATAAGAAAATTTGAGCCAACTCCCTGGTGGACAAAATGTGAATTAAATGCCATGTCTGACAGAAATCATGTTTGTTTCCCTACTTGGTTTATATATTACTTTAGTGTTACCACAGGGTCATGTCTTCACACCCTATAGGGTCATACATACCTCTCATCCTTTTTTCTTATATTTAATAAAAAATAGTCAACACTGTTTTTATAAAACAGCTTTATAACTAAAATATTTTTTTTAACAATTATTACCTTTTAACTGATCCATTTGAATCTGTGTGTTTGTTTCTTCTTGCTCTTCCCCTTTATCATTAGAATTATCCTCTTTATTCTCTATAATATTAGGTAACATTATGTCACCAACATTTTTCTCAACATTGTCACCCTGATCAGGAGTAGCATGCTGCATAACACTATCTTGTGAAACATCTTGTTCCATATGCTGCCCAACTAAGTTACTCATTTGTTGAAACAGATCGTCTGTTTCTTTTACAGATTCGGTTTTCTCGATGAGTAAACTAGTCTCCTCGTCATTCAGAGGATTGTCAACTTCCATCTCCATTTTCCCAAAAAATGCAGTGTCTAAAAATAAGACAGTAGATAAAATTTTACAGTAAAATACACATTGGTGTTTCAGGCCAACCCATCAATACACATGTTTAAATAATTTATTTTAAATTATTCATAGAACCAACTGGTTTTGTTTTTTTATAATATATCATCTATCAGTTTGAGTTTTGTTAGATTAATTTATTTCATGTCAGAGCTTTTGCACAAGCAGTTCTTGGCATCCTCAGGGAATAATAATTAGCTTATTACTATTATTTAAATTAATTATAAAAAATAATTATTGTTTTGAAAATTATTTTCGAACAGATCTCGATGATAGGTAAAATGTGGTCATTCTAACCTATGAGCATTTAAGAATAAAGTTTCAATCCTTCGATTATATTCTGATCTGTAAGCACTCTAAATTTTGTGTTCCGCTAAACCCATATTTTTTTTTTAACGGATCCCGATGAAACTTTAATGGTGGCCATTCAGACCTAACAGTAGCTTGAAGTAAAAGTTTTGTCAAGATCTTTCAAGTATATTCCGAGCTATGAGCATTCATGAAAATATGTTTTACACTTATCCCCAACTGTTATTTTAGCACTGATCAAGATCTGACCTTTTTAAAATATGATTACTCTAAGTATAAAGTTAGGTCCAGATCCTTTAAGTAGTTTTCGAGTTATAAGCAATCAAAATTTTCAACTTTTTATAAAGATTTGCCTAGTTATTTTATTTATTAGTTATGTTTTTAATTTTTACTTTCCCTCATTTATACTGTAGGTGTATAGGAGAAGTAGTGTGTAAACCAGGATCTCACCCGAATTATTCGTGTTAGGTGTTTTAAGACGTCGAGGTTTTCACAAAGTTGCCTGTCTGAATGAGCGTGTGAGGTTTCTGCTATCATCGTAGCTTCCAGGGTATTAATGCTATTAGTTGAAACTTGGTAAAAAAATAATCATTGAGTCTAGTTGTGCTATCCATAATTTTTTTAAGACACCATTAATGACTTGGCAAAAATTTTGAAAATTCATACAACACACAAAAATGTTTGAATTGGTTCGAGATTTAGAACACTAACATATGTTGTTTTCTGTTTTTACAATTTTTTAAAAAACGTACACAAGTCATTTGATTAAAATTAAACTAATGCTGTTATTGAATTGAAACTAGGCACATATGTTAGTTGTATTTATTGCCACATGAGTGCCAAATCTCAATCCAATCTTATCATTTTTTTAGGTTTTATGATTTTTTTGAAATTATCATATGGTTATTGACGTCATAAATAATTATTTTTCAAACAGCCAACTAAAGTGGTAGATTAATTTTTCAAAAAAATTTTAACTCTATAGCATATATGCACTAGAAGCTATGATGATAACAGACACACACACAGAAAACATTGTAAAAACCACACAGGAGGTCTTAAAAACACCTCCTTTTGTTTTATCATTTATTATGATAAAACAAAATAATATTCTTTTATTTATGTCTACATCTCTAAAGATGGCAGGTACTTCATTTGTCTAATTACATGGATCTAGTATCAACTCACATATCATGAGCAATAGATGTAATTAATGTAGAACATACAGTGGGGTGGGGGCAGGGGACAGAGTGATACAACTCACCCGAAATAAGCTGTTCAAGACAGGCCTGTTTTTTTAGTTTGCCTTTTCTCCACTGGAGCAGGTCAGTTCACCTTGTCCCACGTATATAAAATAATTATTTCTTTATTATCAAGATTAAAATTATTTAAAGGGATTTTTTATAATGTTAAAAATTGATGTAATGTAGAAATTCATACAGTAGGGGTGGGGGCGGGGGACACAGTGGTCCAACTCCCCCTAAATAAGCTGTTTTAGATGGGCCTGCTTTAAGTTCACCATTAGAGGCAAGTCGGTTCACCTTGTACGGAATATATAAAATAAATATATCTTAATTTTCAAGATTAAAATTATTTAAAAGGATCTTTAACAATGTTAAAAATCGTATTAATTATTTTAAATGTAAAATTTTGTGTAAAAAATGTGTTATTTTTAACTAGACCTAATATCATGATAACCATGACATGCAGAAATGGAAATTAATTTGTGTGATTATTGCTTTTTTATTTATTCTTTTAATGGAAAAAATGCTAAATTCATCTTATTTTCTAAACAAATAATCTTATAAACAACTAAAAATGTTCAGCAAAGGACCCCGCAAAATCCTTATGAAAAATGGCTCTCGGCTAAATTCGCTGAAACTTTGCATAAATACTAAACTTAACATGCTGATCAAAAGTGTCAATGGGCACAACGCTCCATCTTCAATCCTTAGCCTTGTAAGGCCACTTAAACTTACTCCATCAGGGCGGTGTTATCAATATTGATAACAGTGGCACAAGGTGAAAACTAGTTCATACGACTAGCCCCTGTCTTAAGACTACCTCAAACCAGGGAGGTGAATCACTGTGTCCCACGCCCCCACCCCTACTGTATGAATTTCTACAACACTTTAGATGTAATCAATAGACAGTCCACTAATAAAAATATTTTGAAGAATTTAATTAAACGAAATTAAATAAAGAAATTAAACGTCTGTTATTAATGTTAGAAGATATTCTACAAGTTGATCATAGAATTCTTTCTCTCCCTGATATTTGACGGGCTGTGAAGTGATTAAAACTAAAAGTAATAAGGGTGATGAATACACAATAAATCTAATTAAACTTTTTAATGACTATGATAACATAAGAACGATACAAGATCTCAGACGATGTGAATTAGAACCCCTATTCTCTTACCCTAAGTAAGAAATACTCAGGGTAAGACAATTGTTGAGGGTTTCAGTTTCAACCTTGTGATCAATCTCTTATATAAGAGTTAAATCAATTCAGCATCATTAAAAGATGGTAAAGCAATAAAATATACTGCTACAAAGTAGATTTTCTAATCATTTGTAAACAATGATTTTTTATGAGACTTAATTTTTATAAATTATGCTTTAATGAACCAATAAAGGATTGAAAAATAATCGATTTTGAACTAATAATCATCATTTCTTAATGACAAAAAAAAAATAAATACTCATTTTTTTTTCAAAAACTTATCAAAAATTTCAAATGTTGATAAACAAACCGCGATTATCAAAAAATAAAAATATGTCAAAAATATAAAAAATAACACAGGAAGCGTTAAAAAACAGACCAATTTTTTATTATAACTAATAAAAATTATGACTAAATATTTAAATATTTCTTGAAAATTTAATATATCATATCATAAAATAATCCTCGTGGGAAAGAAATATTTTTTCGAAACGGGAACAAATGGCGTTCGTCATTCCACCACAAAAAATTCCATAAAATTAAAATCCAATAAACCACAAACCAACCAATAAAACTTAAAACTAATTGTACAAAATTGAATATTTTTAAACAATTTTAATTACTAAATACTTACTTTTAAAGGATTTGACAGCAAATATTTCGTTATATAAAAACTTTTTATGAAATTTATTTCGGTCTTGCTACGGGAAGCGTCCCCTTTTTAGGACATACGGTGGCGCACTCGTGACGCAGTGCGGATGTTTGGGTGAACTAGTTAGCGCCTTTTTACTTTATAAATTTGAAAGTATCTTAAAAAAAGAGATTTTTTAAATTTTCTTTTAGAATAAATTATATTGCTAACAAAAATTGTAGTCTTTGCTATACAAGTAAAATGAGAGAATATTTCTAGTAAACTCTAGCGTTAATTTTTCGCTGTTAACTCCAGCACAGTGTTACTATTAATTAAACTTGCTTTATAGGCCTTAAAGAAAGTTTAGTTGGATATTTTTTAGTCATTATTATTCTTTACAACGGTAATTAAGAAAACACAATCAAAACATCAATAATAATGAAATAAATGGTAGAAATATTTGTGATGAAGAAAATGTCTAAGAATAAAACATCATTAATTCTACCTAATGTACACAAAACTTAATTAATAAATTTTTTTGCATCCGTCAACATTTTTGCTTCCCCTTAGAGAGCAAAATATTTGTGATAAAAAAAGTAAGAGCAAAATAGTAATTATTTTGATCATAGAATCGAAATATGAAAGAAAAAATATGGGTAACAATTTTAAATTTCAAAGTTAGGTGTTCTGTAACTAACAACGCCGAACATTCATTGGGTCCATAGACCCAAATGGTCAATGCAAAAAAATAAACTTCACTATACATAATGGAGATCCCCCAAGTTTAAAAAAGGGGGAGGGGAGACTTTTAGACCACACTGTATACTTTATTTAATATACTTTATTTTTAATATTTAATTATATTAAAAATGTGTTGTAATTTGATTGTTTTCTATAAACTTGGTAAATAAAGTTTCTATATAATTTATTATAATACCAAAAAGAAAACAAAAGATACCGCTTGGACAACACATTTTTTTCTCTCTCCAGTAAACATTACAAATTGGTATTCTTCGTAATAATGTTGTTGGTGAAATAGTCTAAAAATCTAGACACTCGGCTGAAATCAGTTGAGGAAGCAATAAGGCTGGTCTGATTTGAAATTGAGGGCACGGTTTTACATCCAGGAATAACCTCATTTACTTCCTCGCATTATTTTCCCACACTGTCAACTGATTCTAGCCGTGTCTCATACTATAATTTTATAGTTTGTATTCTCTCACTCTTTCCCACCAATTGTATTCTAGCTAGGGTTAAAATTGAACCCTATCCTAGTATCTGCACTCTCTACCTGCTCCGCTACTCTATTCCCAGTGCTTCTTCTCTGTGTCTTCCTGTATTCATGTGAGGCTTTAACCATGAAGTCTCTTGTACTAATCTAAATATGTGTACAATCTATTTTTGGTAATCACTATATGCCAATGCTTTTTAGTTTGATCTAAAATCCATGTTCACTCAAGTTTATTTATTGACGTGCATGGTGTCTCTATTCTAATAGGAACCAATGTTTTATGGGAATGAAGCATTCATTTATGTTACTTTAACCAATTTAATGTAAAGAATACTTAAATAAAGTGAAAGCAATTAAGATAGTTTAATGAGTTCATAGCTTGCCAACTTATCAATTAGGTTGACGACTTAAATATGGTTCATACCAATCCCACCTTCGGGATGGCTCAGTATTTATGCAACAATAGCATTCCTTCCCTCCATGATTATATGTGGGGTGTCAGATAAGCAAAATTAAAATTCCTAAAATGTAAAATATTTCATCTGCTCCTTATGTTGTAAGCTTTATTTACAGACTCATTAACTCACACTGTAAATGCCATTTTCCTCCCTAAGAAGTGTAAGTAACAGCATATCGTTTAGGAAGACAAATCTCAGATTTATATTAGTTAAATAGGAAATCAAAGTGAGGATGGTACGATATGTTTGCCTGTTTAACCAACCTTGCATCTCCTTCTCAAATTAATGCCTTTTCTGCTTTGGCTTTGTCTTCAAATTTTGCATGAACTGCAAAATTTTCATTTATTGCTTAGACACAAATTAACTCACATAATGCAACTTTTGCATTTTTAAACATTTGTTGACTATCTCTAAATCTCCTGAAGATAAATTAAGTTTTTTTTTTATAATTATTATGTATAGACTATCCACATAATCTATGAACTGAATCAGCATTTTTTCAATTTGTACTCCATCAACGATTTCTCAAAGACTTTTAATAAGATAATTCTTCTTGTGACGAAGTAGGGGAATAGTAGCCTTCAAGGGTGTAAATGTTGGTTTACACCATTAAAGGCAACTATTCCCCTATTTTCTTAAACTATTATAAACTAGGATGCTTAAACCTTTCCAGAGAAAGCTTTTTATGCTTTGATAAATCCAACAAAACAAACAATCAATGAATACAAGAGCCACTTTCTTTCTTCAAAGTAATATGAGCCAACTTAAGTTAACATGAGAACTTAAGTTAGTGATGATAACAAGATGATTGACTCCAAAAAACGATTTAGGTTTTAATATTTAGTTTATTGGAAACCATAGAATTTAAGTTTTTCTCAATCAATGTAGAATTTTACAAAGAGGATTTTAAAAGGTGGTAGTACAAAATAAAAGACAAATAAAACACAACATAATAATAATTTTGATAATGTATTATTTATACAAACAATTTATGTTAATAATACAAACAAACAAAAGTAAATCACAACTTAAAAATTATAAATAAAAAGAATTCATCCTCTTTAAAAAAAGAACACTCAAGCTAGGCTTGAAACAAATATTACTGCATTCATAGAGTATTAACTCAAACATTTTAGAACTATTGTTAGTACAGACACTTCATTTAATTTCTTAAAAACTCTTAAACTTGCTCAAACTTAAAAACTAATGGAATTTGATTAAGGGGTTTTTATTTAATTAAATTCTAGATTAAGATTTTTGAAAGATACTAAATATTAGCCGAACTACTCAGCTATCAATATCTACAATTATTGTAATTTTATGGCACTAATGATGACCTTACATAAGGTAGAGAGAGCTTCGCCAATTAATTATTTTATTGGAGAGACTCTTTCCTTCATGACGACTTTAGTTGTGAAGTTTTATTCTATCTCAACTAACTTTCTTCAAGTTTAAATGTTATAGATACATTTATAGGAAAAAATTATACTTATAAGGTACTTATAAATCATTAAAAATTAAAAAAAAATACTTAAACGACAATAACTTTTTACGTTTAAATAAATCAAAGCAAACTTCCCACAGTTTTAAAGAGACAAAGCATATTTTTACAAAATATAAGTAATAGAATAACAAAAGAAGTTAAAGAGAAAGAATCAGCTGCCTTGAGAGTCTTCCAAAAATCAGTCAACATAGTAAATCAACATAATAATTCAATTGACTACCTTATTTTCAATTTATGAACTAAACTTCCATAGGATAGGTCAAAATATACCAAATTTTTGGCAGACCGCCAATTGATGGAAAACAAAAAGTATTTTTGTAAGAATAACAATAAAATATTTTTAATTACAGCATTATATAAATAGAAAGCAAAAAGGATTTCTAATTATTATCTATGATTTCAAAAATAAGATACACATAATTACTATATCATACAGTCAATAACAGGTAAATCTGAGTTTTGATATGAATGCAGTAATAAAGAGCAAATACAGGTCATTTACTAAGAGGAAAAAATTGACTGTAACAACTTAAATGTACGTCAGTGACAAGGCCTTAAACAAAACAGCTTTGAAAGCTTTAATACATATGAGTGAAGTTATACAAATTGCAAGTAGTTAAGTATCACAATAATTTTACGGTTAGGATTTAAGCTAATGACAGACATACGTCACATAACTGCAGTCATATTTTCCATATAGTAAATGGACCTTAATAACTTTTATACAAAAATAATTAATAATAATAAATTTACATTTAACAATGACAAGTCAGTTGGAGAAGTACAATGAATTGAGGAGTGTGTCGATTTTAGTGTATTCTTTCGTATAGATAAAGGTAAGCTAAATCTTTCGGTGGATTTTCTGATCTGGCAACTTTTTCATCGTTGAATATAGTCCAGGAACCATCTTTGAGAATGTGACACACATAGTGTCCGACCATAGAACTCTTTCCCATATGTGATATAAATGCTTTCAGTCTGTAATCTGAAAAAAAATAATGGAACATGTATCATCAATTTTATGTAATGTTAATGAAATTCCTCATTAATAAAATTGTATTTTATAAATGAGGAAAAGTAATTAAACGTTATTTTTACTAGAGACTAATCTAGAACTGTGTACAACCAGTTAATAATAAAATATTAACCTACCAAGTTTGTTTATATTATTTCATTTGGACTTCGACGCTCATCAAAACTACCAATAAATAGATTATAATTACAAGTCTAAACAGTAATTACCAAGTTTTGGTAATACTTGGAATTATAATTCTATACAAAGCAAGTTCCACAGATTTTTTCACTTCTTGGCCCGGCTCTAAGTATCTCAACAACAGAATTCAATGTTACACTTACTGGATGATCCATCTCTAAAAACAGGTTTAGAAGGTGTTGCTTCAGGCTGGTCTAACTCAGCAGAATGACTAAATATCCAGTCTCCAGCTCTTTCTAGATTATTATCAGTTGCTTTAAGAGCTTTGGTTGCTTGTACTTGAGTAAAGCCCATACTCATTAGCATAGCAAGCCCATCTTCATTAGGTATAAAACTATCTACACCTTCTGCAACAAAGCCCATATTTTATTAATTTATGGATAAAAAATTTAGATAAAAAATTTCCACGACTTTACTTGTTTGTTTCAGATGGCTGTAAAAACTATTTACTTCAGCCAGGAAAACTTAGGTCCATCCTAGGAAGGTACCATAACTTTGATTTTAATTTGTGAGTTTTTTTTTAAGAAGTAGAATAAATAAATAAAATAATTCCTTCATTTCACAAAACATATTATAAATGTAATAACTATTATAGATAGAATAGAATTGAATATCCGAATATATAATATAGTATAGAATAACCATACTGATCAGAACTTATAAGAAATAACATTTATATCTGATTTAATCAAGAACATCAGTTCTTGTTTGGAATGGTTTCTAGTTTTTGATTTCTCAAGACTTGAGCCACAGACTTGGTAGAGGTATTGTTAGACACAGAACACTAAAAGCTAGCACTAAAAATCAATTTAGCAAACCTTTTTTTCCAATAATTTTTGTTTATTCAAAATGAACACCACTTTGAGACGCTATATTGAATTTTATCGAAAAAATACTTTTTATTCCAATATTTATCTGATCTGGTTTGGCCAATACCATGTTTACAATAAAAGTGCAGATAAATCCACACCCATCCCTCATTTTTATTTTTTTATGTGCAATTGTTGAAACATGGAAATTCAATGTAAAAGTTAAGTGTCACATTTTTTAATTACAGTACTTCCCTTTCTATTGTAGAAGATAAAAAATCAAAAATCAGTATCATATCTTAATAAAAATAAATATATAGCCAAAGCTTAAATACAAATAGGTTTGAAAATGTTTTTGAAACACACAAGAGTATAGTAATATAAAATTAAATTATGTAATTAGGCTGTAAAATATTTTATTGCCGAGGATATTATTAACAAGCAAAGTAAGTCATAAATTAACTTCCTAAGCAATAAAATTGCTTTAGAGCCTTGTTGCAAATACAATTGTTTGGGGAGCACAGTCGATAAAATAAATATTTTATTGTATTGTATTAACTAACCACTATACATAGCAGCTGTTAAGTAAAATTTTAAAACCAGCAGACTTATAAAAATGTTGACATTTTTCACTGACATTTTTAAAGTAGATACTTAACAGCAGCGTGAAATATATTGTATAGCAAGCAACACATTTAACATATTTACATACACTTTGTATTAAGGCTAATTGTATTAGACATGTTAAACTGTCAATAGTTTTCACATCAGAACGACATTACCTTTAGGCTGAGTACCAGGAGGTACAAATGGAGCCTCAAAATCAGGATCACACATGTGTTCCATGATCCACTGGGCTGCAGGTTCTGTCCCTGCATTCTTTGTGTAATATATAGCTTTCTTAGCTGCCTCTACTGGAAATCCCATATCCTGTACAAAAAAAGTTATTCACAACTAAGGAAGGAAAAAAGTTTTATCACTTGAGGTCTAACCAAAGAGTGTTGAAATCTCACAAAAATTAAAATTATTTCACAATAAATATTATTTATGAAAATAATTTTGTAACTAAACATGACTAACCAATATTTCTGATAGAATTTTAGAATCAATAACAGGCTGTTGGACAGGTACTGATGGATTTTCAGGCAGCGCTGTTTCACCTGGTTTAAGTTCTCCATGACCTCCTCTGAGAGCACCTAAATCTACCTCCCATGGCATTTCAACCTGGACATAAAACATGTTTTATCAAATAAAAGCTACCATATATAAAACTTAGCATTCCAATCCCTATAGAAAAAGATTTATCTAATTTTTTACATTTTTTTGAAAAAACGTATAGAAGTCATTTGATAAAAATTGAACTAATGCTGATAATTAGATGAAACTTGGCACATATGTTAGTCTTATATATGGCTACATGCGTGCCAAACCTCGAATATATCACAACATATTTCTGCATTTTACGATTTTTCATAATTTCTGATAAATCATTTTTGCGGGTTAATGACATCATAAAAAAATTATTTTCTGGACAGCACAACTACACAAATAGACTGATTTTTGTACAAAGTTTCAACTCTCTAGCATAAACTGGGAGCTACTAAGATAACAGACACGCACGTATACAGAGATACAAATTTGTGAAAACGCAAAGGAGGCCCTAAAAACACCTGAAGCAGATAACTCTGGTAACATCCTGTTCTCGGATTTTATACAAACACAATACATTTCCTACATACCTATAATATGAATGAGGGAAAGTAAAAACAAAAAACCGGGTACAGGGTCCTTTACACAGTGAATACATTTGTTTTAATCTAATAATTATTAAAGTAAATAATAATTATTAGAGGTGAGGAATATTCTATAGAAGGAATTCTAAATATTCTTTTGCAAATGTAGAGGATACAACTCCCCCCAAAAAATGAATATAATTGGGATTAACCCCAATTATAGGAAACACTCTTTATTCCTTTTATTAAGGGAGTGAAAAGTAACTTTTTCTCCCTTGGGAGTGAAAAGTGCTTCTTTACTTTCTAAAAACTAGACAATAAATTTCACATTATACACTGTCTAGTGATTAAATATATTTTGAGATTTTTTTTAAAACTGTTGAAAGCTGGCTTTGTTAGTATAATATATTAATGTGTAGAATGAAACAAACTGTTCTGGTTTTATTCATAATTTATAGGTTCATTTAAATGTATTCTACATACTACTATTTCCTGACATCTTATTACAGCCATAATATAAACAAAGTTGGTACATATTAATTTAAAAACAAGGCTACCAATATTACAAGAAAACTCAAAGAAACCCATTGGACATTTATAGGGATATTATGCATGACTTTCATTTAAAATATAAAGAAAAACAACTTACCTCTACATCAAGTTTTATAGGAACCCAGTCATCTCTCACAGTAAATTTCCGCAAATGGATTAATAAATAATCTGGAAAAGTTGATAACCTAGTAGTTCTGTAAAGAAAAGTAGATATGTTAATTCAATAATGAGTCCTAAATGAAACAAAAATTAAGAGGAAAGGTTTGTTTCTTGGCCCAGATTAATGACTTTGAATCTTGTTCCTTAGGGGAAATCACTCCATCCAACTCAGGTCAATAATTCTGGTGTACCAACCAATTAATCTGATAGAGGCACTTCCTTACAAAATACAAGAATCATTATTTACTTCACTATTTTTATTATTTTACTTTTCTTTTCTTTACTTTTTTTTTATTATTTATTTACACTTTATTTTTATTTATTTATTTATTATTGAGGTGTTTAACACTAAGGCCATCCAGCACCTTCTATATGAACAAAAACAGATTAAATAGGCTAAGGACTACAACTGATGAGGCAGGTCAAAATGATTAAAATTATCATAATAAGCTAAATTAAGTCATCATAGTAGATTAAAGGTACTAAATTTAGATAAACAGGGTTTGTAACAGAGATATTATTTTAAGTGTTTTTGTTTATTATTTCATTTAATATATTGTTTACTGTGTTTTTATTTGTTATTTATTTATTTATTATTATATTATGCAATTTATAGTGGTAATTAGTATTAGTATTTACTGATTAATAATAGTAGTTATTTACTTTATTTTTATTAAATTATTTTTACTTTTTATTTACTTTATTTTATTTTATTCTTTATTACTTTATTCTTTACTTTTTTTATTTCTTTATTTATTCCAGATTATCCCTTTTTAAACTCCTAACAAATGTGGCAAGGGGATTTAATAACAAAATTTTAATTGATTGGTCAAGGACACGGAGGCTCAAATAATATGTTTATTTGAGATCCAGGGTTAATATTTGAATATCCAGGGTGTTATAGTGATATCTAATTTTTACTTTTCCTCATTTTATACTGTAGGTATGAAGGAAAAGCTATTCATATCTAGGTATGAAGGAAAGTATTCATCTCAGGTATGAAGAAAAGTATTCTACTTAGGTATGAGGAAAGTATCATCTCTAGGTTTATGAAGGAAAGTATCATACTCTAGGTTATGAAAGAAAAAAGTATTCATACTTAGGTATGAAGGAAAAGTATTCATACTCTAGGTATGAAGGAAAAGTATTCATACTGTAGGTATGAAGGAAAAGTATTCATACTGAAGGTATGAAGGAAAAGTATTCATACTCTAGGTATGAATTATAATCTAGATAGAGTATTGAATACTTATAGTATTATACTAGAATGACACTCTATGTTAAGAGGTATGAATTCGTACTCTAGGTATAAGAATTCATACTCTGGTATGAAGGAAAGTATTGTTTCCGAAAAATCTAAAACTGGAATTATCCTCCAATATGAAACCTAAATTATCCGATTCAGGTGTGACTAATGTCTAATAGCAGGGAGTACGTTTCCAATAACCTCTTGCATACTTCTTTCAAATATTTCATATCAATCTATCAGTTCTATCTTACTTTATTTTTTTTATATATATGTTAAGACTATTTTATAATAATAAGCCCAAAAATATTTTAGTTTTGAGATGGTATTAAAATTTCTGATTTATAATTATTTTAGAATTCTGCCATTATTTACATTGTATTTATGATATATATATTAATATAAATATTTCATTCAATCTATCAGTTCTATCTTACTTTATTTTTTTATATACGTTGGACTATATTATAATGTATAAGTTCAAAAATATTTTACTCTAAAGACTATTTTATTATAATTATTTTAGAACTCTGTCTAATAAAAGAAATATTACAAAAAAATAAAAAAATCACTATTAATTAATTTTATGTTCATAAAAACTTCTTAATATTAGCACATCGTTACTAAAAATATCATCACATTGCTATTACTACGCCCCTGCAAAAAATAGCATAGGCTACACTACTGAAATGGTTTACCTCGCCTCCTTCTACTGTCTCACTACACTTGACACTAAATATAGTTGCCACAGTAAAAAACACCTTCTTCACAGTCTTGTAACGTAATACACTATTTTTTAAATAAACAAATAGAACGAATAATAACTATAACTCTCATTAATGTGTGATTGACAAAAGAAAATAATCCCAAGGTCTGTAAAAAACAAGGAAAAGAAAATAAAGTTTGAGATAAAACTAATAAACTTACTTATAAGCAGTAGTGTGAGCATTTATAGCCGATGAAAAGAAATTGTCTATATTTTCACTCTGAGAGAAAGCCTGCAAGCACTCTTCTAATTTAACCCTGGGCCTCGTCACTTCTTCTGGCTTACTAAAAATAAAACAACTTGAAATAAACTTTATCTGGTACACATATGTACGCCAAATATACGTTGAAATAAACTTCACTAGCCACAGAGGACATGCATACACACACACAAACATATCCAAATACATGTATTCCTCTATGTCTATAACATCTTGAGTTTAATGTTAGAGGGTGGGGAGGTAGTTGGGAAAGAGATATCATAACTCCACTCTGGGTAGACTACTATCCCAGTCAGTCCACAACACAGGGCTCTCTGCCTTAAAAGTGAAAACATTCCTGTAATTTATCACAGCAGCAGGATGGTCACCAGTTTTGATTGACGGTGAAGTCAATAGTTCATAAATATTTAATCTTAAGTTGTTTATTTAATTAATTGTTTAATACTATTATGATGTTCATGTTGAATCAATAAATTTAAGGTAAATATGAAAAATAAAAAAAAAACAAGTCAGTACAAAAAGTAACAATAAGCCGTGAGGTGGCTGCGAAACATCCCACATTGATGGAAATTCACTATATAAAAGGCAAATTGAAATTAATAAAAAATAATAATACATAAACAAATTGAAGAAACAGCTACCATTGATACTTGCTCTTGGATATGAATATCCCTGAACTGGTTTCAGCATAACGCCATCATTAGCAGGCTGGGCAACACTCGAGCTCAACTATAAGATATATCAGTGAATTAACGTAAAGTTGAGAGCTCGAGTGTGCCGCCGCTGATGATGGCGTTAGCCGAAACTGTTCCAGGTATTCATATCCACGCAAGTTACGAAGTCAGCTGAGTCTTCAAATTGCTTTACTGAGTACGCCTGAGATGATGGTGTTAAGCCGACTGTTCCAGAGTATTTCATATGCCAACAGCAGTATCGAGGTAGCTGATTCTTCATTGCTTCTGATTAGCCTGCGATGATGGTGTTAGCCCGAAACTGTTCCAGGATATTCATATCCAACAGCAAGTAGAAGGTAGTAGATTCTTCTTCAATTGCTTTGATTACGCCTGCAAGCATGTGGTGTTAAGCCGAAACTGTTCAAGATATTTCTATCCAACAGCAAACGTACGAAGGGTGGATTTCTTCAATTGCTTCTGTACGCCTGAGGATTGATGGATGTTAAAGCCGAATGTTCCGAGTATTCATATCCAACACGAAGTAATCGAAGGTAGTGTCTTCAATTGCTTCTGATTACCTGCAGTGATGGTGTTAAGGCCGAAACGGTTCCAGAGATATTACTATCCAACAGCAGTTGAAGTAGGCTGATTCTATCAATTGCTTCTGTCACTTGTGGTATACAACCTTTCTAATTTTAATACATACAAAAACCCGGAGTTAGAAGATCAAGAGACCTGCAAGCAACTGGATTAGATTAGTGGGTCTAAACAGGTGGCAGGATCATCTCCAGGTATCACAACTGATTTAAGTGCTGTTTGTTTATTATCTTACCTGGCCATACTTTAATATATACTCACTTTTGCTTACTATCCTGAGGGGCAGGTGGAGAATTAAGAGGCAATTTCTTTTGTCTCTCTAACTCTTGCTGAGATATGTGTATAGGCAAAGGTAAACAATATTCAGTCCTAGTACAATATCTTACTTTGCCGCTAGAACTGCACTCAAATCTATCTTCTATTTCCATTTTAAAACATTCAGTTGGGTCCTTTGAATCTCTGCTATTTCTCTAAAATACACCCAAAAAGAAAAAAAATATTATCAATAAATACTGTCTATATAGACAGTATTTATTGAGAAATTTATATAAATTTGAGAACAATATTTAAAAGAGAAAAGTAAAGTCAATGTAGGGTAAACACAATGACCTGAACAGTTATCACTGTTCAAGAGACCTTCGGCCACTTGGCCGCAGGTCAAAAAATAACTTTAAAAAAGCATGCTAATAAACTCATAACCAAATTCCCTAAAAAGCCTATAAAAATATCTTCTGAAAATATATATTGAGGTTAGGTTTTGCATGATGATGGCTCTAGTTAGGTGAAAGCGCTTTGCAATAAAGTTTTATTTTGTGGAGAGACTTCTTTTCTTTTATTATTTATCTATCTAAGGTTGTAAATAAAATAAGGTTAGCGAGAGTTATCATTTAGTTAACTATCACAAGATACTATTTCTTTATGTTATATAACTTAGTAATTAATTATGAGGAGCATTAGGCGTAAAAACATGTATTCCACTTATACATGAAAGTTGGTTTAATGGTGGTCTTAAGTTGGAGTACCATCTAACAACGAAAATTACTTTATTAAATGAGCCAAATATAACTAATGAAGGAATGTCGTAAGTAAAACATGATATAATTTAAAAACACTGTGTTAGATTTTAATAGAATTGGTCTATAGATAATAAGGTAAGCCGAATACAGGATCTAATTTAGTTGATGAGGACTTTTTTACATAATTTTAATTAAACGTTTTAAAATACAATTTGAAATGCTTAAGATATACTTGCTAATATTTAAAATTAGTATCTTATGAATAATCGAGCATTAATTAATAATAGAACATAATATTTCGCAAACCGGAAAGAATTGCCAACTTGTTATAAGGAAAATAGAATATTGTTATGGTGGCATCATTACTTAAAGCCAAGTGAAACGACTTTGCTGTTATCAGTTAGGCTCCTTCTATATAAGGTATTATTTAGGTAAATAAGGTTATTATTTACCTGAATATGTGTAAACAAATGAAGTAGATACTCCTGAGCATCCTGCTGGTTTTTAGTTGAGAAGTCAGGGTGATTCCTACCCACCAAGTGTTTAACATAGGGGGCTATGTTTGGTGACTTTGCGAGGTAACTCAGGTTCTGGCCTGATACTGTACCTACCTGATAACAAACCATGACCAACTTTTGACCTGCAATAAATAACAGTATTTTTAAACCTGATCTGAATTTTCTGAACTTTGAAAGCTCATTGGAACTAATTAAGGCCTAGGGGTTATCAGTTACTTTTAATACTAACAGTAATAATACTTTTAATAATAATATAATAATAATAATAATATAAGTTGTGAATTAGGTAAACTTAACTTGATTAGTAAAACTGTAAAGCAAGTTTTTGAGTTGTCAACATTTGATTTATAATAATTTGTTTGCCTGGTTTCAATTCTCTAGCATAAACACACTCAGAGCTACAATGATAACAGACACACAAATAACAACGGACAGCTTGGTAAAAACCAGTCAGGAGGGATAAAAAACACCTGAAGCAAATGATTCAAGTGAAATATTGATTTTAAGCTTTTAGTGCTATCACAATATTTCCTATAACTCTGTAAGACTAAATCCTAGAAAGTTCATGCACAGTTAATCCAATTTTGGGGGATTTTTTATTATTTTTACCAAGTTAGTACAGGAGTTTCCCTACTTGGTTTATATAGGGTTATTATATAGTGGTTATTAGTGGGTTGGGTTATATACTCCTCATGTTATAACTTTTGACATAGTCATGCGACTAAAAATCAGGTGGAAGGTAGATAACATAATGCTTGTAACACAGAAAAAGGGAAGAAAAAAAACCCTACAACTGTATGGGAGGAGGGGGGGACGATATGTCGGTAGGGGTGAGCACTTATGATCTCAATCGCTTCTTATCTTATTATACAAAGCACGCCCACCAGGGAGGTTGAATCAGGGTTATCCTGTGACATCTTCCAATACCGTAGGTATTTTTTCTTTCTGAAGTTGGACACCTGTGTTTCTATTAAGCTGTTTTATCATGTCGAAAGTTATAAGAGATGTATTACTTTAAAATACAGATGGTAATTTACTAATGGATGGTAAATAGAAAACTTACATCTGAGTGTTGAAATCTTCAGAAGGATCAGTTGATAAGGTTCTTAAAATTAAATCCCTGCTGTTGAGGTACCTAAAACAGTTAAGGAAAGGGTGTAAAAGGAATTTTTTACACACATACTACTATGTATGGTTTACATCACTTAAAAAATATTATTACTCCCAAACGATAACATATAACTTAAACAATAACTTAACAATAAAATATTACTTAAAACATTTAAATTATCACAAACAATAAATATTACTCACATTTAATTACTCACTTGAATTAAATATTACCTTTAACAAATCACTCTTAACAATTAAAATATTACTTAAAACTTAATTCTCACAGCAAATAAAATATATCACAAATATTAATTTGACTCACTTAACAAAATTAAATATTACTTAAAACAAATCACTCTTAACAAAAATACTTACTAAACATATTAATTACTACTTAACAAATTTAAATATTACTAAAACAATCATCTTAACAAATAAAATATTACTTAAAACATATTAATTACTCACAAAACAAATAAAATATTACTCACAAAATATTAATTACTCACTTAACAAATTAAATATTACTTAAAACAAATCACTCTTAACAAATAAAATATTACTCAAACGTAATGTTTTAATGTAAATATTACTTAACGTTTTACTCACTTATCGACAAAATCAGGTATAGTGAAGACGACTTGAAGAACTGAGTTTAAATAACATGAATTGCCCATGTTTGACAGGCCAGTGTAACCAGGTCCATACATGGGTTCTAAAGCTGACCCAGACTCAGTTAACGTTGACCACTCACCAATTCTTTGATTTAAATCTACCTCCAACTCAGACATGGATTTATCAGTCTATAAATGTAAAACAAGAATACAGTTCAATTTTAAAGAACTTCAAATCACATCAGTTAATCTTTTCTTATTTCAGTGGAATTTTCATAAGAAAATAATGCATATAAGGTCAATGGAACAGGTGGGTAGTGGCGGAATCAATTTCGCTTGTTTAATAAATAATGAAATTTAATTTCACTGTGTAAAATTATGATTACATAGGAAAAAGGTTTTGTCATTTATCTTTAAGTTTTGAATAAGAAAAAAAAAATTTTACTAAGATTTATTAATTGTTGTACATAGTAAATGTCTTTCTGCAAAATCTTTTGATATAAAAATCTAGTTTGGATTTTCAAATTGGCATAGAGTTACATTGAGCTAAGACAATAGTTTGACTTAGGTATGGAGCATATACCTTAGTGAGTAACTGAATATTGATGCCAAAATGAGCCATGTGCTTAATCAAGTCTGGGTCTTCAACCATATCGTCTTCATCGTAACTAAACACATCCCCTTTGCCATCTTTTGTAATAGTACCAAGTTTAACTGCTAATGGATAACCTATAACAAATCAGGTTGACATTTAAAACTATATAAAATTTTCTAAAAAGAGATATCTGACATAATGGGACATTTTTGAGGAAAAGGAAACATAGCAAGAGTACTCTTTGTAGGTCCTAAAAGGGTGAAACTGACTGATTTTTTTTAAAAGACTCAAAACAATACCTAGAGACAAATAGAGCTGAGCCCTCACTCAAGTAGTTCCCTACTTACTATTTGTAAAAATTTACTTTGTATCAACAAGTATGTTGTAATCTTTTGTGTCACTTTCTTATGATGTGAATAAAAAATTATTATTATTACCTGTTTCTTTGTAATGTTGTAGAGCATGTTCATTGCCACCACTCCCATCAAAGAATTTTCTACCACAAAGTATGGCTCCATCAGTTAAGTTCAACCATAAATTTGTATCCAAATCACATTTAGAACATTTCCATCCACTTGGAGGGATTTTAACACCATTGTCAAGTTGCACTAAGTTTTTAGCATGCCTAAAAAAGTAATAAATATATATATAACACAGTTTTAGAGCCTAAAAATTAAAAAAAATCAAATATTTGGCACTAAAATACTTACTTAGAAATAGCTCTGACTTCACCGTCCCAAGTTCCTGCAGTTGCTTCTACATCTGCTCTCCTGATAGCTGAGTCTAATTCAAATACTTTTTGTACACATTTGACAACCTGTAAGTTAATAACACTATATAGAATTCAGAAAGCTTATATAGCTAATTAGTTGATTGTGGCACACGAAAAACCTTTATGCTATCACTTACATAATAAATAAGGTTTTCATAAGTAGCGACTAAGCCGTTCAAATCTATTTTACATTCCTAATTGATTGTGAATTACATATTTACCTTCCTAGGGACATAAAATACACTTATATGTATTTAGTATTATTATGTATTGTAAATGTGTTGTATTACCTAAAGAAATCTAGAACTAAGCACACTTAAACTATAATTTTGGCATCTTCAGGGTTTGTCTTCTTAAATCATTTTGTTTAAACAGTTTCAATAAGACTCACCTGCTCTGGAAGATTATCATTAGGCCAAGGTATGGTAACAAAATTAGGCATTATGACAATACTGGCAGTTTCAGTTGTTTCAAACGTCTTAGCACTGTCTGGATCGAACCCTCCTTCAAGTCCGATAGCGAGTCTTGTCACCTTTCTTTCAGGTCCATCACCTTGTTTTGAGTCAACCTACAGACATAAAAATAACTAATTGTAATCAAATAAAAATATTTGTTTAAGCATTAACAATAAAGTAGTCACTTAAAATAAATAAACTTTGGCAACACACTTCAAAAGCAAATTATGAAACTAAAACTAAGGCCTTTGACCAATTTAATAGTTTGTGAATGAATTAATACATACTTAGCTGTTAAGATTATAAACTAAATCTATGTCAGTTCTTTCTAAAAGGGGATTGGTCCTATTAACAATTAACAAAGCTTTTTTACTCGTAAAAATTCTATCAAACATCAATAGCTTTAGTTTTGGGCCAAAAAGTCCAAAACACTTTTCACACTTCAGCACTTATTCCACCAAAATAGCAGTCACAAGAGGCAAAATGCCTTGTATTAATGCCTAGAACCCTAAAAAAGTTACCAATTTTTTAGGGTTATATTAGGGTTACCCAAAAAAGTTACCGGTGTTATATGCGACACCCAAAGTTAACTTCACCATGAAAAAGAAGCTCTAGGTACACAAAAAAATTACCCCAAGTTTCATTGATTTATGTAAAACGGTTACACCCTGTATATTTATGTAAGAGATTTTTGTGGATTAGACATTTCACAATATTAACTTAGGAAAAAATTTATCTCCTACCATGACCCCAACTTTATTAGCTCATTTTTCATTCAAAAATGTTGCTTAAAATAAATTGAAATATTATAATATCTTTTGTTGCTCCTCATAGTGCCCAACCTTACAATTAATAAAATGAAATAAAAACACACTTCGATTTTATCTCTTTTGAGATGCAAATAAACAGCATTTCCAGTCTTTTCATAATGATGCTGCAAATATTCTTTTCCAAGCCCATAAAAGGTTTGAAGGCACACGTATAAACCAGTATCACAATCCTGTAAAAAAATATTAATATCATAGAAACAAAAAATAAAAAACATCTAACTTTATTCCTCTTAGTACTATTTTTTTTATTTATCTATTTGCTTACAAAAAATGTTTTGACAAAAGAGTCCCGCCTTGCATATTGGCGCTAATATTTAAAACATCTTAAAAATAAAAATTAAGAAAAGTAAAATTTTTAAAAATAAATAATCTATGGAAAGAAAAGAAAATATATCCTACGACATTTTTTTAAAGTAAAATTAGAATAGTAGAAAAGCGAAAGAATGTATAATTAAAAAATAGAAAAAAAAGATATTTGCTTTAGAAAACATTTAGTTTTGATTGTAAGGTTTTCTGAGCGTGAAAGTAATATGTATTTTTATCTGAGGGCGTTTGACAGTGAGCATTAAAAAAAAGAGGTTAAGTGAGTCTTTTCTAGCTGTGCAGATTGGAGATAATTCATTCCCTCAGAAAATATATTGGTGGTTAAGTAAATACAGTTTAACTAAACTAGAACAAGAGAGAGTCTTATCTGAGTCTTACAGTTCTGATCTTATGAATGGTGCTTCTTATTTGAAGTCAGGCTTTGAATAATGAACAAAAGAGAGTAAGCTTTATGAAACATTCTGCATATGAAGTATGTAGGGCTCTTTCTGTGTCCAAGCTAAATAAGTGGTTCTCATAGGACTAACAGATTTTTTATATTTTTCTTAAAAATGTCAGAATCAAGGATAATTAAAATTTCTGAGCCAAATCTAACCAGTTACGTTTTGTATAAGAAAAACCACTCGTAATCTTTTAAGTTCAATGAACTCTTGTCTAATTGAACTTTGAGAGGCATTGAAAGTTAATTGTAAGTAAGTTAATTAATTTAGTAAGAACGGGAATGAACACAGGGATCAACCCTGAAACTCTCTAAACTGTAAGTTAAAGAAGCAAACCTTTTCGTGTGAACAGTAGTGGTCGAACCCCTTGCCAAACCACGCGTGCTAACAAAGTACATAGTTTGTCAAGAAGGTTACATTCTACATGTAGGCCTCTGGGGTTATTGTCATGAAGATTTAGGTCTTCCGGCGGTGCCTGCATCGATGTAGATAAAGAATCTGAAGTTTCGCTTCCACTGTGGGAGGCATCTTCAAGGATGTAGGACATCATGGATAGAAAGAAACAAAATGCTCTACAAAGCTGAACCCAGCTCCACAAAGCTGAGCATTGTGTTTCTATCCATGATTTCCTACATCCCTGAAGATGTCTCCCACAGTTGAAGTGAAACATTTATCTACATTGATGCGGTCACCCCCAGAAGACCTAAATCTTCATTCTAAATATGATCTATCGCCTCTAAAGTTACATATAGGGGAGATCGATTTATATTTCATCTCCCTAGTTCTAGTGTATCCAACTAAATTCTCTCCGCAAGTTTCTTACAGCGTATTTAACTGGTGTACTTTATACGATTCGTGGATTTAGTATGTGCAAGTATAAAGTAAGTATAAATTTAAAGATTCAACTAGCAAAGAAACCCATCACCGGATTAGATTCAATATGTATGATAACACAGTAAGCCCACGTTCCGGTTGAATCATTCAACATTAAGATGACTCAGGAAAAAAAGTAACATTATCCAACAAAAAACAAAAATGATAAAACTAAGCAGACGATACAATAAGAGTAAATTCATAACAAGGGCAAAATAGGAAATCAATCAATTCAATAACTAATTATGATAATAAAAAAAATTGTAAAAGTTAATACCGGAGAGTCGAAGGAATAGACGCATTCATCTTTGTATATTTTATCACTTCGTGTTGCTTCTCTGATCCTCGATAAGTGAGAAGAGAGAAGTTTAATATTTTCTTCAATCATTAGAGTAAAAAATAGTGAATTATTGAATAAATTAAACAATAAAATAATTAAAAAGATACATGCACAATTAAAAACCCGCACGACACTCACCGCACCGCAAACAAAATTATTACATTTCAGAAAGCTCAACCTCATTACAGCTGTAGTGGATTATACCTAAAAAAAGATCTAATCTTTGGTATTTTTTTGGTCGAAGCTCCCCTTAAAAAAATCCATTTTTTGTAGCTCCTAACATCTCTATTAAAACAGATTTTTATTCGGACTCTCTTGTGTCTAAAAAGGAGTCCCGTCTGTATTGGATTTCTATTTCAAATTCTACTCCTGTCCCAAAAATCATATTTTGCTAAATGAATAGACAATTAAAGTTGTGTTGTAATGTTGGCAACACTTACGAACAATATAAATCAGCTGTTTTCGTCAAGTTCCAAACAGGGAGATCTCAGATCAAGGATGTTGAATAAAGGGGATGACGCACTAAGTCGAATTGCCATTCAACAAAGTGACCCCATCGAAAATCAAAACATAGAGATGAATGCAACACGAAACACACGTCAAAAACCAACTGCACATGCTTGGTACGAACTGCACATGCTTATGATCCTTATAACAGCGCAGGTCTTAAAATTTAGAGGCAAACTTATAACCTAAGGGGAGGTAAGTTTGCTCCTATTTCTCTATCTCACAAACTTCCATGGGGTCAGAAATGTTCCTTAATGCGTCATCCTATTTATTCAACATCCTTCGGTGTGTAACTTTATTTATCAGGTACTCATCTGATGTTTTTACATGATATATTTATTTATATATTTATATTTATATATTTTATTTATATTTTATATATATATATTTTATATTTATTTATATTTATATTATTTTATTTATATATTTATTTATTACATGGTATTTTATTTTAATTTTTTTTTTATTAAAAAAAAATTGTATGTTTTTACATGTAAAATTATTTATAAATTGGGCTCAAAACCCGTTTTTGTGTAAATAAATAAATAAATAAATAAATAAATGATATTTTATCTGGTGAGTGGTGGGGGAAACAAATCAGGTAAAACATCAGGTGTGTCGCTGTAGCACAGCGATATCTTGTTTAAATTTTTGTTTCATACTTATTTTATTATAATTTAGGGAATTTAGTTTTGTTTTGACTTTTGGTGACATAGGGTTTTTATGATTTTTCACAGAATTTAGGAGAACAATTTTTCTTTTACAGTTAAAGTTAAAGTTAAAGTTAGAGTTAGTTAATATGTTAATACTATGATGTTAAATGATGATAAGCAATATAGTTGTTTGAATAATGAAAGGTGAGAAATTGTTTTATTTATAATATATTGACTTAGAAACTAGTAATAGAAGTTCTCTGATTGAAAGAAGTCTCGCTGCAAGACTGCAGCGAAAGTAAAAGAAAAATTTAACATTCTTAGGAATGGACTGAAAGAAAGAAACGATACCGCTGAGTCGTTATTGAAACATTTAGTTTTGAAATTCAATTTTAAATATCTATTTTGATTTTAAAAGTGAAAACAAGTTTTTATGTCAAATTTTAAAAAAAACGAAATAATTCGAGTAATTAATTTTTCGAAGATTAAAGATGAGTATAGATTTCGTTTAGGTCTTTGTTTATTTGCTATTTAGACTCTTAAAGATGGAAAGAGCTCGATCGTCAAGTTCTGTTTCTGAGCCACCGTTGAGATCTGATCGAAAGTACACCGAAAAGGGATGTGAGTACACCTTAACTGTGCTGGTCAAAGCTTTAAAGACTGCATGGAAGGAGGTTGATAGGGTTAAACTTGAGCTTACAGAATTAGCATTTAAGTTAGAGGAGCCAGGTGTGCCGAGTGTTGTGTCAGCAAGTCTAAGTAACCTAAGCAGACTTAGAAATGAAATTTTGGGTTATTTAGACAGACTTCCTGGGCTGATGGATGCACAAGCACCATACTTGGTTACCTCTAAAGAAAAACTAACAGCATTAGATGAAACCCTCAGGTGCTACGGTATGATGCTTGAAAAAAGTATAATCCCTACTAAACTAATGTAGAGAGGATAATACCAGAGGAGGAGGAGTTCTAATATATACTCACAAGGACTTGGGTCAGCCAACTGTCATTAGCCAAATAAACCAACTATCTATTCCTTTCGTATGTGAATTAGCAGCTGTGAAGGTCGGTGACTGCGTTTATATCACTGTATATCGAACGCCTGAACGAGACTTTCCAACCTTTCTCGAAATTCTCTACGAAGCAGTAAACATAGCATATAAGAAAGGAAATAACATCATAGTCGCTGGAGATTTCAATATTGACTTGTTAAACCAAACGAATAAAGATACACTAGCTTTGCTCGATTTAATGAAATCATTTGGTCTTCAAACAAACTTTAAAGACGTCACAAGGCCTAGGAGTAACAAATGTCTCGATAACATCTTTTCTTCTTGGGAAGGAAACTGTGAAATTCATCCCTACAGCTTCTCTGATCTTCAAAGTTTATGGATCAGCACTCAAAATAAAACCAAGAAGAAAAGACAAAAAAAGGTTATCCGCACTAGACCCATTGACGAGACGAAATTAAAGTTGTTTGAGGACAAATTGAAATCACTAAATCTGCAACCATCATCTTTCGTAGAATGTGAGAAAAGTTGGTCTGAGTTCATTAATATTATAGAATTATGTTTTCCTATAGTGGAAACAACTGCCAAACCTAGAAAGAAAAAACTTTACTTTTTTAATGAGGAATTAAAGCAAATGAGAGAAAAACTCAATACATTAACTCATTCAGTAAAGATTTTCAATCTGGTTGGCTGAAAAATAAAGAACACAACTTAGAAACGCTTATAGAAAGGCTCTAAACACATGTAAAAGAAAAAATATATAGAATATGTAAATAATAATGTAAATAATCCTTCAGCAATTTGGAAAATGTTAAACAAGAAGGTGGTTTGGAGGCAAAACAAGTAGAAATAGATTTAAAGCCAGATGAGATTAATAAACATTTTGCTACTATTGCAGATAAGCTTCATGCTAACCTGGCCAAGCCATCTAACTCTACTCCTAGACAGCATCTACAACCACCTCTTCCTCATATTAAATCCTTCTATCTTAATTACACAGACAGTGAGGAAGTTAAAAAGATTACATCCTTGTTAAAGAATTCAAATAGTTTTGACATTTATTACTTTAGTAATAATTTATTAAAAAAATTATCTCTTATATAAGTCCATATTTAAGTCATCTAATTAATAACTGTATCTTCCTAGGTTATTTTCCTTCTTGTCTTAAAGTCAGTAGAGTCATACCAATATATAAAAAAGGTCCTGTGAGTGATCTTAACAATTTTCGGCCCATATCTATCGTTCCAATCTTTTCAAAAATATTCGAAAGAATCATAAAAAATAGACTTTTAAAATTTTTAAACAAAAATAACTTTTTTCATGACCAACAGTTTGGATTCAGAGCGAATCGCTCTACTTATAAGGCACTTCAAACAATAGCAGAAACATTTATGACGCTTTCGAAAACAAAGAAGAATTGCTTGCTCTATCGTGTGACATTTCAAAAGCCTTTGACTGCATTCATTTTCAGACGTTGAAACTTAAGCTGCTGAGTTGTGGATAGGGGTCTCCCTCTGGAGCTCATTATGTCATATCTCACTAAAAGGATTCAACAGGTACACGTTAACGGAAAACTATCTGACGCGAGAGAATTACAGTATGGAGTTCCTCAAGGATCTGTTCTAGGCCCTATTCTTTTTCTTATCTACTGTAATGATCTTCCTGACTTCAGCCATAGGTGCATTAGATTTGCAGACGATACAACGTATTTAATCAAGAACGCCAATAGACAGACTCTATTGAATCAGAAAGATGTAGTTATAAGTAGAGCTAAAGACTGGTTTTCAACCAATTCACTGACACTTAATGATGAGAAGAGTCAAGTGTTGATATTTTCGCTGAAATCGCCAGATAGAGAGAATTCGCTGAAGCTCCTTGGAGTTACTCTGGATTCTCTACTCACCTGGGAGAAGCATACTTCTCAACTGGCAAAGAAGCTATCATCAGTTCTCTTCCTACTCAGGAAATTTCAGAAGTATTGGATGTAAAAACCATGATATCAGTGTACTACGCCTACTTCTTTTCAAGAATGTCTTATTGTGCTGCCTTGTGGGAACCAGTACCAGTGCTCTAAATATTTTCTACTCCAAAAAAAGGCCCTGCGTATAATTTTTAACTTACAATATTCTGAATCGTGTAAGCCCTATTTTAAGAAATTCTCTCTTATGACTCTACCATCTTTTGTTATTTATAACTTGCTTTTATTTATTCACTCGGAAAGTAACCACCATAGAAATATTGATAATCATAACTATAATACTAGATATAACCATATGCTAATAGTACCTCACTGTAGACTTCATAAACTTTTAATTCGCCTAAAATAGTTGCCATTAAAATGTATAACTGCCTGAAGCCTAAAACTCAAAACTTAGAGAGTTAACAGCATTCGCTAAGCAAATAAAAACATATTTGATTACGGAAGCTTTTTATTCTATAAACGATTTTTAAATAATTGTTCTTTGTAATTAAGTTAAGATTTTGACTCAGAGACACAATTGTAATTTTACTTTTGTAATTTTATGTATTTGTATTAACTCTTAGAAAAATAAATAAATAAATAAATAAATAAATAAATAAACCTTCGAATCGTGAACGTTCGTCTAGATCTTTTACCTCTGGTTTTACGACGGCCAGTTCGGTATCGAGTAAGAAGTCTGTCGCATCCATCAAGTTAGAAGCTAAACTAGCTCTGGCACTGGAGAAAAATAAAATAGAAGAAGAGACCAGTCAGGCTAACATTCGGATGCTACTTTTAGAGCAAAAGTTAGCAAAAGAAAAAGACACACTTAATAGATTACGAAAACAGACCATATGTACTTCAGTTTTGGAAAAAAGTTTGAAAGAAGCATCAAGTATAGACGATGTAGAGGCTGTATTAGATCACTTAAACATGGAAGCGAATGAAGTTTCTGAATTACGTGACCTTGTGTTCCCGACCGGTCTACTCAAGAAACAATTCGATTTGAAACGGAACAAGATTGTTTAGATGTTGCATCTGATTGCTGCTATGATAAGGTAGTAACGTCTTCGCCAATCGATAAACTTTTAAAAACTGAGGACGAACGGTCCAGGCCTAAAGAACCTCCTGCTCGAACTCTGGTACTTGATGCGGCGAGTACTTGTTTTCCTGCTGCCTCCACCAGACGACCTACAGAAAAGGCATCTTCGAGGAAACCAGATGGAGCCTTTTGCTCCTACCCGTCAACGCAACAGTCACCGGATCCCACCTTAGTTTTGACCAAAATTCAGGTATTAAATTCGATTGTTCCCCTCCAATATGGAGGGGACAGTTTAAATTTTCCAATTTTTAGAGATACAGTTAGGTCCTATCTTGAAGATGGGATTTTAGGAGAAACAGAAAAGAGGGCGTTTCTAAATAAATTCTTAAAAGGAGAAGCGTTAGAACTGCTTCAATCTAACATAGGGTTATCATATAGGGAAGCTATAGATTTAATTGAACGAAGGTTTGGGAACCCAATTAGAATTACAGAAGCTTGGACAAAATCGCTAATGGAAGGGCCACATTTAAAAGTTGGGGACCCCAAAGGGTTAGTTAGATTTTCGGAAAACCTACTTACTGCTTGTAGGGTACTTTCACAAAGTGCCTTACAAGAAGTAAGTTCTAAAGTTTGTCTGAAAAAAATAGTCTCTCGTCTACCCCAAAATTTTATTACAAAATGGATTTTAGAAATAAAGGAATTGGAGGGCATGAAACAATTCACCATCTGGCGAACTTTGTAGATAAAATGACTTATTCATTGATTCATCCCGTATATTCTCCAAATGTTGATTCGATATACCCTTCCGGATCCGATGTAAGAAAGGTACTTCTGTTAAGGGACTTAGAAACCAAACAGCCTTGCAAGGGCACCTTGTCCACAAGGAGACTTCTTTGAAACCCGACTCCTCTTTCAACTAGTTCCTCGTTCTACGAGCAAGGACACTAATTTAGCAATAGACGCATCAAACTTAATGCCTGATAAAAATGCATGTAAATTTTGCTCCGAACACCATTCCACAGACAAATGTAAAAAGCTCGCAGCGTGCTCGATGCAAGAAAGATGGGAGTTTATAAAAAAGAGTGGTCTCTGTTGGGCATGTTTATCTCGGGGCCACCTTTCTAAATATTGTAAGAACAGACTCAAATGTCAAATGGTAGATTGTGGCAAGCTGCATCCAACGGCGTTCCATCCTTCAGATAAAGATCAAAAACGAGGGGCAACTTCTAGGTCGACCAAAGCGAAAAAATTTGTAGGAACAACATCATTTATTATTCCAGTATACGTATACCCAAATAACAATCCAGAAAAGAAAAAAATAGTTTATGCGCTTTTAGATGACGGGAGCGACTCTTGTTTTATCTCCGAGCGTTTAAGACAAGATCTGGATCTTGAGGGAGTACTAACTAAGCTCGAGCTTGCCACAATCTTGAAGAAAACGATTATAAATAGTCGGAAAGTGAAGGACCTTGTGATAACTAGCTTTGACGGCAATGCTGAAATTAAACTACCAGACACATATACTAGAGAGCATATCCCAGGAAATCCTGAAGAAATACCTACTCCTAAGTTAGCGAACCATTTTCGTCATTTGCGACAAATTGCCACCCATCTTCAACCTATTCGAGAGGACCCAGAAATAGACATTTTGATAGGTAGCAACTGCCCTAAAGCTCTGTGTCCAATTGAAGTGATTCGAGGTAAAGATGAAGAACCATATGGTCTTAGAACCTTTCTGGGATGGGGAATAATTGGACCTCGCCCCGAAGGTAATTTAGAAAGTGATAGGTCTAATTCGCTTAGAATATCTTTAAAAAGAAGTAATAAATCTATTTAATTTGGATGTGACAAAGGAAGAAAAGGATTTCGGTTTAGGTAGATCGGTAAGTGACAAATTATTTATTCAGATAATAAGTGATGGTTTAAAACAGTTAGATGGCCATTACCAAATGCCTTTACCATTAAAGACAAAGGATGTTGCTATGCCCTCAAATAAAATTTTAGCAATTCGGAGACTAAATTCGATTAAGAAAAAATTTCAGAATGAAAAGTATCGAAAGGATTACATAAAGTTTATGCAAGATCAATTAGAGAAGGGGTATGCGGAACCAGCCGATACTGCGGACATAGAACTGGAAGGCTGTGGTATCTTCCCCACCATGGGGTGTATCACCCACGAAAGCCAGAGAAGATAAGAGTTGTGTTTGACTGCTCTTCTGTGTACCAAGGTATATCTCTAAATAGTTTGTTATTGTCCAGCCCAGACTTAACAAATTCGGTCGTGGGAGTGTTGTTAAGGTTTCGGCAGGATTACGTGGCGTTTGTTGGAGATTTGGAAGGAATGTTTCTCCAAGTAAAAGTGCCAGATAAAGACAGAAATCTCCTTCGTTTCTTGTGGTGGAGGATGGAGACATTGAAAAAAACCAAGGGAGTATCGTATGACTGTTCATCTTTTTGGTGCTTCGTCTTCCCCAGGATGTGCCAACTTTGCCTTGAGGAAAACAGCTGAAGATTATGGTAAGATGGTATCGGAGCGAGCAGCACGTTTCATACAAAGAAACTTTTACATGGATGATGGATGTGGGTCCGTCTCTACCGTAGAAGAAGCTATTGCAATTATTGGAGAACTTCAAGAGTTATGCGGCAAAGGTGGATTCAGGTTTCACAAATTGCTATCTTCGAGCCCAGAAGTTATAGCAGCCATTCCAGCAGAAGAACGCGCCGCCGGATTAAAAGATTTTAATACACATGGTGGCTTACCTATAGAAAGAACATTAGGCGTGGCCTGGTCTGTTGAACTCGATTGTTTTCAGTTTAGAATAATCTTGGATGACAAGCCTTATACTCGTCGAGGACTTTTGTCGACGGTTTGCAGTGCCTATGATCCATTAGGTTTTTTGTCTCCATTTGTTGTCGTTGGAAAAATGATACTACAAGATTTGTGCCGAGAACATCAAGGTAAAGATGAAAGTTGGGATGAAGAAATATCGGAGGACATCAGAAAAAGATGGGACAAATGGTTATTGGACTTAAAATTGCTCTCCACAGGTATTATCAGCGTACCAAGGTGCTATAAACCAAAAGATGCAAAACTTATTGAACAAGTAGAAATGCATCATTTTTGTGACGCTTCTACGACAGCATATGGACATGCAACCTACCTAAGATTTCTTTACGATGGAGGTAAAGTCCACTGTTCGTTTGTTTTTGGAAGGCTAGAGTCAAACCTCTTAAGGAGATAACTATTCCTCGACTAGAACTTACTGCAGCAGTTTCCGTCTCCAAAACTAGTGAAGCTTTACAACGAGAACTTGATTTCCCAGTTAAACGGGTCTTCTGGACAGATAGTAAAGTAGTCTTGGGCTATATCCTAAACGAATCCAGACGATTTCACGTTTATGTAGCAAATCGTATTCAACTATTCACGACTGTTCGGATCCTAAAAGTTGGCATTACATAGCTTCTAAGACTAATCCCGCAGATATAGCGTCTCGGGGTGCGAGTGCAGAAGAAATAAGAGACTCCTGTTGGTTAAAGGCACCAGCATTTTTATGGGAAAGGGAAATAGATACGCCCTTATCAACTCAAGACTTTAAGGTCTTACCGACTGATCCAGAAGTGAAAGAAGTAGCCGTTAGAGAAGTAAGAACGTTGGAGGGAGGAAAGTTTTCGGACCGCTTTCAGCATTGGTCATCCTGGGACAGCCTGGTCCAGTCTATAATCCTTGCACGTAGATTTTTAAAAAATGTTAGGAACCCGCCACCAACAGTGTATCCTATAACAACAGAAGAATTTAAAGAAGCCGAAGAAATTATTTGGAAGAAAACACAACAAGATTATCTAAAATCAGAATGGGAAAAGAATTGGAAACCACTACTTCCTTTTTTGGATCAGAATGGAATTATAAGAGTAGGCGGAAGGATAAAGCATTCCTTGCTGCCAGATGAGGAGAAACATCCAGTTATCCTACCTAAAGACTCATGTGACTAACTTGTTGATCAAAGAGGCTCATGAGAAAGTCCATCATCAAGGAAGAGGACTTACGTTAAATAGACTCAGAACGCAAGGGATTTGGATAGTTAGAGCGACCTCTGAAGTTTCAAATTTCATAAGAAACTGCGTAGTGTGTAGACAACTTAGAGGGAAGTTTGAAGAGCCTATTATGGCAGATCTTCCTGCTGAACGTATAACACCTTCTCCACCTTTTACTTATAGCGCAGCCGATGTCTTTGGACCTTTTTACGTAAAAGTCCGTAGAAGTCAAGAGAAGCGTTGGGGAATAATTTTTACTTGTATGGCGAGCCGGGCGGTCCACATTGATGTACTGGATTCTATGGACACGAGCTCATTTATAAATGCTTTAAGAAGATTTTTGTGTTCGCGGGGTCCTATTCGATCGCTTAGAACAGACTTAGGAACTAACTTTGTGGGAGCTAAAGAAGAGCTAAGGAAGTCATTAGAGGAGATTGATCGTAACGCAGTGCGAAATTCATTGCGTGATCACTATACTAATTTAGAATTCCAGTTCTCAAATGCATATGCAAGCCACACAAATGGAGTGGTTGAAAGAATGATTGGATCAGTGCGAAAAATATTAGATTATCTCTTAAGGACCCATGAGGGAACTTTAAACGATGATTGCTTAAGAACATTATTAAAAGAATGCGAGGCAACAATTAATAGTAGACCTTTAATTCCTGAAAGCTTGACAGACCCTTCTGTAGTATCTCTTACACCATTCCATTTAATTGCATGTAAGTCTCCTACTCTTCCTCCTCCTGGGATATTCGATGAGAGTACTAACTACCCTAATAGACGATGGCGTCAAGTGCAACATTTGACTCAAGAGTTTTGGACCCGTTGGCATAAAGAATACTTACAGACTCTTCAGAAGCGGGTAAAGTGGACCAAAAAACATCTTAATTTAGAGGTGGGCGACATAGTAATTGTTAAAGACGATAAAACCCCTCGGAATACATGGCCTTTTGCAAGGGTTGTTGAAGTTCATCCTTCAGAGGATGGAGTGGTACGTTCAGTAACAGTAAATAGAAATGGTTCGCTGGTGAAACGAGCGAGCCAAAATGTTATCGTTATTATAGAAGGGAGCGAAAAAGGGGAGAAAGACTCTTAGCTTCTTGGTTTCGCGGGGGAATGTCGCTGTAGCACAGCGATATCTTGTTTAAATTTTTGTTTCATACTTATTTTATTATAATTTAGGGAATTTAGTTTTGTTTTGACTTTTGGTGACATAGGGTTTTTATGATTTTTCACAGAATTTAGGAGAACAATTTTTCTTTTACAGTTAAAGTTAAAGTTAAAGTTAGAGTTAGTTAATATGTTAATACTATGATGTTAAATGATGATAAGCAATATAGTTGTTTGAAATAATGAAAGGTGAGAAATTGTTTTATTTATAATATATTGACTTAGAAACTAGTAATAGAAGTTCTCTGATTGAAAGAAGTCTCGCTGCAAGACTGCAGCGAAAAGGTGAATAAAGTGACACTTATCGCGCCTTATTTCAAGATTTTTCAGGTTATGCTGTTTGTTTTTAGTATATTTTTAAGTACTAATTTGTCTGATGTGATAACAAATAGACAATACAAATAGAATGAAATCAAGAAGTTCTATATTATCGGAAGAAAAGAAAACAAGTGTGGTTTGTTCGATTGTTCTGAAATAAATACGGTAGTCAAATATAACGTTTTTGTGTACATTTTGCACTTGTTTGTTTCTGGTGTTTTTGTACTATTTTTGACTTCTATTTTAGATAATATCTTCTATTATTTGTATTCAACGACAAAGGTAATTTGTTAATACTGAAAGAAGTATGTATATCAGCATTTGTGGTATGGAAAATTACAAGCTTTGTAGATAAGTTGCTCAAGTCACTTCTGTTCATTGATGCCGTGCATAATTTAAGTGAAATGTCAACATCTTCTATTCATTTTTATAATCTAGAAGACGTGCATGCTAGATTTTTGTTGACTGATAAAGGATGCGTGGAGACATTGGCACAAGTTGAATGAACTTCATGGATAAATAATTACTGTTGTAAGATGTCAATGTCATTTACTCAATTTGTGTTAAAAACCAAATAATCTGTCAATATATCACTGTGCGAGAGACACCTAGGAAATGTAACAAGCAAAATGCAATACTACAGCTGGGATTTTTTCCATCATTCGACATTTGTCTTCATTGAGGCACTACATAATGCCATAAGAATACATAAGAGTGGTCCTCTCTTACCACCATCATGCTTGGCAAGCAAAACATGTATCATTTGATACTACCGAGTTTTGAAAAACATGAATACTCGCACAATATAACTGTGAGAGAGATACCTAGGAAATGTAACTAGCAAAATGCAATGCTACAAATTATCTGTGTTTGAAAGATGATATTCTAATTTCATACTTCATGACTCATATCAAATGCGAAGGGATGCCCACCTCAAGAGAGTCAAGTTTCATTACAGTGAAGCCTTCAAGAGCGTCAGTAACAACTTTCATGCAACTGTAGTCAAAACATTTTATTCTTGAAAAGGATTTAAACTTGTATTAAACTTTTCTTTTATTCTAGTTTCTGTATGACCAACACCAATTTAGGTGGTTCGTCATGCAGGCGCCAGGATTACCCTATCGACCTGATTGAAGTAGACTTCAGTTGATTCATATAGGCTTAAGTCTGATTCAAATAAACTCTAGTATGCTTTAATATATAATGTATATTCCCGTAGGAACGAGACGAATTAAGTTAATTTGAATAAATATTAGTTGGCCCAAGTTAATCATTTGACTACTATAGCTCTGCTTTAAAATGACTTATGTCAGCTTGTACTAACTCATGTTAAATTAAATTTACTTAAGTCGGCTTGAATCAACCCAAGTCAGCTTTTATTGATTAGAGTCAAATCAAATTGAATTCAATCAACTCGATTTCAATCAGATCAAGTGATTTGAATCAACTATTGACTCAAGTTGATTATCTGTTGAGTCGACTCATATAAAATCAATTTAAAAAGTGTGGCACATCACTATTTTATTTCTCATTGAAAGGTCTGTTTATCTACAATTTAAACCCCCACACTCCAGCTTTGCCTAGTGGGTTCTTTGTATACTTTTGTGTTAGCTTGTTTTGTATTCTTTTTGCATGTATACTTGTAAATAAAGGAATTGATAAAAAACAGACTCATGATTACCAAATTTTTTTCTACTATTTAAACAGCATCATGATTGACGTCTGTCCTATTTTTCGTTTATCATGTATACAAAACAATTGGAGGAATCGTCTCAATTTTCTTCTGAGACTTTTTTTATGTTCAGGTAAGTATAATTATTATAGTATTGCACATGTCTAACATTGTAAAATTATCAAATTGAATTTTAGATGCTATTAGAATTCACAATGTTTTACCACAAAACATTTAGACTGGAAAAAGGATCAGTCATACCTACTGTAATCAAATGCAGATGGCTTCTGTGGATACAGTAATTGTCATTTTGCAGTTTGTGATATTATAATCCTGTCAATAATTGAAGAGTCTTTATAAATAAAACCTGGCGATGAGGATGCTGCCATGAACTAAAAATTTGAATTACATTAGTAGTCATATCTCAATTTTCATTAAATATACTATACCTGCAAAAAGAAACACGGTATTCATTCATCCTGAGAACTCTGGGAACCACAGATGTGATACCTCTCTCAATTCAAAAAATGAGAAACACTATTAATGAAAACAAATATTTATCACAAATGTGTCTGTTGTCGGCCTTGACACTAATGGACAGCTCAGTCAGGTATGTGTCTGACTACACAAAGCTCAAGCTAAGGTAAATCAGGTCTTATAGATTAAGGGTCGCTCAGGCACCTGTATGACAAACCCCTCCTAAACTGGTGTTGGTCATACAGAAAGTAGAATAAAAGAAAAGAATCAATTTTACTAAATTTTATTGTAATATAAAATTTTAACAATAAAAGAAAAGTTTAAATCCTATTTAAGAATAAAATATTTTGACTACAGTGGCATGAAGGTTGCGACTAACGCTCTTGAAGGCTTCACTGTAATGAAACTTGACTTTCTTGAGGTGGGCATCGCTTCGCAGTTGTGAAGTTGATATGAGTCATAAAGTATGAAATTAAAATATCATCTTCATAATAACAATAAAAGAAAAGTTTAATACAAGTTTAAATCCTTTTCAAGAATAAAATGTTTTGACTAAAGTTGCATGAAGGTTGTGACTGACGCTCTTGAAGGCTTCACTGTAATGAAACTTGACTCTCTTGAGT
>JACMZG010001913.1:25176912-25270407 GCA_018340805.1 Microvelia longipes
TGTTATTAATTATGTTAAGCCTTGAAAAAGATAAAATTATAACGGCAAAATTAGTTTTTTTATTATTTTGGACCTATTCCTTCTCAAAAGCTTTAATAATTTAAAATAGAGGTCCCTATAAAGTTTTTTTGTCTTACACTAACTTACTCTAATTAATATTGTTTTGAACAAGCTATTCTAATGTTAATAGAAATAGAAAATGTAAATGTTACAATGTTAATAGTACAATAGAATACACACACACTATAGCAATACTATTATACAGATAGTTATAATCAGTTGACAGTATAAGAAAATAATGCGGGGATTTAATGTGGTTTGTCCTTGATGTTAAACCACGTCCAAAATTTCATATCTGATCAACCTCATTGGTTCCTCAAGACTATTTCCCCACACTGTCAGCTGATTTATGTAATATCAGGATATTTATATAATATCAGGATGGCTTCAGTCCATTGGTTAAACAGTATGCGATACCAGGATGGCTTCAGTCCAGTGTTTTACAGAAACATCCAATTTTACTCACGATAGCATCAAGAACAGCCTGAAAGAAAATAAGGAACGGATTAAGATTGTTGCATTTTTTTTTTATTTTAATGTATTAAAATTTTTGTTATTTATAATATTTTTATTGTAATTGTTTATATAAAAAATAAAGGGTATTTTTCTTTCTTTTTTTCTTTGTTGAAAGGTACTACCCAAGCAAAATTTTAAAAGCCTTTTTTACTCTTGTATTCAGTAACCCCAGAGGCCGACTGAGCCCAAAAAGCCTGATGAGGGTTTGGGCCAGTCTTCTGTATGGGGCCCTTAAAAGTCCAAATAAATAAATAGGCACCTTATAGACCTTAGATTCAGGCAAGAATATTTATTTATTTATTTACAATTAACGGCTTACAAGCCTTTAAAGTAAACAATTTTAACATGAATCATTTGGTAATAAAGAGTAAACATATGGTTTAGAGTTATAATAAACTAACTTGTTTAAGTAAACAATAAAAAAAAAGAATGTTTTTAAGTACTTTAAATTATTTGTCTCTAGAAGTTCTTTATCTATATTAGAAGCTCTACAGTCTAGTATTAGGCCCCTTTGACTCCGGTGTTAAAACTTTATTTTATTTGCTTATTAGGTTTATTTAAATAAAATAATTTCATTCGACTAAATTTTAATGAATTAAAAATTAAAAAGCAATATAGGACCCCCCCCCCACAAACTCAACTTATTTTGACTCAGTCCGCCTCTGATTGCATTTGCTATTAAACATTGTATACTGGACTAGATTACCTCACAGAGGGTAATGAGAGAGCCAGTATGTACAGGGCTTATAGTTTGAATTTTTTTGATTTATTAATTTGTCAAATAATTTTTGCCTCATTCACTTTAGAGATACAAGTGAATTTTAAGCTACATTTCTGAGTATTTAAACGTAGTATTATTAAATACAATGAAATCTTTAATTAAGAAAATAAGTCTCCGTGTTCATTATTCAAATAACAGCATCTGGTGACTGCAAAAATTGGTTTTGGTAAAACATTGAGCCTGAATAAAAGAGTTGGCTTAACTCCACTCTTATATAAGTATTTTGGGAAAAAAATTTACAGAGTGCAATAACTACAGACAAATCCTGTTGAGAATATGAGACTCAACTCTTCTCTTATACTTGTAAGTATAGTATTTTTAAAGTAAAGTTTTAGTACATGGGAATAGTCATTGTTAGATTATTCACCTGAAAATAAGTTCCTAAAATGGTTTTTTACTCTTATAATCTTGATTAAATATGTAATCAAATAACTCAAGTCTAAATAAATAAGCATGTGATGGTGGCCAATACATTTATGAAACAATAGGTTTTTTTATTATGAGCTATGTTCAGAGCAGTATCAAGTAATTTAAAAAGGGCTGTATTAACTTATTAGTGTATACTGAGACATTAATAGCAAAATTCAGCAAAAATATCCTTACTTTGATGTACATAATCATTCTTATTTAGAAATCAACTAATAGATTTGTTACAAAAAATACATCATTTTCACACATCATCTACTTTTCTACTACTAGTGATATTAATTATACATGTCGTAGTACCAAACTCTTTAATACAATTTGTGCTACAACTTGAGGTGGGGGAGGAACCTTCAGTAGAGTACGAAGAAGCGGCGAGCACAATGCAGGTGATTTAAATTTAAACATAAGAGGGGACAGCTCGCCGCTTCTTCGTACTCTACTGAAGGTTCCTCCCCCACCTCAAGTTAGTCTTACACGGCTCACCAAGCTTTTACCATCTAAGAAGAAGAAGTAGTTATTTGTAGTTTTTTAATGTTATTTGTGTCATGGTTTGTTAATTTCATCTTTACTATAAGGTAATTTTTTATTGTTTATTTAATTATTTATTTAATTATCTGTTTATTCTTTATTTGTATTATTTCCCTATATTTTTTGTTCTGTTCTTATTTATTTATTTGCTTTGTTGATATCTTTTATATTTAGTTTTGTATTTATGTTACTTTTTTGTTTTATTTTATTGATTAGTTTTAGTATTTTGACTTGTTTGTACAGGCACTGATGATGGCCTCATGCTAGGTTGAAAGCGCTTTGCCAATAAAATATTTTTGTGGAGAGACTCTTTTCCTTCACCCAGAATAAAAAATGGGCTAATTTTCTGGGGTAACTCTGATAAACTGTTTACCAACCCAATATATATAATTCAAAAGAAATGTTTAAAAATTATTTTAAGAAAATCTGTTAGATTTAGTTAAAAAGAATCTGTTAGATCTGTTTAAAGAATCTAAAATACTTTCATTAGACCATCTTTTTATCAAAGAAACTGTTAAATTTATTAAAAATAATATTTTACAATTCTCTCAATTTAAACATTGCTATTATACAAGAAGTAATAATAAACAGAAACTAAATAAAAAAGTATCTAATAAAAATGTTAGACTTAAATCTATTTTACATTATGGTGTCAATATTTATAACGAAGTCACCCCTAGTATACTAAAAATAGACTCTCATAATAGGTTCAAGAAAAAGTTACATGATTCGGTACTCTCTTTAAATCTTGAAACTGTTCAAAAATTTAAAAAAGTTAATCTCTGATATTGTCAAATATTATGTGTATTTTCACAAATTGTTTTATGAGAATAAACTAATATTATTCATGTCATCTTTATCACTGTCTTCTTTATTTTATTATTTTGAATTATAATTATCTTAATAACAATTTGTTGACATAACTCTTGTCCAATATTAAAGCCTTTTAAACCCCTAAATCATAATATTATATTTTAATAATGTGCACATACTCATCCAAAGTGGAAAATTGTTTCTAAATGGAGTCAATATGAAAAATACCCATAAGATGAAATCAAAAAATTCTTCACACTGAAAAATAATTCTCTTTACCAGGCTTTTAAGTTTTTCCTGAATTACCAATTAGCAGTAAAAACTTAACTGCTAATTAAAAAAGTACAAGTGGCACTAGAGTTTAAAACTTAATACATATAAACAGCAATGCCACATAATGAAATATAAGTTTTTGTCTAGAGAGAACTTAAATAATTTTTTTATTTTCCATTCTAAATCTTGATCACGTGGTTAGTCAAAAATTAAAAGTAGATGACTGTTTTCAATGTTCCCTTTATATACTCTTTACTCACAGCTAATTAACTATGTCGTTGAAATAATGCTTTGGTAGGTGCATTGATCAGATTGGCCTGGATTTGGGGATTTCCTTGCCTCCAGGGCATGTAGCATCCCAGAGACAGCTAGTTGAAAATATAACAGTATCTTAAATAATAAAGGTAGAGTGAATTTTTTAAATTGTTTAACCTTAAACAATCATTATAAGAATAATAAAAAGCAGCTGCACGCAGACTAGTTCCTAAGGGATGGACAGCTGGACAAGGGTAACCTAGAGATAACCACAGTACGTTTTGGTGTAACCTACTGATAAGAACCATTTTCTAAACAAAAGATTTTCCCCATGTATTAGCATAGGACAAAATTTTTAGGAGGTGTTGTGAATTTATTGTATTTAACTCTTGAAATGTTATGAAATCGAAAGTTGGACATCTATATTTACGTTAGGAAAGAAAACAAGTGTGGTTTGTTCGATTTTTCCGAATAAAATACGGTAGTGAAATGTGACCTTTTTTTGTGCATTTTGGACCCTTCGTTTTTTTATTTTTATTAATATAATTCATATTATTTAACTCTTGAAATGTTATGAAATCGAAAGTTGGACATCTATATTATCGAAAAGAAACAAAATCAGTGAGGTTTAGTAGATTTTTCTGAAATAAATACGGTAGTAAAATCTAATGTTTTTGTTTACATTTTGCACTCCTTTGTTTCTGGTGTTTTTGTACTATTTTTGACTTCTTATTAAGATAATATCGTATATTATTGGTTTCAACGACAAAGGTAATTTGTTTATACTGAAAGAAGTATGTATATCAGCATTTGTGGTATGGAATATTAGTAACTTTGTTGATAAGTTGCTCAAGTCACTTCTGTGCATTGATGCCGTGCATAATTTAAATGAAATGTCAACATCTTCTATTCATTTTTATAATCTAGAAGACGTGCATGCTAGATTTTTGTTCACTGATAAAGGATGCATGGAGACATTGGCACAAGTTGAATCAACTTTTATTTTATTTTTATTTTTTTATTTATTTGAAATTTACGGATCACACGACCCTTTTACATATAATCATTATAAAAAAAACAAATATAAAAAGAAGAAGAATTTTAACAAAAAATAATTTTTTAAAGAAAAGCTTAACTATATTAGGAACCATTTGGTAATTTTAATATAATAATGCACTAGATTCAGATAGAAAACAAATAGAAAGACATTAAAAATATATATATGAGTACAGTCAAACATAAAAAAATAGCAATAGTGTTTGAGATTGTTTATACATATTAGTGCAAACATACAAATATATTTAATATAGTGTATATAGTATTTATATAGTAGTGTATATAGTATGTATATAGTAGTGTATATAGTAGTGTATATAGTATTTATTATATAGTGTATATAGTATTTAATATAATATACAAATATATTAAATATATATTTAATAATAGTGTTTGAGATTGTTTATACATATTAGTGCAAACATACAAATATATTTAATATCACAGTCTTAAAAGTGAAGTAATAATATTAAATCAACAAAGATTAATTATTAATTACAATATAAAAGTTAAAAAAATAAAAAAAAAGTTTAAAGAAATTATCATTATCTTATTTTATAAGAAATATGATGTAGTGTTTATATAGACAAGTAAAAGACAAAAAAAATAAAGTTAAAAATAAAAACAAATTTAAAAGTTATAAAAACAATTGAGTAATAAATAAAATAAAAAGTTTCTGACCATCTTTATTAAATTAATAATTTTAAAAAGGTATTATTTTAGTGCTAAAGATTTTAACGATTTCATGGAGCAATGAAAAATATCAGTTTTGCTTAAATATCTATTGGCTGACTTTTGCAGACGTACAAGTGGAGAATTCATACTATAATTAGTCCCTGTAAACTTATTGTCAATGTGAAAAATAAAGGGTGAGCGAGTAGAGTGTGAGGGAATTCGGAAGTTAAGATAAGACAATAATTCAGGACTATCAATAAATCCATGAATCAATTTATATAAAAATAAGAGGTCACTACATATTCTTCGATTTTCTAAAGACTTTAAGTTCAGTTGTTTCATGACAGGCTCATAGTCATAAGGAATAGGAAAAGGGGGAGGAGCAATACCTTGTTTGTAATTAAAAATCTTAAATACTTATGTTGAATTTTTTCCACAGAGTGGATAGATATTTGATAAAAAGGTGACCAAACAGGTGAGGCAACTTCATGCATAAATAATTACTGTTGTAAGATGTCAATGTCATTAACTCAATTTATGTTAAAAACCAAATAATCTGTCAATATATAACTGTGCGAGAGACACCTAGGAAATATAACAAGCAAAATGCAATACTACACCTGGGATTTGTTCCATCATTCGACATTTGTATTCATTGATGGCTCTACATAATGTCATGCCCCACGTTTCGTCACGTGTAGGGTGCCGACGGAGCCTGAACTCACTGTAACCTTTAATTAAAATTCCAAAGAATATAATGTGAAGTATTTACCAGAGATGAGCGGTGCTCTCTTACCACCATCATGCTTGGCAAGCAAAACATGCATTATTTGATACTACCAAGTTTTGAAAAACATAAATCCTCCCACAATATAACTGATCGAGAGACACCTAGGAAATGTAACTTGCTAAATGCAATGCTACAAATTACTTATGTTCATAAAATGATATTGTAATGTCAAACTTTATGACTCATAACAACTGCGAAGCTATGTCCACCTCAAGAAAGTCAAGTTTCATTACGGTGAAGCCTCCACGAGCATCTGTCGCAACCTTTGTGCGACTGTAGTCATAATATTTTATTCTTAATTAGGATTTAAACTTGTATTAAACTTTTCTTTCATTGTTAAAATTCTATATTATAATAAAATTTAGTGAAATTGATTCTTTTATTTTATTCTAATTTCTCTACGACCTACACCAAGTTAGGAGGTTTGTCATATAGGTGCCTTTGTTCAGTCAAACACATACCTGACTGAGGTGTCCATTAGTGTCAAGGCAGACAGCATACAAATTTGTGATAAAATTTGTTGTTAAAAATAGTTTTCTCGTGTTTTGAATCGAGAGAGGCATCACATGTGTGGTTCCCAGACTTCTCAGGATATATGAATGAATTTTCTCGTAAACCTCGTTACCTCAAATAGCTGATGCAATTTTAAACTTAACCAGTAAAAAGACAACAGCTCTCAGTTGATAGAAGATTATTGTTTAATATATTATCGCCAATTTTTGAATACAATTTGAGCGTAACAGTTGCTACTACCACCCGTAGTGGTTCCCGCAAGGGTTATCACTGATGAGTGATAACCCATGTGATAGCCTGGGTTATCACAAGGCTCTAAACGGGCATTATTATTATTATTTTAGGGCAATAGAATGCCGTGTTTCTATTTGCTGGTATAGCGAATTTAATGAAACTTGAGATATGACTTCTAATGTAATTCACATGTATAGTTCATGGCAGCTTCCTCTTCGCCAGGTTTTATTTATAAAGACTTCAATTATTGAGAGGGTTATAATATCACAAACTACAAAATGACAATTACTGTATCCACAGAAGCCATCTGCATTTGATTTACAGTAGGTATGACTGATCCTTTTTTCAGTCTAAATCTTTTTGTGGTAGAACATTATGAATTCTAGTAGCATCTAAAATTTCAATTTGATAATTTTATATTGTTAGAAATGTGCAATACTATACTAATAATACTTACCTGAACATAAAAAAGTCTCAGAAGAAAATTGAGACGATTCCTCCAATTTTTATGTATACATGATAAGCGAAAAATAGGGCAGATATCAATCATGAGTCTGTTTAAATTGTAGAAAAAAATTGAGTAGTCATGAGTCTGTTTTTTGAACAATTCCTTTATTTACAAGTATACATACAAAAAGAAAAAGGAATACAAAAAAGTTAACACAAAAGTATACAAGTAACCCACAAGGCAAAGCCTGAGGGGGGGGGGGGGGGGTAGAAATTGTAGATAAACAGATCTTTCAATGAGAAATAAAATAGTGATGTGCCAAATTGACTTTTAAACCGATTTTATATGAGTCGACTCAACAGATAATCGACTTAAGTCGATAGTTGATTCAAATCGCTTGATCTGATTGAAGTCGATTCGTTCAATTCAACTTGATTCAACTCAAATAAATAAAAGTTGAAGCAATAAGTAGATTTAATTTGACATGAGTAGGTACAAGCTGACATAGGTAATTTAAAATCAAAACTAGTCAAATGATTAACTTGGGCCAACTAAAATTATATATTCAAGTTAACTTAATTAGTCTTGTACCGACAGGAATATACATTCTATAAATGTAAAAATAAAAACAAAGCATACTTGAGTTTATTTAAATCAGACTTAAGCCCATATGAATCAACTAATATCTACTTCAATCGAGTCGATAGGGTCACCCTGGCTCCTATATGACAAACCTCCTAAATTGGTGTAGGTCGTAGAGAAATTAGAATAAAATAAAAGAATCAATTTCACTAAATTTTATTATAATATACAATTTTAACAATGAAAGAAAAGTTTAATACAAGTTTAAATCCTAATTAAGAATAAAATATTATGACTACAGTCGCACAAAGGTTGCGACAGATGCTGAAGGCTTCACCGTAATGAAACTTGACTTTCTTGAGGTGGGCATAGCTTCGCAGTTGTTATGAGTCATAAAGTTTGACATTACAATATCATTTTATGAACATAAGTAATTTGTAGCATTGCATTTAGCAAGTTACATTTCCTAGGTGTCTCTCGATCAGTTATATTGTGGGAGTATTTATGTTTTTCAAAACTCGGTAGTATCAAATGATACATGTTTTGCTTGCCAAGCATGATGGTGGTAAGAGAGCACCGCTCATCTCTGGTAAATACTTCACATTATATTCTTTGGAATTTTAATTAAAGGTTACAGTGAGTTCAGGCTCCGTCGGCACCCTACACGTGACGAAACGTGGGGCATGACATTATGTAGAGCCATCAATGAATACAAATGTCGAATGATGGAACAAATCCCAGGTGTAGTATTGCATTTTGCTTGTTATATTTCCTAGGTGTCTCTCGCACAGTTATATATTGACAGATTATTTGGTTTTTAACATACAGTGTATCGTTAAGTATAAAAATCCCCAAGGTCATAAGCATTTTGGGGATCGACCAATCAGAGAAGCCACTGCCAACCCCTCTCTTGAAAGAGAAAAAAAATTCCCTACTCCCATAACCCCTGTAGGGAAATAACCTCCTTCCCGGCATTCGTTCACTTCGTTTGTGGTTCTTCTTGTGTTTATTATTTCCCTTCACAATTCATTTTTTCCACATTTGCATACTTCCTAAATAATAAAACTACACAAAAGAAATGTAGAAACATCGCCAAGAAAACACGGGTAACATAACCTGATTTGTTTACAAAGTTTTTTCCCCACTGCCTTTTTGTAGGGATTTTTTTTTTTAGAATCGGTGGTGCCTAAACTGAGCTGTCAATATTTTTAAAGTTGTCGATACACTGTAAATTGAGTTAATGACATTGACATCTTACAACAGTAATTATTTATGCATGAAGTTGATTCAACTTGTGCCAATGTCTCCATGCATCCTTTATCAGTGAACAAAAATCTAGCATGCACGTCTTCTAGATTATAAAAATGAATAGAAGATGTTGACATTTCACTTAAATTATGCACGGCATCAATGCACAGAAGTGACTTGAGCAACTTATCAACAAAGTTACTAATATTCCATACCACAAATGCTGATATACATACTTCTTTCAGTATAAACAAATTACCTTTGTCGTTGAAACCAATAATATACGATATTATCTTAATAAGAAGTCAAAAATAGTACAAAAACACCAGAAACAAACGAGTGCAAAATGTAAACAAAAACATTAGATTTTGCTACCGTATTTATTTCAGAAAAATCTACTAAACCTCACTGATTTTGTTTCTTTTCGATAATATAGATGTCCAACTTACGATTTCATAACATTTCAAGAGTTAAATAATATGAATTATATTAATAAAAATAAAAAACGAAGGGTCCAAAATGCAAAAAAAAGGTCACTTTTCACTGCCGTATTTTTTTTAGAAAAATCAAGCAAACCACACTTGTTTTCTTTTCACACTTAAGGTAAAAAATAATTTTCGAGTGGTGTGTGGTTTTTGATGTTTTTTGGGATGCTGAATTTAATAAAACCCTAATGCTTTCAGAACTATTTCATTTTATTTTGGCCCCAACCATTTTTAACCCTTTGACAAAATGTTGAATATCTCAAAATTCGTATTTTTAAAAATTCTGAAGAAATAATTTTGTGTTCTCTAATCAGGCACTTGGTAGTACCCAAAGCCCCAATATATTTTGATGTAAAATGGCATATGAATGACAGATGTAAATTAATCTCTCTTCGATCTAACTTCAAATGTTAAAGAGTGTCAAGATCATGATGCCCATGATTTCCTATAAATATAGGCTATATTTGGGATTTTTCAGACTTTTTAAAAATACGAATTTTGAGATATTCAACATTTTTTTCAAAAAAAGGGGCTCGTCGTCAAAGGGCAAAAATGACATCAAATAGCACTGAAATCCTTAGGGTTTAGCTACAAATCAAAAGTGGAATGAAATTTTTATATTTGCGACTTTTAGAGACAATTATTGACAACTATTTTGTTAGCCTGGCAACCAGACATCAATCTGTCAACTATTTTAATTTTAACACACTCTTCATCCTTCATTCCTGTTAGCATTTGTGTGGACCCTGTCTCTTCATTATGATTGTAACTTGTAGAGTGGTGTACCCATCTTTGCCATAATAACAACCTCATAAGTGTAATTTTCTGGTTGAAAATGAATATGACCTTCTTAGACTGAATTAATTATTTCTTCTTAAAGTACCTATTTCAGCTGTCAAAAGTTATGCCATAGCTGCTGCTCATTTAGTTGTCATTAATAGGAACAACACCTGCAACAAGAACAGTTTTATAAGAGGCTTATCGAAAAGCCATCAAAAAGATAAAACTCATACTCATCTTACATGTATAATACATTTAAGAGGGGGAGGGTGTGTAAGTGTGAAATGTTTCACAATTACATCATATATTTGAGTATAAGTGTCCAAAAGTTGACTTAATAAATACTATCAGTCACACATCAGTTGTAGTACTCATTATTATAATAATAAGTAAAATAACTACATAAACATAATGTAATGTATTTGTGAAATAAATAAAAGGCATCAATCTATCCCTATGTTATGAAGCATCGTTAAAAGTTGACAGCGTGTGAAAATAATGTGAGGAAGCCAATGAGGTTAGTCTTGGATATTAAACCACGCCCACAACTTCACATCAGGCCAACTTCCTTAGTTCCACAGCACTATTTTCACACGATGTCAACTGGTTTTAAAAGTGGAATAGAATCAACAAGTGGATTTACAAGTGTGTTTCGGGCAGTGATATTGTCCACAGATCTCTAAAAAAGAATGTTTTGTTCACTAGGGTTGTTATTAGCATTGTTGATACAATTAAAATTAACAGTCTGTCATCGTGTCTGTCCCATCTTCTTTGCTCTAATCGGACAGTATAGATTATAGTATGACACATAGTTAAAGTCATTTGACAGTGTGAGAAATAGTGTTGAAGTATTAATGAGAATGGCCTGATATGAAATTGAGGGTGTGGTTTAACATCCAGAATTAACCTCATTGGCTCCCTCACATTATTTTCTCACCTTACAACATATTTTAACAGTGTGTCATACTATATACAGTTCAAATGGTTCAGACAGTGAATTTAATAGAGCACTTAATATCAAAGTTTTATGAATACAACTTGGTTTTTATTTATACAACTTTACTCAATACGATCCATGGATTTAATATGCTGCGTGTACGCAGTATTTGTTAATAAACTCATTCCACTACTAGCAAACAAATTTATTCACAACTTATCTGAAAGCTGATTTACAACCTTTAACCTTATCCTAAACAAAAGCACAATAATAATAATAATTACCTTTATATAATTTAAGTAATATCGAAGCTCCTGCTTTTAATTTAAGTAATATCCAGAGTGTTTTCCACGAGACGCTGTTACTACTGTATTCTAAGTAAGATAACACTTTCAACAAAAACTTGCTAATTTCCCAGTGAATATCCTGTACTGCCGTACACTTTTAATAGCTGTACAGGCTGTAACGTTTAACTGCACACACAGCAGTTAAACGTTTTAAGCACGATATTAAGTACTAACATAGATTAACAATATTAAAGAACACCACTAAAAGAAACCCAAGAATAAAAAATAAAAGAACATTTTTGATCAGTTATCATTACCGCCTATAATTAAAAATCATACTAACTAGCAATACACCGTAAGTTGCACCAAAAGTTGACACAACGTTCTGTAGCTACAGCTAGAGTGCCTGTATAATCATACAGGCATTCTGCCTGATTATACAGGCACTCTAGCTACAGCCAGTTATTTACTTATTATATTATTACTTATTATTTTTTACTCTTTTTAAGTTTCTTGAATATAACACTATTTAAATAAGGTGGACTCTAGATAGTACAATTGAAACAAGGATGTGGTGACGGAGTCGCCACACCTGGTTAGTCAGTAAAATAGTCAAAAATCTACTTAAGCTGTTAGTGTATAGTGTATACTAAAGTGATGTAGAAATTCATACAGTAGGGGTGGGGGCGCGGGACAAACGTGTGTCCCCCCGCCCCGACCCAAACTGTATGAATTTCTACATCACTTTAGTGTATACTGTACGCAACAAAGTATGGTTTTTGAGGGTCTGTAGCGTAAAAACGGCTATAGGTACATAAATAATGTTATATCTTTAAATGGGGTGTCATCGAAATCAAATCAAATCAAAAAATAACTTTATTGCCATAATAGAATTAAACATAGTATACAATAAACAATGTAATTATATAATTTGAGAATTAACAAGAATAGAGAATACACTTTAGAAAATACAATTTTAAAAAATATACTATTACTAAGGCAATCCCACTAGACTAAATCCACTGCTTGACCATCGGCCAAGCAGAAGTGGAGAAAAAGAGTTTTGAAAATGTCATTTTTGACAACTGCTTATTCTTATTCTTCCTGCATTTTTTGTTGACGCACCTACAACCTAAACTACTGAACAGATTTTGACATAAAGGACTTTTTAGATCCTTCTTATGCTCGTGTGCATTCCTAGCTCATAAAATCTCGAATTCGACGTTCTTACGCATAACGCGGAGCGAAAAACTAACCTACAGCCTAAACTACTGAACATATTTTGATATGTGGTGACTTTTTTAATTTGTCTTATGCCTGTGTGTATTCCTATACCTAATAAAATCTTAAATTCGACATTCCTGTGCTAAACATGGAGCTAGAAACTAAGCTAGCGAACGCTACTTTTATATAAATTGACCCATCTGCACTCTTTACTAATGAATGGATTTTTGTGATTGAGGACTTATGGATATTTTCTGAATTCTATGTTGTAAGCGCCGTAGAAAACAAAGATTGAGATTGTCATATACAATACCTTTACACTCTTTACAGCTTTATTTACTATACATATTATGTTTACTTCTGTTTTTACATAAAACAGGAGCCGTACAAAAAATCATGAAATCTTACCAAAAACCACTTATGTGGTAAAATAGTCCCCACCAAGTCTTTGGTCCAAAAGAGCATGGAAATCAACTTTTCTGTCCTGCAAATTCATGTCCCTATTGGATGTGTCATAAGCGTTTCAAAGTGAATTCAAATTCAAATTCAAAATAAACTTTATTTTACATAAAAACTACAGGTTTTTTAACCCAAAACAGTTTTTTTAGATTTACACTTATGAGTAAATTAATAATTTTTGTACAATTTCTGCTCAAGAAAAAAAAAACATAAATAAATGAACTCATGAAGTACATAAAAAAAAAATTAAAGATATATAAAAAAAAAAAAAAAAAAAAAAAAAAAAAAAAAGTAAAATAGTCTTACAAAAAATAAAAATACTGAAAAAAAGAAAAATCATGTACATTATTTCTTACTAAAAAAATATTTAAATTAAGATACAAATCAGAGATTTAGAGTTCAGGGGGTAAGTTTACTAATTATAAAATACTTTTTATCATTTATACATAGGGCATAAACCCTGATTCTGACCTTTGAAAATTACACATTTTCATGCGAAACAGACTAACAAAACCAATTTTAAATGTAATGACTGCAATATATGCAAATATAGTAAATTAACAATATTAACTCTATTTTGTCTTACATATCAGTCGAAGGCCAAAATCCACAAGTTTATACCCTACAGATATCTACAGATTAATAGAAAAACAAATTGTTCACTAGATTATGCTGATGAGCTAAAAACAGCAAAAGAAGTTTTGTAATTATTAAAAAAAAAAAAAATAAAATAATAAATAATAATAACAATAATTTAACTAAAATATTGAATAAAAGGCTATTTACTTCATACAATATACTCCTGTCTCGGTTAACTATACGTTAAGAACTATTGAAAAGTTTAAAAATTTTGCCACTCATCCATCAATACAAGAAATATTTAAAAAAAAAAATATATAAGAGCTTCATGTAAATGTAAACTTCATAAAGTGTCATGTTATTTGAAAGAAAAAAAAAACATGTATAAAAATGTAGACAAAAAGTGAAAAATGTGTCTTTCAACTATTATAATTAAAGGAAAACATGAAACAATAAAGTAATTAAAATGTATAAAAAAACACTTGTAGTCATTAAATAATGAACTTTTTTTTTTAAATAGTAATTTAATAATTCCCATTGATGGTAGTAGCAAAATATCAAACCAAGAAACACATTTAAAATAAAAAGAATTATAAAAAAAAAAGATCAAAAAAAGCAATATCATGTACAAATATGTATTATATAATGGTGTATAATGTCTTTCTAAAAGTGGTCAAAGACATATTAAAAATGTCTAAATGGTGACAGTAAGAGTTGTATAAGGACATCATTCTGTAGACTGGAGAGTGCATGTGTCGTTCAGTTCTAGACACTGGTACATAAAACAATTCTCGTTTTCTAATTTGTCTATGAGGAGCATAGAACCCTATTGAAGATAAAAGGTGCTCATTATCTACATTATTATTGACAAGTTTGTGTAAGAAAACCAAACAACTGACTTTACGTCTGGTTTCCAGAGAATTATAAAGTAAATCTTGTCTAAAATTTGCAGATGGCATGTCTCTAGGACAACATTGTCCATATTTCTTATAGTACAAGTACCTCAGGAATCTGTTCTGAACAACCTCTATTTGTTTTTTAGCATGCTTACTGTACGGGGCCCAAACAATAGAACAATATTCTAGTTTTGACCTTACCAATGAATTATATAATAATTTTATTGAAGTTAAATTGTCAAAATCCCTGGTATTTCTTTTAATAAAACCCAAAATTTTATAAGATTCATTTATAATTGTATTTATATGAAATTTAAAGGAAAGACTGGTGTCATAATACACTCCTAAATCCTTAATTAATTTGACTTCAGTAAGGGGTGTTTGCTCAATAAAATATTGTGGTTTTACCCAGGCTTTCTTTTTTGTAAACGTCATAAAATAGCATTTGTCTATATTTAAATTCATATTGTTCTTTTTACACCACTCTACAACTCTGTCGAGATCAGCCTGAAGTTGACAAACTTCATTGGTATTTTTAATTGTTTTGTATAGTTTGCTGTCATCAGCAAAAAGTGATATAATTGAGTTTTGTACCACTTCAGGTAGATCATTTATCATTATCCAGAACAGATGAGGGATTTACAAATTTAGAGGAGACAGAGGACAGCTCAGTTTAGGCACCAGATCCCTCTTTGCAGATGTCATGCTTTGTACTCTCTTTTGCTTCTCTGAGAAAATGCATATGACCTACTTGACATACAGTTTTCTCTGCCAAATAAATAAGTTATAAAAAAATTTATTACATCTTTGGAAAAATTCAATTTAATCATTTTTTGTATCAGCACATACAGATCAACTCTGTCGAATGCTTTGGCGAAATCAAGGTAAATTACATCAGCTCTTTCACCTCTCTCTATTGCATTTGATATATTTTGTGTGAATTCTAATAAATTAGTAACCGTCGATTTCTTTGGTAAAAACCCATGCTGCACAGAAGCTATTTCTCCATAAACATGACTAAAAATTTTATCATATATAATGTATTCAAATAGCTTAGCACAGGAATTTATCAAAGAAACTGGCCTATAATTTGGTATTTTGTTAGTTTCGCCTTTTTTAAATATTGGAACAATTTTTGATTCCTTCCAAATGGTAGGAAAAACATTTAACTTAAAAGATAGATTGAAAATATGCATTAGAGGAGGTTTCAGAGCCATACCACATATTTTTAAAACATAAGTTGGAAAAGGTTCGGGACCACAAGATTTTTTAGATCTAAGTTTCCCCAGAGCATTCAAGAATTCTTTATCTGATACATCAGTAAAATTAAACATATTTAAAGTGGATTCATTAGTGTATTGTAAAGAATTTAGATCTGTATGTGCTGATACACTCTGTACATAGACTTGTGAAAAATATTCCGCAAAACCCTGTGCTACCTTATTTCCAGTATATTTATTTTCATTCCAAAACATTTCTTTTTTATCAGATACATTAGATGCTTTTTTGGAGTTGACATAATTCCAAAAAGAATTAACATTGTTGTCCTCTATGTCACTCTGAATAGAGATCAAGTAAGAGTTATAATCATCCAAGATTCTTTTTTTCACCCATCTCCTTAATTCCTGATATTTAATATTTTTATCACGTGACAGTTTCCTAACTCTACTTAATTTATTTTTTATTTTTATGTTTTGAATTAACTCATCAGAGTACCAGGATGGGAATGAGCTGGTTACTTTCCTGTGACTTTTGGGCACATTTTTATCAAAGACTTCATATAAAGTCTCATAGAAATTTTTAACAGCTAAATTTACATCTGAATTTATACTTATTATATTATTCCACGTTTGATTTTTTAAGTCACTAATTAAGTTGGACATATCTGCTTTATTAAAATTATAGTGAGAAATATTTAATACAGACCGATAGGCTTTATCAACTTTTAACTTTAATGAAATATTAAGTACTGGATGATGAGAGTCTTCAGCAACTATTGGACAACCTCTAGTTACTGATACCGGACTATCATCAGCTTGATCATATCCTCCTACTAATACTAAATCTAACGTTCTGTTGTTAATATTTTTAACATCATTATAAAGATTGCTATAATGAGTGAAGTTGCTAGGTTGGCAATAGTTAAGCGCCCTATTTAAATTTAGAGGCAATCATCAGCTTCTTCTCCTTGGTGGGGTGCCAGAAAAGTGAATCACCTTTAGAGGTAGAGTATATAGGGTATAGTGCTGGATTATATCGTACCCTTATCGTTTCATTTATTCGTTCATTTCTTTTGTATACTCCTGGATCTACGCAGGTAAGTAAAACTGCTCCAAATATGACAACTGCTAAAATCTATTACGATGATTCTCATTTTTGGCAATTTGAGTCATAATATTAAATCAGATTCAACAGTCCCCTAAACCCTTTCATTTATGGTTTTGGCGGGATAGTCCCAATATTTTCACCTATGTCCCGCTCAAATTATAAAAAATATAAAATGCAAAATGATACTAACTAGATAATAGAATCTGGCCTCACTTTTCTCTTGATGTCTCTTTGAATGATTAGCTCGTCCACCAGTCAGTCTTTCAAAGGAACTGTGATCCTGCATCTGAAAGAAAATTCAAACAATTAATCACAAGAAAGGGCAAAATAGCAAGCGATTTAAATAATGTTATTTTATTAATAGAAATAATAACGGTTTACTTCAATTTAGGCCATTAGGTGCCACAAGTTATTTTTAATAAAAAAAGTAAGTATAGAGATATAAAGAGTCCCCTTCCTTGACTAAGGAAATTATACCAGAAAATGATATTTTAATAGCCCCTTAAACCCTAATTTTCGGAAATTTTAGCCATAATATTATATCAGCTTTACAGTCCTCTAATCCCTAGTTCCTAATTTTGATAAGGTATTTGAGCAATGAAAAACCATAATATCCCATCCCTAATTTTTAGTATTCTCATCCAATGTACTGTCATAACATTATGGCTTTAACAGCCCCCTAAACCCTATTCCTAATTTTTTATTTTATTATTTTTTTTAAGAGTTGGTTAGTAAAATAAATAACAGGAAGTTAAAATAACGGTCGATAAAAAAAATTCGATTAGGGTGTTATTTTTAATGTTTCTTTAAGTGCTGAACTAAACAACAATCCAATTTTTGCTTAATTTTTCGATATATATCCACTGAGCAGAAGCGTCACAACTTATTATTTTTTTTCCAATCTTCAAAGAAAATTTGCCCAAGGGGGGGGGGGGCCCCCCCCTGGCTATCCCATGCCAAGGAGGGAAAGAAAGAGAATGGGAATTTAAAGGCAAAGGGCACACACACTGCATCTGCTTAGTCAGAATATAGTGAGACTTACTCTTAATAAAATAAGTTTAAGCAGATAAACATCATTACTCTAAAGATGATAAAGTAATTTATAAAATAACTAATTGTTCTTTAACTATTTCACTAGTAAATACAAAATAATTATAAACTAATGATTTTAAAAGTAAGTCTAACTACAGTCCGTAAGCCTCCTCACCACGTCACGGTCAGATGCTTTAAAATAATATCAGTGAGATTTATATTTTTTTTACATTTACTTTGATTATAAATAAAAAATATGTGGAATAGAATAACGAGTGAGCCGGCTCCCCTTAAATACTAGTGAGAATTCCCAAAAATCGATGTTTAAAAAGAATAGAGTTTTCTTGATATTTTAACAATGTCTGTTGCCACTCTGTGACTGATAGAAGATTGTCAAATGTTATCATATTTTGTAAATAAACCTGCTGTGTTGTTTTATAAGTGTCCAAAGAAAAGAACATTTTATGTTTTTGTTATTTTTTTTTACAAATTTCTGTCACACAATTTAACTTTTATTAATGACAGGCAACATGACTATAATACTGATGACTTGATAACTTACTGATGAATTAAAAAAAATCTCTTGACTTTATTGCAAAGATTTGAAACGTGCGTTGGGAAATGTTGTGTTACTAGACTTACTTTTCAAAATTATTTATATTTTTCACTGATATTATTTCACTGTTTATTTAAAAATAGATAATTTTTTATAAGGTCATGTATAAAACATGAGATTGTGTAAAAAATTATCCAGAATTAAACAAACACCTCTGAGGAGGTCCATTCACACCGCGATGATTAAATGGGGACTTTTTTTGAAAAAAAGTTTAATCATCGCTTACAATAAAAAGAACAAATAGTTGGTAAATATTTTTTACCAAGAATGTAGAGTAAAAATCTGATAAAAAATCTACTACCAATCTATTTATACTTTTTATTCTCCATTCATCTCACAACATGGGATATTACACTTACACTCAACTATCATGAATTTACTATAGAACAAAATAATATTCAATAAACAGGGCAGTTAGGTATTAGTGATAATAATATTTATAATAAATATTTTTACCACTAAAACCAAATTAAATACAAAAGTCAGAATTATATCGAATAAAAAATGAACTAGTGAATTCTATATATTCAAGTCCTAGACATAAAAAATACCCAATATACCAATAACTAAAACATAATTCAAACATATTTAATGACAAATTTACTGTAATTAATTCTTTGATGTGCGATATGTAGAAATAAACTAACTCTAATAAAAAATATCTATTGTTATTTCTAATTTTCAAGACTCAACATTAAAAATAAAATATAAAATGCAAATAACCCAAGAAGAGAAATAAATGTTAATATTTAATCCTTTGATGTTAGTAACTAACTATTTTAAGTCATGAAAAATTTTAGTGATGAAGTCATTCAACATTTTTATAAATTATTCGTGATTGATCCTAGGTGTCAATAATAATAAAATAAAGTACTGAAGTGTTTATCATAATAATCACCAATAATGCAAAACAGGTTTTTTAATAACTTAATGACCTGTGTATCAGAAAAATGAATAACCCCTGGATACCTGCTAAAAAATAATTATGCCTCATAATAAGAAGCCCACTTATCTTTTTCGGAAATTTAATCAATCTAACAGGATCCGTTTTAATATTTATGAAGAATGATCCGAAAACTGCCTTCCTTCAGGATACTTGTAGACTGAATTCAGCAACACTGCCCCCATACACAGACTCTCTCAACCCCCCAAAAAACACTGACTCTAATTCATACATTTTATAATATGCAAAGTCATTTCTAAATTTTCCTCTCGCTACACGAATCACAGACGCAGTTTCATCATAGTTATGTTTAAAGTTTTTCTGATAAATGCTTATCAAAACATATCTTAATTTTACTCTTAAGTTCTTGATACTATATGAATTACATGAGTCCAACAGAGATTTCTGTTTTCCCTATAACTTTTTGTAACAGTACTTTTGTCCTTAAAAGTTCTAAACCTAATTTATTTGACAGAGATCGTCCCTTTGTTTATTTGATATCCTCAGATTCTTTTTATTTTTATTATAAGAGATTGTTCCATTCAATGGTATGATGTAATTGTTAATTTAATGTTTAATAATGAATGTCACCTTAATCAAACACTAAGTAATAAAAGAGAACTTGGCAATACCTTTTAAAACATGGATAGAAAATATAAAGTATATTATAACCTAATAAAAATAAATTAAAGAATAAACAGTGGTATGATTTTGATTAAAAATTGATTCTACCCCCGAAAAAACACTGACTCTAACCCAAAACACTGACTCTAACCCACAAACACTGACTCTAACCCAAAACACTGACTCTAACCCAAAACACTGACTCTAACCCAACAAAAAGTGGCGTCAGGATTCTTCTTCTCCCTGCTGCCTCAGCAGTTCCTCCTTGTAGACTGACTTCTCCAACTCTGCCCCCATGCACTGACTCTAATATCAAAACATATAATTTACCCCCAAAAAAGTTTAATAATAACACAGACACGCTTTTATCTAAAAAAATAACTATTACACATCTGGACATTATTTAAAGTAAAAATAAAACGTTAATCGTAAAAAGTAGGATGTCAATAAGCAACAAAGAATGAGAAAATAGTTATGTTACATAATGAAGACTTAAATAGTTATATTTTAATAAGATCTTGGTCCCTAGCCTACCTAACCAAAATAACTAACTAACTAAACCTAACTGTGTGAGCTCCCGTCCCTAACTGACCTAGTCCCAACTGGTCCCTATCTATGCAAGCAAGCCTTAACCACCCCTCCCTATGACTCTAACTGATTTAGATCTTATTAAAATATAACATTGAACTAAAAAATAATATAAAAACCAAAATAAAAAACATGGCAAGAATTATTTTATTATTCATGTAGCTTGGCTGTGTTATAAATTTAGAAAATTGATTTTACCCCCTAAAACACTGACTCTAACCCAGAAACACTGACTCTAGCCCCAAAACACTGACTCTAACCCCAAAACACTGACTCTACCCCTCCCCCCACAACAAAGCCTGCTCTCGGCTGTCACATCATCAACCGGCTGCCACATCAACAACCCAGCCAACCCTGCAGCTACATCATCAACCCGGCTGCCACATCAACAACCCGGCTGCCCACATCAACAACCCGGCTGCCACAGCTACTTCTGCCCCCATACACTGACTCTAACCACCCCGAAAACCCCAAAACCATTGTTATTCTTAATTACTTCATTAATACTGGGTATGATTTACTTCATATTTTTTACCCATGTCTTTCTGATTTTGCCAAGTTATCTTAAATATTTTTAGTATTCTTAGTAACATCCATTAAGAAATGTTAAAAATAAAAAGAACAAACATTGAAGTAAAGAAAAATCTTTGATAAGAAAAATAAAAACTGAATTTTAGGAATATAAACAATAGAGGAGAACTAAATAAAATAAATTAGTTTTAAAAATAACTTCAAAAGATAAAAATAGTGCTTACAAAATCTCAAGACAAAACAGATTCATGTTGAAATAATGTAAAACAGATAGCACAGGAATCATTAAAGGAAGTAAAGCAAGATAAATATGAGATTAAACATTTATCTAACTATAAACAGAAATAAAATGAACAACAGCTTACGTCTGCGGGACTCGTGAAGATTTAGAAACAATTTAGAAATCTTACATATTATTATAATGTAATAAAAAGTGATTCTACCCCGCAAACACTGACTCTAACCCACAAACACTGACTCTACCCCAAAAACACTGACTCTATCCCCAAAAACACTGACTCTAACCCCAAAACACTGATTTTACCCCTCCCCCCACAACAAAGCCTGCTCTCGGCTGCCACATCATCAACCCGGCTGCCACATCAACAACCCGGCTGCCACATCAACAACCCAGCCAACCCTGCAGCTACATCATCAACACCGGCTGCCACATCAACAACCCGGCTGCCACTTCATCAACCCTGCTGCATTCACCCTCTCAGGTGTAAATATTAAAACAACTCTACATATCATGATAAGGACCATAATATGAGGAGTGATCCGTTGTTAGATTGAAAAAGATTATGAAGAAGTAAGAAAAGGCCCCTTACCAACGGTCTTGGGTGCAGTTCATCTCAGTTAAAGATGAAGGCTACGCAGTTTTTTTAATACAAAGGAGAATAAGTCAAAAACTATTAGGCACGATTAATGAGAATCATAGTAAACTTATACTAAATATTATTATCAGAGACACGGTAATTCAGATCAACCATAAAAATTTTAAAATTTTAAACAATTTTGTAAAAATTTCTTGAATTAAAAAAGTATCATTAATAACATCGGGTTAAATTAAAAGATCTACCCTCTCCCTATAATCAGTTAATTATATTTTAGATTTCATTTGCAATCTGAGTTCTTGTTAGGAAAATTAGAATATCGACAGATAAATTCAAAAGAATAACTGAAATACCTACAAATAGTACATGAAAAATTTAAAAACTTACATTTGTAATCAAAGACATTTTAATAATGATTTAGTCTGAGTTCTTGAGTAAAAACCTGAATATTAATCAGAAGCATTTAACGTGAAATTGCTACTTGATATAGTTCTGACTTTTATATTTAATTAATACTTAATAACTACTCACACTCGCAAAACCCCATTGCCAAATATTTGGCCATTTAGGCCACATCAGCTTCAACAGCCCCTAAACCCTATTCCCTAATTTTGGCAATTTGAGCCTTATAACATCAGCTTCAACAGCCCCCTAAACCTATTCCTAATTTTTGGCAATTTGAGCCATAAATTACACCACATTCAGCAGCCCCCTAAACCCCGTTCCTTAATTTTTGGCAATTTCAGCCATAATATTAAATCAGCTTCAACAGCCCCCTAAACCCCATATTCCCTAGCCCCAATAATAAGTAAGTAAGTATAACATTAAATATAAAATGATACTTAGAAAAAATAGATGACAGAACTCGGGCTGACTTCTCCCTCCATGTTTTTTCCGAATTCATCTGATCTACTGGTCTTCCAAAGCTTCAAAGACCCAGCGTCTGGAAGATAAAATTAAACAATTAATCGCTCGATGAGGCGAAATAACTTTTTGTTTGAAAGAATCCAATAAATATTCTTATATAATATAATTTATTAAAAAAACAACTTTAACTTAGATATTTTTGTTAATTTAACCACAAGTTATTTTGCCTGCATCAAGCGTTTTCTGAAATAGCGAACAAGAAAATTAAAAATAAAATATAGGAATTTTGGCCATACATTAAAATATTAAAAAATATCCCTTTACCCCCATTCCCTAATTATTGTTTAGCCATATTTCATCAGCTTCAACAGCCCCCTAAACCCAATTCCCTTATATTGTCAATTTAAGCCATATTTAATCAGCTTCATCAGCCCCCTAAACCCAATTCCCTAATTATTTATCATTCTAAGCCACATATCATCAGCTTTGACTGCCCCCTTAACCACCCCATTCTTAGAATATTTGTTTTATTGTTATAATAACACAATAAATAAAGAAAAATGATACTCATTAGATACAGATTTGACTCATTTGTTTCTTCAAATAATCTTCTCGTTTCTTCCAAAGCTTTGAAGTCATATAAAGAAAGATCTTCCAGCATCTGAAAGATATAAAAGAAACTATTAATCACCAGATGGGGCAAAATAACAAGTGGTTTTTTAAATGACCCCCAAAAAAATTTGCAATATCTTTTTTCCAATTAAAGAGAAATTACTATGAAATTAGTCGGTCATTTACAACCACAAGTTATTTTGCCCCATCTGGTGTTTTTCTGAAGAAGCAAAGAAGGCAAAATTTATTTTTCTTCTTATCCATACAAGTAATTTACAGCGTGGCCATTGTAAATTACTTGTACGTACAGTTTTACTGTGGCCAAAAAAACTAATTTGAAGAAAAATAAATTTAACATAAGAATAACAAATAAGCACTGTTTTATAGTGCTCCATGGAGTTATTCTTATAAAGAATTGGTTAGTAAAGTAAAAATACAAAAATAACATGCTTATTGTATTAATTGGTTTTAACAATTTTATTACTTTCTAATAAAATTGTTAAAAACCAATTCCTAATGTGTGGGGTGTAGGGTTAGTAGTGTTGTATTCATCCATACATGCATTATAAGACTTCAATCAACTATCAAACTTATATCTTCCTTAGTTAAGGACCTCGGAATATCAATATTAAAGACTAATTTTTAAAGACCTCGGGACGATTGCTTCAGCAAGCGCCTGCCTTTAAAATATTAGAACTTAAAATTGATATTTGCCTTAAACTATGGAGAAATTTGTTTAATGTCAAATGAAATCCTATTGATAAAAAAGCATAAAAATAATATCGAATTATATCAGATATTATTGGTTGCTTATTCATCAAATATAAGACTTAAGGTTCAGCACATTTTATAGAAAGTACCTGAAAATGGACCTAAACCCCCCACCCTAAAACTGGGGCCAACACACCATGTGTTCTGACCATATATAAAATCCACAAATCATCTTCCTACCTAACCCTACCCGGGAACCAATGGTATATTACCATCGCCCAATGGTTCAATTTACGGCTGACATGTCGATGAAGTGTGGATATATAAGGAGATAAATGAGTCATAACCCTGAGTCCCTAACCTACCCGCCGCGCCTAACCATGAAATAATATTTCGGCTTAAACAACGGGTCATGAAACAAGTATCTCCTAATAAAAAGTGTATGGGTGCCTGATCAGAAGGTTTTTATAATGCTTATAAAGTATATGCGATTTTATTAGAAAAATAACGAAGCACGAAGTTAGTAACTTTTTATCAGTTACTACAGTGAAATTAGACATTTGACTTAAAACCGGAAACATTCTGAACAAGCCAATGGGTTAGTTTGTTTCATAAATAATGTATAGTGTTTAAAAGAAATAAAACTAGCCAAAATAGAAAGTGTACATATTTAATTTTTTCATCTAACTAGTTTAACTAAACAATTTGAAATTTATAAATATGTATAAAAATTACAAAAACAGTTAAAAGCTACAAAATTTTAACAGATATCAGCGCTAGCGATGACCACTGCGACAACAGCCTAGTTCAAAGACTGTCGTACCAAAATAAACAACAATGTTACCAAAAATATCATAAGAGACGTATGCTTCGGTCGGGGCTATAGGCAGTTACAATCACTACGTCACTCCCACAGCCCCACAAAAGCGTGACTGCAGTATTTATGCTAACATTGTGTCTAAGTCAGCCCACAATCCCAAACCAGGCAAATCCCCGACAGTGATCACCTATAGATAATATCCATACTACAATGTGCTGATGTGTTTTATAATACATAACGAACCAATCGGCGTCCTCTTGAAGATCTTGTAGGCCTAGGCAGGGTCCGATAAAACCAAGACTGAAAGGTTAGTGTCAATTGGTTAGATCGGAACCCTGATTACTTATCTTTAAAACTGAAACGGCGATCCCACGGAGGAAGCTCTCCAGCGAAGGTTGACACAGATAAAGCGAACGAAACAGGAGCAAAATCCGATCCTGCGAAAAAAAAATCTCTGTTAAATATGAAAGTAAATAACTAACATTTATTAAGGTTAGACAAGAGGTAAATGAAAACTTACTTCACACTCCTATCTTTAATACCTATATATGCACATATATATATATATAATATATATATATATATATATATATATATATATATATATATATATATATATATATATATATATATATATATACAGGGTGTTTCACATAAAGTGTCCCCAGAAAAGGAGGTGATAGTACTCCTCAAAAGGAACAAAAAATGTCCTATAATATAAACCTTGATCTCCAACCGTTTTCCCACAAGGTCTAATTTAATATTTCAAAAAAATATTTGACCTCACATCATAAAATTGTTAATAGGGGTTTAACTATTCAAGCTAGAAAGGCGAAATTGGTATCATTAGAAAGCTGAGTAAATTTCCTAAAGGACTAACTACTAACTATGTTAAATATTTTGGAACTACTGCCCAAAGTTTTGCATGAAACATGATTTTTTAAAAAAATGAATTTTATGGAATTTTTGTAGTAGGGCATTAGAGGAAAGTAAGAGAATGAGCAAAAGTTCAGCCAAGAACGGAAAAAACTTCTCATATGACTACCCTTTAAGAAAAAATTAAATAATTTTATACATTCAATAGTCAAAAATGTAAGCTATTGTTGCTAGAAGTTGCAAAAACTGATCATTTTTGTCGTATAAAAGTGAAAATAATGTGTTTATTTATTATTAAATTATTTTCGAAAATAAAATATTTTGTTAAAAAAAATAAAATATTTTATTTCGAAAATAATTTATAATACGATTTTTAGACTCTAGAAGGTAAAATAAACCTATTTATCCTTACACATTTTTCTCTAAAACCACTCTTTGTCTTGCTTTTGAGATTTTTAATATTATTTTATGTACCATGTAATTAACATTGTAGACATATGCAAAAAATGCAACAAAATATCAGTTTTTCGAAACTTCTCGAAAAGAATGGCTTAAAATTTTAAACTATTGAATGTATAAAATTATTTAATTTTTCTTAAAGGGTAGTCATATGAGAAGTTTTTTTTCCGTTCTGGCTGAACTTTTGCTCATTCTCTTTACTTCCTCTAATGCCCTACTACAAAAATTCCATAAAATTCATTTTTTAAAAAAAATCATGTTTCATGCAAAAGTTTGGGCAGTAGTTCCAAAATATTTGACATAGTTAGTAGTTAGTCCTTTAGGAAATTTACTCAGCTTTCTAATATACCAATTTCGCCTTTCTAGCTTGAATAGTTAAACCCCTATTAACAATTTTATGATGTGAGGTCAAATATTTTTTTGAAATATTAAATTTGACCTGTGGGAAAACGGTTGGAGATCAAGGTTTATATTATATAGGACATTTTTTGTTCCTTTTGAGGAGTACTATCACCTCCTTTTCTGGTGGACACTTTATATGAAACACCCTGTATATAAAACAGACTAGGAGAGTTATAGGACTTATTAGAGTTATAGGATACAAGGGTTCTTACCATTGCTTGGGGGCTTGGTACCATAACGATATGCTGGTGACAAAGAGATATTATATATATTATTATTCTCATTTGGCATAGAGATATTTTTAGGAAGATAAAGCCCTATAGATTAAAATTTTAAAACATCGAAAAGTAACCTGACCACTTCGATTATAAATAGAATCAAATAATCAGTACAAAAATAGAATAAATTGTATATAAATAATAAATAATGAAATCTTTATTATTTTTAAGACCCTTTTTGGGTATACATTCTTCATTACATATTACAATACAAGATATTATATATATTATATATATATATATATATATATATATATATAATATATATATATATATATATATATATATATATATATACTAGAGGGGACATAGCCTATTCTAAATACATTGAAGGCCTAAAACATCGTTTCTGGGGCTCTCAGGTCTCTGTGTAACCTCATTAAACCTCCTTAAAGAGTGAGTTTAGGTATAATAAATCAATTGTTTTAGGCTTTCCGCACATGTTTGTAGTTTGATTTTCTATTTTACCGTACTTCTACTGACTATTTGATTATGGTTTTAGCGCAGGTAGTATAATATTTGTTCCAAATTTAACCATTAGGGCCCCTCTAGTAATAATATCTCTATGGGTTATTACGTATATTAATCGTAGGCATAAAGATATATTACTAGAGGAGCCTCATTGTTGAATTTTGAAACATCGAAAAAATAACCTGACCCATCTTCTCTTATAAATATAATCAAATAATCAGTACAAAATTACAGTAACTTTATAGTAAAACGTTAAAAATACAAATCATAACACAAACAATGTGCGGGAAACCGAAATATATGTAATTATTGTAACCTTAACTCTCTGAAAGGAGGTTTCAATGAGGTTACACAGAGCACCAAAAATATGTCTCAGGCCTCTCAATGTATTGAGATAGGCTATGCCCCCCATGATCGTAGGTTAATAGGTTACATTATAATAATGGGAAGAGGTATAGGTATAGTAATAGTTATAAGTAATAATAATATGGGTTGTAATAGGTTACGTTACAGCAATAGTTATTGGTTACAGGAATAATTAGAATAGTAATAAGTTAAGTATTAGTACCAATACGTATAGAGCTAACATTGTTGGATATTAGTATTAATAGTCGTAATATTTAAAGAAGTTATATTAGTAATTTATAGCAACATGCAAATAGAACAATTATAAAGAAAATAGAAATATTCAAAATGGCTAAAGAAAGTAAAATATATCCAACTCATATTACGATCTATTAACTAGTAGTTAATAGATGTATTAATTATTATGTATTTATTATATTATTAATTTCTAGTATTAACTAGAAATGTAGTTAAGTAATTAATTAATTAAAGTTATATAGATTAAAACGAATAATAAATATCCACTTTACTTCACTTCATCGGACATTCCGCTCTGCATGAAGGCTGAAGGCCGACTGACGAGTGTCGACCCTGCCCTCCTTTTATATCCTACGGTTGGCCTCCGCCATCTTGGAATTACGTAACAAAATAATTTATGAAATATTCTATTTTATTTAATGATAAAATTTATTGATAATTATTTAGTAATATATTTTTACAATTAATTTTCATAATTATAATATTCTTTAAATATTAGACCAAAAACTAAAAAAAAATATGGATTCATCTAATTGATTAATGCGATGTATTTTTATGAAAATTTTCTAAATTATGCTTAAAAACATAAGAATAATAATACTTTTTATTTTTTTTATTAAATATTTATTTTGAAATTAATGATTTTTTTATAGAAATTTGTCCGTTTATACCTCGAGCTAAGTAACCTCCATCTTAAATTGAATTATATAATCAACACGACATCAACATCAATACGACAAAAAGATTTGTTAAATTAAAAATCAATTTATATTTAATTATCGGTGACTATTTAAATTATTAGAATTAATTTTTAATGTAACGTAATATTTAATAAATTTTCTTTATGGGCATAGAGATATTTATTACTAGAGAAACCCTTATCTGTTGAATTTCGGAACATCGAAAAAGTAAACTGAAACACCTTCCATAGTCCATAAGAGTCACAGAGACTTAACTAGAGAATGCATTAGCCGTGTCTCAACACATTTAAAAGGCCTGAAACATCGTATTGGGGCTCTCAGGTACTCTGTGTAACCTCATTAAAACCTCCTTTAAGTGTAAGTTGGGGTTATAATAAATCTATTGTTTTCGGCTTCTCGCACATAGTTTGTGTTTTGATTTGTATTCTAAAATTCCTCTATATAAGTTATTGTAATTTTGTACTGATTATTGGATTATTTTTAGGGAAGGTGGTCAGGTTACTTTTTCGATATTTCAAAATTTAACCAGTAGGGCCCCTCTAGTGATATCTCTATGATAAGAGTAAGTTTAATGCAACAAGTATACAACTTGTAATCACATTGTAATCACATTTAAGTATAACTAAAAACTTATGTATGTTACACATTATTGGAGCATCGAAATTATCAATATTCATTTTTATGTACTGATTGTGACGTACAACTAGTGTCAAAGACGTACGTTGTAAATATATGACATTTATTGGCAGGCAACAATGTGTTTTTGAAGTAAGTTTCAATAAAGTGACTTATTGTTAATATTTTGGCCTACATTGGTTTCTTGCTTATGTATGTTACAAGTTATTGGAGCATCGAAATTATCAATATTCGTTTATATGTACTGATTGTGACGTACATTTAGTGTAAATGACGTACGTTGTAAATATATGATATTTATTGGCGGGCAACAATGTGTTTTTGAAGTAAGTTTCAATAAAGTGACTTATTGTTAATATTTTGGCCTACATTGGTTTCTTGCTTACTTATGTTACAAGTTAATTAAGCATTGAAATTATCAGTGTTCGTTTTTAAGTACTGATTGTGACATACAACTAGTGTCAATAACGTAAGTTGTAAATAAATTACATTTCTTGCTAGACATAAAAAACAAGACGTTTGCCTTTTTTTGTAGGTAAATAATTTTACTTGATATTCGCGATGTTTTAATTTTTTATAAAACTTTTTATTTTATTTATTTTGTTGTTATTTTAGATTTTACATAAAATCTATTGAATAGAAAAATATAAATAAATGTTTTTGTACTCTGTTTTTGGATTCCGTGGCTTTGTAATGGCAGTTTTTTAAATAAAATACTAATCCAGCAGTGTAGAATACTAAACCGGAATGTCACATGTTGAAGTATTTTGTAAATGAACCTGGGTTTTTAACGTAGTTGGGATTTTGATCTGACTTGGAGCTATCCATAGAGAAGAGATTAAAAGGGGAGCTATCGTACCCTAACGTTACCAAATTATGCATATCAGTTTTTTTGGTGTAGATTATTAGTAAATTTGGAGATAAGTTTCTCAAGTCACCTATGTGCTTCGTTGCAGTACATTATTAAAGTGAAATAATATTTTTATCATCTGGAAGACTTGTATGCTGGCTTATTTTAACTGATGAAGGGTGTATGGAGATGTTTGCACCATTGAATAAACTTAGTGCTACATAAGAGCTGCTGTTAGACGGCAAACTGCTGTTTCACTTAATTTATGTTCAAATTCTGCTTTCAATAGGATTATCTGAAGTCTAAACCTAACTTCAGGTAAAATAAAATTATCAGTTAAAGCTGGGCTCTGTGGTGCTGCGGCATATTATCTGAAGTCTGGACTTCATCAACTCTACAACTGCGAAGCGATGCCCACCTCAAGAACTCCCACCCTTCATATGGTCCTGAGCAAATTCTGTCGCTTTCAGATCCTCTAAATATCTGCATTGAAGTGCCACATATCCCACCATCATAGAGATATATCACTAAAGGGGGCATAGCCTATCTCAAAACATGAAAAGGCCTGAGTTATCATTTTTGGGCCTTCAGGGACTCTGTGTAACCTCCTTCAAGAGTTAATTAGGGTTACTATGAATTAATTGATTTCTTCTTTCTTCACATTTTATGAGTTTTGATATCTTTTTAGGCATAGTAGATGAACTCATAATGCAAGTGGACTCCCTGGATGGAAAACAAGTCCATTTCACCTATAAGGAAAAAGGTGGGAGTAGGAAGGCTGTCTCTACCCCTGACCCCTCATTTTTACATCACTTTGATTTATATTAGTTTATGGAGGGCTGTCCCCCTTGTGCTCACTGACAAACTGGCCAGTTTTAACTGTTATTTACTTGATTTGTGTTCAAATTTTAAATGTATTTATGAAAATTAGTACTAATTGTTATTATTTGCAGTCAAAAACAAAGAGGTAGTTTGTTTATAATTAAAGAAGTACGTAAATCCGCTTTTGGGGTGTGGAATACCTGTATCTTTGTGGATAAGTTGCTCAAGGCACTTCCGTGCATTGTTGCTAATTAATGTGAAATATCAATATCTTCTATTCAATTTTATCATCTGTAAGACTTGTATCTTAGGCCTATTTACCTGATGAGGTATGCATTCAGAAATTGGCACTAGTTGGATGAACTTCGAGCAGTTAAGTACTGCTAGATGTTAAAGTTATTTCCTTAATTTTCTTCAAATTCTGCTTACAAGAGGATTAAGTAAAGTCTAAACCTGTTGACTATTTCATCTTCACAGCTACGAACCTATCCCCACATCAAGAAAATCAAGTACATTAGAGGTGAAGCCCTCAAGGGCATCATTCGCAACCTTCATGATGATGTGTACTTTAATTACATGTGGGATTTAACCCCACATTTTTTAACCTATACTTTTGATGTTTCAGAGTTGAACCCCCTGTTCAATCCTGTTTACACGACACCTGCAAGGTGGTTGAACCCTCTACCTAACTCCGCGTGTGAACAAAGTAAATATTTTCTTTTTAATAGGAGTTAAAGTTGTATTAAAATTCTCTTTTATTTTGTAAAATTTGATACTACAATAAAATTCTTTTCAATTAATTCTTTTGTTTTAATCTAATTTCTGTATGACCAACACCAATTTACTGGTGTTGACATACAGGCTCGTGGGCAACCCTTAATCTTTTATCTCAGACTTACCTTAGCTAGAGCCTTGTTATTAGATGCATACTATAGTATGTGCCAAATAGTAACCTGGCACATATTTATTTATTCTTCATTATGAGCTGTCACAAGTGTATGGACGGGACACATAATGTACCACTTTTTGGATTATTAGTTTTCTTATTGGAAAGTAAGTGTGTTATTCATAATTTAAGAATTTGTTTCTCTACTATTCAAACAGACTCTTGATCGACCTCTGCCCTATTTTTCTCCTTTCATTTTTATACATGAATCTGAATTTTCTTTAGTTACTGCTAACTTTCTTTCACAATTACATTTTTGATAATATTTATGCATACGAATATTGATTGGAAGTCCTAAAACAAGCCATTTTTGTCCTGTCTGTCAGAGACAGTATGGAAAAAAACAGGGCAGAACAAGAGGTAGAGGCCCCTTTACTATATTACCATCTAGGACTATTGACCTAGACTTCTACATATGTGCAATAAACTATAACAGATAGTACAAAACAAAATATAAGAGAACTATGAAAACGAGTAAAATAAATGGTAAAACTGAAGAATTATCAACAAACTGGTAAAAAACTATAACTTTCTGTTTTAGTTTGCTCTGATGATAAAGGTTAGAGACATAATAAAGGTTTGTGAAACGCCAGCTTTATAAAACTGTTTTTTATTTTTTGGACTGAGTACCAAAGCTGAGGAAGTGTTTATATATATAATATATATATATATATATATATATATATATATATATATATATATATATATATATATATATATATATGTATATATATTTGTGTGTGTGCGTCCAGGTCAATGACATCTAGGTCATCATTGGTTCAACAGAATTAGATGGTAAACAGGTAGTATAGAAGAGAGGCCCCTACCTCTTGTTCCACCCTCGTTACCCAACTGTCCCTGAAAGACATGACAAATATGGCTCCTACAGACCACAGGGACTTAAGAAGGCTCGCAAAGTGAAAGAACCCCGAAGTAGTCTTCTTATGGTCATGGCATTCTATAACTATTGGGACTGGTTTAAGAGCAACCAGACCATTTTCAGATGGCACAACTGCATCTATAGGCTGATTTATGTACCAAGTTTCAACTTACTAGCATAAATAGAGTGGGAGCTACAATGATAATAGACAAACTTTGTAAAAAACACTCAGGAAGCCTTAAAAATACCTGAAATGGATAATTTCTGTGACATCCCAGTTTTGGTCTTTTTGCAAACAATATTTTTTATATATACCTACGGTATAAATGAAAAAGTAAAAATTAAACAAATAAATATGTACATTGAACATATGCTGATAAAGAGAAAAAATCATCAATTTTTTATAAAAAGAAATATTTATTTATCTTTGCATGACATATTGCATTTATATATACTAGTAATATGATAAACTAATATTGGACAACAAACATATGGTTGTTGCCTATGTGAACAACATTGTCAATAGTCACGACCAACATTGTCATGTAGCAGCTACGCAGACACATGGCCACAAAGCTGCCCTTATCTGAAGCCCCAGATATTAGGTTAAATCATAAAATATATATTAAGGAAAGTTCCAATAGGTTTATTTAAGTAAACGTTTTTGTATAAAAATTAGCACAACTGTATCTTAGCTGGTTTCCTTGGACCTCAAAGGAGTGGTACAGGGAATAACTCCGACACCTTATTTTTTTTGCATCAATTCATTTCATATTTTGAAGAATTGATGTTTAATATTTGACATCCATTGAAGAGAGTCTTTAAAATAATTTACACTCCAGGTGGGCCCTGAAAAAAATAAATAGAATGTTTATTTACTGGGAGTAAGAACACTATTAGTTTCCTGAGAGAAAATGACTAGAAGTTGTAGCGAGCCATTTGGTTAACACTTATATTAAATTAGTTGTTTCAGTTCGCAGTGAGATAGGAATATAGTTATAAGATTCCAGTCCCCCTACCTCGTCAACCACAAGGTCTATCTATTCTACCCCTTCATATTTTACATTCCCCTATTCTACCTTGTAAAGCGACTTGTATTTTTATTATCATCTTAATTGATTAATATATTGATATTAATCAATTGATCATTGTGTTTGTCTAGTTCTCCGATTTATGCGTGTTAATGTATTTTTTGTATCTTTATGTATATAGTTAATAAATTTAAAGTAATTTAATTGTATAGAACTGAAATCAATTGTTTTCTTCTCTCTGTATATGATTATATTTTATTTTAAATTATACATTGCTTCATATTACGTTTTGGTTCGATTTCTAATGACTTTTATCTTCTATTTCAATTATTTTACTTTGAATCAATGAATGAAGAGACAACTTGATGTCTGATAACTTCTATCTCTATTATTTTACTTTGATCCAGTAAAATAAATGTCTTGTTGTTGTGTCTTCATTTTTGTTGTTGTGTATGAGTTTCTCAGTTATTATCTGCATAAGAAAGTTTGAACGCAAATTTATTTTTTCTCCTTGGTTAGGCTTTTGAATTGTGTTATTTCTTTTTTTAAATGTTTTTAACAAAAAATCTTCTTTTTTGCGACAATTATAAAACTACATAATTAATGAATAATAGCAAAATCAAAATATTTTGGAAAAAGTAAGTGTAGGTTGTTAAGTATTTTCAAAACACTAATTTGATGTTTGATTGACGGTGATATTGATATTATTATGATATGAAATAATATCGTATAGAGACGAGCCCCTCTCGATTATTGGTTGCAGGAGACTCTGAGAATATTACTCCCCACCTCTCTCACTAGCTATACTCAAATACCTATCTATACAGTAATTATACATACTAGAAGTGTTAACCAAATGGCTCACTGTAACGTCTAGTAGAAAAATGGGTTCCAAAATAACTCCAGAGATAAAGGCGAGAAAAGTTATAACAAATAACTAACTCTTGAAGCAAAGCCCACAAATATAATTGTTGCAAAGGAATAATAGCATTATACTTTCAAGATAAAATTTTGTCTCTAGATGTAAACATAAATTAATTAAAGTTATATTTTTATTTAGTTTGGTCATTTACTTTATAAACTGATGTGATGGTTAAAGGGGCAATTAGTCAATTATATAAATCAGAAGTCATTAGTATTTTTTTGAGTAAGAAAAGACTCAAAACCCAGTTTCCTAATATCTTATTGGCACTGAAGATGATCTTCAGTAGGTTGGAAGCCAGTTATCCTTTATTTTAAATAAATGTTAACATCTCTGGAGACTCATTTTATAGCATCTGCTTTTTTAATTTTTATTATTTGTTTCACTGATTAGTTTTAGTATATTATACTATGATTTACCTTATTTCTTAAAGGAAGGAGATAAAAAACAGTCCAATAACTCATATATACTTTCTGCTAATGATTACCTGAAGAATTACCTACCTTCGATACTGACTGTTGAATATTTATATTCTGGTATCTGCTTAACCTCATAATCAACTATTGAGGAATTATCTTCAGAAGGCTTCTCTTAAACCACCCCTCTTACCCTTCCCGCCATTAGTATTGCCAACCTTACAACTATCTCTTTGAATCAAGAATTAAAGGTGATCCAAACCTAACCTGACCAATTGCTAGGAAGGTAAAACTTACAAACAATGCAGTGCAGCAAAGAGTGAAGTTGAATTTTCTAGATGCTCTCAGTTCAAGCCATTGAGTTTGGTTAGGCACGTACATCTCCGGGGGCATTCTATGAGGGGACCCTTCTCCTTCTCCTACAACATTCATTTTAAAAAAATAGAAATAAATAACCATTTTAGAAATCTTGGCAACACTGAATAGCCATTATTTTGTATAAAATTAAAATAAATCATGTTAAAATGAACATTTATTTAAAAAGTGACATTAATCTCAAAAAGTTTGTTAAACCATAAATAATGTTTAAATCAGTAAAAGGTAACGCCTTGCAATGTTCATATCTCTAAGACATCAACTTATCTAGAGCAATTAATTTTGACATAGTTGATAGCAGTGTGTTACCAACATAAATAGACTGCTGGGCAAAGGTAACCTATAGGCTACCTCGAGGGGAGGTGCCACAAATCATTTTCTAAACACTCTATCTAACATCTATATAAACTGACTTTAATTACGGGAAAATGACATTTAAAGGTTTATTTCTTTTGAAACGAATTACGAACATACAATTTATAAAATAATAATATTAATAATCCTCGCAGTTACAGTTTATAATTGTCTAACAACGTCAAATCTTAAAACTAATATAATTAAATCTGATCCTCTAGAAATTCATCTATAGAATAATACGCTTTTTGCTATAGACGCTTTTTAACTTGTTTTTTGAATGAGTCGTCTGGAAAAGTAAGTCTGTAAAATGTAAGTAAACAGGATGTTGAAGTTTGGTAGGAGTAGAAATTAGATGGAGTGGGGTACTGAGGTAGAGGTCATCCTATGAGTTTTACATAAAGGTTTACCGATTAGGAGTTTGTGACAATAATAAATAATCAAAGTTACATGATTGTTTAGAGATAGATGTTTGGAAAACAACTGTTGATGTCAGACATTTATCTGTAAGCAACTATGTAACAATAATTTGTTTAATTATAATGTTAAGACTTAAAACAGTTTAAATTATATCAATGCTTGGCAAGATTAGTATTTTTATTAATTCTTTTCAACCTATTCCTCCTAGATAGTAATAAGTTAAAATAGTGGTCCCGATAACATTTTTCTACAGTTTACTATAATATTCTCATGACACGGACTCGGGCTTATTTCTACATTTAAGTAGACAACAGATACAAATACTAACTAGTAGACTGGCTGATAGTCTTATCCACAGTGGGGATGCTGTGACCAGGTTGAGAGAGAAGCAATCTACACACCCCCTCACACCTCTTCAATGCTTCCGTGCACAGTAGTTTGTTGCCACTGGATAGCTTTGCTCGTTCAACCAACCAAGTGGGTACTCCTCCGAAATCAGCCAGTAACTGGAGAGCACCCCACTCGCTGAAAAATAAACAATCCATAAATCAGCCAACACTCTATAGTATTGGTATAAAATTATTATAAACTCACATCAGACCCAGTATAAAAGTATATGGAGATAATAGTGGTAACTTTTTATCTCCATATCAGATTCACTATGCTCATCCTCTCTACCTTAGACTTGCTTCACTCATACTCAGACAGTAAATACATTTGTTATATACCCAGCAGTCACCCATCCAGGACTGACCTCTTTCGATACTGCTTAACATTAGTGATCCATCAAAACAGCAGACATTATAGCCTTCTTGACATGAAACATTGTGTACTTTTTTATAAAGGCATACTAAATTACAACTTAATTGAAATATTTATAATTTAATAGAAATATCGATTTATAATATTTTCAAATGCATACAAGTCATTTGATTTGAAATTGAACTAATGCTAATAATAAGATGAAACTTGGCACAATTGTTGGTACTGTACATGACTACATGAGTGGTAGTAGTAGTAGTAGTAATATGGGGGAGTGGTAGTAACTACCAGGCAAGTAGGCCACGTTGTTGGGCCCTTTTTGCCAGCTCCCTAAGATAGTGTTCTACTCCTTTTAATTTCGTGTAGGTATATTTCATCAAATCTAGACAGAAGAGCCGTGAATTTCTATGGTTCCTCTCAAGCTTTTCAAAGCAATCATACATATTTTTACTGACTCATATAATCTAGTGAAAACTAGGAACAACACGTGCCCTCGCTGTTAAACCAAACCTCCATACACTTTAAACTACAAGGCAGACACACTATAGTATTATAATGAATCTTCTTTGAGGGTCCTAAATTTTGCTTATACCCAGTTTCATTTAGGGTAAGAGATCATTAATGAGTACCTGACAACACACAGGCTCAAGACCACCGGCTTTACATCCCTTCGGAAGGACGTGGTATGCAGAATTTTATCCCTCTCATAAAAATCCCAGAGGCCCGTGCTGGGATTGAACCCATGACTAAATAAACTCGGAAGTTTAAAATCCATTCATTCTGTGAATGTGGTGAGTCTTTACATGGGTGGTAAATTTCAGATTAATCAAAACATTTTTCTGTGTTTTATCAATTTTTAAAATTTTCACTCATAAAAAAATATTTTTAGCATAGTGCAACTAGACCTAAATGTTGATTTTAGTACCAAGTTTTAAACACACCATAAACACTCACATACACAATCAATATTTTCAAAATGGCGACCAATATCATGGTCAATTTCAATAGTTTTTCGTTAGTTGCACTTCTTAGTTTATAGAATTCCATCTTAAATTACTAGATAATAGGCTTTAATTCTATATGTTATAAAATTTATTTTGTTTTAATAATTCAGCCATCATATGAATCATATGATGATGGCTACTTTTATCTAGTAATTTAAGGTCAATTTCGACTCGATTATTAAAAGTTTGATTAACAAAATTTTTTTCAATTTTTGATGACTCAGCAAAATAGGTTATCATAGTCTGAAAAATATTATCTTCCGAGCAGCACAACTAGATCTGAAGTCTGATTTTTGCACCAAACACAGTGAGTTATTTGTGACACAGATACACACAAACAAACACTCAGAACGTCATGAAAAAGCCTGAAACGGACAATTATGATTAAACCTTGGTTTCGGTCCGGTGAGCCTTCGGTCCAATACTTTTCCTTATACCTGCAGTAGTAGGATAGAAATAGTAAAATTTAGGAATTAAGTTTAGTGAACTGTGAGAAATCTTAATTAGGAATATGAGATAATGAAGACAGCTTTGGGATATATTTTTGATTTCTGTTTGTAATTGGTTTATGGTTTTGTTTACTTGTTATTAGCAGTGATTAGGTTCCTCTATGGTTTCTTCCTCTATGGTTATTATATTCACTGAGGATGCCAAGCATCACTTGTGCAAAAGCTCTGACATGAAATAAATTAATCTAATAAAACTCGGACTGCTGTCTTCATTATCTCATATTCCTAAGTAAAATCTAGGTAAATTTTTTAAAGCACAAATTCTGAAATGTCATAAGAAGGTCATTTATCAGAGCACATAATAACAAAGTGTTTTGTGTAGTGTTACCTAAATTTAATCTTATGAGCATATATGTGATGAAGCCAGGCTTCACACATGATATCTAGCACGAGACAGGTAACATGTTGCTGAGTTATCGAGTCCAGTTCACATGTTGACTCTAATACTGGCCTCAGTACAGCTTCTGAAATTTATAAGACTCATTCTTAGTGAAAAAATATAAAATAAAATAAAATATGTTTATTCTGCTTTACAAAATTAAAAATAATATAATGTGTGGAGTGTGGATCACACTATATGAGCAGTGGATATACCTTAGGTCAGGAATACGCAGGGTTGGCAAAAACCCGGGTTTAATTGTAAAAACCCAGCCCACCTGGGGTTTTTTTAAAAAACCCGGGTTTTTTGGGTTTAATGGGTAAAATGGGTTTTTATATTTTTTTTAAATTGCAAGTTAAATAATCGTATTTTTAAGCCTATTTTAAGAATCTAGTTGATAAATAGGCGTAATACGTAATTAATACATTTATTGAACAAAGTTTTAGTTAAATTAAGATTTTTTGTAAGCAAAGATAATATTTATTTCAGAAATTTTAAGTTTTAATCGATAGTTTAACTAAAAAAAATCCCCATTCTTAATTAATAACAATACCTAATACTTCTCTCTTGTAAATATAACAGTTAAAAAATAACAGTCACAAAGCAACTTCAATGCATTACAGATTCTTCATAAAAAAAAGAATACAGCACGAATAAATAAAAAAAAAAAATATGAACAATAACAAAACACTGAGCAAGAAATTTTTATTTATATTTTTTATTATAATTTACTAGTTCAATTTTTAGTTACTTTTTATTATTTTTAGTTTGATCAGTAGTCTTATGATAAGATATTTTTTAATAACTTTGAAAATAATTTGACAATTTTTGTTTATTTCCTCCAAATTTAAAATTTAAGTTGTTTGTTTATAATTTTGTAAATTAATATTTCTTTTCTTAAACATTTAACATACTCAATAAATATGTAAAAAAAAGTTTAATAAAAATAAAGAGCATTCATATATGTATACCAATGCCTTGATTTATTTTACATGCATAGAACAGATGCAAGAATAACCTTATTATACTTTTTATAATTATTTTATTTATTTTTAGCTAATTTCCCAAGGAACAACAAGCTTTATTATAAAAAACTAAATTAATGAATAAAAAATATAAAAACCCGGGTAAAATAGGGTGGGTTTTGCCCATTTTGCCCGGGTGGGTTTTTTAATTTTACCCACCCGGGTGCCAACCCTGGGGATACGCAAACTTCAGATCCCCATTGTATATAAATGGTACTTCTACGAAAAGGACCCCTGTCCTTCTCGTTCCTTTCCACTTAAAGGAAAACATGAAAAATCAAATAAGAAGAAATAGAATAAATAATTTTACCTAAATACTCCTCGACATATTTACTGGCATACTGTGGCACCTCGTCATACTGCTGTTTGTAATAATGAGCTTCAGGAAAAATAATTTTCAGATTTGCCAAACTATAAGTGCGGCATACCTTAGCCAGAATATTAATACATGTCTTGGGAACACCCTACAATAGCAACAAAAATAAATTCAAAATGTGCCCTTACTTTAATACTGAGGAACATAATGAGGAACAATAAGGAGGATTCAACTCTTAATAGTAAAAAATAAAGTCAGACTACAAAATGAAACCTTATCCTTTTAATTCTAATTTTAGTAATAACATAATAGTCCAAGAGCACGAGGGTGATATCCTACGCCATAAAACGTAGGAACCATTCGTTCATAGGATTTACAGGATCATAAAGTAAAGTAAGAAAAGTACAAGTATGGTGACGTAATCGCTGGACAATATGCTGACAAAAAAGTTTTAAATAAAAGAGTTCTCAAGGAAACAAAAAGTTTTAGTCCTGGTCATTTTTTAACTAAATTACTTCATTTTTAAGACACAGTCTATCAAAATATCATCTACTCTTTCTCTTAAATATCTTTCACTCACTCTCACTCATTATATTTCTGTATAACTTTTATATCTAGAATATAAAGCATTATAGATAAAAAAAATAACCAGGACTAAAAATGCTTGTTTTTTGAGTACAATATTTTAAAACTTTTTTAAAATTTTTAAAAATAAAATAGTTGTAATAATTGTAAAATTTTGCTCAGTCAGCATATTGTCCAGCCTCGGATTAAATCACCAGACTGGTGGTTTGCTTACTCTACTCTATGGTCCTGTAAATCCTATAAACGAATAGTTCATATATTTTTCAGGATATCACCCCTGGGCTGCCACACTGTAAGGAATTATACTTAGATTACAAGTATTTTTGGGAATTCTTTTTTTTTTGTCATGTTCATTTGTTAGAATCACAAATAAGTACATTTTTTAACTTAATTATAAATACAATTTCTTTTGGTTTGAAACAGATTTCAAGCCAACAAAATCCTGATCCGTATAAATTCCTTAAAATTTACCGCCCCCGAAAAAAGGATAAAAAATTTGATTGGTTCTCCCTATGGGATGTCACTCCAAAAAGGGAAAAATACCCCTACTTATAAAAAAAGTAGCCCCCTAAAAGATTAGGGGGCTGGCCTATGGAAAACACTTTTTTTAAGGGAGAAAAAGTTACTTTTACTCCTTTGGGAGTGAAAACTGCTTCTTTACTTCCTACAAACTAGTCAAAAAACTTTACATTATACATCACCTGGAGATAAAAGGAAGTTAATGGATAAAGTTATGATGGATTACCTGTAGCTTTTCAATGTTAGTATTGACTTCAGACACAAGTTTGGCCCTCATGTTGGCACAGACCATGACATGGACACTGCAACCTGGACCAAGGATGTCCACCTGGTTGGCAAACTAAGCAAACACAATCAATATTAAGCTCAAGTTCTTAATACTAGTAAGATATATGTCAAACAATGGCTAGAAGAAAAATGACTGCATTTAGATGATATAGGTATTAAATTTCTTAAGATTGAATTTAGTTTCTAAAATAGGATTATTATGGTATGCTCTTATTTAAATGTTTAATGTTACCAAAATAGATAACTAAATTACCATATTTGGGTAATAGTTACCAAAATATTAATATTAAATTTCTAAGACTCAATGTACTGGTGGGAGGGAGGGGGGCTTGGTAGAGAAAATTTCAGAAAGTCTAGGACCATGTTTCCTGATATTTTCATGGATTTAATATTGGTGTCCCTGAAATGTTTCTCCATGTATGTATACATCTCTGGAGCAGGAGATTTAATTAATAATTACTCACAGATCTTCTAGAAAGAGCAGAAATACAGGATGAAACATCATTTTGAGTGACTCTAAAAAACTGCTCCATGTCCCAGTTATTTGATAGTTTTCTGGCTCGGTTTTCAGCCCACAGTCTCACAGTGTGAACCTTCACAAATTAAAAATGATTAAATTTATTATAGGATAAATTCAGTTTCTTATAATCAAAGCAAAATATGGACATGTATAAAAAATCTTTGGTATCAAAAAACCAAAATCAACCAACTCACCCAGGGGTGTCGGACTTAAATCTAGAGAGAGGTCAACATGTAAGACTGATGCCAGCACTGAGTGACCACTCTAGTGGCTAGAAAATGAACTATTTATGTCAAAAAATCTTTGTTCTTTACCGTGCCTTAATTATTCTTGAGAAAAAGATTTTACTTTAGCTAATTCCATAGTTCAAATTGCTGGGCAACCTATATTATTTATAACATTTATTTTTAACAATAATTGTATAACTTAATTATTATTATATTATATTTGTCCAAAAAGCTAATGTGTTTTACTTTAAAATGATTTCAAAGTCATCAATAAATATAAAAGTTTTATTGAACTTTTTTATTTGTTCAAGTTAACAAATATAAGTTTGTTTAAGTTTAATTCAGTACCTTAAGGGTTTCCAGCTGTAACTTTTGACTGCCATAATTTCTATAATAACCCAGTTCACAATGAATTGTTAGAAATACAAAAAAGAAACAAAAACGACTTTAAAGATTTTTTGAACTTTAATTGATTTCATGATATTAAGTGAGTCTCTCACTATAAATATAAAAGTATAAAATTTAATAGAGTATGTGAGGAGTTAGTAAAAAGGCAAGATTATTGGGCAAATTTAGCTTGTTACTTGCTTATTTGTCCGTAGTGGCCACCTTGCATTGCAGTTGTTACCCTAGTTGACCACCTTTTACTACACAATCTTTATGTAGGTTATATGATCAGTTCACTCATCCCTCCTTTGCATTCATACCGAAACCTCTTTATCAACCAAAGAGTTACAAAAGGCAGGATTGAAAATTAGGAAGATCTTGGTATGGCATATTTGTAGGCAGTGACAAGTTTGTAAGGAACCTTAACTCATCAATAGATTGGGGGAAGCCCACATAGATAAGTTTCAACGTGCTCTCGTTGATACTTGCCTAATAGTCTAAGATAAGTCTAGATAATAGTCTAAGAGGCGGGCCTAAAAACGAGACTCATTCTTTACTACTTCAGAGCAAATTATTCAGAAAATATATCTTAAATTAAGAAGGAAAAGCATAGTCTACCTAACTAGAGTGGAGCCCTTTATATGAATGCTCTTGCTTAAAATACTGTAAATTTACACAAATTTCAGTATTCTTACAATAATTGGTTGAGTGCAAAACACGAAGAGAACATTTTTTAGCTAATAAAATTTCCTATAAAACAAGTGTTTTTTTTTTTATCAAAATCGGATAACTACTACTAAAGTTATGACATTTGTTAAATGGCCAAAAAATGCACATAAAGCTAATATTTTTTCAAAGAAATTCACTGACTATGCATAATGTAACCATTGTTTTGGTGTTTTTAAGCCATACCTTTGGTTGTTGTCATATGATTTTGATGATTATACCTGGTTAAACACTCAACTTATAGGAATTTTGATCAGTTTTAAAAAATGTGTTCTTCATGTTTTGCACACAAGGCACAGGGAACCACTTATTCAAAGAAAACTGAAATTTGTGTGATTTTCTAAAATGTTGACCATGCACAATCATATGAAGGAACTCTAGATAGACAGAACATATTTTTTCTTAATAATTTAAGGTTGGAAAAAAGAAGGTTGGAGGTTTAAGGTTGGAGAAAAATTTGGTTTCAAGTAGAACAAAATGAGTCAAATTTTTTCAGGTCTGGCTCCTGAGCCAGACCTGTTAAGTCAAGTTACAATACTGGCACTCTACGTATAATACTATTCACTAGTAATGCATTGCATGAAGAACTCACATCAGGTGAATGCATAAAATAAAACTATTTAATAACCACTTACTTACTTACTTACTTCTCACTTTGCTTGCTACATAGAGTAAATAGGGAAACATTGGTATTCTAAAATATAAATGCAAAAAATTAAAAAAAGGGCTCACTTCACTCAGAGCTTATTATTTATAACAATAAATAGTAAAAAAGGCTTACTAAATAATAAATAATAACAGGCTAAAATTCGTAGCATGTTACATATATTTTCTTTCTCTATTCTTTAAGAGCTTTTAAACAATATACAACACTATTTTTAACTCATTTTTTTTATTCAGTCCGCCATATTGAAAATATTTTTTTGTAATATTACCAAAAACTATACAGCTCAGACAAATAGTTAATTCAACATATATACAACATTTTATCAAAATTGGTCCATTTTTACGGCAGTTATCGGGACACATACAGACAAACACACAATAAAAACAATCATATGCGCTGTCCCAATCTTCTGAAATGTGAGAACCATTTAATAGTAAAAATAATCACAAATTGGTTTCAAAATATTTAAACAAACAGAAACTTACAGTATGATCCAGTCTGTGCAAGATTGGTATTTGTTCCATTAGAGGGAGTTCCTCTAGAGCTGCAACTGTCCAGTTGGAGCCTTCACAGGAATTACTCAGGTCTACCAACTCTTCAAATATCTCACAGAAAAGATTACCAGTTCTTGTTTCCTAAACAATAAACAAATATAAGTTTACAAAACAGAATATTATGTTTTTGACTTATAATTAACGGCAGTTGAAAGTTACAGCTTGAGTCCTTGAAATACTGAATGCAAGATCAATTAAAAAAAAAATCGGGTACCTCAGAACTTTTCATCATCACATCAGATTGGCTAAGCTCATCCTCCCTAATTCAGACTTGCTTCACTTGCCCTCAGATAGTAAACACATGAGTTTCATTTTCAGAGGTTACCCATACAACACTGACCATGCTCAATGCTGCTTAACTTTTGTGATGTAACAAAAATCATGGATGTATATCGCACACCCACGCGGATAGGGTTACATCTCAAAAAACATAGATTTGAGAAAATCTATGTTTTTTAAAGTTTGAAAATCTAGTGAGTTTAAAGTTTTTCACTTTTTTTAAACCGTGATATCTTGACAACTACTTCGAATTTTTCTGAAAACTAAAAACTGGTAATTTTTCTACTTATTAGTACTTTAACATGAACATTTAAAAAGTAAAATAACTCAACTCTAACTGTATCAAATTTGACAAAATATATTTTTTTTATGAGATGTAACACTTGTACTAATAATTTTTTTTTTTGATATAGTTACTTATTTATACTTGTTTAAATATTATGAAATGGTATTATATTTGAGTATACATAATTATTGATGGATATAGTTACATCTATAATTATTACGCATACGCTTTACGTTTTCTACATACTTATTCCTGGATATGGTTACATCTTTCAATAAATCAAGAAGTAACCATATTTTACTAATCAATTTTTTCATGGATGTAGTTACATTTATAAATACAGTAATCCCTCGACATTCGCGGGTTTCACACCCGCGAGTTTCGATTATTCGCGAGTGACCTTATGTCTCTGGGTTTCACATTCGCGTTCCTATTATTCGCAAATTTTTGTTGATTTGTCAAAAATTTTTACTGATACATTTTTTTAATTTCTTTTTCTTTGTAGCTAATAAAGATGAAGATTTTTTTAACAATATGTAGTTGAAAAATTGTATGCCCATCATTGTATTTTTTATCATTACATATATTTTAGTATTTTTATCTTATAAAAGGCTCATTAATTGTTTTCGTTTATTAATCGGCGGACTTATAAACCCTAAACAAAACATCGCTTATCAGATTCATAGCTGTATGTTTATATGATATGTATAGTTTTAATCAGTCCCGTGATAGCTCTTCACCTTGCTGTAATAATCGCGATCTTTATTACTTAGTGAAAAGTTATAAGCTAAATTTTTTATTCATTTTTCGGTTGATTGTTAATTTATTTATAAGATGTCGAATTTAAATAAAACGCCAAAAAGAGCTAAAAAAGTTATGTGTTTAGCGGAAAAAATGAAAGTGCTGAATAAGCTATCTAGAGGGGAAACCGCGTCATCAGTTGGGCGATATTTTGGAATAAATGAATCCACCGTGAGATCTATTAAGAAAAACGAACAAGCAATACGGGATAGTGTCACGAAAGGCGCCCCACAATCATCAAAAAATGTCAAACAGTTGAGAGATCCAGTCTTTGAAAAACTGAGAGGGCGTTAAACATTTGGATTGAGGACGCTTTACAAAAAAAATTACCTCTTAGTTCAGCATTAATAAGGGAGAAAGCAAAAAATTTGTTTGATCATTTTAAAGTTAAAAGCGGTAAAGAAACAGCATTTGAATTTCATGCCAGTAAGGGATGTTTTGAAAAATTTAAAACACGATATAGCTTGCACAATGTAAAGTTGGTTGGCGAGTCTGCATCAGCAGATCATGCAGCAGCTGAAGCATTTCCTGCCGAACTACTGTCTCTTGTTGAAAAGAAAGGTTATGTCCCGGAACAAGTTTTTAATGCTGACGAAACAGGGTTATTTTGGAAAAAAAATGCCTTCTAGAACATTTCTCTCAAAAATGGAAAAACCGCTCCTGGATTTAAAGCAGCAAAAGATCGCTTATCACTTCTTCTATGCGCGAATGCTTCAGGTGATTGCAAGATCAAGCCCATGCTTATTTATAGGTCTCTCAATCCTCGGGCATTAAAAGGTAAAGACAAAAACCAACTCCCTGTTTTTTGGCGGGCAAATAAGAAAGCTTGGACTATAAGAAAGCTTGGAAATAAGAAAGGGTGACTTCAGCTATTTTCACTGACTGGTTTCAGAATTGTTTTGTAAAAGAAGTAGAATCGTATCTGAATTCTAAAAACCTTTCATTTAAAGCTCTTTTGTTAATAGACAATGCTCCAGGTCATCCAGTTGATATGAGTCATCCAAATGTCGAGGTCATTTTCTTGCCCCCCAATACAACTTCTCTTATTCAACCTCTTGACCAAGGTGTTATTGCTGCTTTCAAAGCATATTACACCCGCCGATCATTCAAACGAATTTTAGATTCCATAGATAATAACACATCTCTAAATGTTTGTGATTGTTGGAAAAACTTTACAATCGCGGACTGCATCTCAGACATAAGTGATTCGCTAACCGAGTTAAAACAGTCCACTATCAATGCTTGTTGGAAGAATCTGTGGCCAAGTTGTGTAAATGTGAAAGATTCGTCAGATTCCGTGATTCCAGAACAAATCCAACAAATTGTTCAGCTCTCCCATAAAATAGGTGGAGAAGGGTTTTCAGACCTGCAAAGTATCGAAGTCGTGGATTTGATCGAGTCACATTTAGATTCTTTAAATGAAAATGATTTAGAAGAAATTATGAATAACGATGTTCTCCCTATCGATGACGATGATGATACCTGCCAACCCGACACTGGATTCAACGTCGACTCAATTAAGGAGCTTACAAAACTACATCGCACGTTGGTTGACAAAGCAGTAGAGTTAGACCCTGATATGCTAAGGAGCTTGCAGTTTAAACGAAAACTTGATGAAGCAATGGCTCCTTACTTCGAACTTTCAAACCAGCTTGGAATAACTTCAAAACAAAAATGTATCACGGATTTTTTTTCAGCAAAATCTTAATCTGTTAGTCTTAATCTGCTAAACCTTAATTTCATACTTAATGCTTTTTTAAAATTAATTATTGACTAAAATTTTTAAAAAATTGATAAAATAACTAGTCTTAATGTAAAATATACAATTAAGTATGTATTAAACTTGATATTATTCATTAGTTGTACGTTTATAATTCCTTAAGAACGTAACCCCCTCTTTTCTATTAAAAATAGATCTCAACATTAGCGAATTCAGCATTCACGAATGTTTTTTGGAACATAACCCTCGCGAATGTCGAGGGATTACTGTATAACGCGATGGCACAATGTTTGAACGTATGCTCATTCATGGATATGGTTACATCTATAAATATTACGCAAAGGCTTTATGTTTGGGTAGATACTTTTTCATGGATATGGTTACATCTATAAATGTCACATAGAAATCTTAATATTTAGCAAACCTTGAGCATGGATAAAGTTACATCAATAAATATAACAGTCTCCAAGCGGCGTGACCCTCTCCACTCCAATAATTGGATAACGAAATATCTGCTCTCAAGCGGTGAAAAATGGAGTTATCGTTATAACGACTCGAGGGATGGATAGAGAATTTGTTTCTGCATCAAACTGTGTACTTAACTTAAAACCGCCAAAAATCGAGATATAACCCTATCCGCGCGGGGGTGCGATATGTCGTATTAAAACAAAACTTAGTGTACTTATTTCTTATGTGCAAGTATACACTTGTATTCAATTTTAACTCAATTGCATTATTTTTCAATTTGTATACAAGCCATTTGATAAAAATTGAACTAATGCTGATAATGAGATGAAACTTGACACATATTACGGTCAATGAAAATTAAATTTCAAGTAGGGTTTTTCATTTCCTTTGTATTTTTGGGTGCTGAATTGAATGAAAGCAGTCCGAAGTCGATACGATCCTTTCCAATGCGTCTTTCCGTGCTTAATAATCAATTTCTTGCTTAACGATCCGGTTTATGCTTTATAACATAAGCAGTTACTCAAGCACTACTAGTAACTCATTATTTTTGTATATTTCCAAGGATATGGGCTAAAACCTTTAAAGAAACCAACCATGAAATCAACTGAGCATCAAACTAGTGCAAATAATAGGTGTGCACGGCCAATTTTAGAGGCATGGTTTTGTATAACCAACAGCATAATTATGTGCATTTAAAAAAAAAAACAAAAATAATGAGTTACGAGTAGTGCTTGATAATGGAGTAACTGCTCAAGTTATGAAGCATAAATTGGATCGTTAAGCAAGAAATTGATTTTTAAGCACATAAACACACATTCCAAAGGAAATTTGCCCAACATGCGGACCACCACATCAGAATTTTTTATCCTCTCATTTTCTTTGACTTTGAAGCTTGGCCATTACATAGTTACCTTAATATTTTATACAGAATTCTTAAGTAATGAAACTGTAAATACCACTTACATGTCCAACATTATCAACTACTTGTCTGGAATGGTGATGGCCAGCAGCTACCAAAGCTTTCCTGAACTGTTCATCCCAAGTAACTGTACTGATGTGGACACACAATCCATCTTTGAGATTGTGCAAAGCTGGTCTTACAGCACCAGGAATCACAACTAATAAAGAAAAATAGTGATAGAGACCCACCGGCCAAATCAAAACAAATAAATTTCTCTACAAATTTTATTTAGGGTGGTTCCGTAACTGTACTATATACTACACTATTTAATTTTTGTATGATCAGCAATCTTTCACAAATTTGCAAAAATAAATCGATTTTAACAGATTTAATAAATTGTAGCTTATTTTTATTAGTACACACACTTGCCGTATCAAAAGGAGACATAGTGCACTTATTTATTACATAAAAGATTATACTTGTACCAAATTACAAGTCAAGTTATTAGTGGTTTAAGAAAAAGACAGTATTGGTTCTGATTGGTGCAGGTCTCCCATGCTCCAATAATAAAAGAATTGGTATTTTTTCTAAGGTTGTAAAAGTAGATGTTGAATTCTTTGCCTCCAAGACATATATGAAAAATGAAAAGCAAAATTTAGACAAATTTTGTTTTTGAGTTTTCATATGAAAACTCTCTAAAAATGCTGATTTAAACAAATCGGGATTCCCTCAATACTAAATGTATTCTTCCAATAATGTTATCTATAAATGATAAAACCCAATAAAGCAATAGAAATGCATTTTATTAGCAATCAGGAACGCCCATGTTTTTTATCAATTAATAATTAAAAATATGGTATTTTGAATTTTATTGTTTTCTTTTCTTTTATGGTGCAATGTCATATGTACTGATTATGAATCTGCTTCATCGAAAAATCTTATTGACTGAAAATGGTAGATAGGACCGAAGTTTTAGTCTCAACTGTTTTGTTTATAATTATTATTGGTTTCATTCCTCAGTTTTGTTTGTATTTCTACCTCTTACCAACTACAAGAGCTTTCAGTTAAATTTTAATAATTGGATGGAAAAGACACTAATCCAATGTGTAAGTAACCTAACATAACCTTTTAAAACAAAAAAAAATATACGTGACACAAGGATCTTGAATAAAGGGAATGACACACTAAGTCGATTTGCCATACAAAGAAGTGACCCCTTCAAAACCAAATAAATAGAGAGAATTCAACACGAAACACACGTTGAAAACCAACTGCACATGCTTGGCATAGAGGAAGGTATACTAATCAGTGATGCTTGGTACAAACTGTGCATACTTACAATTCTTATAACAGCGCAGGTCTTAAATTTTAGAGGCAAACTTACCTCTCAATGGTTTCCCATTGCTTATTGCTTGAGAAGGTTATAACAAAACACGCTTAAATTATCACTCACTGAAGTGGCAAAGTATAGTCCAAAATTTAAAATTAAATAAGCACAAATGACTTAACAAGCACCACAAATGTAACAATCTCGATAAGCACAGAAGAAAGTTGAGAAGCAAACTCGACAACCTTGCTACATAACCTGCGTTTGGCGCATTTTTTATTATAACCAAGAGGTAGGTAAGTTTGCTCCTATCTCATACAACTTCCATGGGGTCAGAAATGTTCCTTAATGCGTCATCCCCTTTATTCAAGATCCTTGATGTGACATCGCATTTTTTTGAATCTCTATTTTCTGCAAGTTTATGCATCTCAAGCTAATTTCATTTACAGCTACTTTTAAATAAACTTTAAAAATTTAAACAAGCATCAAATTAATTTTTTTCTTGGAGTCAACACTATATAAAAACATTAAAGTTTCATATTATAAACAAATGTGTGTTCCTCATTAATTAATCTAATTAAAATTAGATTCTTACACTATTTTTACGACAAAAATTTTGAGGCATCTTATGTTATCCTTTGATTAATATTTTAAACTAAAACAAGTTAATTTAGGTGAGAAAAGCATGCAGCACTTTCTAGTAGAGAATAGATGAGCTCTTGGCAGTTCAAAATTTACTCTCAATATTTTAAAATACCTTGTGCAGTTAAATGCTTGAGCCAATTTCTCCAATTCCTACAAGTCTCAGCATGGTAACCAATACCCTTCCAGATGAGAATATGTTCAAGATAAGTGCCAACTTGGCTCCATAAAACTTCTTGATAGTATTCTAAAGCACGGAATTTGGTTCTAGTCGATATTTTCATTTCTCCTAAAGAAAAAAAAAAATTGTTTAATATGTTGCAAGAATGTACGCAACACTTATATATAAGAAACAATTGCATAGGGACTTTATGAAATGAGAGGATGGCTTTGAACTCTAAAAACAATGGATGCGTTTGATAACATCACTCAAACATAGCAACTTGGGACACCTGTTATAAAAGACTGTCAACACCCAAGTTGTTGACAGTTACTACAAGTTACATTACTACAAGTTCCACATAGCAAATCAGACGTAGTTATAAGTTGCCTAGGTGTCAAATTATACAACCATCTACCTGCTCAGGTTAAAAATTTAAATGACCAAAAATTTAAAATAAAGTTGAAAGAAATTTTACAGAAAAAAGCTTTTTATAAAGTCACTGAGTATCTGGAGACTGACATCTCAAAATTGGTTTAATGAAGAGGAATGTTATATATATATATATATATATATATATATATATAATATATAATATATATATATATATATATATATATATATATTTATTTATTTATTTATTTTTTGAATTTTAAATAAATCCGTGGTACAGCATAACACCACTTCATACAAGACTATACATAAATGACGTCTTTTCTTAACTCCAAAATAAAAATAAGAATAAATAAATTAACACTTCATTATTTCGTACAAAAGCATACATTTTACAAAACAAATAAGGGGGTGATAAATTTTTGAACTGTTCTTCCCTATGCCCTACCACACTTAAATATAAATGAATAAATAAATATATATATATATATATATATACATACATTTATATATATTTTTTTATTTATACAAAATCAAAACGATCTAATACAGTGAACCATTCATTTAGCCCAACCCAATACTTAAACAATGTTCTCCAATACCAACCTGTTGCTTTAGAAACTTTGGTTCCCTGAGGTCCGAGATGCCTCGGGATGTGTCTTGCCATCGTATCAAACAGTGGATTCAACCGATTGCCTTCATTAACAATCAAAGCTTCAAGGAATGCTGTATCTGATAGAACATGTTTAGAATCCTCTTCCTTGCCACCAGGGGGCGGAGTCAAGCATCCAGTTAGTTTTCTAAACATTAAACATAACATACTAGTCTATGCTGAATATTAAATAAATATAAAGGACATATAACAGACAAGACTTGGAATTACTCATAGGACTTCAAGAATACTTTAAAAGTACTTAAAAGGCGGATGATAAACGTAATTTTTTTAAAATAAATACTTGAATCTTGGAGGGTACCCACAAAATCACAAGCATAAATTATTTTTATCATCTGCTGGTGATGCAATAAAATCAATAATCAATAAATCAATTTACCCTAATGATACTATACAATTTGAATATCATAAAATGCAGAAAAAATATGGGATCATATTGAGATAAGACTAACATACATGGCAAGTTACATCTCATCATACCCATTAATTCAATTTTTATTATACGACTTTTTATCATAGATTTTTGTACCAAGTTTCAACTTCCTAGCATAAAAAAATTCTAAAAAAGCACTTGAAACGGACAATACTTTTTCTTAATACCTACAGTATAGATGAGAAGAAGTAAAAAAAGAAGAAAATGTTTTTATACAAACTTTTTCAAGAAAAAGTTTTTCCTTTGGAAAATCCGTCAAGCTCTACTAGTAACTCATTTTTTCTGTAAGAAAATGAACACAATATTCCTGTTGACTAAGCTTTTTGAATTGGCATTGCTCACCATTATTAGCACTTACCTTAAGCAAGAAATGGATTATTTCCATTCCAGCGATTTTTTTTAAAGGAAATTTGCTTAAACTAAAATAAAGATATATATGATACCTATAAACTTCCATGCTAGAGTTCTCCGAAGGGGGATCCTCCTCTTCATCTTCTGACATCTGAGTTTTAACTTCCGTTGTTGATAAATACATCAATATAGCTATTAAATCTTTAGCACATTCTTCCCATCTCAGCTGGGCAACTATCTAACAAAATATATACAACTGAATTGGAGTCAAAACTTAACTAAACTAAAGTATAAAATGCTAAATGTAATCATTCAATCCAGAGTATAAAACTGTTTTAGAAGTGGCAATGGTTAGTGAGGAGCCACTAGTTGCCATTTGTCAATGAAATTTAATATCAATTTAAGTGAAGGGGTTTAGAAAAAGAAATTTAATAAAGATAAAATATATAAAAGAAGGAATGGAGGGAGGTGTTTAGAAAAAGGAACGAATAGTATCTTTATTAATGATATATCAAAGCATATAGCAACAGAAAACCTTTGCGCGCCACTGATAACCCAAAACACAGCAGCAGTCAATACTAAAACTGGGGTTGATCTCAGCATTGAGACTTTTAAAAAAGGAGTAAGTTGAAATCTTTGAAAGTAAAAATATATGTTTTCCCCCAGTAGGGAGAAAATGTAAACTTTCCTCCCTTTTTTTAAGTGAAAAGTATATTATTACATCCTATTCAAAAAAGTAGAAAATCGTAAATGTAAATGAAAATGTAAATGGTTCCTAATTTACATTAATGATCTCCCTGATTATAGAAACTTGAGCCAAAGATTTGCGAACAATACAACACATGCATTTAATGGTAAAAAGCTCAATGAAATAATTTATAAAACAGATGATATTTTAAAGCACTTCCTTTAAAATCCACCTCTTTCTCCCTCCATGACCCAAACATTATAAGCTCATTTTTCCTTTAAAAACTTGCTGAATAAATTAAGAAAATACTTGTTGTTGGGCCATAGCAAAAAAAAAATGCCAGAAATATTTGCCGTTGCTCCCAAAATGGCCAAAGAGTTAATGTAAAAATAGAATGAAAATAAAGAGGAATGACCTGTAATAGTTTAGTGAGAGTAAGTTTCTTGGCGGGTAGAAAGACGACGGGGCAGGTGTTCTTGATGAGAGCCACTGCTTTGTCCTCAAAGTAACTACTTATATTGAAGAGAGTATCACACAGCACTATAAACCTGCATCAAGTAACATCTAATCATTGAATATAAAGCATACACTTTTTTAAGGTGATTTATTCTATTGCCCTATAGGAATTAACTAAACTAAGCAGTCAATCATGGAACAAGGCTATCCTACCAATAGGCTTAAAATAATAATGCAAACAAATTAATTATTTTTTTATGTATTCTGAACCGTGAAGGTAGTGATTAAATAAATAAAGCAACAATCTCTCCACAAATGTAACATTTGTGGAGAGACTGTTGCTTTATTTATTTAAATTAATTAAAATTTAATTATATACAAGAAAAGTAAACATCAATTTATAAAAATTCTGGATCAGAGGTCTGCAAGCCAGGCAAATTTGAAAAGGGTTGAAGTGACAATATTTTGATATACCATGTTTGAATAACCCCAAAATTTAATAAGTTCTTTCTCTCATAGTACTTGATTTTTGTACTAAGTTTCAATAAAATTGCCTAATTAAAATAAATGTGCACATCCATATTCATTCATATATGAAACCACCAGACAAACATATAGACACCAAATTTTCTGATTATTACGATCTGTAAAGTAGGCCCGTAGCCAACCAAAACTGGTAGAGGGGAGATGGACCTATTCACACATCTATAAGGGACTTCTACTGAAAACTACTTTGTCAGAGGGGGCAACATTTTTCCAGAGCCCTGCTTGGCTATGGGCCCTGCTGTTAATGCTAAAACAGAAAAGAGGCCAATTTTTTGGAATAATTTCCAAAAAATGGAGACTCCATATAGGGTTTTTTCTAATACCTAACCATATTTCCTCTCATAGGACTTAATTTTTGTACTGTTCCATTAATTTGTTGAGACCTTTTGGCGTTTACGATATTTAACAGGTGCAAATACAACGTTGATGCAGACATTTGATGAAGAAAGTGTCACATTTTTCCTTCCCACAATGCTTTTTTCAATTATAGGAGGCAGGGAAGCAAAAAGTATTGCAGTACCTTGGAATATAAATAAGATGTTGTGAAGACGACAGATACTTCTCTAGAAGTAGAGTGACAGCCTGGGTTAGCAGGTATATCAGAGATGATCTTAATATGTTGAGTTCCCTTCTCCAGTGCACTACCTGTAATAATCACCATAGTGCATGGAACTGTCAATGAGCAAATATCATTCAGAATAAGGCTACTCACAAAGCTAAGTCCTTTGTTAATCTGTCAAATACAACTTTTTTTAGTAAAAAAATACGTCAAAGTGCTTGATTTGCAAGCATAATAAGGGTTTCTCAGATATTGACAATGATGTCTATTACTATTCATACTACTACTAAGTACCTAATTTTAGGGCACATATTAAAATTTTACAAAATACTTTATGTCCCATTTACCTTGCCTTTATTATCTTCCAAACCCCTAAAATTATTATTATAGGCTAAATAAAAATGCTAACCTGATAGTTAGTCTTAAGAGTTCCACAGTGATCTTTACCAACAGATACAAACAGCACCTCCACGTGTTCCATTCCATCATACAGCTCTGTTACCTCCTAGTAACCAAGAAAATTTTCAAAGGAATGATAGAACACATAGGAATATTACAAATAGAAGAGAATATGACACAGTGGGATAGCACAGGTTATGATTTCTATTAAATAAACATATAATGTAACAGATAAAAACATTAAACTATTTAGTTTGGTTTCACCAAAAAATAAACAGAAATGATGAATTTGAAATGTTGATACTTTTAATGAAAGAAAAACCATTGTAGGGTGAGGCAAGATTGGACAAGCATTGGGGTAAGATATCAACAATTTACATTCTTGTAACAAGTACATACTATTGTGCTTGAGCCTTTTTTGCTCACCGTTGAATTAAGAGACATTACCTCTCAGGACTTCATTTGCCTCTTAATGAATTCACTACTCTCTACTGCCGTGAATCTATAGTGTAAACAATATTTAAACCTGCCTTCACACTTACTACAAGTCCTGCCTTCCTGGGGCTCGTCTTATTTTTCCCTCCGTTTTTACCAAAATAGTTTATTTTGCTCATTTTTTTAGTTTAATGTCTTACGGCACAATGATTTGGGGAGCTTCTCCCCATGCGAGCAGACTATTAATTCTACAAAAAAAAGCACTACGGGTTATCTTAAATCTACCCAACAAAACATCTTGTAAAAATTTTTTTCAAACTCATGAAATTCTTACTTTTTATTCTTTATACTGCTATCAGCTTTTAAATTACATTCATAGTATTAGATCAAGTCTAACTAAAGTAGAGAACATTCATTCTCACTATACAAGGCAGACAAATCATATAGTACTTAACAAATACAGACTGACAAGAACAGCTAAATATAATTCAATTCAAGCAGGGCTAAAGCTGTATAACTTATTACCTGAAAATATAAGAGCCCTTGAAGAGAATAGTTTTGACAAATTAGTAAAAATTAATCTTTTAAAAAATCCCTTGTACAGTGTGGAAGAATTTCAATCCATAAAATTTTAATTGTAACAAATAAATTTTTTGTTTTGACTTTTTACAATTTACAGAAATGTATATTATGTGAAATAAAGGATTATTTATTTATTTATTTACCCATACCCACTGCAGAACCCCCTAAAATCCAAACAACCAGTACATGATCAGGTGAATTACAAGACAAGCTGTACATAAACACACACACACATATATATACATATATAACTGAGCTCAATCCTTTTATGTCTATGAGCCAGGCCCTAGTTACGCAACCAACACCAAAAATATAATAAAAGACTACTTAAAACAATAAAAAAGTAATTAACAAGTACCTCAATGTTATTCATATTAGTGCTGATTAATTTTGCAAGTTGTTCTTGAATCAGGGTTGCCTGCTTTCCCAGCTGCCGACATTTCTCCAAGTATATCTCAGTACTGCTATCTTCCAAAGGAAGCCATTTTGAAACACTCATTATTAATAAAATCCATTAAATTTTGATTTAATCAAAATTTTAATATTTTTTAACTTTTCTAGAGATTGAAAATATAAGGTGAGAGAGGCTGTGTACTTCCACTACAGGTACCATTGTTATCTGAAAATAAATTAAGGCACAATAAATGAATAGGATAAAATTATAAGATTGAAAATCAATAAGGTATTTCAAGAGTAGTATGGAATTTTAAAAGGAAATCGGAGAAATATTTCAGTTTGGAACAGACAAAATATTTGAATAAATATATTTATATAAGCTTCACAATACTTTTTTTTAATATTCATTGTTTCTTCTTGAAGTTCATTTTTGGCTGAGGGGCCAAGAAGTGTTTCCATGTCTTTAATAGTACATATTAACTAGAAGTAACTGAACATGTTAGGGATTTATAATTAATTATGGATTATTAAAATGATGTTTACCTATATACTGAATCTCAAATGTCTATGACTGCTGGAAGTAGCTGATAATTATTATGAGTGATAAGTAGTGTATGAAAAGTACTATTGTGATAGTGATAAGTAGAATTATGGTAGTGATAAATAGTATTATGATAGTGATAAGTACTATTATGATAGTGATAAGTATCAAACGGACCTAACTTTAAGGCCTCGAAATACACAAAACATGTGAGTCAACTCATCATAATCTTTAAGCTGAAACCAATGATACATTCTATAATGCATAATAGTATTTATTCATATTCATCTTAATATTTATAATACTTCATCAATGTAAATTAGCTTTTAGCTTTAGTTCATCCAGTTGAGTTAGTTTATAATATTAAAAAATATATACTTAAAAAAACAACCATAGGAACAATAATAGTATATTGATAAAAACATTATTAAAAATAGGAAAACAATAACCTATTATGGAACCTGGAAAGCCTATATAATCAAGAGTTGGGACAATAAAACAATTTTAAAAAACTGCAAGACATAAATTAAAAAAAAAATAATAGAAAAAGAAAATAAATAAATATGATTTATTCCATTTAAATGAATTTTTGTACAAAAGTTTGAAATATTCTACAGTAAGAGTTCATGATATGTTTTAGTAATAGATATCTTTCTACAGTGTATCGACGACCTTAAAAATATTGACAGCTCAGTTTAGGCACCACCGATTCTAAAAAAAAAAATCCCTACAAAAAGGCAGCGGGGAAAAAACTTTGTAAACAAATCAGGTTATGTTACCCGTGTTTTCTTGGCGATGTTTCTACAATTCTTTGGTGTAGTTTTATTATTTAGGAATTATGCAAATGTGGAAAAAAATGAATTGTGAAGGGAAATAATAAACACAAGAAGAACCACAAACGAAGTGAACGAATGCCGGGAAGGAGGTTATTTCCCTACAGGGGTTATGGGAGTAGGGATTTTTTTTCTCTTTCAAGAGAGGGGTTGGCAGCGGCTTCTCTGATTGGTCGATCCCCAAAATGCATATGACCTTGAGGATTTTATACTTGACGATACACTGTAAATGTGAGGTTTTAATATGGGTCTACTGATAGCTGGAGTGTGTACTCGGTCAAACGAGTACTTTATCCATGGAGTAGAACGGGTAAAAATATCAGATTTACCAACATTAATTCCTTAAAAACAAAACATAGTCTTAGACTTCGAAAATAGTCTCTACCCTCAGCAAATTGAGTTAAAATTTACTATTATTATTTTGATAACTAAAAGATGGTAATTTTGTAAAAAAATAGGCATGAAAAATACAAGGAAGTATCCAGTAGATTAAAAATTAATAAATTTTGAGTATCCAGTTATCCCAACTCTAATTACACAGAAACCTCAATAAAATCTTGTTTTACAAACTTAAGTGAAGTTTTAAGTTGATCTTGCTACTAAAATCTGAAACAGGCCCGTAGCCAGGGGCCCCTCTCTTGAAATAGTGTCGCCCCCTCCAACAAAATATTTTTCGGCCCATGTCCCTTCAAGGTGTGCAAAACATGCCTCTCTTGGATTAGTTTGGCTTGCCCAACATGTTTTGGATAGCTACGGACCCAGTCTGAAACATTAGTAGTAAGGGAAAAGAAAACTAATTCATTATTAGGGCATAAATATATTAAAAAACAATAGATTACTTAAAAAATAAATGAAGGCTCAAACCAATTGCCTTGAATTAAAGTTAAGACCTTTTATTCTTAGTTGAAGGAACATAACATAAACTTTGAAAATACAAATTTATGACTAGTTTACAATTATAAACAGTATAATTAAAAAGACAAAAAAATAATCAAAGATATTTCTCACATTATTAGAGCAACAGACATAATTTACAAATTTTAGTATTCAGACATTTTGGTCAATCACAGATTTGAATTGTCACCTTTCAATTAACACTGTAAATCTTTGTTTTTAATTTGTAATAAAATATTTCCATTTGTAATAAATAAAAATAAATGAAATCAGTTAAAAGAGTGATACAACGGTAAATAAATGAATATAAGATAATCAATATCTACATAATAGTGATAGACTATCAATGTGCAAAATTCATAGATTATTGGGTAAAGTTATCTTTCTGGGAATTCCCATGGAAAAAATGTTTTGTCATGGCATTTTCCAATGGCACAATGAAAGGGATCAAAATAAAATTGGTAAAGAAAAACCAGATACAGGGTGTTGAACAAAAAATTAACTAAAAAATTTGCTAAAACTTAGCTCATTTCATTCATTCAGATAAGCTTGTTACCTAGTTCTGGTGGTGATTAGTTGACAGCCTCCAGATAACCGTGTTTTAAAAAACAGTGCCCCCGCTCATTATAAAATAATGTGGTCTAACTGACCAATAGGAATGTTTGTTTTATATCCCTCATTCTGTTTATGAAACCTTTCATATAAATATGTGATTTATTATTTTAAAAAATAATAGATACCAGTAGGAATATGGTATCAAATAAAATTATTATTTATAATCATCTTTCCAGCCCAAACGTAAGGGTATTCAAATAATAACCTTAATATTATATAGTATTCAAATAAAAATAAGGGTATTCAAATAATAACCTTAAGACCTCCCTTGTGTCATCAAACCTCACCTAGTCTATAGGAATTTTTCATTTTAAGTTCAGATTTTTTATGTTGAACAGGGACACTGAAATCAAAACTTGGTAATATCTTGGTGTTTAAGATCTCTACTACATGAAACATTAAATGAGTGAGTTACTCCAGTACCAAGCAATAGATTTCAATGACAATATTTGAAACCAAACTGTGGGCGAGTTCGGTCCAGTCAGCGAGCCATTTATCTCTGATCTGTCAGCTAATCCCCACCTAAATTATTACTTCAAACAATAGCTAAAATTAACACAATAATATATTAAAGTGGTGTAAAACTTTATATTGTGGGGGTAGGGGACACAGTATTTAAAGACCCTGGTTTGAGATGTTCGTAAAACTGGGGCAAGTTGCATTAACTACCACACCAAGGGCTAGTTAACAACTTTATCAATATTGTTATCAGTTTTGAATGGAGACGTCTATTAAAATTTATAAAGAATGTAAACAAGACAATTTTTAACTTGTTATACATTTTTTTTTATTATTTTTAGTTCTTTATAAGATTATTTGTTTAGAAAAAATGATAAACTTTGCATTATTACCATTAAAATGACATATATAAAACACGATGAACAATCGAATTAAATTTAAATTTCTGCATGTCATGGTTATTACAGATCTAATTAAAAATAACACATCTTTTATATTTTTATAATATTTTATGATAATTTTACAGTTAAAATAATTAATAAGATTTTTAACATTGTTAAAATCTCAATAAATAATTTTAATCATGGAAATAAAGAAATAATTATTCGATACATGCGGGACAAAGTGAATTGACCTGCTGCAGTCAAGAAACGGCAAACTAAAAAAACAGGACCACCTAAACACAGCTCATTCTGGGTGAGATAGAACACTGCACTGTGTCCCCCACCCCACCCCTCCTGTATACATTTTTAGATCACTTTAGAATATATCTTCTTTAATTGATCATTATGAAAAAAATACATTAACACAATTCTTTGGGTGGAGGTACCATAGGTAGTTTGTCTAACGAAAACTTATTGGCTTTGAATTGTTCATATTCTTCATCAGTTAAATCACTTTTAATAGAGTACGGAGAGTGGCCGTTCCAAGCAATGGAAAGTATTTCTACATCTAAATCTGTTTGACTTAATTTTGGAAACAACTGTTTAATATCTCGAGGCATTTCCTCACTTCCAACAAGCTTTTGTTGAACTTGGTTAAAATTAACGTTTTGAGCAATTGAACCAAAAGTATTTTGACTCTGCGTAAAACCAGTATTGATGTTTTCACTTAAAGGAGAGTTTCCAAATATGTTTGTTTTTTGAGGAACAGTGGCAAAACTAAATCCTTTATTTTCAGTTTGAGCGAAAGAACCAAATACATTAGGCGCTTCAGGCTCAATGCCAAAAACATTTTGAGATGAAAACGGAGTGGAACCAAATACATTTTTAGAAGTATCTTGTTGAGTACCAAATACATTTTTAGATGAGTGCTGATTACTAAATACTTCTTGTGTAGGGAAAACACTTAATGAAGTTGAAGCCTCTGCTTTAGTGGATTGCATTTCCAAATCATTCGGAGGTATCTGCCCTCCAAATTGAGACACTGTATTACTAATATCAATAGATTCGTAATTGATTTTACTAAAGTCCAATTGGTTATCAATCAAAGGGTAAATAGTAGCGGCATTTTGATTTATATATTTCCTCAATTTCGCAGAACAGTCTTTTGTTTGACATTTGTAAAAATCTCTAATCAGTTGAGCTTTCTCGATAATTTTATCAGTTGTAGTTTTGTAACCTTCGAAATTATTACTAGCTTTAGCAATGTAAGCAGCTAATCGCATTTCTTCTGGAGAATAATCGTACCAATCATCTAAACTACCAAACAACTTAACAATGCAAATACATGTTAGAGGCCATATTTTACTCTGTTCAACAACTAGTATGTCTTGCTTCAATAAAGAGTAAATATCATTAACAGTGAGATTATGAGGAGGTTGGTAATCCTGTTTATGCCTGGAATCGTAATGAAAGCGATCATTGTTTACAGTTCTTTGAGGCACGTATGCTCTGTGATCGCGATGATCAACGTAATAATCATTGCTAACTGTAACATGGTGTCCTGAGACGTTACGATCATACCTTGATTGATCATACCTTTTACTATATTTACCATCATCATAAGAGCTGGAGTCGTGTGTGGATTCTCTCTTAAGAACAGACGACCCTCCTCCACCACCACTATAGCTATCTCCATCAACATGATCAAAATTGCAGTTGTTGCCTTTACGGCAGTAACCACGCTGGTAGTATCGACAAATTGGCATGGTGGTTATTCAGCGAAATTCTTTCGGGTCGGTTCTATAATATTGCTTTTTTGCGAGGAATATAAAAAGCAGCACAACACAAGATGGTATAATTATGCCTTTCACTTACAACTGTGTACAAATAATAAAACTTTTATATGGTGAGCACTTCAAGTTGAGAATCAGATCACATGACATTTTTGGTGACTTTCGATACATTCCAATTAGGTTAAATACACTTTATATAAAACACGTCGCACTAGACGAAGCAAGAAAAGAATATGCGATAAATATGCAGTACGAAGTTCAACGACAAGACTCACTTCCAAAAGCGATAAATTTTATTTTAAAGAACACGAAATAACATAATACGATAAGCGCGGTCAAGACTGTAAACAAACTTGATCTTCTTCTTCTTTTTCTTATTAACTTATCCAATTTAATATTTGGACAACATATTTTTGTTTTTGTAACACTGTGAATGTCTTTTAATCATCTCTGTTATTTATGAAAAAAAGAAACTATGAAACTAAATTGCTAGATAAAAATCTATAGTTCTGGTTTGAAGTAATTATAATTGGAAATACATATAAAAATACAATCTAGCTAAAATAATATATACATAGTATATATGGTAGATACACACATCCTATGATACTTCCGATACCTTGTCAAATATAATATAATTTTTGGAAAGTTTGTTTTACACTACACCTAAATTACCTCAAAAACTATACAATTATATTATGAGCATTGCCTTTTAAAGAAGATTTTAATAACGAAAGCCAAATGTATCAGTTTTAGAAGGTTAATATAAAAATAGTTACAACAACGTTAAAGATGGAATTCAGAAAGAAAAAAATGGTGTGTTAAATAAAGAAAGGGTTGAGATAGGTTGCGAAAGCATAAGATTTGGTGTCATTGACAATAACCTACATTTGATAAAAGAGGAAATATATACAAATATATTTACTAAGCACGCTAAGTGATGGTGTGTGACCTTCGAATAAATTCATATTTTCCTATGATGATACCAATAAAATAGTTGTCATTTAATTTAATAATAAATAAATAATGTAATAATAATGTATAGTAACATAAATAATTATAAGTTTATAATAATAATAATCACTCTAGATATGACAAAAAATAACCTCATTCTCCCTTTGGAAATTCGCTGACAGATTATATTGAAAAATAAAAAATTATGATTTGGTGGTAACCCAACTCGTTCTAAAACTAGAGGCCGACCAAGTACTGAAACCTTGTATATAACAATTTTTATAAACTTGTTGAAGGCTCTCGGCCCATTTTCTGGCCGAGAGTACTGGCTGGTCCAGGTTCTGTTCGATAGCACTGGCTGGTCCAGGTTCTGTTCGATAGCACTGGCTGGTCCAGGTTCGTTCGATAGCATGGCTGGTCAGGTTCTGTTCGAAAGCACTGGCTGGTCCAGGTTCTGTTCGAAAGCACTGGCTGGTCCAGGTTCTGTTCGAAAGCACTGGCTGGTCCAGGTTCTGTTCGAAAGCACTGACTGGTCCAGGTTCTGTTCGAAAGCACTGGCTGGTACAAGGTCTAATCGAGAGCACTGGCTGGTCCAGGTTCGGATCGAGGAAGTCGAAAGTTATAGAATGACGAAAGCAATAAACTAGAATTTGTTTAAATTTTTACTAATTTACTTGACAGTATTAGTTACGCTTGCCATTTAGGTCTATTTGTACTATCCGAAAAAAAATTACGACGCCATTAACTGGACATAATGACTACAAAACTTTACAAAATCCACAAAACGCAGGAAAATGTTGGGATCAAGTTGAGATTTAGCACACATGCAATCGTATAAGAAGTAACATATGTACGAAGTTTTATCTTATTATCAGCATTAGTTCAATTATTATCGATTGATTTTAAGTTTTTTAAAAACTTCTGGGTACAAGTATAACCCTTGGCGTAAAAAATAAGTATACTAAGTTTCATTTCAATATGGCGAGAATATATCTACGGTTTTTGTAGGATCACAAAAGTTAAACAGCATCGTGCGAGTTCAGCACCTAAATGGGTGACTGCTGGGAATAAAAGTATTGTATTTATTATCTAAGAACCAGCGATGTCAGTCAGAAGACGTGTTGCCGTATAAATTTGGCGATTTGTATATTCTGAGAACGAGCAAAGCGAGTCTGAAACAGTGAGGATGAGCGTAATGTACCCGACGTGACGAGGAAAAGTTTTTAGATACCCCGTACCCAATTTTTTCCTTTTGTAATGTGTCAGTGGAATATTAATGTTCCGAGGTATGACTAAGCCACTTTGACTAGGGATAGGTTAAGGTCTGAAAGGCTAAAGGACGTACCAGCCGGAGACGAACCTCGCACATCTAGCTATTGATTACTAGTAAACAGCTGCATTAGAAATCCAACTAACCTAGATTAAAGTTTTCCTGCACGAGAAAAACAATATTTATAATTTTCTTAAACTTTCCCTCATTCAATTAACTTTATCGTTGTGCTTGACATTGAATTTACGACACTGAGCATTATGAGTAATTTGTTTATTTAAAACGAACTACACTTACTATACATGATAATGCTTTAACTTTTTTTTATTAATATTTTTATCACGTATTATACAAACTTACATAAAAATTGCGTGATGCAATGTTAAAAAAATAATTCTCGAATTTTGTTTATTTATTTATTTAAGAAATTACAATAAGCGGCCGTTTACTGGCCGATATTTACAGCTCCAAATTTTCTTTAGGAAAAGCTAGTTCTTGAATATTCAAGAACTAGCTTTTCCTAAAGAAAATATTAGTAGTAATAGTAATAGTACTGCTTGCTAGCGGCCATATATTCTTGGTAAATACTTACTAACAATTGGTCACCATAACGTTATGGTGACTAATCGTTAGTGAGTGTTTACTGAGGTATGGTAAATAGTAGTATGGTACCATACTACTATCACCCGAGTATATAGTATACCGGAGTAGCGTATATTTCCAACTTATTACATCTTATCTATTGATATCTACTTACATCTAAGTCTATTTAATAGCAAAATATCGATTAAGTAGCGGTATATAGGAGGGGCCGAGTAATAGGTCCAAAACCATGCCCGGTACTGGAGCAAGTGGTGCCGGGTACTAGATCAATCTATTTTTTGTAATTAACAATTTTTTAATGAATATAGTTATGTTTGAATAAAAAACTATCACATTTCCTTAAAGCCTATTTAGTACCGATCACAAAAATATTGTTATAGTTGGCCTATACCAAGTCAAACTATGAGACGAAATGGCACTTTTCAACTCATCTGTTAAAGAGTGCCTTTTTAATTTAAAGATAGCATTTTGGACGTTTGTTGTTGTTTTTGAATCTCGCGTGTTTTGTGCAATTTTTTACATTATTTGATATTTATATTTTTAATTGTTTCTTTTTCTTTTAGTAACTTTCCTTTTAATTACACTCTCTTATCTATGACGTGAACATAGCTCATTTCTGAATTTTTTGACGTGAATATCCTTAAAACCCCTTTAAATCATAAATTTTGACGTTTGACAAAAGTTGTCAAAAGAAATATTGAGAGCTACCGCTACTCTCTGCTATTTGAGTGCAACCGCAAGCCCTCTTTATAGCTCAATTCACAATTAAAACACTAGCATATAAAACTCTTTAACGCATTAATAAAACATGTTGTTTTATTAATTTATTAATGTTGTCCAATAATATTTTCATTATAATTTAGAGTTTGCGATAGGGATTGAAGGATAAATAAACAAATGGCGCGTAACAATCCAAGACAAGAAGCAAGATTATAGTTTTTGGGTTTAAAATTGTGAAGTATTACTCGAAGAATGCCTCTTAAACAGAAGCTGAGGAAGTAAAATGAAGGCTGCACGATCCTTCCAGGACGTGAGGTAACACCGTGTATATTCGAACTAGCCATCTAATTCCTGACACTTCTTTAAATTAGATAACCCATTTAATTTAGCATTCATAAATCGCAGTATAATAATTGACACAATTAATAAATGACAAAGGTAAATAAACACAAAAATTGAGAGGTCACCCAAAGAATATAATAGGTATAGAACGTCGGAAGGTATACAAGAGCGTCAGACAGAAGGTGGGAATGAAGTCGGTGCCGGCATCTAGCGGCAGCTCTGAAACTAACTCTTCATACCACAACATTCTTCCCATTTTTCTCTCCTTTCTCTTTCTTGTCTCTTTTCTACCATGTTTTTTCTTACAAAGGTTTTTCAGTAATTAATCAATGGAGTCCACTAAATATACCGCATTAAGTATTTTACCTTCATAGTTTATTGTTTGTGGTTTTATAAGTTTATATCCATATAAGGCTGATTTAGATCCTATCTTTCTTATTAATATGAACTTATAAATTCTGTAAAAATATGTATAAATGTAAAGGTATTTAGATCTAATAAATGGTTCATTCATTCATTCATTCAGTTTATTGTTTGCCATAAGGAAGTGGTCCGTATTAGATCATACCCCTGTTAAGGTAAAGGGTTATTCGCGATACAAAAGGGATCACCTAACATATTGCTGAACCTTTATTTGCGAATTCTCTGAGATAAAAAATAGTTCCTCCACATTTTACTCCAAGTTCAGTAATTCATTATGTCTAAATTGCAACAGCTTTTCAACAAGTTCCGTTGGCTCCGTCAAGCGACAAAGCGTGTTCTACTGTAGGGACTAAGCTTATCTAGGAATAGTTAGGCATTATTTATCTTTAGATGAGGTTAACAACTTTCTCTGACAATTTGACTTGAAAAAGACGCTAGCTGGCCAGAACAGCTAATGTATTGTTTGCATTAAGTTCTTATTAAAAAGTGAGAGAAATATAAGTTTGTTGATTAGAATCTAGATCAGGGACTAACAACCTTTTTCGTTAAAGGGTTAATTTTAAGAACCATCGCAGTACAGGAGGGCCAAAAATAAAAATCAGTAATACACACTTGCATGATTAATTTAAGCCTCAATAATCGTTATTTACATCAAGAAGTAAATAAATTATTTTAGTGGTCCGTTACTAAATGCTATAATATAGAATCTCCAAACATAGGAAAAATACAGTGACCCAGTGTTATGAATTTAAAAGACCTACGATCCTTTCCACTCCCAATCCACTCATTCTAGAAAATTTTCTCATAAGCGTAATTTTCTATTAGAAATTCGCTAATTTAAAAAAGTTTATATTATAAAATTATTGATCCAGAGTGATTACTCTCTTACAGACGCAACGCACACTGCCAAACTAACTTGTAAACTGCTTAGTTGGATAATTAAAGGACACTTATTGATATAGGTGTGAAATGAAGTTATAAAGCGATACATAAGGACAATGGCGAGTGGTAGTAGAGATGTAAGTGGCGGAAGAAGTAATGAGAGTACCAGCAGCTGGAACAGGGTGTGGAGCTGCCTCAGTCAGCCGTTCAGAAGACGCAGGAGAGAATTACGTGAGAATTTTCTTTGGAGTTACTATAAGGGTGTCTGTATGTGTGGGAGGGTAGGTGTGTATTCAAATTTCTGGTGACAAAAGTGTCAAATGCTAAACTGTGGAGTTGAATATTCTTGAAAATTTGCTTAGTAACTTTTAAAAAATTAATAGTTATCAATTCGCGAAAAATGGCTTCTAGCGCTAGTGTACAGTCATCTGAGACATGAAAGCAACCACATCTCTGCGGCTAACGCAATTCTAGAGTTATCGAACAATAAAAATTAATCCACTAAGCTGCTTTTGTTCTCTAAGATTTTTGATAATAGAAAAAGTTGAGTTCTATATTTGGTAGCTTGTTTTAAATTTGGCTGGTACTAATTATGTAAATGTTGCCGCCCATCATTGTTGTCGCCCAACTAATTGTTATAAGATTTTAGGCGAGGAAAAGTAAAAAGAGTGTATCATACCTCTTTAATTCTAGAAAATGGTGTAGACGAGAGAAGTTGGTCACGCAGCAGACGCGATGGATTGAGGTACGATGTGGTTAGGTTCGGCTCTGAAGCGTCAAGAGAGCAGACTACGAGAGAAACAAGAAGAAATACTTTTGTTGAAACTAGGGGTGAAGCACGCAAGCGCTACAAAGCTCCTTCGCCCGAAACTTTCTACAAACTCAGGGAGGCAATCAAACAGGTAAATAAAATAATATAAAATGAATAATTAAACGTTAACTTAAGTCGGCCCGTTTAGAAGAAGACTGGGAACTGTTCTACGCCAGTTAAATATATAAGTGTTCTATATCAGATATACCATCATTTGCTATATCAAAGAGGTTGAGAAAAAAAACTACGATGAGTGCATCATTTTTATTTTCCATTACAATGGGTGAACACCCATTGTTCATTAAACAAATGAACACTTGATTAATTGATTTTGGAAATTGATCTAATTTCATCATCCTTTTTTAACATTTTTTAATGAACAATACAACATCAATTTTTGCTACAAGTATTAGGGTTGATGCAGTGGCATGGAAAGGCATGTTAGAGAAACAATCCAGTAATTGCATTCATCGTCTTAACATGATTTTATTTTATGTTTACCTATTAACCAAGTGACGTTACAATTCTTTATTTATGTCTCCTCCAAAAAGTAAATTTTATTCCTCACTTTTTTATTTTTTTTTAAACCACGGTCACAATTTTTCACAGAATTGCGCCTAATTAGGTTACGTAATATTTAAACCTATCTGCCTCCGTAGCCGCGGTCGTATAGTACTGGACTTCAGCACCGGAGGTCCGGGGTTCACAGCCCGGGCTATGCTCTCAGTTTTTACGAATAGAATTTGATGTAAAAAGATTTCGCCAACTTGAGCTTTACTTTGAGCATTGTAGATGTGACCCACCCGAGGTGGTTCCCGCAGGGCGAATTCTCTGAAGGGCCGAAAGGCCCTAAAACGGGCATTATTATTATTATAATACTTAAATCTTGAGAATGAATACCTTCAGAATAGATTTTTCATAAGAAGAACAAAAATGGGTTTGTAGAAATGCTTAGGCATGATATCGAAAATTTGAAAAAACCTGTAGAACATTTCAAGCCTCTAAGACAAATTTGGAACCGGAAAATTTGGGGAATACGAAAAACATAGCGTAAGTCCACCCTTAATGCGTTTTATCCTGTATTTAGCGAATTTTCATTATGGGGGAATTTTAAAAGTTTAATAAAACTTTTCCACAAACAATAGGCTTCCCAACGTCCCGCCCTATGACGCTTCATTTTCTATGAAAAGTGCCGAGGCACTCCGTACACCCTATTACTTTGATTTTAGTCTCTATGTATACAATTGATTTTACTTTGAAAATTCATTAAAAGAGTCACAATGACTTACAATGCTTCTTTAGAGTCCCAATGACTCTGAAAAAGCAACGATGAGGTATTATTGTAAACAATGCCTTGCCGTTATCACGAGAACAATATAAACAATTCAATAGTTACATGGAAACCTTTATTCCTGGTCTCATTTGTTCTTTAAACGAGGGAAACTTACCGATATCGTAAATAACCAAACTGTAGAGACTTATTTGTACCTATAACAACATTAGAAAGAAAATTCGGTAATTGTTTTGTATTAAAGTTAGTATTCCCCCAGAAGGGAGAAAAAACGTTATTTTCTCCTTCTTGTAGAGGAAGGAAATTTATATGTAGCACTTAGTCTGAATCTAAAGGGAAAAAGTGAATAGCGGGTGTAAAGTTATGATTTTATTAATTATTACTAGATTATTAATAAGTTTTCTTGCCAAGTATTAAACAAATTTTGAACTTTTACTTGTATAATGAAGTGGCATGTTTTGCGTATAAATGCACGTAAACATAATTAATTATAGTACGACACACGGCTGAAATCAGTTGACAGCGTGGGAAAATAGAGTTGAGAAACCAATAAGGCTGACATGATTTGAAATTGAGGACATGATTTAACATTCAGGCATGACCTCATTAGCTCCCTCGCATTATTTTCCCATGTTTTCAACTGATTTTAGCCGTGCGTCGTACTCTATCATAAAATCCTACCTGTTTTGGTATAGTATCAGATAAATATAATTCCAATACACAGAACGATTCTAGTAACCCAGTAATCTAAGTAAAGATAAAGCACCTCTTAATCTAAATTAACTCCAGCTCTTCTAAAACAGGGTGATTTGAGCTATTAGTCAGTATCAATAAGGCACTGGTTGCGTGAGATGTTATTTTTCAAAAGTGAGTTAATCTTAAAAACCCTTATTATCAAGCATGTAATAACCAACACTAAAGTTTCGTTACTACATGAATTAGATTAGATAGTTAACGTTACGTTTTATAATGTGAACACGCAGCAATTAAACATGCGTGCACAAACGCCCAATGAAGTATTTTAGTATAGTATATATATTCCAACCATAGAGAGTTTTTGCTCTCTTGTAATAACTAGAGCTCAAGCACGAACACACGCTCTGCTCGCGACGAGGTGCTGGACCATCCTCGAGTATACAGTCCATGCTTTATTTGCCAGAGCTGGACAAGCCTCGAATAGTCCATTCTTTATTCGCCATGGTTAGACAAGCCTGGAGCATACAGTCCATGCTTTACCCGCCAGTGCTGGACTAGGCTTAAGCATACAGTGCATTTTTTACTCGCCAGTGCTGGACAAGCCTCGAGTATACATTCTATGCTTTGCTCACCAGTGCTGGACAAGCCTGGAGCATACAGTCCATGCTTTACTCGCCAACGATCATACCAATAAACCTGCTAACTTCCTACAGGTTAATTGGTGCGGCATAGGACCGTATATTCGATTCGTATTCAAGAGTATTTGATAGTGGTAGAGACTATTGTCGTGACTACGACTATATTATTATGAGTTGATACTACTGACATAAGCCTGTACTTAAATACGCGTTAAAGACAACTATACTCTGACATCGTGACCTAAATTTTCATCTAAATTAGATTGAATTGTTTACCACCACATGACTCCTTTGACTCATCAGCGTATTTATTGGCAAACGCATAAATCCCTTGTAATTTTCTCACCCATTGCATCGTTAAATTTAACTTTATGGCAATAAATCAGCTAAATTTTTAATTATTTTATAATTCCCTGATTAAAGGTTGAAGAGTCAAATGAAATGAAACATAAGTCAAATAATACGATGTCAGAAGATGGAATTTACCAAGAAATCCAAGACCCATGTTTCGAGGAATCAGGCCACGCCGTTATCGAGCAGTTGGAGCAAGTATAGCGAAATACTAAGAAACCATTGTTCCCGTAGATAGATTATAAACGAAAACATTCAACAACTTTAACCAAGTTTTTAAAAATAAAAAATTCAATAATGTAAAAATTCGACTACAATTTTTTTTATTATTGAAGATTTTGAAGTAAAAAGCACCTACTCTATTTAAGTATTAGTATATTTGGAAAAAGTGGGACAAGCATACAATTTTAGTATACTGTAATGCCAATTTTAGACGGACTTTTTAATACTTATAAATTGATCAACTCCCCTTTAAATTCACTGAATTAAAGATATGACATCTTCCATCTTATGCATTCCTATATAATAATTTTTGTACTTAAATTATAGTGTTGACATTAAAAGACGTCCTTTCGATGTCAACACCTTGTAAGAACGAGAACCAGCCTTTATGATAATAAGTTAGTGCGGGAACTGCTTATTACATGCATTATGAGGGTCCTAATTGTGTAATGTTTTGCACACGTGCCTGCGACCCTGGAGTCCAGGATCGATCCCGGTCGCGTTAACGTTTGGAAAGCTAATTAAGAAATATCCAATAATAACAATTAAAAAATATGATCGCTATAAAAATATTTAATACAAATTATAACAAATGTTTGGCATTAGGATGCCAAACGGAATCCTCCACAGCCCCCTCCACTTCCGTCTCATAGGCGACATTTTTAAAGAAAAATCGTTAAAAAGAATAGAAAGTTATATAAGAAGAGTTATTTTTCAAAGAGCTTTAAAAAATAAGACCATTCACTGAAAACGAACTATAACGAAAAATAGATACTTTTTCCTCACTACATCGGATTCGCTATGGTCATACTCACTACTTTTGACTCTCTTCGCTCGTACTGAGAATATAAACTTCAACAAATTTATATCACAACGCGTCTTCAGTATTACGATTTGTCCTTATTAGATAGACTATTATAAATCATACACTGGCCCATCCTAAAGAGAATGACGAGACACTTTAAGTGTAATAATTTTTGTTAAATTGTTCATGAAAAAATTTATTTCCCATTTTGTCGTTTTTTCCGATATTAAACTCAAAAATTGGTTTAAATTTGGAATAAACTATGGTTTATAACGAATACGGTTTAATATAAGCGATGAAAATAATTAATTAATTAAAGCTAAATCAATAGACTTATTTGAGCAATTATTAACTAGTAAGCCTCTAACTGATTTATTGAAGATTCTCGGCGGCTTTTGTTTTTCTTAATTCTCGTTTATGAGCGTACCATTGTATAATTATTATCCTTTCTTTCTTTATACACATATGCATAGGAAATATGTCTGAATGACCTACGCTGTCGTTCAGAATGTTAAAATTTAATAATGGGATGATCGGAAATGGTCTACCATCTTTTCCCACTCGGAAAGGCTGAAAGACATATGTGTGACTATCATCTTGCATGTATGGTTAGTTTAATTTAGGGTCACAGAAGTAATACATACTAAATGTGAGTGAGTATTCTAAAGTACTAGAAACGTTTATTGAAATCTGAGAACAGATTTACAAGTGACATCTGGAGTTTGAGGAACAGCTGCTTTGAAGCTCTTGTAATCACAGCAGTAGATGTAACCCTTTGACAACTCCTTTTGAAGAACAGGCCAGCCTTCTTTGGAGCAGATATCCGTACAGATTGGTTTGGGAGCGGACTTGAGGTGGGGGTTGTTGGTTGACACTAGGACGATACAAGAGTTGTCGGATGGGTTTTGCAGAAGTTTCCAGTAGAGTTCTGGTACTGGGAGACGACCATCTTGAAGATAAGCTTCTCTCATAACGCCCTTATCATCGGCAAGACTCAAGACACCGTGTGTACCAGTAATATCGACCAAATCTTCCTTCAGCTAATTGGTTTAAAATTAAATTATTTTAACATCAGTACAGTAGACATCGATGGAACACTGAGTACGTCTATAGAATTGTTTCTTTTACAGATCTTACTAAGCCACTAAATTATAGTGTTTGTGTTAATCACTAAAAATGTTGCAACAAAAGTGGAACATTGACGTAAGAGTGTAACTATCATAAAATCATAGACTTGCTTAGATAAAGAGCCTATGCTCTTGACACTATCGCTCCTATGAGCGATTCGTGCCATATGGTTTTATTCAGTGGATCTAATTTGGTTTTTCTTCATAATAAACATGAAATTGAAAGACACCAAAAGCTATAAGCTGACGAAGAAGAAATATTTAAATGCTGAGGTACAACAGGTTAAATACTAACACAAGAAGAGCTAAGTCTTCGTGTACAACCCCAACAAAGGATTTACTTACTTTAATAGCGAGTTTCCTTGAGTTTTCCTCTACGCGAAGCCAGTTACCAGCATTGATGGATTGCCACTGTGGTGCGACATTAACGTAGAAGTATGTTAACATCTGCCATGTGGCAAACAGGAAGTCGGCATCAGGGGAAAGGTGTCCTCTGTGAATAAATAGTCATTCCATATTAGTTACGCTTGTCTCATTCCTCTGACATGGATTAAGAGATTGAAATTATTAATCATAGTAATTTTAGATCATAACGCAAATGGTAAGAGGATACAAAATCTTTTGTCGAGGGTGAGTTTTGACTAACGCTGATAATTTTATTGTCATAAGTTGTAACAAAGTTCCTTTATTAAAAATGTTTTATCATGAGGCAAACTTTGCCAAGCTCTTCTAATTAATCTAGCTTAAACATCTTGCGTAAAGTTTATTAAAGATACTAACGTTGTGCGTGACGGATTATCTGTTATGGGAGACAGGCACAGCACAAAGTAGAGACAGTGGCATATCTTCCTGCGTTAGCATATAAGGGTCATATATAGTGCTTTATCATACCCAGTGGCATAAGCTCACATTGGTTTTAGGTTTTTTGTAGTATTAAGTACAAGAATGTGGCAGTAATGAGGCTTTAAAGATCGTAAAATAATCTCTTAAGGATCCTTAGTAAAGAGGATGACGCTGATGAGTATAAAAAATATAGAAGAATCCAATTTTATAAATATGTTCCAAACACAAACTGTTCGTGTTTGGTACGAACTGCGCATGCTTACAAAAATTCCATTAACTGCGCCGGTTTTAAATTTACAAGCAAACTTACATTCCAATGAAAGCTTTCTTATTGTAGGTTTAAAACAAAAAGTGAATAGCAATATACTGTATTTTGCTTAATAACACCTCTCGTCTTAAATTTCAAATTCAATTTAAATGTTTTATGTACCCTAAATTGGTAATATACGTTAAACTTGACTTCTACAGTTACAAATAAGACATGTTACGTGTGTTTTGCGTCTTTAGCTATAACCATTCTAGGGAAGGTAAGTTTGTTCTTTTTACATCTCCTCATTTACTATTAAGTAATAACTTTTTACTTTTTTAAGAGAAAATACTCATCTTTTGTCGAGGGTAAGTTTTTTACTAATGCTGATAATTATCAGCAAAAAATATAATTATATTTTTTGCCATAAGTTGTGACAAAGTTCCTTTACTAAAAATGTATGCCTCATGATTTTATCCAACTATGACACACTCTTCTGATTAATCAGAAGAGTGTGTCAAATATATTGTGTAAAGATTTACTCAAAATACTATTTAAAGGTTGTACGTGACTCTATCATATGATGTTCATGGGAACAGTGAAATCCCCTTATCGTGTATCAAGATCCTAGAATGAAAGCAAAATAATGAAATACCTAGCAACAAGTTTGCAAGGTTATTGGATGGAGGATAAAACATATGTAGGACTTAAGTCATCCTGTATTTCCTATCATAAATCGAATCCGAATAGTCTGATATATTTACATACTTACATCCACACTATCTGCTACCTTAATAGCGTAAGGTAATATTTACCTTACTTAGTTTTGACAACCTTACTTTAGTTCAAAGTTACTTTCTACGCAAGAAGTTCAATTTTGCTTAAACTACACGTTACATAATTTGTTGTCGTTTGCGGTAATCAGTGTTTTTTCGTATCTCAATCACCTATATAACTATGGTTGTTTATGGTAGTTTTACCTGGCTAGGTAGAATTGGTCTTCCTTGACAATGTATTTAGCAGCAGATTTCTTGCCATAAATTTGAGCGAAAACTTCTTCTTGGTTGGTCTATTTAGAACAAATACACAATTACTTAATAGTCCTTTAAACTAAAATCACTATTAACTACTATTATACTAATTAAAAACTAAAGTCTCAAATAATATTTTTGTGTGTTAAAACACACAACATATTAAAATAATATGTCTATAAACTTTTTTTTCTAATATCTAATTTTGCGAATCTATAAGGTGGTCCAATCGCTGACACCTTGTCAGCGATGTTTACCCTATACATCCTTTATAAGTTGTGCTTAATAGCACAACCTAACATAGGTTAATACCTACGTTAGGTTAAGTACTTACTACAGTCTGCATTCATTAATTTTATTCGTCAGAAATAATAAGTTGACAGAACAGTCGCCAAGTTTATCACCGATTTGACTCAGATAGATATTTAGGGATGTGTCTGCTAATGGTCAGATTGTACCCAATATCACCTGCTATTGACTCAACGAAAGAAGATGAATCCAGTGAGACTGCTCCAGTAGCAAATTTAGTCATACCACTAATACACTTTTGGTTAACTTACCTGTTGATAAGCACCATCAGGGTTGAATCCCTTGAACAATTGCTTGTCACCTCTAGAGAATCCAGGTCTGTTGGATTGAATAACTTTACCAGAGAGTTTGGATCCGTAGAGAGTGTGCCTGGACCAGAGAGAATTAGCTTCATCTATGTTGTGGCAAGTGTCGACAAGAGGGAACCAGTCACCTTCAACCTAGAAACACAAATTTTTCTCTGATAAATAAATGTGGTAGTTTATATTATGCTTTAAAAATTTATGTGTTCTAGCAGCGTCTTGGAACATGTAATACATCTACATAGTCCAGTAGATGTAAAAGAGATTAGTGCCGCTAGTTGAATCAATTAACTCCAGGTATTTGAGACACAATATCTTTAGAAGTTTGTCTTTGTTTTAATAATTACGTATCATAATATAATTTCTCTTCATTTAAAAATTGTAAAGAATCCAAACAGTTGAAATTACCTCTTGAAATAACCTGATGGCAGATTCAGACGTTGAAAAGAAAATTATATAGATATTTGAGAATCTCAGTCCGAACATCAATTTATACATAGCATATCTACTATTACAATCACGGTTCCAACTGCTATTAAGAACCACATTCCTAATCATATCTTTTCTTTTCGTTAAAGGAAGTTATTAGTTCACTTTTAAGCCCTAATTTCAGGCACAAAGTAGAATTAAATATCTCATACAGTTTTGGATCGGTTTATGTAAAATTCATAAATAATTTATGACTTTACTGTCGTTTTACTTTATTACCCGAGAGATATCTAAACTAATTTATATAGTTGCTCAACATGTACTTCGGGATATAAAGAGAGAGATTCAGACCGACGTCAATTTCGGTTTTCACTAATGTCGTATAAACTATGAATACCAGGTTAGGAAGTTCTGGAACTCTAGTCTTACCTCAAAGCCTGATTGAATTATAAAGGATTTCTTATCAACACAGGTTTGTTTGGTGACTCTTAAAGAAGCAGCTGATCTTGATGAACAGTCTAAATCTGCCGATGACACGTCTTTACCGTTCACTTTAAGTTTAGATCCTGCTGAACACTTGGTGTCAGTGACTGCGTTGCCACTTGCTACCAGGCTGTTCTTGCCTCCGGTGCAGGCTAAGATGAAGTCCTGCACTCAAAAAAATTGCTCATTTAACATAAATTACTTATAAAATAAAAAATATTTTACTATTTACCATAATTTTTAACGGTAAATAACAACTAATATCTTACTAGTAAGAGTAAGAATGGCTATAATGTTACCCATTTTGGAAAAAGTTATTAAGATTAATGAAGTAGTGATTAAGTGCAGTGCAGGCCCGTAGCTAGAGAGAGGCCATTGGGGGCGTCGCCCCCCTCCCCCCTGGAAAAAATGTTGCCCCCTCTGACAATGTAGTTTCAACGTAAGTTCCTCAAAGATGTGTGTAACATCGCCCCCTTTGGAATTGGTTTCGCCTCTCCTACAAGTTCTGTCTTGCTACGGACCTCGTGCAATGAAAAGGTGATTTAGATCAAATAAGTTAATATATATGGATGAATAATTACGAATTATAGGTGTTAAATAATTTATGATTGACGAAGGAAGATAAATGTTTTTTTTTGGATATAGGGATGAGAAGAGGGATCATTATCCATATTTTATCCTAATATCCGTTTTCCCATTGGAAAACGGATATTAGGAGATGGGTTGAAAATAATTATGGGTTGGAATATAAATTATATAAGTACTTTTTTAAACGTTTACTTCCAGTTTTTTGATAAAGGATATTTTGGCTTGGGTTAAATTTGTAAATATAATAAATAAAAACAACTTTTCAATTAATAGTACAATTGATTGAAAATACTTGTAAGGTGAAAATGATTAGTTCTCAATACAAAGCGACTCTATAATACATAAATTGTTTCCTTACAATCAAAAACCAATTAAACAACATAAATGATAATTTTAGATTCCATTTCAGTTCCAATGAAATGAAAATTTAGACTCCCTATGATAGAGTAATATTACTCCCTCATAAGGGATTAACCATCTAAAGAGGTAAAACGATAAAAGAAGAAATGTGTAAATGGAAGACGGTTGTTAAAAAAAGATAATGGAATATACCTTTTATTAATATTTTGTATAATGTATAAAATATTGTGTATTTTGTGTGATATTTGTATAAAAAAGAAGTAAAAATATAGAAGTATAAAGTTGAATATAGAAGTATAAAAATGGTATTTTGGTACCATTTTTTTAAATTTATTTAAAGATAGATTATGAAAGACCGTTACCTGGGATTTCTTAAGGTCCACGCTGCCGTCATCAGGAAAAGCCAGCTGTAGTTTTCCAGAACTGTCTTTCACCAAGTACAAAGGATCATTCTTCTTAGGAAGATCTGTTTTCAAACTAAGCTCACATCCTCCTGTGAAAAAACATACGAAGAATATAATTACAAAAAGACAGTACTATCGTCCTCAGATCATACCCAGTTAATTCATAAACTATTAATTCAAAGTTTTTTCCTCATATGGCAATTATTTTAACTAAGCAGGCCAGCAGGCCTCCGCGGTTATTAATATGAATATTAAAGTATTCCAGTAGTGAAAATTTTCTTTTTTATTCCACGGTTTCTTTCTCAAATGACGCGGTTATTAAAAATTCTATGGAACTGTACAATTAATTCATCTTATTTTAAATCCCTATAGGAAATTCTTGTTCAAATAGAAACAATAAAATGGTCTAAACATGATCAAATAATTAAAAAGTTTTAATATGTAATAAAAACCTGGAACAGATTTTCCAACAGCTACTCCTAAAAGAGCTGAAAAAGCCAAGATAAAAAACCTCATGGTTCTTTGTCTGTCTAAACTGAAGTGGAAATGAAGAAATAATTTCCCTCTTTATAACCATCATCAAGAAAATCGGAAAATTTGATAAAACACAACAAAGACGACAATTAGACCTCATTCATCCCAATTCAAATATTTAAGTTTATTCTCCTCCTAAACTTTAAATTCGATCCCAAAAATTATATGTCAGTCTATAATATATTTTTCTGAAAAGTTTTTCACAATATTAATATATCTTATATGGTAAACATAAGTAAACTAAAATATAAAATAAATTGCATTTGAGGTATTTTTGTAATTTGCATGCCTCAATTTATTTTTATAGCAAATTTGAACGAATTTACTTTTTGTTCGTCTATACTTTTATTATGTTAATAAAATAAACATACAACATGACGATCTATTATGAATAGATAAGTTAATTCAGAGAAACATTAAATGACGTCGAATTTTAAATGAAGTTTGTTAATAGTATTTTGCTATACAGTAATAAGTTTTCATTAGTGCGTGGGTCCAATATAAATATTAGCATTATTGAAACAAGAATAATTAGTGATATTATTAAAATAAGATCGTTTGCTGGTGGTAACAATGGACCATAATTTGCTTATTTATTGCACTATTAAACAAAAAGGCTTATGTAATACTTCACTTTAAGTAAGTGTTAAATCACGAGTCCTGTAGAAATTAAAATTACGGTGCTTCTTTCTTCAGGAAATTAGAATAGCGGAATACAGTTAGAAATTGCAAAGTGATGAGGGAGATAATAGAATTTTGCAGATACGGAAATTCCTGAAGCCAAAATACGTAACAAAAACAGGATTTTATATAAGTACAGAAAAAATTAAATATATGTTGTCGGAAAAATGGGGAATGAGATACTGTCTCGTACTGCTCTGTAGATAATGTTCTGACTGGCACTGTTCTGTAAGTACTACACTGTCTGGTATTGTTCTCTGACCTGTACTGGTCAGTCTAGTACAACTCTATCTGGTACTGTTTTGTCTGGTACTGCTCTATCTGGTGCTGCTCAGTCTGGTACTGTTCTGTCTAGTACTTATCCGTTTGTTACTGTAGTATACTGTTCTGTACTGGTCAGTAATTCAGGAAATTATGACATTGAAATGCAGTTGGGAATTGCGAAGTGCTGTGGGTGATAATGTATTGAATTTTGCAATTTCGATATTTTTCGATGCCGGAATATGTATATCTAATAAATCTGGCGTGGCGGTCTGCATGTCGGGCGAATTTCCTTTGGAATGGGCGCTTCCGTGCTTAACAACCCATTTCTTGCTTAATGTTCCTGTTTATGCTTTACAACCTAATCAGTAACTCAATTATCCAATCAAGCACTGCTCATTTTGTCTGTTTGCAGCTAGTTATACAAAATTATGCCTCTAAAATTGGCAGTGCGCACTATTATTTGCACTAGTTTAAAGCTCAGTTAGTGTATATCTTTAAAGGTTTTAGCGCATTTCCTTTGAAAAGTACAGACAAAATGGGCAGTGTTTGATAATTAAGTAACTGCTAAGGTTATAAAGCATAAACCGGAACCTTATCCAAGAAATGAACTGTTAAACACGAAAAAACTCTCAAGTTTCAGTGCTTTAAGTTGCAGTCAATTTTACGTTTCATTGAAAGCGGGTTTAATGATAAGGCTACCAAGCTTCATAAATAATAAATATAGTGTTTATAATAAACAAATAAGTAACTGTGTTTAAAATTGGTTTAATTTACTTAAGGATCAGTTTTTTGCATGACATATAATTGTTTTATTGAAACAATTATATCTTTAAAAATTATTTAGAAAGCTATGCAAATATATTTACAAGTTATTAATCAATAAATATTTGTTATATATTGATATAGGAAAGAATATTATTAACGCAACTAAATTTCTATAAAAGTAATTCTAAATTTGTGTGTTTTGCCTGAGAATTGTTCAATTCATGGCTTATTTTGTTAAAAATATTATTATATTCTCATTAAAAGTCAAAACAAACGATTTAAGATTTCCATTTTTGATCGGCAACTTATCAAAACAAGAAACTTACCAAGCAATCATAAAGCAAGGCTAGAGAAGAAAAACTAGAAAGAAAGTTACTACTGTTAACAACTTATATTTTTTTGCAGTTCTTAAAGGAATAATTAATTAAAACTTTATTGATTGATAAATAAAATACTTTCAGTGCGAAGCTCGTGTATCACTGCTAGTAAATTAATAATTTAAATATTTATCTACTCTAATTTGAATCTCTCTATTTGATAAATGGTTTTCAAAACGCTCTTTGAATTTGCTTCTACCTAGCTAAGAATTACAAATCTTGTTTTAATATTTTGTTACTCCATTGATTGTTGGCTGCACTGATATTATAGCCGGTTGAATTTTTTTAATGCTGTTTATGGTGTTTGTGTTTGCTTTAATTTTCTCGCTGTTTTTTTTAATTTTTATTGCCAATTTAAAGTTATTTTACTGATTATTTAAACTGAGGAAGTGTTTAGAAGTTTATTCTCAAGCCTCGTTTTAGTTAGTATTCGTTTAATTTGTATTATATCGTTGGAAAACAAACATGGTAGGTTGATCACATTTTGTAACTTCTCGTAAGGTTTTATTGGCAATATTTATTACCTTTATCATTTTATTTACCTTTTTATTTAAGTTAATTATTCTGCTTCGTATATATGGCTCAGTAAGGTATAGTAGTATTGACGTATTAAAAATTATGTTGGAAGACAAGATTTCAATAAATTTCTTGTAAGATAAAGCAGTGGTTGCATGAAGATAGCTAGCGAAGAGTGCAATGTTCAAATGAGTATAATGTTCTTTTTCTTTCATTCTAATTAAAGAAAGAATAATTGTGAAAAGCAATATTAAATTCTAACTCATTTTAAGTTTAAGAAAAGGGTACCAGTATAATTACTAGGTACACACAGTGTATCAAGTCTACAGACTACTCAATCAAACTCTATGAATCAGAGGTCTGATGAAATCCAGTCCTCTTTGCTGATACTCTTACTACTTACTACCTACACACAACATGCTAAATTCTCGGATTGAATTAAGTACGCTAGTTAAATATGATGTGAGAATCATGCCAAGGAAATCTAGTTGGATACGCTAGAACTAGGGAGAATGAAGTCCCCTGATATACTGTACCTACCTTCAGAGGCAATTGTATTTTAAATGTAACCTTCTCAACGATTTATTATTTCACTTAAACTATACTGTTTTTACCAATTAAATTTTTGAATATCTTTTAGTGTAACTTTATAATTATGCAATGAAGTCACAATTTATTTAAATATATTTTTTGTTTTAAACTTCCTTATAACCTAAGTGAACCTTCACAATAAAAGATGCGATGTTTTGGTGGGATCTGTTATAACATCATATGACTCGAAGAACAAATGCGTATGAAATACGATCTCCTGTGAGATACACCAGTAAAATAAATATTGATATTACTGTAGCTTGGTATAGCAGAAAATTTTCTACTTGAAATCTTATATAAAACAACCATCTGGAGCAAAAATTGATTTGTACGTGTAGATGCAAGTTAATTTATCTATCCAGTAGAGCATAAAATATGTTTCATATGCCTTTTTTAATATATTATTTTTTAATGTTTCAGTCACACACTATTATGCTAATCCAACCTGGTACTAAACCAGAAACTAGGACTTATTCAGATTATGAATCAGTTAACGACTGTATGGAAGGTCTGTAGCAATACTTTTCTGTAATAAGTATTTATGAAAATAATTAGTTTTAATTTTTAGTAATAAGCAGTAACATTTTATATATGATCTATGGTGGGTATTAGTGATAACTTAGGATCATTACTTTTTTATTTAATTATAATTTGGCTGTTTTCTAAGTTTCGGATTGACGATACAAGTCTTTTAAAGAGATTCTATAGTAATCTACTCCAAAATTTCAATTCTTAATGACAGTAAGAGATAATGAAGAAAGTTTGTTATTTTACTCCCCATACATTTTGTCTTTTTCAGTCTATACATTTCAGTCTCAAATTGACCCTCTTTAGAATTACTATATTACAAAAGTGGCTCTCAATGCCTGGATCCTGATACACTACTACAATGTAGCAGATTTGAACCTAAAATATATCTTATCAGTAGTAGCTTTTATAAATAATAAAGCTAAAAATCTTGAAATATTCCATATTCTCATTAAAAAATTATTACATAAGCTGATTTACTAATAACATTAGTATGATATGGCATAGTTTACAAGGCAATACAGGCTCAATTCTGCTTCAGGGTATCGACTTTGATATCAACTCGGTGAACCACTTTGAAAATTCTATGGCTCCTTCTACCTTTTCATTGCTCTGAAATTTCAGTACTTTATTTTGTTTTTGTATTACTGTCAAGAATTAATCATGATCACCATTAGCCATTTCTTTATTCTAATACTTAGTACAAACATACAATTATATAATTTATATAGCTTGAAGTCTATACAATGAATGGACTCAATTATGCTTTTAAATAATAAGATACTAACATTGTATCTTACTTGTATCTTACTTATCTTGTTAAAAGGATTCAGGTAATTTTAAGCCAATGGTTGTTACAACCATTGGCTTAAAATTACCTTGTTAAATACATAACCTAAATAATTTAGGTTATTGTTAGGTTAGGTTATTGTTGGTTCATAATGACGATTACAGTCTATCGTTTAGTTTAAAAATCTTGACAGGTCAGTTTAGACACCACAGATTCTTAAGAGAAAAAAAATCCCTGGAAGAAGGGAGCGGGAAAAAACTATGAAAACAAATTAGGTTATTTTACCTGTATTTTCTTGGTTTTCCAATGTTTTTTTACATTTCTCTTGTGTAGTTTTATTTTAAAATATCATCTTTAACATTAATTTGAAAGTAAGTTTTCAAAACAATGTAATCAAAAGAAGAACCACAAACCAAATGAACGATTGCCGGGAAGAAGGTTTTTTTCCCTACAGCGGTTATTTTGGTAGGGATTTTTTTTTCTCTTTTTAAGTGAGAGGTTGGCAGCGGCTTCTCTGATTGGTCAATCCCCAAAATACTTATGACCTTGGGGATTTTTAAACTAAACGATAGACTGTAATAGTGAGTACTAGTTTGTGTTGATTTTATATTATTGACTGAGTATTATATCACTCAGGTTGGTTCTTAGTAAAACCTGGATAGTAAAAGGAAGCCCTCCTTTTACTTCCTTTTCAAGGGGTTCCTTTTACCCCTTAAACAAGTCAACTGACTTGCGGAAAGTTATCAACTTGTTTAGGGGTAGGAAGCTGGCAAGACCGAAGGTCTGCCACCTAAGATACATCAATGCATGACTAGTGCTTAGTATATGTGAAGGAGTTTCCTCGTCCTCCTCACATAGCCTGCATTTAGGACTACCTGTCAATCCCATCAGGTTTAAATGACAATGACCAATCCCATATAAGCCGACAATGACTAGTAAGAACACCAGTTATTGAGTGGCAGGTACTTCTTTTCTGGGCTAAAAGTGACCGGGTTAACCTTACTTGGACTGTCTCATTCCAGCAGAATAAATCCACAAATGGAATGAATCCACTGAATGAATTCACAATCTTTAAGAGATGTCTTAACAATACAGGAACAACCCCTACAACAGGATCTGGAGTGAAGGGAATAAAACCCTGGCTATACCACAGGGTCCTCGGACTCATTAGTTTGACCTCGTTAGTCTGTCCTAGAATATTGAGGGAGAGTTAGATGCTCTTGGCATATTATTCATACCACAGAGAGATATTATCGAGGGTGGTGCTCAATTGTTCATTTCAATCCTCTCCATGAGGGGAGGGTTTTAAGAAATATTTTGTTATTTTCTTCAACCACCAATACATCAAACATGTGGGTAGGATTTTGTAGAAAATTCCACATAAATGTTTAGTTTCATTCACATTCCAAGGTTTTGGTTTGCTTGACTTTATTGTTTTTTAATGTGATTTGCAGGAGTTTGTAAAATATATGAAGAACATTTAAAGAGGCAAAATCCTGACACCCCCGCTATAACCTACGACATTAGTCAATTGTTTGATTTCATAGACCAACTCGCTGATCTATCTTGTTTAGTGTAAGTCTTAATTCCTATTATTTTTCTTTACCTTTGCTGTAGGTATAACCATACCATAGGAATCTAACCCCTGGATTGTTTCAGGTGTCTTAAGATATAATTAGTTTTTAAAAGCTATATGTATGTGTGTGTCTGTTATTATCTTAGCTCCCAGTGTACTTATAGTAGACAGTTGAAACTTGGTACAAAATCCTACCTTGTGTCCTACCTTGTCTAGTTGTACTATGAGGAAAATATAATTTGTATTAAACATCATTAAAGATTTGGCAAGAATTTAAGTCATCAAATCATGTTGCAATCCCACTCATATTGTATAAAAAATTGTTTAATCAATTTTATGTATGTATTTTAAATAAATGTAATCTAATGCTAATTCTGAAATGATAAATCCAGTAGTTTTGAAGCCCAACACCATTTTTGGGTCAAGAAAATGGTAGGAATGCCAACACCTTTCTACAGATACAAATTCTGGCATGGAGGTCTGCAAACCTGGTGAATATTCATGAAATGATATTGTCTGCATAAACAGATAAAGAAGTCAACTTGCCAGTCTATTATTGAAAAATTTAATAAATACCCTTAAATCCATAAATAAAATTAACTTTTCCTCTTAGCCTACAAAAAAAATCTAGAGACCAATTTTCACTGTTAAACCCCCAAACGTAAAAAATAATAATACAACCTTAATGTGTCCGATCTACCTGATTGAGGTTTTTTGTGGTTTCTTTAAATTTTACAGGCAAATATCAGGTTGATTCATCAAAAGTTAGTCCACAGACTTCAAATGTAACCCCCTTTGACACTCCAGCAAACTACCTTCACAATATAAACCTATTCAAAACACCATCAAAAATATCGGTAAATCTTCGGTATACGGTGCACCCTGTTATCAATACTATATATCGATATATTTTTAGTTACGCGCCACGTAAACGAGAACTGAGCACTTAAAAGGTAAGCAGCGTCGTTAAATTATTAATTATAATTAAAACATTAAAAAAAACCAAACAAAAAATAAATGAAAACAATAACAACAAAAATATAATAAAAAACCTGAAAATAAACACAAAAATACGTAAAAAATACGCGTAACATAAAATTAGATGTGGTGTATCATCGATTATTATTATGAAAACATAGTTAAAACATTATAAAAACAACAAAAAAATATGAAAATAGTTATAAACCATTTTACAACAAATAAATAAAAACACAAACAACAAAAAAACATTTAAAAAAGTGATAAAATATGTTCATACACTTAAAAGAAAAGGCATATATCGATTATTCCTACGTCATATCTCTAAACTAAAAATATATCGATATATAGTATTGATAGCAGGGTGCACCGTATACTAAAGTTCAGCCAAAATATCTTTTGACAATCCTCCAAAAAAATAAATAAATATAATACCCCAACCAAAAAAATATAAAATTATCCTTAACCCAAACAAACCCTCCTCACATCCAAAAAAAATCAAAATTTATACCACAAAAAAAATAAATAAAGAGGCATGAATACCCCAAATCAATAAATGAAATATGGTTCCGGTTTAACCCCAGGCATACACATGCCCATTAACCATCAATATCAAAACAAACTCTTTTAAATATATTTAATGGTATTTGGACTTCTTTATTATTAAATTAAATATATTTAAATTTAATAAACTTATAAATAAAATTAAATTTAATAATAATAATTATTACTAATATATTTAAGAGATTTTGTTTTGGTTTCGTTGGTTTGTGGACATGGTTATACCTGGGGTCAGGCGAAATATGGTGGTTTAAAGAAGTAAGAAGTTGTTGTTCTGGTCCCATCCAGTGTATTAAAAAAAAAATTAAAATATTTGTTTATTTTATTTATTTTTCACATTCCCTGTAACATATTACATACCATTTTAATAAGACATTATTGGTCTCTATGGTTAAAGATGTAAAAAATATAGGTCTTACTAACAAATTAGAAACATTAAATAACCATTTTTTCAAGTGGCATTGATTAGTTCAAATTTTTGCCTCTATACAGGCAAACTTTTTTTTTCTTATCACAAAAAGTTATTAAGTCCAGTATACATTTAGTGGTAGTTCAAATTAGTGTGTTTAGGGTTTCTTAATCTTTATATAGGTTATAGTGGTTTCTTAAGCTATTCTTGTATTATAAAGAATAATCCAAAACGTGCTAATAATATGTTACCTTTTGTTCTGTTTTATTAATTTCAATTATTCTATTTGTTTTTCAGATACCAGAAAAGTACAAATACGTACGCACCTTACAATAAGGACTGGATAAAAGAAAAAATATATATACTACTTCGCAGGCAGGCAGGAGGACAAAAATAAATACTTTACTGAAGCTGTTTTCTAAAACATTACTCAAATTTAAGTAAGACTTAATTAAAAAAGTATTTGTTTAAATTTATTAGTCTCACTGAAATTTCAGTCATGTTTTAGGAAATTGCTATTATTCTTAATTCTTTAACTTTAATGTTTTAATATTAAAATAACTGATGACATAATTGTATTTCTTTTCTTTAAACTCTATTTCTATTGGTATATGCTTTTTTCAGTGAACTGGTGACATGGAACCAAATTATTTTTTTTTGTTTAAAGTACGTATTAGAATTGAAAAAGATAAAGAAAGAATTAGGAAAGATTTCAGCTAAAGCGGGGGATATTTTTACTTTAAAAACACCTGTTGACCTTTAGCCTTGTCCACAACTCCTAAATTAAGTCTTAGACAAGTCAAGATCACAATGGAAATTTAAAAAAAAATGTGGATTTAACTCAAAATTGTTTGAATGAATGAATAAAAATGTTATTTTTGCATTTCTACTATTAAAAAGAGTTTGTTCCATTAAGGAATATGAAAACACCCCGTTTTTGGAAGTTTCTGCCACTGATTTGTTCCCCAATTAAACAATACTTTTGTATGTGACATTATATGATATGGACAGGGCTTTAGTTATTTGGTCAGGGCTCACACTGCTAATGTCATGAAGATTTGGATTGGTCTCCCAGTTGTCCCATGTTGTCCATGTTTCCTATCCATTGCAGAAGGCACTTTTTAGTATGTAGAACATAATGGATGTGTTGACATTGCTCCACGATACTGAACTATTCTGTTCAGAGCATTGTGAACACAGTCCTTATGTCCTGCATCCCTGAAGATGCCTCCCACAGTGGAAGTGTTATGTCGGGTTCATCATGTGCATTGAATGGTCTTCCATCAGGAGATCTTAATCTTCTTATTCGGTTTTATCTTCTTAATGGGCTTTAATTGGTTTCTTACCTCAAGCTTGAAACAGTTATTTCTAGTGGCTAGTAGGGTTTTGTTTTTCAACATAGAGATGTTATTGCTAGAGGGGCTCTATTGGTCGAATTTCAAAACATTGAAAATCTGAATACCTTTGACTATTAATATAATCAAACAAAAAGTACAAAATTACTGTAACTTGTATTATAGAAAGTTTAAATTACAAAACAAAACTCATACAATGAATATAAAGCAGTCAAAAATTAATTTATTATAACCTTATCTTACTCTTAAAGAAGGTTTCAATGAAGTTACACACAGCCCCAAAAAGATGTTTGAAACTTCTTAATGTTTTAAGATAGGCTATGATCCCTCAAGTTATATATTTCTCGGGTTTTCAATTATATTTTTATTTTGAAAAAAAAAAATTGTTGCCATGTCACCTGTATGTTGGATAAAACCATATGCTACAAATGTTTATCTTACTGAATCATTGATTGCTGTAATGCTTATTAAAGAATGCAATGATAGTTTAAAGATATTTGACCAATGATGTTCCTTTTGTAACACTTTATCACTCAATGTTAATTGTATTCTTTAATCGGCCTTATTGTAGATTGTTTTATTTTATCTTATTTGTGATTATTATGTTACACAGAATTAATAACGATAATTTAGGGTGTGTAGATATTTACTGTATCAATGATAAATTGATAATTTTGACTCTTGTAATAATAAATATTGTAATAAATAAAAAGTAAAAATATCTAAGAGACGCAATGTAAAATAAGTAATGTCCAAAGCTAAGGTTTGTTTCTTATTATTTCTTTTTTTTATTATATAAATGATACTGTTAATTGATAAATAATGATTGTTAAATTATTCTTTCACACCCTGTATTGTATGAAACTTCTCTGTATAATTAAGTTTGTATTATTAAAAAAATGATAAACTATGTCTGCCATTTTATATCTTATAATAAAAGAAATAGTTAAAAAAAGTCAATATTTCTAAGTGTATTTTTAAATTTTATTTTAATATTTCTCAATGAGATGTGAGGATTCAATATGAATGTAGAGGATAATTAGAGACATGTTTTCAAGACCTGGGGCCCGTTTCACAAAAGAAATAGCCTTGTAGTTACAAAAATTGTAAAAAACAACTTGTAATGACAAATTTACATGTGTTACCAAGGATACACTTGTAGATTTGTAGCATTTTTCTATTTAATTAAAAACATTTTCTTGTCTATTACAATTAGTTGTAACATTTACTTGAAAAATTTCTACCCAAGTCTAAACCTAGGTAGACTGAGTTACAAGTTTATTTTATTAATTAAAACTTAGTTTTTATCACCAACTTTTAGTTTTTTAGTAATCTAGTGCTCAATATGAGTTTGTCAAACTCGTATTGATTTTTATAAATATTGAGTCTCACATTTTAGAAATAAATGCATTCGAAATAATTTACTCTTATGAAGGAAACTGGGTTTTAATAATATTTTGACACATTGTTGTCAAAAACTCTTGTAGGTTACAATAAATTAAAATGATATTCATGAAACACTTCATTTTGACACTTGTAGATACAAGCTATTTGTATACAATAGTTCGTAAGATTTGTGGGGGAGATAATCAATTTTGATTGGAGTTTGACACTCATATGCTCGTTTCCTAGGTGATGTGAGAAAAAACTTGTAACCTATTAGTGTTTTTTTTTTAAAAATCGCTAATAATTACTAATCTACACTTGTACATTAGTGGAAAAAAATTCTTACAATCATTAGTAAACTTGTAGATTTTTACTTGTAGTATACAAGACTTGTACTTTTGTAAAACGGGGCTCTGATTCTAATTCTGCATCGTCAATTGTGAAACTCAACTCTCAATTTGCCCACAAGTTCCAGTTCTACCTGTTTTAACATGAAATTTAAAATAATTATCATTTATTTTAATTTTTACTTTTCCTTGCCAACTGCCATAGGTATAAGGAAAAGTATTGTGTTCATTTATTAATGTTTTCCTCCTCATTTGTAACGTATGTATATAATAAAAGTATAGTGTTGCGGAAAACAATCCGAAACCAGGATTTCACCTGAATTATTTGTTTCAGACTTAGAGATACATACTAGAGCGGGCATAGCCCTTCTCAATGCATAAGAGACCTGAAACATAATTTTGGGGCTCTGTGTAACCTTATTGAAACCTCTACCAAGAGTGAGTTAAGGTTATGATTAATTAATTGCTGCCAGCTTCCCATACATTGTTTGTGTTTTAATTTGTATGTCAAACGTTCTACTTAATAAGTTACTTTAATTTTGTTCTGTTTATTCCATTATGTTGATAATTGAATGTGGTCAGGTTATTTTTTCGATGTTTCAAAATGATACTAAAAGCCCCTCTATTAATAATACCTCTATGGTTTCAGATGTTTCTAAGACCCCCTGAGTGGTTTATTCAAAGTTGTCTGTATGTGTGTTTGTTATCATCGTAGCTCCCAGTGTGTTTATGCTAGAAAGTTCAAATTTACTCCTTACTCTGAATTGACAGACATACCTCTCGTCATATCTTGTAAAGATTAATTAACAAACAATAAAATCCCTGTACAGCCATGTTGCATATACTATTTTTTGGAGGGCAGGGGGAGTCAATCAACTAAAATAAAAAAAACTGATTTCACTTCTTTTACTTTACTTGCCAATTTGCATAGCGGCTGGTAAGTAAATTTTTATAGCTGGTGGATGTAACATAAATGCCATTATCCTATTTGCAATAAAATAGTTCTTTACTGACTTTTTTGAGGCTGTAAAGTAGACACCTCAAAATAATTATAATTTTGTCTCGAGCTGAGTGGGAATATTTCAATATATTGTATTTTATTTTTTATATATAAATAAAACATTGTATAAAAGTAATAAAAATGTTTAGACTTAAAAGTTGTTACTACTTACTATGCCCTATTTGACCCCAAGAATGGCCCTTTCTATTCTATAAGAGGCTGTAAACCGCCACAAAGTTGTTGGGTTCCCAAAAGTTTACGTAAATATATATATATATATATATATATATATATATATATAATATATATATATATATTATATATATATATATATATATATATATATATATATATATTCTTGAGCCCACGAGGGTCTCAGAAGAAAAGTGAATTGAATTATTTTTTCCTGCTACAAGATTTTTTGGGGTAAACAAACAATAATTTATGAAATGGTAGAAATAATGAAATATTTTTTTAAATTCTATTATAATCTTGTATAAAAATATCCATAATAGTGTACAGTATAACATAAAAGAAATAGTGTAAAAAATCATGTACATAATTTTTATCACTGATAAAGGGTGTCAAAGTATTGTATACACCACTATCAAGCTCTATTTTCTGCGGTGCGTACAACATAATAATTATAAATTTGGGATTTATTGATACAAAAATATTAAAAGGCATCAGACAAATCCAAAAGTCCTCAATAACCAAAATCCAGTCAGTAGTAAAGAGAGCAGGTTGGTCAATGTATATAAAAGTAGTGTTCCCTTGCTTAGTTTCTACCTCTGTGTTTCTAGATAATGTAGAAAAATTTAATGTGAGGCAATACATTTTTAGCTATATTTAAATAATTTTTTTAACTGTAATTTAAGTCAGTGTTAAGAATTTATTTATTTTAAATTATTTTATGATTTTCTTATCATGTTCCTATATTATAAAAAATATAATTTTTGTGAGCAATCTATAAATAAACAATATTAATTAATTATACTAAACCCACAAAGACAGAGGGCTTTGATGGTTAACTGTCTCTTGTTGGGCCCCAAATCTGAAGTTCCGCCACTGGATACACTCCCCTCGATTTCCAAACAAACCCATAACTCTATAGAGTATAACAATCGGTTAATCCATTAATTTTGATCACATTAAAAGTAGTTACAAATATGGCATAATGCCATGTAAACAAAAAATAATACTAAACAACTGAATCTACATTAATACTAACTGATTGTACAAAGCGACACTAGTGCAGTTATGATATTTCTCGCTTCTTGGTCAGCTTTTAGCGATTAAATAAATCTCTTTTGCTTTAGGATAAGCACGATGTTTGTCAGTGAATAACAAGAGTGAAGCAACTGTAACATAAATACAAAAACAATGTTAAATAGTCTGATAAATATTTAGTAAATAGATCTCATAGTCTG
>JACMZG010001913.1:25271657-25411657 GCA_018340805.1 Microvelia longipes
GATTTTATTACTAATCTTTATATATTTTACATTATTATGCGCTCTTACCCGGGGATGTAGAAAAGCATTAGGGCTATTCTTGGGGTTAGAATAGGGGGAAAGACAAAGATATGGCATCTTAACTAAGGGGAGTAACCATTTAAAGAAGGTCTCTGAGTAACCTTCTTCAGATGGTTATGAAGATGGACAACCTTAACTTCCGGTCTGAGTGGGCATTGTTCAGTTTTGTAACAAGGTAAAGAAAAGTATAAAAAGAAATTACCAGTTCGATAGACATTTCCCCAAGGATACAAAAAAATGAAATGAACACAATCATAGTGACACCAATGCACAGGTAGAGCATTCTCGAGTAAACTGAATTACTTTCCTGTAATTCACATTATATAACACATATAGTTTTATGTAAGGATCTTGAATACAGTGGATGATGCACTAAGTTGATTTGCCATACAATAAAGTGACCCCATCGAAAACCAATAAATAGAAAGAATTCAAAACGAAACACGTCAAAAACCAACTGCACATGCTTGGTACAAATTGCGCATGCTTACAATCCTTATAACAGTGCAGGTCTTAAATTTTAGAGGCAAACTTAACACTCAATGTTTTACCATTGTTTATTGTTTGAGAAGGTTATAAACACGCTTAAATTATCACTAACTAATGTGGCTAAGTATAATCCAAAATTTAAAATTAAATAAGCGCAAATGACTTAACAAGCACCACAAATGTAACAATCACGATAAGCACAGAAGAAAATTGAGAAGCAAACTTAACAACCTTGCTACATAACCTGCGTTTAGCGCCTTTTTTCATTATAACCATGGGGAAAGGTAAGTTTGCTCCTGGAAGGTTTCCCTATTTCCCTATCTCATACAACTTCCATGGGGTCAGAAAAGTTCCTTAATGCGTCATACCCTTTTATAAATTCAAGATCCTTGGTTTTATGCAACAAAATGTATAAGTAGAAGCAAAACGATGAATTTAATTTGTATGATTAGATATGTAATCAAATAGTATCAATGTATCCATATATATTTAAATTTACATAAATGTAACCCTACATAGTTATAAGTAGAGTTGCCATTATATATTTTTACATATAACTTAATAATAATACAATGTCATATATATATATATATATATATATATATATATATATATATATTATATATATATATATATATATATATATATTATATATATATATATATATATATATATATATATATGTGTGTGTGTGGTGTGTGTGTGTGTTGATATATATATATATATATATATATATATATATATATATATATATATATATATATATATATATAATTGATACTGCCGAGTTTTGCAAAACATGAATAGTTGACTGATGATTTAGACGTAACGAAACAAAGTGGGACATGATATGATGTCGAGCCATCAATAATGACGAATGTCAAATGACTGAACAGTTTCCTGATGTAGCATTGCGTTTTGCTTGTTACATTTCACGTACAGTTATATTGTGTTACCATTGTTATACCATACTCAATACCCTATAATTTTATAATCTTGAATTTTATATTCTACAATACTACTGTTATAATATATTCTATTTCTATATACAAATTTATATAAATTAGTATATTAGAATACCACTAATATATATTAGTAGTATTCTATCTATGTTTTTATCTATGTAATAATGTTAATAATTCTGGCGAGGTGGTCCACATGGCGGCGAATTTCCTTTTAAATACGTGTTCCGTACTTAGCAACCTATTTTTTGTTTAAGGATCCGATTTATGCTTTATAACCTAAGCAGTTACTCAATTATGAAGCACTGCTCGTAACTCATTTTGTCTGTATTTAATTTAAATGGTTTATACTTACATCTAAGAACTGAAATATTGTAAGCGCTATAACTAACCCGCTTATATAGATTAATAAGAATGCAGCGTCACTAAAAACTATGTTAATATATTTTATTACTCTGTAAAACGTAAATCACAGCAGATTAGTTAACAAGTTCTCTATAATGTTGATCGATTTCATTTCAACGAAAATTTGTTAATTGCTCGCGCGTAGAGTAGAATTTCTTAGGCAATGAAAATCTCTTTATATCCCTGTAGCATGCGAATATGTATTGCCTATTAATATTTTTAGGCAGTAAAATCTCACTTTACTATTTAAGGCAGTAAAGTGTTTATGTACAAAGCCTAGATATGCAGGGAAAGGAAACAAACAAGGTAAACCAGACACTGGACAACCAAGTGCTGCCATCTCTTGTTTCAATAAAGAAGCTAACTAGTTCATTCACTCCCTACTAGAAAGCATTCTTATCTGTTAAACTATCATACTCTCTGGTTTCTTAGCAAATATACTCTATAGAATAATAATAATTTACATGAAAGGAACATTACTGATAACTATAAAGTTAAGATGGAGACTAATAGATTCGCTTTTTTTTATAAATTTGAATTCATTTTTAGATTCGATATGTTTTTATACAATTTTGCTTTGCCTTTTAAAATGTCTATGCGGCACCATAGAGATATTGTTACTGGAGAGTTCCTGAATTTTAAAACATCCTATAATCAAAATAACTATACGAAATTGCAGAAACTTTTATGATAAAACGTATACAATACAATACAAAATAAAACACCAGCTGACGATAGATTTATTATAACCCCTTAATAAGCTACTAAAGGAGATCTCAATGAGGTTGCACAGAGCCTCTGAAAACCTCAAAATTATACCTTTAATAAAAATTTCAAGCCTCTCAATTATACCTTTGATCGGCTTATTAGCGGTGTTGTCTTCAGGTGATTACACTAATCAAATGTGCGTAAAAATGACATAGGCCCATTTTTTCTTCGAAAATTCGCTAAAACTATGTATTAAGATGGATTATGTCCCCTCTAGTAATATATCTCTATGTGCAGGACCCATAAACCGATTGCTATACTTGGTATAATCATTATAAGAGGCGGAAAGAAAAGCCATGGCCTTTATGATTTTTAGGGAGCTTGGATAACAAAGAAATACTGGCGCGGTGGTCCGCATGTCGGGCAAATTTCCTTAGGAATGCGTGTTTCTGTGCTTAACAATCCATTTCTTGCTTAAGGTTCCGGTTTATGGTTTATAACTTGAGCAGTTACTCAATTATCAAACACTATTCATAATTAATTTTGTCTGTATTTTTCAAAGGAAATGGGCTTAAACCTTTTAAGAAACCCAACTATGAAACCAACTGAGTATTAAACTAGTGCAAATAATGGTGAGCACTGCCAATTTTGGAGGTAGTTTTGTACAACCAACAGGAAAATTAGGCGCATAACATATTCTTACATATCACTCCAATTTTTGCTTATGTTTTCGGTTTATATTTAATAATATTAATTAAAATATTATTAAAAATCTCGGTTAAAGTTAAAGACAAGCCATAGATGATGTTATATCATTTTAAAGGGTATGGAATGAGGCTGTTTTCAAGTTTTTTAGATTTTAACTATGAGTGGATGTAAGGTCAACAGCCTAAGACTTTACAACACCTTAAAATTTGTTTGACATTTTATGAACATTTATTTTATTTTGTTTTTGAATTGAATCAGCTGTTTTGACAGATTGATGTGATTTTGAAGTGAATGGCAAGAAGGGAGTTTTTTTATGAGAAAGTTTTGAGGACGATTTGTATAAGTTCTAGATGTGAGTAGTTAATGTTATTCTTTAACGATTGTTTAATAAACGTTTGAAAGGTTTAAAGTGCGTCCGTGTTTTATTTACTAAATAAGTTATTAAACAATTGTAAAACTGTTTTAGTGTAAATTAAGGTGTTTATTGGTTTGTGTACGCTACAGTGGACAAATATCAAAGATTTTGACATTTAATTTTTTTTTTTACATTTTTAGTACTATTAAACATTTTTATTTTAAATGCAAATAAATCAAAGTTTAATTGTAATGATTGCGACATAAAGTATACCATTTTAAAGGGAATTTAATGTCCTTTAGAATAGAGAAAACCGCATCTCTTTAGCTTTAGCAGTTTTCATGTTGGAGATCGTTTTAGAGAAAAAGACAGTAAAATATCGAATAATTCGATTTATCCATTTTTCTAGAGAACTATTGAGAATTGACCCTATGCTTACATGGCATTTTTTGTTCATCCTGGTCCACAGAATCAAAATTTTTATTTTGTCCCATTTAGATAAAGTCACCCTGCATTTTTTATACCTTTTATGTTATTTGTATACTTCATCGCGTTCAGGTTCCTTTATGATTTTTCAGAATTCAAGTGATAAGGTCTCTCTTGTAATATATCTCTATACGTAAATTATAAATATAAATTGGCTATATTTTGTAACGTGTTTAGCAACAATCCACTAAACTATTATGATTCAATTTACAATCCAGCAAGAGAACAGTTTTCATTTGCTTAACTTACTTCATTATTAGCTGATGATGATGAACTACTTTCCTGAAGCAGTCGTTAAATATTACATTAAATGAATCATTCGAGTAAATATCCTCAAACTGTAGCGCATCTGTATCTAAGGCCTGTCCTTTTGACTGCATCACTTGTCTGTAAACATTTAGTGATCGCTGATGTTGGTCTTTTATAGCGATGGCTAAGATCTTTAGTTCTAGCATCATAAAAAAGAAGCAGTTCAGTGTAAAGACAATATAACCGTACATGCATTGACAGCATATTATAAGAGTAACGATTTCTAGAACAGCTATTATCACATAAGTAATAGGTTTCGTTGTATCAATAGGAAACCATAAGGAAACTGGTAAATATTTGTTAAACCATTGCGGAATATCGTCTGGAGTACGTTGCAAATTATCGTAACAATTTATTAGCGGTACAAAAACAAAACAAACGTAAATCACAGCGAACCAAAATATCTTACTTGATTTATTAAAGGAAGCGAGTTGATTTCTGATTTCTTTCTGTTTATCATCTTGGAAATCGTCGTAAACAAAGTATTGATTAGTTTTATTCACTAACTTACTGATGGATCTTTTCTTAAATATATACGTTGTAAATATACAAGTTTGGTAAGTAAAACAAAGAGAGAAGAATAAAGACAATAAAGCGTAGCTGAAATCGAATTTGACCGATTTAAATGTCGTTATAATCAAAATCACAAGCAATATGCAAGTAAGTGTAGTTGATATCGAAGCTATAATGACGTTCTTCAATCTATTTTTAGGTCGGAAATCCCACGTAAAAACTGAGAAGTACGATAAATAGCCATTACATGTAACCCAGGTTTGGTCGAAAACCTGCTGCGTATCGTATTCGCTAACGTAATCTAAGTAATTTGAAATATATCTAACAATAAATATTTTTGAGATATAAGAAAGTATCATTTTTATTGTGTATTAAGCAAATTTATGCTAGAAAATTACGCTTCTAATGTTGTTCAGATAACGGAAGTGGAGGGGATCGATACGGATTCCTTTAAAATAATTTAAACGAGTTGATTACTAAATTACAATCTAAGTAATATTAGTTTTTGATCAAGATTTTTATAAGTATCAATGATGGTAAGTTACACAAATTTACAAGTAAAGGAACAGATGATAAAATGAAAACACGTTTTAATAGACACAATGTTATCCGCAAGCACAGTATGAACTGATGGAATTAAAAATATTTTACAAATCATGAAGTCAGAGAATAAACAAACCAATATTTGGAATCTGTTTTAATTTTATAATTATTAAATAGTCTTAAGAGCTAATCGATACTTGAAAATAATAATTTTAGGGGAAAACAACAATTTTTGAAGTAATTTATTTATTTATAGCTTCACGCAACGATGTCTTTGAAGATTAACAAGCTATTTAGCATTTACTCATTAACAATTAAAAAAAAAATCCCTTCAAAAAGGGACAATAATAACTAACAAAGAACTTTCAGGCCCGTGTTTACAGTAGATTAGTTTACAAGGGGGTAAAGTAGAATTTTATTGCTGCAAAAGTTTATTAAGATAAGTTTGTTAAATAATTTCCAAAGCAATATACTGCCATCAATTTACCACTATGTAAGATATACTATTTCTTCCGAGAGCGCATTAAACTTCACTATTCAAACTGTTTTCATTAAACAAATGAATTAAAAACAATTAGAGATTATTATACTAAGATATAATATAAATAAAATCATATTCTAAAATTAAAAGCTCATGGTATTGGTGGTCTACTTCTTTCCTGGTTAGAATCTTATCTTATTGGTCGAAAACAAATTGTTAAATTAAAATCATTTCTTTCCATCTATTTCTCATTTAAAATCCATTTCTTATTTTTTGTACTCTACTTTATTACGTGTTGATCTTTAGTATAATCCTTTAGAATTTTATGTTTTTTTATGTTATTTATATTTCATTTTTATATTATTTATTATCTTTCATTTTAATTTATATTATATATTACTTTTATTTAACGTTTATTATTTGTGTGTATTTTTTGTTATCTTTCTTACCATCATAAACACACGTTTATCACTTATACTTTGATGTTATAGCTGTTTTTTTCTTTTTTTCCCCATTTACTTTCCTCCTTTATGAATGCGATATTTTATTTTTATTTTATAGTCTTGTAAATTTTTCCATTTTGATGTTTTTAGCACTAATTTATACTATAACTTATTTTTTTTTATCTTAATTTTGTAAATTTTTCTTTCTTGATTTTTGTACATTGGCTCACGTCGTAAATTATAAATAAATAAATAAATATAAATGAGGTTTCAATACTTGAAATTAAACAAGTTACAATTTACATTCTTCTTTGTCTTGTTGGATTTTATGTAAGCTTTAATATGCCGGACAATAATTACTGTCCCATAAGTACTTTTACTGCCAAAGCAATGAAAGTAGTGCTTTTACTACCTTGACAATAGTGCAAACTTTACTCACTTTTTTAAGTCAGAAAAGTAATTACTTTACTGCCGCTCTGATAAAAACATAGTCAGTACCTATTCTCTCAATGGCTCCTTATGAATGCCGTATAAGGCTTCCTTTAAGTCTAGGATATGCTTTACATTTCAAACTAGTTGCTCCTTAAGGTAGCCTTAAGGCCTTATTTGAGGGAAAATTTGTCTGAAACTTATTTTAAAGTCGTACATTTTTATAGCCGGGTTTACTTTATTATTAATTTATTATAAATTTTGAGGTACCTTCATCAAAAATATCAAAATTTATTTCTATCTTACAAACAAATTTTACGCGTAGCACCCGACTGGGTGACTTTGACAGCTTCACGGCCCTGGGGGTTGGGGCGAGACCGAATTTCTGTTTTTAGGTTGTTATGTCAACAAACACGTTTAATGTAACTAAATGTAAATACTGCCTTTGTATAATATAAAAAAGATGCCGGCCACATTGTCGTTTTCATTACCGGTCTCATTACCAGTCTTTATAAGCGGCATGCTACAATATCAGCGAATTTCCAAATGTATTAGTCAAAAACGTGATTTGTTTACATAAAATTATATACGTCGAACGATAAAACCAATACTAATGCTAATAGTTTTTTAACTTACCATCATGTTGGCCTAATATAATGGTATGTTTACATTATGTTTAGCTAAATTGTTGCTGCGTCATTGTTGTAGGTTAATGACCTCATAATTATTATATTTACAATAAATATTTAATTTTTTATGATAGATGTTTGTACACAGTTTCATTTCGATCCGAGAAAGCCTTTAAAAGTTATCATGAGACAAAACAAGAAAAGCACGTTTGGCCGAGCATGTTAAGAAAACTTCTTCTAGTTTTATCAGCACGTAACTGCCAAAAACCACAGAGATGGTGAGCACGAAGTTTAATTTTTGCACTTCGCCCCAAAAGGAGGTAAACTTAATTCCTTTGAAAATTTGGAAATAAGACGTATCCAACATGAACAGCCTAATAACTCTCTTAATAAAAAGAATGAGGGAGGGGGATCTGCTATTCTTTATCCATTGATCGACAAGGTCAGTCCATTGATCAGTCTGCTCCAAGCCCTTAACGGAGATTTTGGACAACATATAAAGACTCACCTTTCCGGTACGTCTTACATCTCTCCTTACACATATTTTTATATTTAATTGTTTTTAGAAAATTTTTTAATTGTTTTGTCTATCTTTTTGTATTTAAATTTTAACATTTCTTGTACCTTTATTTTTTAATCTTTTAATTTTTTATAATGATTTTAACATTGTTTTTTCATTTTGCTATGTTAGGCACTGTTGATGGCGAAAGCCGGCTCTGCTATTTAAATATAGATATTATTGTGGAAAAGACGGAATTTGTTGTTTGATGTTATGAGTAATCCACAGCGTAGTAACGTACTAACTAAACAAGAGGCCTTCGGCCTCTTCGCAATTCAGGCATAGTGGGCCGCTTCGCGATCCGCGTGCCTCCCTAACTGTTGTTCTACAGCAGTTCTTCATATTACTAGTTTATATAAGTCGCATACTGCCACGAAAAAGCGAATTTTCAATTGTATTTATAAAAATTCTGTATTTAGTTTATCTTACGGTTTTCGTAAGATCATAAAAGTTAAGATGCATCGAGTGAGGTTAGTGCGGGTGACCGCTGAAAATAAGCCGAATATATTTAAGATCTAAGGACGAGCGAAGCAAGTGTTACAGTATACATTTGGTAATTTGTATATTCTTATGGCAAGCAAAGCGAGGCTGAAGTTGTGAGAATGAGAGAAGGGAATCCTCACTATACGTGATGAGGAAATGTTCTGAGATACCCGTACCCAATTTTTCTTATCATGTAAGCCAATAACGTCTTTTAGATTTACTTCCTAGTAATATTACATGAGCATAAGAACACGGCAACGTAAGTACAAGTTCAGTATGAATATAGGAAATCCTGTTTAAGTGAATTTTCCTAAATTAATTTATCATGGTTGAAATGCCCGACATCTAATTGAATATTTATTTTAATACGGAGGATGGTTTTGACTCATTAATATTCAAGAATTTTTATGAAAAATTATCATCTATAGCAAGGGAAAGTGAGGATAAATTCAAACAACAAAGAGATTTTCTGCAAATTTATGCAAGTATGCAGCCTCGTGATTCCTAATTAAATATTACTAACATGCAAAGGTTAGGATAGTTAATATCTGCTTCAAGCACTAGTCCATAGCTGAGACTAGTCCAATGGCAGTCCATAGCAGATAATAGTAATTATAAAACGAAAAACCCCGAAATTCACTCAATAACCAGCATTTCATTCTCTATTAAAAGTTTAATTTCCAGAATTATCAATAATAAGTTGTATATAATCGTGAAAACATTTTAACAAGGGTTCCTTCCTATGTAGATAGTTCATTGAAGGGAATAAGTGCTGCAGACAAGAAAATGGACCATTTTTTATGCTGCACTAAATTATATGTACTTATATTTTACGGAAATAAATTTTCATTTCATTTCAATTTTACCTTTTGGAATCAATGAACCTATCATATAACTTCCTAACCTAATCACGAACCTATCTAATGTTTCACTCTTCTTTACGTTACTTCCGCTAAAAACTTCATCAGAGGAAGGGGGAATTGGAGAGAATGAGGGAGAGGGAAATGGAGAGACTGATGCTTTTTATTAAGGGGGAATTGTTTTCAAGGGGTCGAGGTCTACTGAAGGGGTACTGATCCCTTTCTGGCTGCGAGCCAATTATTAAGATTTCTAATAATTGGGGAATTTTATTTTATGTAACTACAAATTCTTTTGAATTTGCAGTTACATATGAGCCATGTTAACATTACCCCATATATCCTCTAACAAACCTCCCTCGGTAGTAAATTTTATATTGAGATACCCCCCTTCCCCTCTGTAAAATGGGATCACGTTTTGTCTCCATAATTATTTTAGCAAACAAAGTAAGGATCCACAGCCCAGGCGTGACTGAAACCAGTTCTAATCAGTTCTGGGTAATTAGTCTCTATAATTAACTAAACAAACGATTATAAATAATAATGGTATTATTTTATTAAATATTTATTTAATTCCAATAGTTATTCAATTATTTGTACTGCGTCACGACTCTCTAAATACTGATTAAATAATAAACGAACGGAAATACGAATCGTATGAGATGTTAACCAAGTAGTGGTCGAAAGAGAGAGAAAGGAACCTTTTATTCAAAATTGAAACCCTACCAAGCAAAGAACAAAGAGGATGACACATTCAAGAACGGGGGTATACTCATACTAAACGCGTTTTACTGAAATATTTTCAATATTTAAGCAATGTTGTGAGCCTCTTTCCGTCTAGTGAGCAAAACAAGCCATTTTTAATGTACCTAAAATGATATTTTTGCGATTTTGCAAGTAAAGCAAGCCTCTTTTTTGACATTCACGCATATTTTTAGCAATCTAGCTAGGGAACCAAACTTTTTTTAATGTACCTAAAATTATATTTTAGCGATTTAGCATTTATATTTATGGCAATCTAGTGAGCGAAGCGAGCATTTACAAATATAGGGGCTTCATTAGGACATCTGTTTCTTTAGAATTATATATTTGCATAGTCTTTATTCATATATTCACGTATTTATTCATAACAATCTAGGGAGCTCAGCGAGCCAATTTTGCAAGCAAAATGTGCCTTCGTGCATACATTGACATATATACTTAAAGAAATCCATCAAGCGAAGCGAGTCTCTTTTTATAGAGACAAAAAGTCCCACTTCATTTAGAGCAATTTAGCAAACGACGTGAGCCCCATTTAATGATCCTAATTGTATATTTTAGCAATCTTGTGAGCAAAGCGAGAATTGCCAAGCCCTATTGTTACAGTAATCAAAAGAGCTTTGCACCTTTTTTACTTTAGAACCATAAATTTTTATAAATATTAATAGCAATCTATTGTACCCCAAGTATAGCAATTTAAGTGGACCCTATCCCTGAATCGACCTCAAATATAAGCAACTTAATAGACCAACTAAATGCGTAAGTTACAGAACTGGACCAATACAGCCGTAAAAGCCGAATGAAGGGCGGATAGCAACTGTCAAATACAAGGGAATAGCTGACTTCAGTTCTTGCTGATGTTTATACAAGTTTAAACTATATTTAACTAAAAAATAAAGTTAAAAAAATTGGCATTACCCTTTTTCTAAACTATATGTACATATTTTGAAATTTTATTTATAAATAATGTACTTTTACTAATAATTTTAACGCGACCCAAGGGTTGAGTATTACTGATATAAGCATTCTTATAAACCTAATTTTTTGATAAAAATGCGTTAATTATATATAACGTTTCCATTAGCGTTGAATGGGCCGCAGCTGTGAAAGCTACTGCTTACACTGCTTTTGGTGGCGCATTTCCTACGCTCCATATATGACTTGTTCTCAAGTTGAGTTATTAAAGCCTTTATTTCCTGGTTTTATAGAATAGAAACTAAAAAAACGCTGCAGAATCGAATAAAATGACTCACTTTTTAAGTTGATACACTTTCAAAGAAAATTTAAACTTGAATCTAATTATGCATAAAGCTGTGGTATACTTCTATTATAACAGTAAATTCAATCAGGTACCTACACAACAGAAATAGAAAAATAAATTACAATTGGGTGAAAGTATAAATAAATATATAATAGATTGTATTCATATAACTTTCTAATGTATTAACTGCAATTTATGTACAAAATAAATAAAATACAACACAAAAATATATTTAATAAAGTTAACTGGTACAATATTCATGTTAAAAAAATTGCAAAATATGTTTAAAACAAAAAAATTAGAAAAAATAATACATGCAAAATGAACCAAAAAAAGTAAGTAGGGGAGAAAAGCCGATTCTGGCACCTCCACCTCTCCTCCTCCTCCACCTCCTCCTCCACCCTCCTCCTCCACCACCCTCCTCCTCCTCCTCCTCCTCCTCAACCATCTCTTTATAGTTTTATACCCCCCCCTTTGCTTTGCATAGTGTATACAGTAACATTAATTATGCTTTGCATAGTGTAATAACAGTAACATTAAATATGCTTGCATAGGTAGAAGCAGGATGATTGTAGGTGTGATGTAGTAGACCACCCTAGATTATCAAGTGTCTCTCTTAGTAAAAAGCCTTCCCACACGTCAAGGTGGAGACACACATCGGGAAGGTGTACAGTGCCCCGTCCTCGCACTGTACTATGGCGACCATCCTCTTTAAAAAAAAATATCGCCTCTATATATATTTTTTTTTTTTTTGTATTTTTTATATTTTTAATTTTTTGTATTTTATATTTTTAATTTTTTTTTGCATTTTTATATATTTTTTAACGTATTTACAATTACACAAACACTTACATCTCTTTAGCGCCATATAGGTTTACGGGACGCATGCCACGCCAGTGACCTTAAAGATGGAATATTGCGGTTTACGGGACGCTATGCCACGCCAGGGACCCTCTATGGGTTTACGGGACGCTATGCCACGCCAGGGACCCAATTATGGCACGCTTCGCCATACTAGAGTTCCATCTCGTATTTGCGGCCAGCTGCTGAGACATGAGTGTAAGGCTATTTAACATATGATTAAACTCTAAGAATAAACTCGAAAATAAATCCCACTATGAAACTCACGTGGCTACACATGAAACCGGTAGTAAATTTATGGTCAAACCGAGTGCAGGTCCGTTTACGAGCCTTATACAATCCATACTCGAGCCTGAGCGCAAGCAAATTTTTATGTGCTTATGAAGAAGGCAGGGCCTCCAGCTATAACTCAATGAACTAATTTTGGGACATTCTATCGCAAGTAAATCTATAATGACGCAATTATTTGGCAAGTATTTTTTCAATAAACGTACTTTACCTTTACGACAAAGTGTGTGTACCGATTAGATAAAGTTTAAACACTAAATACAATCGCTCGTACTCAACATCACCGTCATCCCAGTTTATTCCGTGAAAATTTAATGTAAGCCAAGAATTTGTTTTCATAGATTTAGAATCTTGAATGTAATTTGCAGGTGGTAAAAATAACCAGCTCGAAGACGATTTCGTCTCCAGGTCCAAACATGCGAGCTCTTAACGATGACTTGCCCCTCATTATCTACAAAACCCTTGAATATCTATAATAGCGGTAGAAGGCATCTTGACTGCACGGAAGCCGAGATACAACTGACCATATCCCCTTATATCATAAGCTTTTATATTCATCTGTTGGAGCCGAGTAGGAGCCTATATGAGCCAATTAGAGCGCTTTAGAGCCTATATGAGCCATTTGGAGCCATGTTGGAGCCTATATGACCATTTAGAGCCGCTTTGGATCTTATTGGAGCCTATATGAGCCATTTGGAGCCGGAGTGGAGCCTATATGAGCCATTTAGAGCCGAATAGGAGCCTATATGAGCCATTTAGAGCCGAATAGGAGCCTATATGAGCCATTTAGAGCCGGAGTGGAGCCAATATGAGCTATCGCAGAACCTATATGAGCCAATTTGGAGCCGAGTTGGAGCCTATATGAGCCATTGGAGCCATAGAGCCTATATGAGCCATTTGAGCCACTTTGGAGCCTGGAGCCATTTAGAGCCGAGTAGGAGCACTTTGGAGCCGGAGAGCCAATATGAGCCAATATGAGCCAATTGAGCCATAGAGGAGTGGAGCCATATGAGCCATATAGAGCCGCTTTGGAGCCTATATGAGCCGATTTGGAGTTGTGTTGCAGCTAATATGGTCTAACTGGAGTTGTTTGAAGCCGCTTTAGCGGTGTTTTAGCTTTCGTTTAGTATATATATATAGAGTTAGTGGAGCTCCAACTTTAGTATTGAGCCAGACACCGAGCAGAGATGTTCTCCAAGATACGTGATTCGAGCCTCTACAAGAAGAGATTTGAAAACTTGACATTTAGTTGTCCAGACTGTTGTAAAAAGTTTGTACATAAAAAGAATTTACTTCGACACCAACGAGATAAACACTGTGAGGGAGTTGAACGCGAGGATGGTTCAGAGTTGGGATTCTACAAGGACGCCATTGCAGGTAAACATGATGAGTCAATTGAAGACTATAATAACTCTAGCGAGGCAGTATGTGGATCGGAAAAGGATAGAAAAGAAGAAGAAGAAGACGATGAGGAGGAGGATGAAGAAGATGATGAGGAGGATGAACCTATTGATGATGTAGTAAGTAACAAAGACATAGAAGAGCCAAAAATGATTGAGATGTTAAATTTAAGTGAACACCCCGAATATGATGAATCTATAGAGAGTCTAGAGTATCATACTCACTATCCGTACGCAAACTCAAAGCTAGACGTCGAGAAGAGATACGGATTCCAGTACAATCCAAGACATTTATACGCTTCCGAGTGAAAGTTTTATATATTTGGAACTATCATTTTTAAAAGAAGGAGGAAATACGGCACCGGCGAAGCCAGACTCATCAACAACGCCTTCCGTTTTTATTCGACGAGATCCGGTATGAAATTTGTGGAGTTGAGATTGATAAAGTCAGAAACCCCGGAATGACTTCAACTCTAAAAGGAATTGCGTCTCACGCGCCTATATCGTATTCCCTAACAAATATGGGATGGACAATACCCTTCAATGAAGTACAAGAAGAATCATCCACCCGGTACAACGTCTGTCTACCTTTATCCTCGTTACTCGGATTCGCGGAAGATTACCGAAAAGTTTTGATAAACGTAAAGCAAGAGCTAATTTTGGTAAGAGCGAGAAACGATTCAAATTGTTTTGTACAGCATGTTCCATATGTCGATACGGATGCACGGGCAGAAGTTCGCGAGAAAGTTAAAATTGAACTGCTATCGCTTTGTTGGAAAATACCCTACGTTTCGGTTAACGAAGTTCAGAAACTAAATTTAATTAATTATTTAAAACAGAAAAAATAATTTCTCTCCATTTCCGAGCGTGGGATATGCACGAGTATCCGCTATTACCTACGTCAAACCGGCAAGATGGTCGATTAAAACTTCGACTCAACTCGAGAAACCGCGATTTTTAATTTTAGCCTTTCAAAGGGTAGAAATAACGTCGTCGATAAGGCATCTAGTTGTTTCGATCACTGCGACTTGACAAATGTCAAGCTTTATCTCAATTCACGAGTGTTCCCCTACGATGATTTAAATTTAAAATTCTCCCAAAATAAATTTGCTTTATTGTACCACATGTACGCGGCGTTTCAAATGTCGTACTACAACACTTATCAGAGTCTACCGTACGTTTCCTTTACAGATTTTAAGAATAAATGTCCTGTTGTAATCATTGATTGTTCGAAACAATCAGAGTCTATCAAAAAGGGTCGGTAGATGTCAGATTAGAATTTGAATCTGAAAAGATTTCCCGGCAAATACTACCGCGTACTGTCTATTGTTACACGATAGATTTGTTCAGTACAACCCTCTGACTAGCATTGTGCATAAAATGACATGAATAGACATGTCTGGTCGAGGGGTGGGGGGTATGTATAAATAAAGAAAGCAGAGCAATAATAAATCAGTATTGCGCAAGATGTCGACCATTTACCATCTAAGTGACGGTAAAAAGGTATTAGTTTGTTTAGTTAAAGGTGTAGCTTTCTTGAGATTAGAACATGGTAAAAGAAGTGTAAACATTCACATGTCTGATTTTGAGTTGTTAAGATCCGCGAAAAATGAAATTGATAATTATTTTGTAAAACGTAGTAAAGAAGATGTACAACTTGATCGAAAATTTGGTTTAATAAAAGTAAGATTGGTTAATCCTAAATTTCACGGACGTCAAGTAATTATTCGTCCGATTTGTTCGAATGAAGAAGATAAAATATTTGTTGTTTTAAAAAAACCAGAGTGGGATTTATTTTCGAGTTTATTCTTAGAGTTTAATCATATGTTAAATAGCCTTACACTCATGTCTCAGCAGCTGCCGCAAATACGAGATGGAACTCTAGTATGGCGAAGCGTGCCATAATTGGTCCCTGGCGTGGCATAGCGTCCGTAAACCCATAGAGGGTCCCTGGCGTGGCATAGCGACCCGTAAACCGCAATATTCCATCTTTTAAGGTCACTGGCGTGGCATAGCGTCCCGTAAACCTATATGGCGCTAAAGAGATGTAAGTGTTGTGTAATTGTAAATACGTTAAAAAAATATATAAAAATGCAAAAAAAAAATTAAAAATATATAAAAATACAAAAAAAATTAAAAATATAAAAAATACAAAAAAAAAAAAATATATATAGAGGCGATATTTTTTTTTAAAGAGGATGGTCGCCATAGTACAGTGCGAGGCGGGGCACTGTACACCTTCCCGATGTGTCTCCACCTTGACGTGGTGGGAAGGCTTTTACTAAGAGAGACACTTGATAATCTAGGGTGGTCTACACATCACACCTACAATCATCCTGCTTCTACCTATGCAAGCATATTAATGTTACTGTTATTACACTATGCAAAGCATAATTAATGTTACTGTTATTACACTATGCAAAGCAAAGGGGGGGGGGGTATAACTATAAAGAGATGGTTGAGGAGGAGGAGGAGGAGGAGGAGGAGGTGGTGGGGGGAGTGGTGGAGAGGAGGTGGAGGGAGGAGGAGGTGGAGGTGCCAGAATCGGCTTTCTCCCCACTAAAGTATAAATAAACCAAAAATCGGGGTTAAGGAACCTCGGAAAATTTTTTTACCTTATGCATAAGGGGAAAGAAATGTCCAAGGCACTCCGTACCCGGTTTTTATCAAAACGATCAAATTATTATCTCGTCTACACTTGGTGGTAAACACCAGGTTGTATCCTCGACACCGATTTTTCTCCGTGTAGACGGGGGTTCAACCAGGTGTTGAACATTGATAATTTTTAAGTTGAATCCTGATAATGTGTCGTGTAGACACTTATCAGGGTTGAACCCGGTGCCCAACCTCGGGTTCCAAAATAAGTCAGGTTATTTTAATAATTATTAATGATAATGATAATAATAATGACAATGTCCCATAGAGATATATACTAGAGGGGGCATAGCCTATCTTAATACATTGAGAGGCCTGAAACATTTTTAGTGGGGCTCCCAGGGGCTCTGTGTAACCTCATTGAAACCTCCTCTAAGAGGGACTCAAGGTTACAATTAATTAATTGTTTTCGGCTTCCCGCAGATTGTTTGTGTTGTGATTTGTATTTTAAACATTCTACTGTATAATTTACTGTTTTTTTGTCATGTTTATTTGATGATAATGATAATAGAATGTGGTCAGGTTACTTTTTCGATGTTTCAAAATTCAACCAATAGGGCCCCTCTAGTAATATATCTCTATGCAATGTCCATTAAGAGCCTTGCGGCTCATCAGGGATAACCCCTGCGGGAACCAAAATAAGTTCCTAAAATAAGTCAGGTTATTTTAATAATTATTATTGCTTTCAATTTCTTTGTTTATTTAATAAACATATGCATTTTTATTATGAATGTATTTACCTTTTTCTTATGGTATTTCATTAAAATATTGATTTAGCAACATTATATTGTCTGCTGTCAAACTTAATTGGTAAAATAAATTTATTTTAACCTCAATTCAAGTCCCGGTTCGCTGTGATAAACGCTGCTTATGATATTGATTCTTCGCCTTCTCATAAGAGCAGAGTTTTTTTCTGTTGTTCCTTGCCGCAATTGCTTTGTTTAATTAAAACACTAATTCATTGGTTAGAGCAGTTATAATTATAAATACCGCACAAAAAAAGGAAAGATTAAATTCACGTTTTTAAAATATTCAAAATTCTAAGCTGAGTAAAAACAGAAACGAATAATTGCAAATCATGTTGATTATTAAGAATGGCCAACCTACACAAACAAATATTCCCTAAGAAAATATTCATCTTTATTTAGATTTAAGATATTATTTATAATTATTTTACTGATAAACATCTTTATTAGTTCTAGTTTATATACACTTTACAGTTACGGTTCAGTTTTGTTTGTATTATTATTAAATTTTTTGGTTTATTTACTTGGTTTTATTTATTCATTATCGTTCTACTAAAATGTGATTTATTTTACTATTCGTTACTAAAATGTGATTAACAACTGACCACCTTCGATTATCAATATAATCAAATAAACAGAACAAAAGTACAGTAACTTATGTAGTAGAATGCTTAAAATACAAATCAAAACACAACCTATGTCCGTGAAGCCAAAAACAATTTATTTCTAAAAACCTGAATTCAGAGTGTAGGCGTTTATCGCTACTGTACAGCAACGCGACTGTACATTCTAGCTACAACAAGAAAGAGTATTAACGCGATTGGTCATTTACGCTAATGGTCGTCTCCGCGACTGTACACCAAAGCTACAAAAATATGTAGCTAAGATTCCCAGTCGCGAAGACGACCTTTTAAGACTTTTGATATTTGTCGCTAGAACGCTCTTTCGCGTTAACATCCCGTAGCGTAGACGTCCAACTCTGTAATGAAAGTAAAGTTCATTTACGCTAAAATCAAGAATGGACGTTTACGCTACTCACAATGGACATATATGTGCATTTGCGCTACACGGTTACTATATACCCAGGTTCCTTCACAAAACTTAAATGCGGTATATTTATATTTTGTTCTGAGGGTAATAGAATATTTACATTTAATATTTCATGATTATTTTAATTACATATGTTTAATGAAGGTTACTTTAACATATTAATGAATTAAAATAAATAAACCACCTGAGGTAGTTCCCACAGGTGTGCTACAATAGACAACTCTTCACTGCATTATTAAGGTTTAATTAGGAGTAGACACTAGAACTTATTTTGGCAGCCAAAAATAAACGAGTAAAGTCACCAGTTGATTCTATTCTACTATAGTTGAACATTGTTGTTTAACTTGTTGTTAAGCTTGTTCTAGCGAAGCCGACTGGATTTCCTGTGCAAGGTTCTTCAGTTTATTTAACTATCGTATTTTATAAGATCCGTAGATTAATATACATAAAACTGTATCAACCGCTGACACTTCATTTTCATATCACATTAATATTTTCGTTTTGAAATAAATCTAATGGATATATCTGAAGTGAGTAAATTAGTTTAAATGCTTTAAGTTGACTGAACCTGACACAGAAAAAAAAATTTACTTATTTATTTATACGTACTAGCATGAAGAATCTTATAATTCGAACGGGAATTAATAAAACAATCCGTTTAAAAGATTTAAGAATTCCGAATAATAAACGTGATTTTTGTTATTGATATTTGTGTGATTAAACCTGGGTTATTATTTTATAGTACTTAATTTATTTCTTCTTTCAAGTTTGGACGAGAGCGCTACACTGTAATAACTTAACTGGGCGTTTTAGCTACAATATTTATAAAAATTAAAAAATCGCTTAAACGACCATTCGCGTAAACACACATTCTTAAATGTTACTTTAATTTAGCGGAGTCGACCATATTTGATTCGACATGATTATAGACTTTTTACAAAAATGGACGTCTACGCGACTGTACATCTTAGCTAATGTAGCGCAAACGTCCAGTCGCGTTAAAACCATTTTTTTAGGTGAAATGTACGGTCGCGTTGTCGACCAGTCGCGCTCAACGAATCCGTCCCTGAATTCACTCTTAGAGGAGGTTATAGTAAGGATACACGCAGAGCCCCTGAGAGCCCCAAAATAATGTTTTAGGCCTCTCAATGTATTGAGATAGGTTATGCCCCCTTTAGTAATATATCTCTATTATACAGTATAGCAGTTGAATCCCGGGTTAACCCCTACCGTGTAGATGCTTGCGGGATTAAATCCCAAAACGATTATAGGTGTTCAACCCCGTGTTCAACACCTCGTGTAGACGAGGTAGATCTTACAACAAAATGATTTTTTTAAACAAAATCATATTAAGTGGCCAGATATTAATCTGGTAAATTTTAGAATGTGCTATAATTTTTTTTCTTACATTAAAGTTTAAGAATTAATACGGGCCTAAGGCCTATAGCCACTTTAAAGTCTCAGCGCTTTGCGGCTCGGCCGCTCATCAGCGTCGACCGCTCGGGCTGCTTCACCACCACATTGTTGTTATTTTGCATTATTCAAAATAATGCAGCAAATAATTCAGCGAATTTTCGTCGCCTTGCTATGTCAACTTGCTGTTGCCTCTTCGAGTCCACGGAGTTGTTTTAGTATTAATTTTTTATTTGAAGAGATAGCTACCGTCGATACTTGCTGTTGGATATGAATCCATACATATGAATGGATATGATAACCAACAGCAAGTATCGACGCCAGCGTAAGATGCAATTGCATTCTTCAATTGCATCTTCCACATCCGGTAAATATAACCTCTTTAATTTTATTAATTTTTACATGTACGTAGCGAATTTTCATCAGATTGCCTCACAGGCCCGCGAAACGGGCACGTGAGGCGAGGTGAAATCGAGCCGCGAATTTTAAGCACGTAAAACATATTAAAATGCTTTAAAATTAAATAAATAAATAATTAACATTGGATTTTTGGGTTTGTTTTAGTTAACAAACCCAAATAATGCAAACAAATAACAATATTTATTTTATTTTATTTTTTTTGTTATTGCATTGCATAATGCAATAACAATATGAGTGATTACAACTAATGAACCATTTAGGTACAATTAAAAGCTGTTTTAATAAAAAAAATACATACCGTGTACTGGTGAAAAGAACTAATTCTAAACAAAGTGTAAGAAAAGTGGAGTATTACAATCAATAAAATTGCTATACGGTCAGGTAAAAACAAATAAAGTTAATAAACCGTAAATCCAGGTTCGTTCATTTCTTTAAAAAATATTTAATTTCAAAACATATTAATTATGTTTTTTGCACTTTAAATGAAAAGTGATAAAACCCAGCAAATGAAGAGGTAAAGTTATGACTATTGATATGGGTAATAATTTTATAAGTTTTATAATAGAACTTAGACATAATGTTATCATGATACGATATAATAAATTAAAAGTATGAAAATTTCTCACAGTGTTTTGTTTGAATCCAGATTATACAGGAAATGGAACTAGTACCCAACTAATACAACTTTCACGTAAACAAATACAAGTCCAAGTGCCAGTGGTTACAATCTGAGGAGGCCTGGTCAGATGTGAAAAAATCTCTCAGTGTACTGGTGTATTAATAAATATTGGGTACGGGGTACCTCGGAACTATTCCTCATTATATCAGATTCGCTGTCGCAACTATGATTATCAGCGTTCACCCTACACTGACTCGCTTGGCTTCCGTTTTATTCTCAGAGGTCACCTGTCCAAACACTAATCTAGCTCACTGCTGCTTAACATTTGTGATCCCACAAAAAGGTGAAATGTGTTTCGATTTTTTTTAGTGAAAACACAGTCCTTTTCCTATATTCCTACGGTATAAATGAGGAAGAGTAAAAATAAAGTGTTTAAGAAGGTTTTTGTTTGATTTATTTACTTTTAATTGATACAAGATATATTGATTTACAAGCAACGCGTCATAGACTATGATTTAATAGACAGGGGTTTGGGTTATTGGGTTACCAGAAGGCTTAGAAAGCCTTTGCAGTGACTCTATGACTATGGTCAATCTACTATTTTTTTTTGTACGGCTGTTATGTTTGCGACTGTAATAGTGCTTTTACTGTCGCTGATGAAGTTCCTCAAATGTCCACTAGGTGTGCGCTAGTAGTTTACTACAAGGATATAATATTACCTTCCTTGTTCTTCCTACTTTTATGTTTATCAAATAATCGAACGTTTTTGTTAACAAAGTTTTGTTATTCTCGGAGAGTGAGTTATTAAATAATTATTAGCAATTGTTTAGTAATCATAGATAGTGATTCAGACATTAAAAATACTCAGCCAGGATTAAAACTTTTGGCCAACGAGGCGATGGAAAGAAATGCACCGGCAAATGTTTAGACATTATACTGTTTTTCTTCTCAATAGTTGTTTACTATTACTACGCCAGAAGAAATAGCATATGCTACATGCTACACGACATGAAATATTTTTTTACCTCGGCTCCTTTTACTGCCTCGCTTCGCTTGGCAGTAAATATTGTCACATGGTAAAAAACACCTTCTCTACAGTCTTGTAACATAATATACTATTGTGCTTCCTAAAATTATTCAAGCCTTTAAATGTCGCAGAGATAAGCTCTCTGTATTAAAAATGTCTTTGTACCAACAAAAAATATTCAAATATTCTAAATTATGGTAGCAACGTTTTGACCTAGCCTTAAAATATATAAATTTATGTTATATTTATAATACAGAATGTTTATGCCTAAAAAAATATTTATTTAATTAAAATTACCATCGAAATGATGAATTAAGGAATTAGAACTCATCAGCCAAGTGAAAAAACAAATAATAATTAACGTAAATTTAAAACAATAGTTACCAGAAAGAAAACAAACGAAATCCATCCTGTAGTAACTATAGGGTTTCATTAAAATTTAATTAAGAAGTAAACGAGGCATATTTGATATTAGTAAAAAAATAACAGAAAGCAAAAGAAAACAAAAGGCCTTCGGCCCATTTAAAGCTCCCCGGCGTCGGTGCTAAGGGCGTTGTTTTATTAGTATTATTTTATAACACAATTATTCCCTCCCCTTTTCATTAATTATTAATTACTTTTTTTTGTTATATAATTTATTGATTATTTTTGTTTACTTTTATTGAATTATTTTATTTTTTATACACTTATATATAATTTTTTTATCTTTTGTATTTTCTTCTCTTTTTCCTCTCTTCTCTCTATCTGCTCTCTCCTTTCCCTCTCTTAATTTATCCTGATTATCAAGTTTTTATTTTTCGTTTTCAGCTTGTTTTTTTACTAATTTCTAATAGCTTTATTTTATTTTTGAATGGTAGTTTGATGAAACTAATTATAGAGCACTAATTATAAAAAACACTATAATTACTACAGGGTGCATTTCTTTGGTTTCTTAAAACTAACTATTCTTACAAATTTACTTTAATTTTTTATTGTTTTACTTGGCTAAGTAATTCTGATTCCTTTATTAATTTTTACTTTTTCTCAGGCTTTTTTAAATCAGTCTATAGTTGTGTAGTTGTGCTATTCGGAAAAATATTTTTAATGATGTCACAACCCGCAATAATAACCAAAAATTTAGAAAAATCATAAGACGCAAAAAAAGTATGCGATTAGATTGAGGTTTAGCACGCATGTAGTCACATATAAGACTAACATATGTGCCAAGTTTCATTTCATTATCAGCATTAGTTACATTTTTTAACAAATGACTTGTGTCGTTTAAAAAAATGTAAAAAGTTAGCAAATAACCTAATTAAGTTGAAATTTGGTACAAGTATATACCTTAACGTAATAAATATGTACACCAAGTTTCGTTTTAATACGACAAGTATATCCATGATTTTTGATGGATAATAAATGTTAAGCAGCATTGAGCATGGTCAGTGCTGAATGGAACCGCTGAGAAAGAAACGGATGTATTCACAATTTGATGAAGAGCGAAGCGAGTTGAAAGAGGTCTTGTGGTATAAATTTAACACGGCGGTATAGAGTCTTACACGGCTCACCGAGCTTTTACCATCTAAGAAGAAGAAGTAGTTATTTGTGGTTTTTTAATTTTATTTGTGTTATGTTTTATTAATTTCATCTTTACTCAAAGGTACTGATGATAGCTTCATGCTAAATTGAAAGCGCTTTGCCAATAAAATATTTTTGTCGTTCACCCATAATGAACGACTCCACTGGTGCCTAATTTCATCTAAATTTCATCTATAAATTTAACGACTCGTATATTTAAGGAGGAGCGAAGCGAGTATGAACATTGCGAATCTGATGTAATGAAAAAAAGTTTCGAGGATCCCTGTACGCGATTTTTTCGGCCAGCTTGACCGAAACATTGCCACAATAATTTTGACCTCTATTATCCCGTTTAGGATTTAAAAATTAAAAATCAGTAAAAATATCTACATACCAGCTTCAATGATTCAAGCCTCTAAATGAAATAGAAATGGTTTGTTATCCCTAATACTCTTTCATAAATTGTAAAAGAGAAATGCAACACAAAAAAATGTATTCCAGTTTTTACGTGTCGCACTTACTTGCATTAGGAAATAATCTAGAAAATACTGCAAAAAAAGGCATTGTTAGACTATAATCCATTCCTGATTGCCGGATCAACATTTTATTATTATTTGATTTGAACAAGTTTTTCACTGTTAAATTATTGTAATGCATAACTTTCACCTTTATTTAGTTTGTTGTTAAAAAAATTGAATGCATATTATCTATTTTGGTGAAGGTTTTAGTTTTCAGTGTAAAACACTCAATGATGTGCAATCAACTGAGAACTGTAGTATTTTATTTATGTTTTAGGTTTTAGTAGTATTAATTTCTCAATTCATGATTTTAGGTCTAAGCGTCGTATGATATCTGAAATGTAGGCACAAATGTTAGCATTAGCACATTGGAGGTTTGTCACTGGAAATCAGTCACCAGTTTTTAAATAGTGACATACGTCAGGAGAAACCTTCTTCGCCAATAAGGTTAAAACTTAAACAGTAAGCAATAAGTTCAACTCGCTGTAACGAGAGAGGGAACTCTGGTTTAGGACAACAAAAGGTGTATAAGCGCCAAGCCTAGCCAGCCAGTCAGCCTCTTTGTTGCCCATTTTACTTATTTGGCTATTTGTACCCTTCATAAGGTACCTATTTAGAATATAATTAGGTATATAATTCCTAATATTAAGGAATATAATTCCTTAATATTAGGATATAATTATTTATTGTTTGTGATTTATTCAATAAAGGTATTTAAAATAAAAAAAAAATGAGAAGTGCATTTTAAATTCTGCCCAAGAGAAGCAAATTCTTCCTAGTTAAACCATGTCAAGAGTACTGATTGGTCTCGTGGTTAGCCAAGATTCATGCCGAAATCAGTGAGATTTGGGGCTAGGTCTGGTTCTGACTGCCCTGGCCATGTAAGGGAATGCTTGGCCCATGGATTGATCTACAACTTAATTTAGAACCCCAAATAAACAAGACAGTTATTTTTATAACCAAAAACAATATTTTTGCTCCCATGTTTTAGATTAACTAGGAACCCTTCTTCTTTACAATAGTTCGAGCTCTAAGGTTAATTCATAAGAGAGAACCAATCAGAGGAACTCAAGTCAAAATTTATAATTTGAATTTCTTGTGTACTTTTCTATGTAAAAAACTTAAAAAATAGGAGATGTAAAAACAAAATATGCTTGTAAGTAAAAAACGAAAGTAAAAAAAGAGTCATCAATAGTCAAAAAGTAAACAACAAAATAAAGCGTGATGACTTTTCAAGGCTGTTTTTACTTTTTCTTTAAAAAATAATACTTAACGAAAAGTATACACACTTAGTAAACGTCATCGGAGCGTTTCGTAACTCGTAAACTTTGTAAATATAACGCATATGGTTCATTGTTTTTTTTTCTATATAAATCTTGGTTAAATGTTCTTAAACGCGAGAAAGTGGTCACTTTTACCCGTCTCTAAGGTAGGAGTGTGTGTAAGGTAAGGTACGTGTTAACAACACATGTGTACGTGTTAGATCCAGGTCGATCAGCTCTGTTTAGGACCGAGATGGAAATGTAATAATCATAAAGAAACAACCAACGAAAATAATACATTACAAGGAACAACGCTTTTTCAAGAACTTTCATAAAGATGTGCTACGCCCGTGAAGAAATATCTCTCACTTCAACGAATATACCTTCAGATGACTAATTAATCATTGTGTAGCGATAACAAAGCAAGCGAAGCGTGTTAACAGAGCGTGTATCGCTCAAAAAAAGCTTATACGTATTTTTTAATTCGCGAACTACACAGAGGGACATTTGCTATTCACTTTCACTTTAAATTAAAACTTAATTCACTTATAGACGATCATAAAATACGCATACAATGAAAAAGCGTTATCTATAGGAATGATAACATCTTAAGACATTGCAAATACTAATAATTTATTATCTACCAATCATAAAATTTTAAAAGTAAATTAATAACCAAGTTATCGTTTGACATATTTAATTGTCTGAGGCTCTAGTGCGTGAGTAGTGTGATGCTGGATTTTAATCAGTGTCTGGTCTAATGAAAAACCAGAGGCGTAAAGGATTTTTTTATTCTGAGAAACAAGTTTTTAATAGAGTTAGGTTATAATAAGTACAACTTTTTATTCTTATTAAATAATATAATTGTGATAATATTAATTAATTGAATCTTCTTGTCACTTATTAATATTATTTCTTCTTAGTAATGAGATATAATAGCGGATGCGTAATGAGTCGGTTTATGAGATGTATTACTTTCTAAATACAGATGTATTTAGTTTGCTGGAATATAGCTTGGGTCGTGATGTCATTTTATTGCCAGATACACGCTGTTGGTAACACTTATTGGTAATAAGTGTAGTTTTTTCATCTGATTATAACCAGCATAGATATTATACTAGAGGGGCCCTAACAGGGTTAAATTTTGAAACATAAAAAAAGTAACCTAAACACCCTTGTATGTTAATATGATAAAATAAACATTAAAAACACACAATAAGTTATATAATACAACGTTTATAATAGGAAGCAAAACCCAAACAATGCGAGAATAGCTGACAATGATTGTTTTTTATAACCTAAACTTACTCTTCGAGGAGGTTTCAATAAGGTTACACAGAGCCCCTGAAAGCTCTGAGAGAAAAGATGATTCAGGTTTCTTAATGTATTAAGATAGGTTATGCTCCCTCTAGTATATATCTCTATGATAACCAGTATATAGGTCAGTATAAACAGCATATGAGCAGTATAAACAGTATATAATTTCAGTATAAACAGAAAATGTGCAGTACAAACAGTATACAAGTCAGTATAAACAGTATATGAGCAGTATAACTGTAAATAAGTCATTATAAACACTGGATAATTCAGAGTAAACAGTACATCAGTCAGTATAAACTGTACATACGAACATTATGAAGTAATCAAATCAAATCAAACCAAAATATTGTTTCCTTAAATGTTTGCAATATTTAGAAAAAGGCAATTAAGTAAACAACAAGTTAACATAAAAGTTAGAAAAAGAAGGCAAACAAATTAAAAGTAAACAAATTCTGAAAATTAAAAAATCTAATAAAAATGAAAAAATAATAAATTATTACTTATTGACATAATTATACATCTTGCTGAGAATGGCTGCAGGTCAATCAATTGGCTTTTTAGTCGCTTAATATGAGCCAAAGATTATTTACAATGACCAGAAGCTCAAAATTTAGAAGGGAGTAAGTTCACTATAGAGAGAGCAGAATAAACTGGGCTGTTCTGTGTTGTACTAGTTTAATATTTTCACCCCTAATAAAATGTTTGTGATTAAATTCAAAATTAGGCTCATTTTGAAGTTTTGAGAGGTAAAACTTGTATAGTTTAACTACATGTTGGCCAAGCACAGTAAGTACTTTATTTTTCTTAAACCTGCAACGGCAGGAATCTTTATATTTAAGCCCTGCAACTAGTCTTCTCAAAAAAGACGAAAAGAAAGAAGCAACTGTTCTTTTCTGAAAAAAAAGAACTGTAACTGTATTTCTGGGGTTGAACTACCCCAGAAATGCGGCATGAGAAATATATGAATGGACTAATAAGCCATAGTTGAGTTCCCTACGGCATTCAGCTGAAACCAGATTAAAAAAATACCTCAGTAAATAGATAGAGCTGGCAAGTTTTTTACTAAATTTCTTAACATTCTCTTGCCAGTTAAGGTGGCAATCTACTATTACTCTTAAAAAGTTGGTATGCCTTACAGCTAGGATATGAGTGTTGTCTACTTGTATGTTGGCATTGTCCTTCTGATGACCTCTGCTAAAAACCATAGTCTCATGCAAGTTTAAGGATAAGTAGTTGTTTTCTGTCAGAAAACTGATATAAAAAAATTATTCACAAAAACTAGGAAAAGAAAGAGACCTAATACACTACCTTGAGACACTCCAAATTTAACAGGCAGTGATAAAGGCCTATGTTCATCATGCTTATCCCTACTACGACAAGAACATATTGGTTTCAATTAGTAAGGTAGGATTTAAACTAATCATGTGAGACCCCTCTTACTCCTTACTGATATAGTCTCTCTAGCAATATCCTACTTAGTTAGCAGTATCAACTTTATCAAATGCTTTGCTAAGACCCAAAAAAGCACCTTTGGCATATTTATTTTCTTCGAAAGAATCATAGATCTTTTGCAGATGTCTACTATATCTGAAATAGTGGACCTTCCTTTACGAAAACCATGTTGATTCATAGACAATATACTCTCCCTTAAAAAAATAACTCTCCCTTTAATTATATTTAGCATTTTTCAAAACTTGTTTAAAAGAGGGAGAGTAGGCTTATAGTTTTTAACCTTATATATCTTTGTCTCCTTTTTTAAAAACCTAAACAATTTGAGCTCTTCCGGAGCTTGATGGGAAAGCTCCTTAGGAGATATCATCGTCTCCAAACTGAAGTTCGTGGAAGATATTATTTCAATACCTGAAATTTATTAGTAGGAGCAATAAAAGATATCGGATACGGAGTACCTAGGAACTTTTCCAAGGTATCATCGTATTGAGGTATCAAATGATTTATTTTAAATCAAATTAACTTTTTATCAGACCAAGAGCCCAGGGGTGTTTTGTTAATACAAAGTGTAATGGCTGGAACCGGTCTTAATTTTTCGTAAATACCTTCCTGAACAAGGATCTGCAATTCTGCCGACTCGTATCGGATGGGCATCCCAGGCAGAACGCACTTTACAGGTCAAATTTACCACCGAAGTTAATAAAAAGTATAATGGCTGGAAACGGGTTTAATTTTATCGTAAATACCTTCCTGAACACCCATCCGATTGCGAGTCGGCAGAATTGCAGATCCTTGTTCAGGAAGGGTTTTACGAAAAATTGAGACCGGTTCCAGCATTACACTGTTTGTTAACTTTGGGTGGTAAATTTGACCTGTAAAGTGCGTTCTGCCTGGGAAGCCATCCGATACGAGTCTGCAGAATGCAGATCCTTGTTCAGAAGGTATTTAGAAAATTTAATCCTGTTTCCAGCCATTCCACTTTTTTAACTTGGGTGGTAATTTGACCTGTAAAGTGGCGTTCTGCCTGGCACTCATCCGACACCCAACCGATACGAGTCCTTGTTCAGGAAGGTATTTACGAAAAATTGAGACCGGTTCCAGCCATTAAACTTTTTAATAACAAAACACCCCTGGGCTCTTGGTCTATATCGTTTGATTTTAATTATAAATTCAGGTTATTTTTGTTAACTATGTCCTTTGTTTTATGCACAACAAATAATAATTCGGATGCGGTGTTCCGAATTTCCAGCGAATATTATTAACAACAATCTTGGTAGGGAAGATAATTTTTTATTGTTTTTTACATTATATAGATTTATAACTACTAAATAATTCTGGCGCGGTGATCCTCATGTCAGGCGAATTTCATTTGTAATACGCGTTTCCGTGTTTAACAATCAATTTCTTGCTTAAGGTTCCAGTTTATCCTTTATAACTTGATGAATTACTCAATTATCGAGCACTGATCGTACCTTAATTTTCGAATTTTTCAAAGGGAATGAACAAAACCAAAAATGGAAAACTAACACTAACACTAACCGAGAATTAAACTAGTGCAATTAATGGTGTGCACTGCCACTTTTAGAGGCAAAGTTTTGTGTAAACAACTAGGATAATTATGCGCATTTCTTTTGAAAACAGAGAAAACATGAGTTCTCTTTAAGTATGTAAAATATTTTAAAACTTTTTCATGTTACATTAAACTAAATGTGTAGGTGAGCCATTTTACTAAAACTTTCACAATTTCATATCTTTTTCTTAAATGCGAGAACAATATGTAGAATACAACTGTTGTAAATAAAACATTGTGCGCGGATGTCCGCATGCCGGCGAACATTCTTCCCTTTGGAATATATACAATATCAAAATAAAATTTTGTTGGTAGATTCCTCACCAATAGATGTACATTTCTGTAAAATTTCAACTTCATAGGTAAATTTTTCGATTTGTCACAAATTTATTAAATTTTTGATGAAAGCAAAACAAGTCTGAAAAATATTATTTTCTGGGCAACACAAGTAGACTTTATGTCTGATTTTTGGTCAAGCTTCAACTCTCTAGCGGTACCACAGCAGGAGCTATGCGATGACACACACTTACACAGAAAGCACTTAGAACGCCATAAAAACGTCTGATTATGATAAAAAAACTGATAATTATGATAAATACTTGGTTTTAGATTCTATATACGGTAGTAGGTGATAAAAATTAAAAAAGAAATAAAATAAATATTAAATTTATTCAGAAATAAAATTTGTAATCCGTAGTGTGTATAAACCAGAGTTGTTACAATAAAATAACATCTTTCATAACAATAATGTTATAAAATTATTCGATTTCAAGCAACTTAATATAATTTGACTTGATATACTTTCTCCGAATGCTTTGAACTTTAACAAGCATCTTCTTATGTACTTTCATTATAAGTATAGTGAGTCCCTCTACTTGTTTTAAAGTAATATCTTACTTATGTTATAAAATAAAAATATTAAATCGAACAATTATAAAATAATTGCTTTAATAATTTAATAATAATTTTATTATTATAATTGAGTAATTAAAAGATATTTAAAGTTTTAATAAAGCAGTTTAGAAATTATAGAAGAAAATACAAGTTTTCAAGAGTTAGCGCCATCTGTCGTGTTAAATATGAATTAGTGGACTGGCTAGTTGTAAGCTCTACATTAACTGTGTGGTGTATTTAAACAGAGAAAGAATAATTAACTCTCTACTAGATCATCTTGTATTCTCTATATGACTTGCTGCAGTTTAGAATCAGATTTGATGACTTTCTAAAGACCGAACGAGCTAAAGGCATTTGGAAACATTGCACTTTTTTCTCGGTATGATTTTTACTTTTTCTCAACCGCTATCACAGAGGAAGATATTAACTTAGGATAATACAAGTATAGAAAGAGCACAGGACAGTAAACACATTTTATTACTAAAGATAACACGAAGAGGGGCCCTAATGGATAAATTTTGAAACACTGGAAAAGGTTTTAATCTTAAGTAGGGTATTACTCAAACAACAACAAAAATATTTTGCTTTAATCTTGTCATCCTTGCATATTGCATCCGCCATTTTTTTTAAATTTTTTAATGGTTTTGTAACAGAATATTAAATATTTATTTGCATATCTACTGTTTCCCCAATCTATAAAAACTAGTACACAAATTTCCTTTGGATGTTTTATGCCAATTAACAGCAGTACAATCCACCATATTAAAAATATCTTTAAACCTTCATCAATAAAACAAACAGCAGAAAATCCAAATAAAATTCAAAAATAAAGTAAAAATATTTCATAAACGTGAAAGAGAAAACACTAGAAAAATACAAAAATTCTGGCGCGGTGGTCCGTACTTAACAAGCTATTTCTTGTTTAAGAATCCGGATTATGCTTTAGAACTTAAGCAATTACTCAATAATCCAGCTTTGCTCGTAACTCATTTTTCTGTATTTTCAAAGGAAATGCGCATAATTATCCAGTTGTTTATACAAATTGGCAGTCCGCACTATTATTTGTACCTGTTTAGTGTTGTATCGCATAATTCCTTTGAAAAATGCAATAAAATGAGTTACGAGCAGTGCTTGATAATTGAGTAACTGCTTAGGTTATAAAGCATGAACCGGAACCTTCACAGTAACAGAAAACGACACAGAACTGCGCATTTCGAGTAAGTCAACTACCTCCATGGGTTATGTGTAACGAATTACACTCGTTACTTATTGCTGCAAGCAAATCAACATTTTCATACTAGAAATTCGGGAGAATATTAGAAGGTTATGCAGATGCTGACTACGTTAAAGACTAATATTCTGGAAAATTTCGAACTAGGTACTGTTCTATCTCAAACGGAGCAAAACTCCAAAAAAACAGCAATCTCGTGATTTTGCATGAACAAATACCTCAAGAATAGAATCGGACTATATGGCATTGTCAGCTAATAAGACAGACTGTCTATTTTTTCTGAATGAATAAAATATGGATATCAGAACGCGTACTACTATAGAATGACAATGTCAGAGTGATCCAAATTACAATAATTCCGGTAAACTACAAGAAATCAAACACATCTATATCCTTTAGAAAAAGGAAGAGATTGTGTTGCAGTAGAACTTTATCAACACCCAATATATGACAGCTGATATCGTGACCAAACCACTGAACAGGATACAAATTTGGCACAGCGATCCGCAAGCCGGACGAATTTCCTTTGAAATTCCAGTTTTCTTGCTAAACAATACATTTCTTGATTATGTTTTTGGTTAATGCTTTATAACCCGAGCAATAGCGTTACTTTGCGGTACTTCATTTTAAAGATTTTTCACTCATTTAAACTTGTTTTAATATTTTAATTTCTTTAGCGCGTTTGCTTTGAAAAGTTTACAACAAATTGTGTAACAGCTAGTACTGTACAAGTTACAATGCATAAACGGAAAACATAAGCAAGAACTGGATTGTTCAGAAATTCGCCTGTCTTGCGGACCTCCACACCGGAATTATTTATAGTTACATAGGTACTAATATAGAGTAAATATAATGATAAACATTATCGCCTATACAAAAGTTCGAGCCTAAGAACCCTGGCTTTTAGTACTTTTTGTGCTCGTAACGACTACGGACCGGTTTCATTAGATTCTGCGCTACGATAAAATGGAAAATGATGCCCTACTTCAAATTTTTTGTTTACCGATTGTATTTTAGGGTTTCCGTTTATTCACCACAGTTTTTTTTATCGACATTTTGGTCTCTTTGATTAGTTTAATGGTCTACGGCTTATGGCTTTATTCGATTCAACGCCCCAAGAATCGTGAAGACCCTTTCCGGAAAAAACTAATCACTAAATTTGAATAATTATGAAGATTATTTAAATAGATTGCTTACTCAGTAAATGATTTTCAATAAGATTCGTGTCCTCCCAAGGTTGATTTTTGTGCAAACTTTAATTAAAAAAATATGTTTCCTTTTGAATGACTGCTAATTACAAGAAAACGATACAATATCATCCTCAATAAATAATCATAAATAAGTAAGTATAAAAAGTAATTTGAAGTAAATTAAGGCAAATTAGTGCGTGTTCGTGTTTAATGTATTTACTTGATACTTATTAACGAGTATTAACATATTAATGAGTATTATAATGTGAATAGTTATATTTACCGTAAGATGATGAAGCAATAGAACGATCAGCTATACAGTGCATTCTAGCGTCACAACAGCAAATATTGAGTACAGCTGAATCTTCAATCATCCATTATCAGTTGTCTCTGCCATTGTCCTGTTAATAAAATGTTAGTATTAACCCAAGACCAGTGTATTTGCAAAAAGTATAATAATAAGAAGTACGTAAAAAACCAAAATGTGGTACAGTTGAGCCAGGTCTATTGTCTATCTAATCCTATTTAAGAAAGAATACCAACTAATATAATATAGGTTATTATATTAATTTTAATTTACAGTTTTACTCTCCGAAACAAAAGAGTCCTAGCTAACTTTAAAATTAAGCTTTTCCTTAAATCTATTGTCCCACTAAAAACTAATCTAAAAAAAGCTTTCACTTTATTAAAACTTAATAAAGGATCTAAAATAAATAAAAATATTGCGTCAAAAAAAATCTCTAAACTACTTCGGAATTTTTAATACTTATAAGAAAGAAGGAAAGAAAGACTCGAAGAAATTCTTCTAGTAAAAGGACATTTTTTTATTTAATATATCCTTTTGTAAGTAAATAGGTCGACTGCGCCTCTAAAGACTTTCCAGAGGCGATGAGTGGCGAGTCTTTAACAAGTTTAAGGTTACGAGGAGATAAACGACTCGTTTCTGTATAAGGTTATTGTTCACTTTTACTTAATGCCATGACTATTAGATGAATTATTAGAAACTTGATGTATTTTAAGACACTTAAACGACTGTACGTTTAGATAGTTAGCTGAAACGATTTAAAACGAGAATAATCCTGTTCTGCTATCAAAAATGTTTATCAGCGTCCTAATCGACGTATCAATCTTAAAATATTTAGTTACAAGTAGAATTAGTAATACTTGTAATCAGATTTAATTATAACAAGTTTCTTTTGTTACCAATGCGTGAAAGGAGATCTTCGGTGATTGTGGGACGGCCGAGCCTAGTACGCACAGTACATTTAGTTCGAAACATAGGACAGTCGGATAAAATTGGATAAAAATAATAGGTAGGGCAATTTGAAGAAAATAAAAATAAGAAGGCGATTTCTAGCTCTTTTACCTACATAGAAAAACCAGCAACTTATTTAAAAGTAACGATACACTAAAAAAAATGGCCACAATTATCTCTTTGAACTCGATTTGGAGGTGCTGGGTTCGCAGTCCGGACTATGCTCTCAAGTTCTATGAATAGTGTCTGCAGTAAAAATATTTTGGCAACTTTCATTAATATTTAAAGCATTGTAGATGCAACCTACCGAAGGTAGGCTGCATCCCTATCAGGGAAAAATATCCTGATAGGCCAAAAGGCACAATATAGGCCGTTCATTTATTTATCCATTCGAATATAAAATGTCACTATTGAGTTGAATACAGATGAATGAAACTCGGCTCCCCAACACGGTGCACGACTCGACTCCAAGACTTGTATAAGTTGTGTAAAAACTTATTTATGTTATAAAGTTCTGCTGTAAAGCATCTTGTGCTTCATACAGCGACTTTGGCTCCTCAGCTAAATCTTCACCCCATTTGTAATGAATAAACGTATCATATCACTACTACCGGTATTTAGAGAACCAAATCGCATGATTCTAGTTCATCCTAAATTAATTTAGCTGGTCTCACATGTATTTGTTCAGTGGCTTTATTGTTTACTAGTTTTCTCCTAAGATCTTGGGTAGAGAAACTCACGAGATTATGCTGAAACATTTTATCGAACATTTAGTGGTCAGAACTTGGCACGCAGGAGTGGATTTCAGTAGCAATTTGAAGGTAGCCATGCTACCTCTCGCTTAAAGAGCACCTTACATTATCTACGATTGTTAGATTATGAAATAGATAAATAACAATAAGCAATCAATAAGGCATGATAAACTGCCTTTAGATTTTCCCGGCATAGAGATATATACTAGAGAGGGCATTGCCTATCTCAATACATTAAGCGGCCTGAAACATCTTTTTTGGGCTCTCTGGGACTCTGTGGAACCTCATTGAAACCTCCTCCACGAGTGAGTCAAGGTTATAATAAATTTATTATTTTCGTCCACGTTCTAAACACCACTATTTTGTATTTTTAACGTTCTTCTATATAAGTTACTGAAATTTTGAACTGATTATTTGATTATATTTATGAGCGAAGGTGGTAAAGTTACTTTTTCGATGTTTCAAAATTTAACCTGTAGTAATAATGTTCCCCGGTATAAAATCGTTTGTGGCGTGTTTTGCCAGTGTTGTAAATTTAGGCGGAGATTTTTTTTTTCAAATAAAAGTTACAAAATAAGTGAATTTGATAACCTTAAGACCTCAAACTGGGAACACGAAGTGATATTGATAACAACCTCACTGGTAAGGAGTCATGGAGAAAAACTCTTACTTACGGCACTAGTACAGAAAGTAAGATTTTTTTAAAAGAATATAAACGACCGTATATCTGGTGCATGTTGACGGACATGTAATGTCAATATTACGTATCAAATAAATGCAGATAAAAGATTTAAAACAAAGAGGAGATAATTCATGGTCAGACTTTCCTCGTGAAAGTATGCTGTATATATATGATAAGTTGGTATTTTTGATTTATCCCGAATCTTTGGTAATATCTTTTTTGATGTAATGTTGTTGTGCAACATATGAGCAGGCATATGTTGTATCTATATACAAATCGCAGATAAAATAAGTTGCACTTACGAAACAAATCCACCATGTGGAACCGGTTGATGAGAAAATTCTGATAAATTTTGGAAACGTGTCATTTCCAGGGACTAACCCAGAGCAAACAAAAATTAAATTAAAAACAGCAGGCCTATTAAATAATTGTACCACAATGTTTATTTGGCAATGTGTGCCTACTAATTAGTTTTAATTTTTGTATAAATTCGATTTAAACCTAATAAATTTATCAGTTATTTTTTTAACAGAGGTAAGCAAGCACTTATTATTTGGTTATGTTTTAAATGTGTGAATTTTTAGAACGTTGGCTACGAGGTTGTCTAGATCTAAAGATCTAGTTTAACAAACCAGTTAAATGACCGATTTTGACGTCATCGTAGTTACACTTTGCATTATTTATACCGAAGGCATATAGGAGAAGTATTGTGGTTGCAAAAAAAACTGAAAGCGTCATTTCACCAGAGTTATCCTATGCAGATGTTTCTAAGACCTCCTGGGTGGTTTTTACAAAGTTGTCTATCTGTATGTGTGTGAATTTATGTGTAATCATCGTAGCTTTTAGTGTATTTATGATAGAGAGTTGCAACTTGCTACAAAAATCAATTTTTAAACCTTGACGAAATATAATAAACTGCGTAGGCTTCCGCGGTTGTTGTTATGAAGGTTTAGGTCTTCCGGTGGTGACCGCGTCAATGTAGATGAAGAATCCGACGTTTGCCTCCCACAGTGGAAGCGAAACGTCGGATTCTTCATCTACATTGACGCGGTCACCACCGGAAGACCTAAACCTTCTTGACGAAATATTTTGAAAATAGTTGGTTTCTGACGTTACTAACCGGCAATAGTGATTCAGCGAAAATTCATAAAAGGCGGAAAAATATTTAGAGCGATTTGAAGCTCGATTGTATAGGTACAGCTAGAACTAACAAATGAACTATGCTTCTTCTCATTACATGTCTGTAGCCAGAGAAATCCAGGGGGCGTCGCCCCCCCCCCCCGGAAAAACATCGCTTAATTGAGTTTAAAACATCGCTGACTTTGGAAATGGTTACCCCTCTACAAGTTTCAGTCCGTAACAATTGTCCCTCTACAATTTTGAACCGGCTATAGACCTGTCTCATTATCAGCGTTAGTTCAATTTTTATCGAATAATTTGTTTACGCTTTTAAAAAAACATTGTGAAAAATATAAAAATAATGCAATGAACTCAAATTTAGAACAAGTGTATTATGTAAAAGGATACACTTGTTCTAAATTTGTTTTAACAGTTAAACCTTACGTAATAAATAAGTTTACGCAGTTTCGCTTCAACACGACAAGTATATCTGCAGGTTTTGTTAAATCAATAAAGTTAAGCAATATCAAGCAAGGTCAATACGTGGACAGGTGACCGCTGGGAATATAACGAAAGTATTTACTGTTTGAGGACGAGCGAAGCAAGTCCAAAGTAATGAGGATGAGATTAGCGAATCCGGTATGGTGAGGAAAAGTTTCGAGATTTTTGCAATATATTACAAGTGAAATATTATTAAAGTCGAGACTGGATTTTTATAATTTAATTGTTTTATCTAGATCTACATGACTGCCCGGAATAAAAGACAGAACGCACAAAATTATATCAAGAAGTCAATATTCAAGATATTCAAGACAAAACTAAAAGAATCAAGACTCCACTCTTCTCAAAATTAAAAAAATATATAATAAATACCCTTAAATTCGTAAACAAAATTACTATTCGTCTTAGCCTTAAAAAAATCAAGTGATCAAACCTTAACAGTTAAACTCTTAGACCTCAATCAACCTGATTTTTCTGTGGTTTCCCTCAATTTTACAGGCAAATGCTTGGTTGATTCAACAAAAGTCAGCCCACAGACTGCATAGGAAACCACTTTTGACACTCCTGCAAAATATCTTTACAAATCATTTGATACTACCGTGTTTTGCAAAACATGAATAGTTGACACAATATAATTGTGCGAGAGACACCTTGGAAATTGTTGCATTGTTTTGTATAAACCACAGGATAATTATGCGAATTTCCTTCGAATCTGTTTCAGAAGTCCCTAACTAAAAAATATGTTCTGCGAATATAATATTCAATAATATTATCTTTTCTTTTGAGACACCCTGTGCTAGTAAGATAGACACCAAGAGCCGAATCTCTCATTTATTAATTTCATCTTTTTCATTTACGAAGGTGGCGTAGTGATTTCTAATTTGGTACATTGCTTTATCTTTTTTTTTTACAGAAAACTAATCCAAATATGAAGGGTCTTTTTATGCTTCTCGTCGCTCTCAGCGCCGTCCTCATGGCTTTCGCCGCCCCCCAACCCCAACCCGAACCCCTTGTTGGTGACCTTCTTGGAACCGTCGGTGGTCTCGTCAATGGACTTCCCCTCGTCGGTGGACTTGCCGGTGGTGCTCTTGGTGCCGTCAAAGGTCTTGCTGGTGGACTTCCCCTTGTCGGAGGACTTCTTGGTTAGATTTTCTTATTAGGACTTCTTCATGGATTTATTCGCTGCCAATTTACAATTTTTTAATACAAACTTTATAAAAACATCTAATCTAATTTTTTTAAATCTGGTACAGGGTACCTAAAAACATATCCTAACCTTTTCAGATTCGCTAACCTCATCATTATTCTTCAGATTTGCTTCGCTATCAACAGAATTTGATAAATGTCCTATTCATTATTTAGTATAGATTGGAAATCGCTTCGCTTTTGCCTCAAGCAGAATGATTAATTTACATCCCAACAGTCACCAAGTTCTAATCTCACTTAACGCTGCATACCACTAGTGATCCAACAAAAACCATAGATATTTCAGTTGTATTCAAATACATTAAATTTAGGAAAAAACAGGTAAAGGGTACCTCAGAACTTTTTCTCACCACAACGGACTCGCTACGCTTATTCTCATACTTTATACTCGCTTTGCTCGTCCTCAGAATATTAAAAATTCCCTAATTTATACTGCAACGCGCCTTTGTACACTTTTCGCTCGTCATCAGATAAGATAGTGAAAACTGTAACGTGCATAGCTTTGTTCAAATTTAACATCTTATACGTCACAATAAGAAACATTGTAATAGGGCAATTTAAAATTAAAAGATGCTAAAGCAGCTACTATTAGCAGCTTTGTCCAAATTTAATTATCATACGGCACAATACGGTCGCTTTATTTCCTGCGGTCACCCATCAAGATACTGATCCCGCTCAATGCTGTTTATTTTATATGATCAAAAAAACAGGATATATACTTTCCGTATTGAAGCAAAACTTGGTATTCTTATTTAAAACATAAAGGGATTTATGTGTAACGAATTTCAGAACTCGATTGGATTATTTTTCGATTTTTTATAAAATGCTTATAGTTCCAGTTTATGCTTTATAACTTTAGAAGTTACTCAACTATCAAGCACCACTCGTAACTCTTTTCTTTCTTGTATTTCTTTCTGTATTTAAAAAATATGTGCAATTACGCAGGATAATTATATCCTGTTGGTTATAAAAAAACATTGCCTCTAAAACTGGCAGGGTACACCATTACTTGCACAAGTTAAAACCTATTTAGCTCAGTTAGTATTTATCTTTACATGTTTTAGTGTATTTCCTTTGCGCAACACATTTTTAAGCAAAAATTTGATTGTTTGTTGAACTGTGTTGTGGCGCTTCGTGGCCACATGGTTGTTGTTTTTTTTTATCAGTTTGTCATATTATTAGTTTATATAAGTAGCAAACTGCAACAATATGAGGTTAGCAAATTTTTAAATGTGTTTGTCAAAAACGTAATTTATCGATATCTGTCAATCGATATATGATGATAAATTCTTTTTTTCTGCTATGTATTCACCATCCGTAACTGGATATGTGTGAAAGTTTTAAACCCGATAAAAACCCTTTTTTAAATGTTTCAAAATTTCCGTTGAGTCATTTTTGTGGTTTAATGATGTCACACATGATTTACCTACAATAGAGTTCAGGACATTATTGAGGTCGTATTAAATTTACTTTCGATCGGAAAAAGCGTTCGAAAGTTATCTCGTGTTCTATAGAAACCTCTAAGAAACAAAATTTCCTTTATATATATATATATAATATATATATATATATATATATATATATATATATATATATATTAATATATATATATTATATATATATATATAAACTATTTCTGACAAAATCAATGATGGAACCATCAGAATTAATTTAATAGAATCAGATGTAAAACTATTAACATATCGCCGTAAATGCAACCAAAAACTCTATAAAATCAGACATATTTATAAAACTATTGGCATGAAGAGAATAGCACAGCTCTCGTATACAATTATTTATTGTTTGTCACATAATGCAAGAACATGAGGCCTTTTGGCCGCTTCTCAGGCTCGGCGCTTCCCGCCTCAGCCGCTACCCGGCGTCAGTGCTATGGATATATGCTATATCCTTAATTAGTTTTACCCATTAGGGTCATCCATGACCCTAACTATAGGCTTATTCATTGGAAATTCACTAAGACTATATTTATTAATTATATATGTTATTAACCTTCTTCTAGCATTATTATGCAGAAATATAAATCAAAATAAAAAATTGATTACACCCCCCACCCAAACACAAAATTTGGCTATTTAGTTCTTAAACTTAAAGTGTTAACACATTAATAATCCGGTACAAAATAATTAGATATTCTCTAAGCCATCTTGTTGAAGTAGTACTTAAAGTTAGAAAGTGCAACGCGATTGCAGTTCTTCACTTATTAATGCTGTGGAGCGTGACTAATCCTGTCTAGGCTTTAATTACGCCATAATAATGTAATTTTAGTGTGGAATAGTAAGTATATTAGATTTAATACATTATCGTGAATATATATATATATATATATATATATATATATATTATATATATATATATAATATATATATATATAATATATAATATATATATATACGTATGTATGCACGAGATTTTGTTCCTAGACGATTCTATAGGACACGTTAAATTTCCAACGCTTTCTTAGATTGAGATATAACATGGTACGAAAAACGACCGCTTTCATTTCTCAAACCCTGTTGTAACGAATTCGACCACGGAAGTGACTAGTGTGACCTATGTAATTTAGTTGACGATTACATTTGATAAAATAAGAACAATTTAATTTTAACATATTCCTTAAATACGTTTTAATTTTCCTTATTTATACTGTAGGGAAAATAATGTGTTCGCAATAAAAATCTGGGACCGGAATTTAAACTGATTTATTTGTTTGTAAAGATGAATCAGCTTCAACTGATGTTTTAGATTTTTTTAAGACCTCCTGAGTAGTTTTCGTATGTATGAGACTGTGCGTTTTTTTATGTGTCAGTTATGCATGAAAATTGAAACATAATCAAAATTGTGTTGAATATTGGCACGACTGCAATCAATTTATTATTAATTAATAGATATGTATATATCTTTTAAGTAATTAATAGGCATACTAATTTATATTTCAATAAGGCTAGTATACGTAAGGTTTTTAAGAGATTAATAATGTTGTGCATCTTTGAGTGGGATCATTGCCGAAATAGGTGACCACATAAAATAAAACTGATGTTATAACTGTCTAAAAAAAGTAAAACAAGTCTGAATTGGTAAGGATAAGAGTGACGAATACGATAACGCATGGAAACGCTCCAAGGAACCCCTATTCCGATTTTAATTATTAAATGTGAACTGTTTTATAAAACGGTGTCTTTTTTATTTCAAACGGAATTGGTTTTTATCAAGGATTGGAAACTGGTAAATAAAGGTTAGTAAAAATCTAAAATAGAAAAGATAACAAATAACTATAATAATATTAACGAAGTAAGATCATTATATTAATCCAGATTACAGATGGTCACTTTTCTGTCTCGATAATTCTATGAAAAATTATCCAACAAGGGGAAGTCCACCAGCGAGACCACCGACGGTATCAAGAAGTCCACCGGTAAGTCCACCGACGAGGGGAAGTCCCTTGACGAGACCGGTTACACTTCCAAGAAGGTCTCCAACGAGGGGTTCGGGTTGGGGTTCGGGAGCGGCGAAGACCATGAAGACGGCGCTGAGAGCGACAAGAAGCATAAAGAGGACCTTCATTGTGGATTTGAGAGTTTGTTTTCTGAAAATAGAATAAAGGGAATTAGTTTTTGTCAAATTTCAGATAATGACGCATATGAGGTTGTTTAGATGATGGAAGAGTATGATGAATAAGGTGATAGATGTATTACACCCACAGATTAAGTTGCGCATAGGGTAAATGAAAAAAAATCGAAAAATTATTATTTATAAAACCTTTTGCTTGTTTTAAAATAAACATAAGGGAAATAAAAAATGTCCGATTTTTGAAGCATTATACGTTTTCAAAATGTGACCCAGACGGAACTGGATCTAATTTTAATAATTCGACAAAAATGTTTTTCTTTTTAAAAGGGTCTCAATTTTTAAGAGTAATAAAAATACCATAATAAAATAATATTATAAGTAGTGGAATGTATCAATATTTATACTTTTTCACGCCTAACACCGTAGTTATGTATCGAGTTTACCCTAAAATTTCTAAACTGAGGTTTCACCTTAATCATTTATTAATGTTATAAATTAATTATTTATTGGTAACAAATAAATGCTTTTATAAAGAACAAATTCGGAGCAGACTTGCCAAGTTTGAAATGGTTAAAAATACCCAACCTGTTGGACTGGAGCTATTTCTTACTAAGCTTAAGATGAGTCTCCTATGTGTGTTGCTCACTGGAAAGTCAGCTATACGGCGCCATAAAATAAATAATGTAAACAAACCCAATGATCCAGGTTAATTCATATTTCATTAACTAATTTATTTTATTTTAAAGTATTTTAAGCGTGTTTTTTTATCTTAAAATGAAAATTATTCTAAACCCGACAAATGACGAGGCAAAGTTATCACTATTGATCGAGAAAGTATTATGTGTAACAGTTTTTGTTTGTTTACTTTCTGTGACACATAAAAAAATTAAAATTTTATTTTAATTTTTTTCCCATGACATTCAGGGTGTATTTCAGGAATATTAAATTTATTAATGGCAATAAATTTTAGGATATTTTATATTATTTCAAATAATATTAAATTTATGGCTCTAAATATGTAATTTCTATTTGATATTTGCGATTTATTAAAGTAAGGTACCAACACATAAAATATTAACAAAATGCAAAATAGCAGCGAAACAGTTAGGAATCAGAATAACAAAAAGGTGCCTAAATAGGCTAATGTTTTACATTGTCTTACACCCTGTATGTTTTGTTAATTTAAATTTTTGAGGTAAGAAGTAAAAGATTTTACGGATGTAAACCAATTTTTTTTTGCTTAATTTTAAGCATAGCACCAGTAAATATATTATATTTTTGCTAATGACAAAACTAAAATATAAATAGTAATGAAATTTTCACTATTAAACTTAGAATAATACAAATATAGAAGGAGAATAGGACCATAAAATAATTCCACTGATAACACGAAAGCCGGTTTACTGGTGGTCTTAAGAAGGCCAAACACCCAAACAATATTTTATTAATGTGTCATAAATATCCACTAATGAAGAAAAGTGGTAAGGAACAAATACAATAACTTTAAAAACCTGCTAAGTATTAAAAAAAATCGGTCCTAGATAGTAAAAGAGTAGCGTATACGATAATCTACATTTAGTTGACGATGACTACATTAACTAAAAATGTTAAAATACAATTAAAAATGCTTTAAAAATTGTAATGCACGGATATTTATAAAATTATTTTATTAAGAATCAACCATTTATGCATAATAGAACAAAATAATTCAGCAACCGGAAGTATTGCCAACTTGGTTATAAGAAAATTGTATATTATTAGGGTGGCAGTATTACTTAAGACCACCAGTGAAACGGCTTTCCTGTTATCAGTTATGCTCCATCAATATATAGTATTATTCTAAGCTATTATTATTAAATCTAGTTTTAGGCTATCTCACAATATGTCGTTTGTGGAAAACTGTAAAAAGTATATATTTATAGGCCGGAAAAAATGTTTCGTACGTTGTTTGTCGAAAAACTGTAAAAAATATAAATTTATAGGCCGGAAATGTGTCGATCACTTTGAAATTAGGCAAGTACGTAAAAGACTTACATTTGTGGCAAGCATCATCTCATTACCACAATTAGTTCAATTTTTATTTATTGGCTTGTGCACGGGTTTTAAAAAATTGTAAAAAATCAGAAAATAATGCAATTGAAATAAAATTTGGTACAAGTGTATTCCTTTACGTAATAAATATGTACACCAAGTTTCGTCTCAGTACTGCAAGTATATCCACGATTTTTTTTATCGTATCATTTTATTAATGATAAGCAACATCGAGCGTGGTCAGTGCCTGAATGGGTAACAGCTGGGAATGAAACGGATGTTTTTAATATCTGAGGACGAGCCAAACGAGTCTAAAGTGTTGCAGCATAAATTTAATGACTTGTATATTCTAAAGACGAGCGAATGATGATGAGTGTAGCGAATCCCATGTGACGAGGAAACGTTCGTACCCGATTTATCAACGTGCCGAAACGTGATGTCTTGATGAAAAATGAGGGTGCTTGCTAATGCAATTCTTCCCCTTCTTTTAGGAAATAGGGAAGCAATGATTTATACCTCATTTTCCGGTATAAATGAGAAAATGTAAAAATATATCCAGATAAGATCCAATATTCCGAGTAATACGATTTTATAATAGAATGGAAATGTATCTTACCTTTGACTAAAACCAACTGATACTGTATTTGGCCTTTTTTTGGGCTTTTATACATTGTATCAAGGCCGACTATAATGCAATTATACAGCATCTGCCAAACACGTTTCAAGTGCCTAAATTAATAGCAGTAATTGCGTATTGGTGCGCGTTTGAAATTTTGGACATTCTTTAACGCCCAATTGACATTCTTTATCAGTCAATAATCTGTCAAGTCTAATTCATCAAGTCGATTCGATAGATCGTGTAAGTCAGACTGTTCCTAGACGTTTCTATGAAACAATAACTTTCGAACGCATTTCTGATTTGAATTAAAGTCGGTACTAATTCGACATTAATAATGCCCTGAAGCCTAAAGTCTATGAAATGTACATGACGTCATTAATCCACAATAATGACACATGCAAAATTTTAAAAATTCACTAAACCTTTAAAATGTATCGGATCCGTCTAAAATTGAACACAGAAACTTAACACATTTCACTTCCTTTTGTTTTTAGAATAGAAGAAGATTATAACCAAAATAAAGATGAGAACATTCCTTTAACGATTTCAACTTTTCTATTTAAAATTTATAATTTTTTTCAGACAATTTTTATCATGTAAATCTAAACAACAGGCACTATTCTTAGCGTTTTTATGAAAGTCGAACATCAATTTCGACTTCTACTTCATTGTGAATACGACGTATAATTTTACATTTCATTAATTGAAAAAAATATAATAAATTAGATTACTAAAAAAAATAGGCAACGCTCTAATGGTGTGAAACACAGCATTATTGCGATTTTTAGTGTGAAGCGATTTTCCTAACATTATTGCGATGTAAAATTCCGATAGTTTAAAAAAACAAATCTCTGAGGGGCGGCTCCTTTCGAATTTTTATTTCCTAGTGAGTTTCAATTTTGATAGATGTACAAAATATGCCCCTGGTAATAACTCGTCTATAAAGTTTTAAAAATAATCAAATCGAGTGAAAACGACACTACGGATAAGAATAGTCGATTATGTAACTAAGCAGTAAAATAAGATTTTATTCCTGTGCCAACATTTTTTTTACGTCAGAGAGAAATGTATTTTTCTAGAATACCATGCAATTATTATTAGGAAAATAACGACTTCAATTCTACAATATTTTAAATAAATAAGAACCTACAATAATTGGAAATTCTCTTAAATTAATAGTAATTTACAAAAAAGATGTCAGCTTTCTGGTCTCTTTGTCAGTGTTTATTAAGATAAAATAAATCTTTTAAGTTATCACATTAGAAATCACTCAAAAAAGCTTCAAGTTAAAGCTTTTTGAATCAAGTCCCTGATAGTCCAATGTTGCTTGAAAAAATGTGACCCATTTTTACTACTTTTCACTAAATTTTCGAGAAAATACACCTAAAACTGCGAAGAAAAACATTGTTTATCCAGAGTAGTGGCATCATGTATGTTTGCGGACGTTTAAAATTTAAGAAAATCACCAACATTTTAGGTTACTCAAAATAAGTGGTTCCTTTTTAGTCAAGTGCAAAACTTGAAGAGAACATTTTTAAGCTAATTAAATGTCCAATAAATTAAGCTTTCATTCTCCAAAATCGGATAACTACAATTAACATTATGACATTGGCAAAACGACCAAATAAATTTAAAATTTTTGCTCGTATAGTAGATTGTACGTTTTGTGCAATTTTAAGTCACTTTTCTAATGCTATAATTGGCTGCATCCGATTTTGATTAATGAAAGCTCAATATATTAGAAACTATCCGCTACAAAAAATGTTCTCTTTAAATTTTGGATATCACTAATTAATAACTAACTAATTGTTTCATTTAAGGCACCCAAAATTTGTGCGATTTTCTACAATGTGCGTGCGCAATCATATATAAGCCCCTACTCTGGATAGGCAGAGAACGCTTCTTTTTCATCATTTCATAAAAATTTGGCATAAGTCACAATTTTTCACGTTTGACTCTTGGACAATAAATATTTTGAATTATTTCCAGATTTTTTAAAGAAAATCTCCGTCTTAATAAATTAACCTTGAATTTTCTTCTCCACATATTATATATTTTATTATATTATATTATTTACAAATTATAATATAATATATACATATTACATTATTTATATTATAATTAATAGCAGAAAATGTATCCTTATAGAGTTACTGGGTTTTAATTCAGCAGTTATTGTTTTTATAACTTATATTATCGGGGGCCACAGCAGTGCCCCAGTCAAGGCTAGCGGTCACTCAGCAACCATCCTTCACTTACAGGAAGCACCTCAGGACTATTTTCATCTATTCGTAGCACTTTTATAAGTTATGAATGGGTTTGAGGAGGATTTATAATAATAAAAAACACTAATTTTGCTAAGTTTTTGATACACGGCATATTGCCATGTTTTTAGCGATTTTTTATTGCCTTGCTTTTTTTTATTAGTATTGCCACATGGGATTTTACCATGTATGCAAAGAGCTTTTATCGACTCGCCTCATAGAGCCACTCCATAAGCCTGTGAGGGTCGCTACGGTGCCGTTGAAGCCATCATTTAGATCAACTAATTTGTTAATCTGAACAATGCATACTCCCCATCATCTAGTACAGTTGACCAACATAGACTTAAGTTTTGACAAATCAGTAAGGTCTTATATGCTTAAGGATTATTTTTTACTGATTTAACTGTTACATTATTAATCAAATTAAACTATTTAATATTTATTCCTGTCATAAATTTATTATAACATCAATTATTCTGAATTTTTCACTAAATGCAACTTATCTAATATAACCTTCAACTCATATTACATATTTCCTTCTCACTACTCAGAATTGGTTTCAGCACCATTAAAAAACATTTGATGGTGCTGACATTCTTTTGTCAAAATAATATATAATAAAAGCAACCTTTATTTTACTTCATTGGTGATGACATAATTAAATTATTAGTTAATTACGGCACTTAGAATGGTCCGATTAAGCTAAAACTGGTCCCGAACATTTCAGAATACCGAAGAACATAAGGAGCTCTGTCAAAGTCCCCTTCGCTAAAAAGCCTGCTTAGCTCTATGTAGTTCCATCGGAGCCATTTTTGTCCTGTCTGTCTGGGACAAAAGGTTAGTGAGGGCTGCGGTTTTTCTTTCATACTACATCCCCACACTCAAAAACTACCGAACCTATCATATTTCTTAAAGGTCAATGAGCATATATATTTCTTATAACAAGAGTTTATATATATTTATATACGTATACCGTCTGCGCCTCTTGGACAGTGAGCTAACGAGGGCTGAACCAAAAGTAAGCCTGACATACCATCTAGCACTATGAACGTATACAACTATATATATATATATATATAATATAATATATATATATATATATATATATATATATATATATATATATATATGTGTGTGTGTGTGTGTACACCGTTTTCACCACTTAAGATACTCCAATTTAGCTGAAACAGGCCTCAATCGATTTAGCTTGTCGTCTACTTGAACATGTATTACCTTCTTTTACCGTTATTTTTTCTTCGTTTATACCCCGTAGGTATATAGGGAAATGTTTATGTGTTTACAAAAAAATCCTTAACCGGGATATCACCGGTTTTATCCGTTTTAGAGTTATTTTTAAGACCTCCTGAGTAGTTTTTGAAATGTCCAATCAATCCATATATATATAATATATATATATAATATATATATATATATATATATATATATATATATAAATATATATTATATATATATATATATATATATATATATATATATATATATATAATATACATATATATATATATATATATATATATATATATATAATATATATATATATATATAAGTTGAAAATTTTTGTTGCTTATAACTCGAAAACTACTTAACGGATCTAGACCAATGTTGAAACTACTTAGACTAAACATATATCAGAAGGAGTCATAAACTATGGCAGATCTTGATTAGTACAAAAATAACAGTAGGGGATTAGTGTAAAAAATTATTTACTCTAAATTTATACTAATCATGGGTCAGAATGAGCATATTTTAATACTCAACCGTCCACGAATAATATTAAGGAGTAAGTGTAAGGAAAATAAATTTGAGTTTTATATCTCAGAATTTTATTGATAGAGCTTGACTAAACTATAAACTTCCTCATAGGTTAGAATGAACACTGAACACACTTAATGCGTCATCGATATATTGTCTAAAATAATTATAGGGGTAAGAGAAAAAATGCTTAAAGCTAACAGATTGAATCTCAACGACAGATCTTGATCTAACTTTCAATTATACCACTGACTGATCACAATGAGCACTATTTGAGTCTAAAATAATATAAAAAAATATTTATACACATCAAATAATACTATTCTGTGTTCTGAAGGTACTACAAACCAACTTGGGGGTTTCCCAGGTTTTGTCAAAAAAGATTTGACAAATATTTATAAGGATAATACCATGGGTATATTTTATGTTGACGACTCAACTATCATTGTATCATCTGTAACTACGAAAAACTATTTAATAAAATCAGAGAAGTAATCTAATCAGATGTTGCTAAATCGGTTAGAACGGAGTAAAAAGTTTTAGTTTCTGCTAATATTTCGAAACATTTTCATGAAATATTACAACTTTTGTACTTATTCTTTTCTTATTTTCTGTATGGTTGTTAACTAGTCTTTAGTATATTATTTATTTATTATATAGCTTGTTAGGTTTTGTATGCTTTAGTATTTATTTGTACTTTTTATTTACTTTGTTTGATTTTTAAAGATCATTAAAGGCACTAATGATGATCATTAAGGTCGAAAGCTGGTTATGTATTTTAAAATATATCATCGTGGAAATTCAAATTTTTACAATGTTAACTTTAATTCAAATAATTATTTAATAATTAGGATACTCGAAACTCATTTCGAATCAAAACTGGGAAATTTTATTTTATAGAAGGAGTAATTAATTAATTCTTTATTTAAGTAGCTTTTCTAACCAAGAACTAGATTGAACTTATAAACGCCGTGAAATAATAGTTGTCAGCTGATTATGTGCCGCTTGGTTTTAGTATGAAGTTCGTTTAGCCTTATGATGTCTTTTTTTTAAAAAAATGGAGAAGATTAAATAATTAAGATGAATTAAACTACAATAATTAACTACAATATCTTTATTCAATTAAAGTATCATAATAGCAGAAAGGCAACAACTCTCCTTTATTGATGATTTCATCAATAAAATTATCCGACGAGGGGAAGTCCACCAGCGATACCACCGACGGCATCAAGAGCACCACCAGCAACACCACCAACGAGGGGAAGTCCCTTGACGAGACCGCTTACACTTCCAAGAAGGTTACCAATAAGGGGTTCAGGTTGGGGTTCGGGAGCGGCGAAGACCATGAAGACGGCGCTGAGAGCGACAAGAAGCATAAAGAGGACCTTCATCGTGGATTTTAGAGAGTTTGTTTTCTGAAAATGAATTAAGGATTAGTTATTTACCACTAGATAGGAAAGTGAAATTTTGCTGAAAAAACCATATACGTATATATTATGATATATCAAAGACATTTTCTTCAATTTATTCAAGATATATTTTTAAGCCAAGGGCGAGGATTAACTAAATAAAATTTTCAGTAAATTGACAGAAGATCACCACATCTCGATTTCGCTGGGTGTTTTGCTCGAGTGTTAAAATTCCCGCCTTAAGTCTACAAACCAAACGTTCATCTTGCTACGCAACAACTTCATTTTGGAAATTAATAATATGATGTTTTAATTATCCTCACAATAAATATTAAGTGCACTATTAAAATAGTACATTTACTGAGAGGACAATGTACCTCTAAGTTTAAGTTTAAGGATAACTACTAGGATAAACGAAATTTTTGAGACCTATCTTAACTGTTAAATGTTAACTGTCGAGCGGAGTTATTAGTGTCAAAAAATTATAAAAAAATAACCAGTTGTGACACAACTGCTCAGGTTATTAAATATATACCGAAAAATTAAGCAGAAATTGGATTGATAATCAAGAAAGCACGAATTTCATAGAAATATTTTCCGGCTTGTGTACCTCTTCGCCAGTTTTATTTTAAAGTTATAAACTTTCTGTAAAAAGAAGATAAAAAATAAGTACCGGTACCAAGTCTTATCGACTCCGGTTGATTTTATTGAACTCAGTATCCTCAAAAAAAAACATCAAAAAAGACACTCTACTCGAAAATTATTTCTTTCAGACTGTCACTTTTTTTTCTGTTATTTTCCAGGGTTTTTCGACTTCTTGGTCGTTTAGAGTGGTCGAATCGACATCGGGGCACAAAGTTCATTCAATTCAAATTGTATTGAAAAACCCTTACATTAACCTGGGCGAAAAATATCAACCCCGAATTCATGAAGTCACAACAACCTGGTTTTCAATAGGGTTCGTGTCCTCCCCAAGGTTAATTTTAGTGTCAAGTTTGATTTAAAAATATTATTTCGTTCGACAGATTGCGTTTTAACAAAAATCCGCTAGAAATAATTACATATATATGTATACGAAATATATATACGATCCATCACATTAGTGAATTTTTATTAAACAAAATTTGCTAAAATGAGTTTATTGGCCGGCATATTTGCAGTTCAATTTGAACGTTTATAGGTATAATGTTTGGAGAACTATAATTTTCATTTTTACTATAACTATGTTGAAAGTTTGTGATTCAACTGTGAGATCCTAAAATATGAGCGAAATGTTTCTTACCTTTGACTAAAACGAACTGATACTAAATTTGGTTAAAATTTTGGCTTATATATTACATGCCAAGGCCGTTAATAATGCAATTACAGCGCATTTGCCAAACAAGGACATGTCACAACTTACTCAAACTGTCAGCATTGAATTCATTAAAAAGAAAATACTAGGTTACGCGGGTTTAGGATTTCGACGGAGTTTTTTATTATCACCATCGTATAATTGGTGTAATTGCCTATGATAGAAGAATAGGAGTATATTTTTTGACTGCTGTGTATTTTTCTGAAATGGTTGAAATATAATAAAAGACGGTACTTAAGTTGCATTGGAAGACCTGGAAACATTTATAAGGGAATAGATATTTAAATACGTTTACGTTATCATGTTTACACGCTTGGTTATCATAATAACAAAATTTTTATCCGGTAAAAAATTAACTGTTATTTGCCTTGAGTAGAATACTAATGGGAAAATAACAGTACATGTACAGTACAACAACAGCAAAGCCGCATAAAAGTGTGACCGTGTTCAGAATACTATATGAGAGCCTAAGTGGCAAAGATATGGCATTTTAACTAGTGATTAAATTTACCGATGAATTTTACGAATTTATGATGACGCCACTAATGTTTTTCTTTGACGTAAAAGTCACTGATGTCCGAGCAAAATATCATATGTATCTTTTCCTACCGTGTAAGTAACTTATGTAAAAGACTCTGAGAGGTTGACAGGATTTGACTCTACAAAATGAGACGTCATTATTTGTCAATATTGACGGATAAGAACATAGTTGATAACTACGACCACGGATTATTATGATCAACATATTCTGCTCTTGTTCCATCGTTTTTGCAAAACTTTATGTTCTATAGAGTGAAGAAACGTGTGGTGTTTGTTTATTTCATGTAGTATGTTTTTGTTTATCCAGATACGGTCATGCAGATCTAACGAAGACTTTTTTCAACATAAATGTATTAATTATACGAGATAATTTTATGAGGAAGTGATCAGATAGGTAAAGAAAACACAGTTTATTCAAACTGAGTTTGGAATAAAACTACTTCTGATGATGGCCTAATTTACGGCCGGAAGCTCAAACTTTGTGTTTTCTTTACCCATCTGACCACTTCCTCATAAAATTATCTAGTTTAAATAGTTTGGTCAATAATTTTATATTAGTTTTATTAATTATGTTATTTATTTAGCTTAAAGTATTTTTTCAATTTATTGAACCCGATTTAGTTAAATGTCGTTGTAAGGAAAAGTCCCAACAAAAACACATGCGTGTAAAAAAGAGCCAAGACTAGCGTAAAAAGTTGTGAGATCAATGAATAAGCCAAGTAGTAAGTTTCCAATAATGCTTGTTAATATATCAGGTATTAAGGGTTTCATGTAGACATACACTGTAATAATATATTCCGCCTATTTAATAAGCTTATTATGCATTTCTGAGTGTGCTGCGTAATAGCCAAGTCACGAAGTGAAACCGCCAAGCCTTATTGGGAGCCTACAACTTGGCTTATTCAATGATCTCACAACTTTTTACGCTAGACTTTGCTCTTTTTTACACGCATTTCATTCCTATTTCCAAGCTTGAACATTATATTCCTTACAAAAATACGCCAAGAAATATTATTAAATTATTAATTTGATACAGCTCATTACACTACTTATTTATTCCATTTTCTTTAATTAAACATTAGTTAAATTGCGTCATATTATTTTTTTATGTTCTGTCAAAATAAAATTCTCGATATTCTTAGTTTTGGTTCGCTCTACTAGGTAGCGCTAGTTGTCAACATTTTTCTTTATTCGTCAAATTGAGGTTAGGATTACCATTACACTTAGATAGAACATATTAGGTAGGAGGAACTGAAAATTATTGATTTTTAAAATTTTCATTGATATTTACATATTTATCTATATACCAATTTTCAAGTGTCTACTATTGAAGGAAGTGCCTTAGAATTTTGATGAGTGAGTGTCAAAACTGCCTAACTTTAAGCCATTATATCTTAACACCTGTAATTGGTAAAGATATGAAATTCGAGCAAGTCGGTTAGTTCAACAAGAATATTTAGTTAATATTAAAATTATATTCTATAATGTCCTTAATAAAAAGATACATGGGGGTTATATAACCTCGAGATGCTTCCTGTAAAGGATGGTACACCAGAGACCGCAAAGCTTAACGAGGGCACTGAAGTGCCCCCAGATATTAAGTAAGTTAAAATAAGAAAAGAAACATATTTAGACTTTATTTACGACCAAATAATCCAAAATGCAGTTGATCCCTCTTTTGTCTCAATAATTCGATAAAAATTTGTCCGTCGAAAGAAAGTCCACCAGCGAGACCACCAACGATTGGTTTATATCTAGGATTACCAGTTTATACCATAAACTGGTAGATAAAGGTTATTAAATATCCAAAATAGAAAAGATTACAAGTAACTATAATAATATTAACGAAGTATGATCATTATATTAATCCAGATTACAGATGACCTCTATTCTGTCTCCATAATTCAATGAAAAATTATCCAACAAGGGGAAGTCCACCAGCGAGACCACCGACGGCATCAAGAAGTCCACCGGTAAGTCCACCGACGACAGGAAGTCCCTTGACGAGTCCGGTCACACTTCCAAGTAGGTCTCCAATGATGGGTTCGGGTTGGGGTTGGGGAGCGGCGAAGACCATGAAGACGGCGCTAAGAGCGACAAGAAGCATAAAGAGGACCTTCATTGTGGAGTTTAGAGAGTTTGTTTTCTGAAAAGAAATTAAGAATTAGAATTTTGGGTTGAAATTAGATGATCGCCCCAGTGATTCTTTCATTTGTGCGATAGGCCTCTATTGATCTACAAAGGACATATCCTTTGTCAAAAAAATGTAAAGGATACAAATTATCTTTTAATATAAATAACTAGATAATATGAAAAATTAGACATAGGTAATACAGGAAGAAATCCAATGTAATCATAATTATGTTTTGAAAATTCTAGCCCAGAGTATAAAAATGTTTATAAATAGAGTAAGAAAAAGGTTATAAATACACACCTCCTATAAATGAGTGTAAGGGCCCAAATATTCAAAAGTATACTTTACCCTATAAAGTATAAATTTATGATATACTATATATATATATATATATATATATATATAATATATATATATATATATATATATATATAATATATATATATATATATATATATATATATATATATAAAGTTCGTTCAGCACGTTATTCCAGTGTACACTAGAGTAACTTGGAGTAGGATCTATGATCGGGCACGTCCTCGATTCTACTCCAAATTGTACTACATTATTACTTCGTTCACACGCAGGGTTTAAACCCCCCCCCCCCCTCCCCCCGCGGTTGTGTGAACGGAATTGATCACGGAGTCCAACTTTAAAACTCATTTTTTCACAGTAAAAAAACCGTGTGGACAATTGGGGTTGAACCCCCGCGTGTGAAGGAAGTATGTTTATCGTAACAAATCTTGGGCAAGAAATATACGAAAAATCTTACTCTAAACTGCACTTTTTACTCCTCCTAAAAGACCTAGTAAAGAAGAGTAAAATAAAGTTATAGCGGAAAACCACTCTTATCACATGTGGTAACAATAATTTATGAGTTATCGATGTATTTTAACGATGTTAATTAATTTTATAACTCTAAATATTAGTGGTAATTTTTGTGTTTTAAAATGTTTTTTGCACGTAATAAACTATAAGTAATACATTTCCAACTGCTTTGTGTTCAACATACTTATCGTATAAATTATGAAATTATTACGTTGAATTTGAGCAAATAGTCATTACTTTATTAATATATACTATCTTTAATGAAAGGAAGAATCATTGCACCTTTTGTTATAATAATCACAACGCGTTATATTTATTAATATAACTAATATAACTATTTACTGTTATTACTAATAATAACAGTAAGCTGATATATTTACATACTTAAATTGAACAAAAATTATTTAAAACTAGCAATACGCCCTGGGATGTTTCACAAAAAAATACTGCAGGTTAATAAAATAATTTTTATTTACTCAAATAAAATTTATTTGGGTAATAATTTTATACGAAAATTAAAGTAAGGTAAACATAACTTGACTTGAGCTTGGTGGCAAGCTCAAAGAATTAATAAGGTTTACAATTGAAAGGTTTTTATAAATGAAATCAAATTGTTTGACGCGTAAGGTTATAGTTGGGAATTTACGTCATTGCAAGAATAAATAGTAAATATTCAACGTTGACCGCCAATACCGATTCCTGCAATGACGTCACAAGTTATTCATAAAAAAAGTCAGGTTATAACCTCCGAATGCGTTTAGTTTGTTCACATCGAATTGAAATACCTCATAAATTTCTTAAATCATGATCTGCCACACTGTAACTGACAGAAGGTTGTCAAATGTATTATTTGTCAATACATACAAGATAAAATTATTTTCATAATATTGTTAAAATATTTGTTGTTTTTATTTGCGTCTGAAAAAATAAACATTGTGTATTTTGTTATGATTGTCCGAATTTTTTTACATACAATTTAACCTTTATTAATTAAACAGGCAACATCACATTTGGCATTACCTCCTCTACAATTACAATAGTCGCTAAAAACTAAACGCATTCAGAGGTTATAACCTGACTTTTTATGAATAACGTGTGACGTCATTGCAGGAATCATTTAAAAAAAAGTTCATACATAAAAAAATCTTTAAATTCAATCAATCTATTAATTTTATCAGCTTGGCTAAAATTGCCCAGCGGCCAATTTTTTCTTCTTTTGACATTTCCAGTCATATAAAAAGCCCAAAATACGTGTGTAAAGTTACTTGTTAATTCTATTCCACTGTAAATTGAACAAAACATGTAAATTTATTTCAAATTATTATTATTTATTTTGTTTAGTCGGGAAGGATCAATAATCACGGAAGGTTATTTAAGAAAATTTACCCGTTTTCTGTTCGCACACGCATCAAATCCAAAGTACACTCTACTTCATTCTAAAATTACAAAATAAAAATAAATACTCGAATGAAAAATTTGAGTGTAAAGAAGATTAGAGTAGAGTAGTGAACTCTAGTTTATGAGCCGAATAAACCTTACATGTCAATAATTAAAAAGATCTTTATGGAAAGTTGTAAGAAAAATTGCATAGTTGTTTTTGTCAGCACTATAGACTTTCGTACGAGTGACTTTTGCAAAAATACTAAAAGAATATTTAGCGTACTTAATATTATTTAACGATTCTAAAAATACAATGAAAACGAATCTTACCTTTGACTAACGCCGACTGATAGTGCATTTGGTGCAGTTTTAACCTTAAATAGCATGTGGCAAGGCCAACAATAATGCAATTACATTAAACCTACCAAAACAAGGACGCAGTTTTTATAATTAGCAAAAACAGTTGTCAGCTTGACTTTTCAAAACTGTTAATTTATTCATGAGGCAGAAGAATTTAGGAAGAGCAAAATACTAGTTAATACCACATAAAAAGTTTAATATACCAGATAAAGTTAGGAAGATTAAGATACCCGATAAAGTTAGGAAGATTAAGATACCCGATAAAGTTAGGAAGATTAAGATAACAAATAAAGTTAGGAAGATTAAGATACCAGATAAAGTCAGAAAGATTAAGATACCATATAAAGTTAGGAAGATTAAGATAACAAATAAAGTCAGGAAGATTAAGATACCAGATAAAGTCAGAAAGATTAAGATACCAGATAAAGTTAGGAAGATTATGATTTAAGATAAAGTTAGGAAGCGGATTACAGGGCTATGTTGTGTGTTTGGTAGTTTATTTACCTCATTAAATGCCTGAAAATTTAATGATCTATTTTTAATAAATGATAAAATCCTATAATAGACAAATTCTCAAAGTTAACAATGAAAAAATAGATTACATTTCTCCTCTTCATAACATGCTTTGTTTAGTCTTAAAAGCCAGAGGAATACTTTCTCTGCTTAGATGTAGACATGATAGAGAGGTCTTAACCTTCTCTCATATTATGCTTGCGCACCAACACGTTAGGTTGCTTTAAACATTTAATTTTCTTTATTTTTTTATTCAAATTCAACGTTTTGGGAGTAGAAACGTTTCCATATATTAATTACTGCAAACGTTGCAGAGGTTACTTGTTGCTAGAAGTGAATTGGGAGAGACAAGTTCCATTGCTTATCCTGCCTGAAAATGCTAGGCGGATGTGTCATGCTTTGGAACCACTTACTGCAGTGAATCTACATTTTCTTTAAGGTCTAAAATTAAAAAACAAAAATAAGAACACAAATTACAGACGCCCATCTTGAAGATCAGTTACGACTCAGAGTTTAAAATCCAAACATTGAATTGCTATCAAATAAAAAACAAATGCAGGTATCCATTCGCTTTTTTTAGTCTCTTATATTTCTTTTATTTTTGCCAATGTTATGTTATTTTTCTTTATGCAAATATAAATACTTAATTTAAATTATTTTTTTTTAAATCCTTAACTACTCTAATAAGATAGTCATAGTAATTAACAAAATAGGCACTAATGCCTCGATTAACGAATGTTACAATGCCTACAGAGGCTTTAATTATATTATTTCACTAGCACGGCCCTCACCGTGATAGGCATTTGGCCACCGAAGGTAAAAAGATACCTCGCCTCTGTTCTATAAGATTATTAGACCCATAGTTGGAATTTCCTTTTCTTAGTTTGTTCTTAGCTTAAATGACCTCGTGTAATGGTGAAACATTTTCTTGAGTTGGTCACAACGCAAAAGCATAGAAAGTTCTTGTTAGTGTGTAACTACGTCATCACTCATATTAAGTCTATCATTGACTCCTGCAACGTTAATATCAATAATATGTACAAACCGTTACTTTCTATATTTAACAACAAAGCCTATTTCAACCCAAGCGGTCGTTATGGATTTTGCAAAAACGCAGTTGAGATCTGAGCATGAATTCCATGAATATTGGGTCAGTTGATGAATATTTTTGTCTGTTGATGATTGGAGAGACTATTTTGCATTATTATTAATCAAAGAAGGTCGATTTTTCCTGGTTCGTCAAGGGCCGCTACGAAATATTAACTATTTCGACATTCTGTTAATGTTAAGTTAGGAGTTGAGTTCCGAAAATCCAAACTAGTTATGTAATCAAGCCTATGTCAATATCTTAGAACACCAATAAGTAACCATAATTAGATCAGGCTATCTATCACCCAGGCAACAAATAACGCTTGCCTTTTATTATAGGGGTAGGCGAGGGATTAACAGGTTAAAATACAGGAAGCAATGCTCGCAAAATACAAGTTAAACTACTTTTATTTATTAAATAGAAGAAATTTGTCCTTGAAATAAGTTGGCTGTGTTAATCCATGAAGATGACTTTATGCTCTTATCTAGAAAATCTAACCAAGAAGTCCTCCGACGAGGGGAAGTCCTCCAGCGACACCTTGGACGGCATCAAGAGCACCACCAGCAAGACCACCGACGAGGGGAAGTCCCTTGACGAGACCACCGACGGTTCCAAGAAGGTCACCAACGAGGGGTTCGGGTTGGGGTTCGGGAGCGGCGAAGACCATGAAGACGGCGCTAAGAGCGACAAGAAGCATAAAGAGGACCTTCATTGTGGATTTGAGAGAGTTTGTTTCTGGAAATAGTATAAGATATATTAAAATTTCATAATATAAAACCTAAATGACCAGCTAAGGAATGTTATTGAAAATATATCGATTGAATAGAAACGTAACAAATTGTTTACTGTTTAACATAAAACAGGATAATACTAAAATATTTTTGACACACTTCTTCGACAGTGGCTTCCTTTTTTTGGAATCTTTTCGAATACAGATCAAAAATCCTAATTGATCTAGAAGTCTCCTTATGATCTTTGGTTAAAAACAGACTCTCTTTTTGGTTTAATTCAAAACTCAAAATTCACTTCAACATCAAAATATTTTTCAGTTGAAATTTGAATTTATATGATTCTGATTTCTAAACTTAACACTAATGATTATAGGCTACTTTATCTGGACAAAAATCAGATAGAATGAAGAAAATAAAGATAATGCGAAGGATTATAAAAATTATAGTTAATTTGGTTTAAATTTGGTTTATAACAAACATAACTTATATGTTGATAGGTTTCAGTGTCACTTTTATAGCAGACGTAAGTTATTGCATTTGACATGATAGTTTATACCGGGTGAAACATGTTAGATGCACCAACATTAACTCCATATAAATATGGGGAAAACATCGTCCTTGTCTTTCAAAAATGTTCTTTTCCCCCAGAAAATTTAGTCTTGCGATGTTTGAGAATGAGAAATTTAGTCTTGCGAGTTCAAAGTATTTTGGTAATGGTTACCAAAACGGTAATTTTGTTACTACTTTTGGTAACTTAGAAAAGTTTGATTAAAAGCAATCAATGATTGAAAATTGAATCCTAAGAAATTTTATACTGACATTACTATATTTTAGTCATTTGTCATTAAGGTATTGTTTGACATATATATTTTTGTTAAACATATTTCTTTCTAATGAGTTTGAACAAAAATAACTGATATAGGTAAAACAAGGGATAAGTCTCCCATATGAAAGTGTTAATGATGGGGCATGTGAAACATTCCACCCGATATAGTCACACATTTGCCCCGACCTGTACAGTACATAAAGGATAAACATTAATGAATCCCTAGTGGAAGTAATATGACTTGACTATTAATAATAACATCAACAATGTCATTTTAAAATTTATTTATTAAAAGACTGAGCCTGCTTACGGCTTATACCATAATCAATGCTTGCAAACAATCAACATATACTTCAATAAAATGTTTATAATAATTTGAACCTACCGATGTTGAACAGAGTAGAATAATTACCGAGAGCGGAACATAAATAATTGACGCAATATAATTGTGTTAGAAACAACTTAAGTTAAATTCTATGCTAAATCTGGGAACTGTTTTTTCATTTAAACTTCGTTTTTATTAATCCCTTGACAAAATAATGTCAAGTCCCACTCCGTTTAGTAACGTGTAACTTATTAGGGCGCCGACAGAGTAGTATGACTACTCTGTCCTTACTTGAAATTTCAAAGTATATATTCCTAGTCTGCAATTAATTATCAGAATATATATATATATATATATATATATATATATATATATATATATATATATATATATATAATATATATATATATATATTATTATATTATTTATTATTATTATTATTATTATTATTATTATTATTATTATTACTATTTAGGATTAATCATGAAGCTAAAATTTTAAATTATTTTTTAAGCCATACATTCCATCAATGTGAGTCTACTGTTTATGACCAAGTCGTTAATAAAAAACTGTCTCATTTAAGTCAAATTTGATGTTGTTTGTCTTTTTCTAGAACCCCTTTTTAAATTATGGCAAATTCATGAAAACCGTTCTTGGGACTCTCGGTGGAGCTAATTACTGTTATCACATGTAATCAGAGTGATCTCTTGCCAGACCTTAATTTTACTAATACAACTGTAAAGCGGTTTTGCAAAATAATGAAGCAACTAGGATTCTGCAAAAAAAAGGTACGTTAAACTACGAATGTAACCCACAAATTGTTCTAATTTAATCCGCTGTGGTGCGATACTAGTCCTGTCTTGAACATGTCCCAACAACAACAGTAAACTTTAAAAATTAATTAAAATTAATTTGAACGCTTTAAAAAAATGTTGCTAGTGCAAAATGTAGTATATTTTTAAATAAAATAAATTTGGCAAACATGCATCTTCCTTATTGTATACGTTTTTAAAGAATTGTCAAAAATCGAAAAATAGGCAATTGAGTTAAAATCTACCACTTAAGTAGGGATTACCGAACCTGTATGCGTAGGTCTACGCATACAGGCTTCTATCATTTATGTGTCTATCAATGTGGTCTCGCGATCTCCTTGTTGTTGCCCTGTATTTATGAGTGTTTGTCAATGTGGTCTTGCGACTACCTTGTTGTCCTGTATGCGTGTGTGTGTATCAATGTGGTCTCGCGACAAATTTATTGTTGTCCTGCTTAAATGTCTGTCAATGTGGTCTTGCAAACACCTTGTTGTTGTCCTGTATGCACGGCTGTATGTCAATATGGTCTCGGGACAAATTTGTTTTTGTACTGTTTGCGTGGGTGTATGTCTGTGTGGCTTCGCGACCGCCTTGTTATACAGGATATATTTGTCTTTATAAGCAGCGTCTTTTAGATAATCTCCAAATGTATTAGTCGAGAAATTGAATTTGTTTACATAAAACTTTCTATGTCAAACGATTAAATAAAGAACCTATGGTGAGAAAAACTTTTGACTTCGCCATTTCTTTTGGCGAAGGAATAAAATGTAGCGTTTATTTCCACACATAGAGATATACACTGGAGGAACCAAAGCATATGTCAATACATTGAGAGGTCTGAAACATCTTTTTGGGGCTCTCAGAGGCTTTGTTGAAACTCATTGAACCTCATGAGTGAGTTATAATAAATCTTATTATAAATAAATAAGATTTATAATACATCTTTAGGTTTCGGCTAATAAATCTATTGATTTCGGCTTACCGGTCATTGTTTGTGTTTCGATTTGTATTTTTAACGTTCTACTATGTAAGTTAATGTAATATAAGTCAAAGTCAAAATTTTGACAAAGATAGTACTGTCTAAATGTAGAGATCGATAAAGATTATATTGGTAACGCTGTTTTCGTTGCAAATCTACTTTTAAAGGGATTTTTACTTTGTTCTAATTTTTACGTTTCATTAAATTTAATTGAACAATTAACTTTATTTTTTACTGAGATCAGTTTATAATTAAAACACGGTTTTTTGTTATAAATTTTAATTTATCAGGTAAATAATATTTCATATACTAAACTATGTTTAATTTATAAAAAAGTACCCAGTTATATTTTTATTGGTTTTTGTTTTATTAATTAACTATTGAATGTGCGTAGCCTTCTTTCCTTAAGAAATCAAACCTGGCATGCTCCACCGAGAGTAAATAGCTCTTTTTAATGGTTTCTTATTTTTACTCGGGAATAAAACTTTAAAGGTCTTTCGACTACGCCTCGTAATTTATAATTCATGGTTATTTATTAAACCCGTAGTTAGGGTTGTTTTCAATCTGTTGGTGCAGCCGTAGAGAACGATCGTTTTGTTATTCCAAGGCTGATGTAACAAAACATGCATGACTATATCAGTGCAAGTTACTTAATGGAATATCGATAAACTTTAATGGTTAACAATTAAATAATTAAAACGTTAGTGGAAATTAGTTTGTTTTATAATGTTTTGTGCACATAATAAACTATCAGTGATAAATTTTCAAATGCTTGTTGTTCACCCGAAATTTCGTTCAATTTATGAAATTATTACATGGAATTTGAGGAAATAGCCCAAAATTGGATTCACACGTTCAAACTAGAAGATGATATACATACGCACTTAATTTGAACAATAAACAATCTTAAACTACCAACTATCCACGTGATTTTTTACAAATAATAGTGCAGATTAATAAAAACTAGGTAAAATAAATTATTTTTCTAAAGAAAAAAATGCGGTAAAGCACAACGGTGTTTTGACATAAATAGTTCATTATTTATCCCCCATAGAGGCCACTCAGCGCTGGCATCAGTCTAACGTGATGACTACCTTCTCTATATCCGGCAACCCTAGTCTAGCGTAATCACATGATCCAATTAATGATCTGGATTGGTGCTGCTTAATTCCCCCGATTAAGCAAGGATGGTTTCATTGCGCGACCATGGGTATAGAGATTTTTTATTAGACTCAAAATATGTACGCTATAGGCGTCATAAGATATGGAAGACAAAAGGTATACTCAGTTATTTAGACTGCTAGATTGTTGGTGTAAGGACAAGATTCGTCTCTATAATGATGAAGGGTGATAGAGAATGATGTGAAATGGGTGAATAATGACGCGACTAAATAATCATCACATGACCTAATGATGTGGCCTACCTGTCACCTTTCACTCATTTCTGTCACTAATACATAGAATCACTTTTCGGATCAATTATGGAATACAAACTATTAAAAAACATATTTAAAAAATCTTACCTTTATCAAAAACTAACTGATAAAGATTTAATCGAAATCCGAGCTTTTATATGATAAGCGACGAAACGGCCCACGCAGACGCGCAAACACATTAGTAGTGTGATTACGCACAATTATCACACACTTGGCAAACAAGGACACGCATGTTTACATTATCATATGCCAAATATTCTATTAATTGCCTAAAAATTTTAAACGATAAATCTAGTTCTGTGAGCAATGTTGCTTAGTTTAAGGGTTAGTACTGGATTTGTATGGTGTTTAGTGATATCGCAGTGATGGTAGTCACATAATTCACGTCGTTGGATCCTTTCTAGGGAATTTCCTTTGAAAAATTGCCCATAGGACGCACGGCATGACAGGAGTTAGACCCAGGAGTTGTTTGAACGCTAAAAATTGTTTTAGGGGTCACGTATGACAAAAAATAGGTTTGAAGAAACTTAATTTTAACCTTTGGTAAACTTCATACTTACAGGGTGGACGTATAGTATACAGTATATATACAGGGTGGATATATGCTCATTCTCTCCCCTCTTAAATTTTGAACCGTCAGACATTAATTAATGAAACTTAAGGTACTTTATCTGTGTAAGGAGAACTTCTTTTTGGTGGTGTATAGTAAACTTCGGGTTTCCCAAAAGCGAATTAGAGGGTATACATTTTTTAAGCTTTTTGGGTTCTTGAGAAAAATACAAAACATTTTGCCTTTTGCATATTTTTGTCTAAGAGCGCTATTTTGGTAGAAATAATTGCCTAAAGTGGGAAAATTGGACACAGTCATGTTGAGTACCGTCACAGCCATGTCGAGTTCCGTCACAGCCATGTCGTGTTGCGTCACGAGAGTTTATTTTCCATAGAGCAGTTTTCTCACGAGATTTACACTATCCAGGTAAATAAAACGAAAAAATATTTTTATATCCAACGATTTTTTTGAGAAATACTTCTTATAAAAGAAGTACTTATGTACTTATATGTACATAAGTTGTATAAAGTTATTACATTATAAGTAATAATGTACTATATGACATTACATCATAAACCATTCCTTCTATTTATCGAACCTTACTCTCCACAATGACATTATATCATAAACAATACATTCTATTTATCAAACCTTACTCTACACAATGACCTTATATCACAAACGATACCTTCTATTTACTAAACCTAACTCCCTACAATGGCTTTATATCATAAACCATTCCTTCTATTTATCAAACCTTACTCCCCACATTGACCTTATATCACATACGATAACTTCTATTTATTAAACCTTTCTCTCCACAATGACCTTATATCACAAACAATATCTTCTATTTATCAAACCTTACTCCCCACATTGACCTTATATCACAAACGATACCTTCTATTTATTAAACCTTTCTCTCCACAATGACCTTATATCACAAACAATATCTTCTATTTATCAAATCTTACTCTCCAGAATGGCCCTGTTTCCATTTATCAGTAACCTTTCTGACGCTTCCGTGACACCTGAATCATCTAAATCCTCTTGCACAAACCCTATTCTTAAACACCCTTCTAGATAATCTTGCGAGACGCCAGAGGAGATAGTTGCCTAGAGACCAGCTATCTTCATAAATTCAATATTACTTCATATAATCTTATATTTACAATATTTTATTTTCATGTTTATTTATTAAGCTCCCTATCTACTCTTCTATATTATTATTTTATGAATACCATCGCTATTTATGTACTTAACAATTATTTACTTTTAAAAAGTGCCGCCTTTATGCAATCACTGGATTGTTTCTCTATCAAGCCAATGAAGCCACTAAACCGTGTTAACTCTAATACTTGTTTAAGAAAATCATAAGTGTTTTCTTATTTCATAGTAAAAATTGTCTTAGAGGTACGGGCTTTTAATCAAGTTACTCTCCCCTTTTAGTTGTTTTTTTGTTTTATTATTTTTATTATATTGATACTGATGAATGTAGGAAATAATATAGTTTTGCACCATACAAATAAATGGAATCAAAATCCATTCGGATCTCTTTACACAATCATTGTTTAAGTTTGCAGGTTTGACTGCCAATGGCAGACACTGGATTTTTTCATTTTACAAAATAAAATAAAAATAAGAATTACAAGGGTACAAAATAAGGTTCCAAGACAAAATAAGGTTACCTCTCTGCTAAAGGTTTACGCCTTGTGCTGCAGCAGTTGAGAGAATGGAATCGTATTTAAACACAAATGCAAACCACCGATTCAAATCGGGGTTATGATTTACGCTAAGAAAACCAAAAAGAGTTTAAAACGGATGCCTGTTGGAATTATAAGTTTAAAACACTGAGCTTTCGACCAGAGAACGTCTTAACATTTTGAGCTTCATTCAGGGGGTTGGACATATAGCGTTGAGCAAGTGCTCTCCAAATATCTAATACAGTGACTGAGCAATAGAGGAAATCAAAATAGGATGCTGACATGTCAGCGTTACAGAATACCTTACAGACTATACATGTCAAATGTCATGACATGTCAGCCATACAGACTATACACTCGTCTAACTAATGTAATGGACATCAAATAAAGCATCATCTTTAACCGATGAATAAGTAAAAGAAAAATACTAATTGGATAAAAAATACATTTATTTACATTAGATTGTTATACAATGTTAATTACAATGGAGTATTGGAATTGATTAGTGGGTACATTCCTAAGATTATTATGTATCACTTAAACTATTCAAGGTAATAATGTTGAAAAAATATATCAATGATATGTATGCGGAGAACGTATCAGGGCGTCGAATTTCTTGTAATTTATTTAAAAGGCGAGTTTATCCAAGAAGTCCACCGACAAGAGGAAGGTTTCCGGTGACTCCAGCAAGGGTATCAGTGACGCCACCGAGGAGGCCGCCAAGCAGAGGAAGACCCTTGACTACGTCACTGACTGAGTTGAGAAGTTGAGGGTCGGGTTGGGGAACAGGATTAGCCATAGCCATGACGACGGCACAGAGAGCAACGAAAATCATGAAAAGTCCCTTCATTGTGGTAGGATTTCCTGAAAATGGCCGAATATACATTATAATATTATCTGATTTGTATTGAAGCCTCTCGTTACACAATAAAAGAACTCGATCTTTTTTGACACGACATAAGCGAATTTACAAATATATTAGTCGAAATACACTATTTGTTAACAACAAGTTGTATATCTCAAATTTTAAAATCAGAACCAATGGTGATAATACAATTTACCTTTATTTATGTGTGTTGTCTTATAAAGTAGTATATTTATGTCAAACTTCGTCTCGTTATAAAAAATGTCATACATTATAAAAAGGCCCTTATTGTCTTTTGAAAATGTAAACATTTTAATATGATTTACCCGACTGATTTAATGATTTAAATGATTTTTAAAAGAATTATTGATTTATTAAAATTTTTGAATACATCAACGTCTGACGTCAAAATATAATAAAGGTTTTTGAAACTTATGAGGTCGATTTTCTACTAAGTTTCAGTCAGATCCGAATAAGGGTTCGAAAGATCTCGTATGCTATTAGAATGGTCTGTAATATATATAATATATATATATATTATATATATATATATATATATATATATATATATATATATATATATATATTATATATATATATATAATATATATATATATAATGATAAAGTAAGGGCACTTTTCAGGGAAAATTAAATTTAAAGTTTAGTTTGTAATTATGACTATTTCGCCTTCTCCTCAAGGCATACTCATGTCTCTTAGTAATTACATCGATTAAATCAGTTTTAAGTAAGCCAAAGGCTATTGTCAACAATTAAAAAATTAAAAAATACAACTACATAACTAAAGCACTAATAACATAATATTGGGTTCTACCTCCCTCCCTCATGCATGACCCTAATCTTTGTTATATGTATCCATTAACTGTATTTAGTGCTTTAGTTATGTAGTTGTGTTTTTTAATTTTTTAATTGTTGACATTAGCCTTTGGCTTACTTAAAACTGATTTAATCGATGTAATTACTAAGAGACATGAGTATGCCTTGACGAGAAGGCGAAATATAGTCATAATTACAAACTAAACTTTAAATTTAATTTTCCTCAAAAGTGCCCTTACTTTATCATTGAATATAATGAGGAACAATAAGGAGGATTCAACTCTTATATAATATATATATATATATATATATATATATATATATATATATATATTATATATATTTAATATACACTGTATATAATATTGGGTTCTACCTCCCTCCCTCATGCATGACCCCAATCTTATCGGAACATTTTTTCTTTAAAAAATTACAAAAAAGTATAACCTACTAATATTTAACATTTGGTAGGTTATAACCTACCAAATGTATAACCTATCAATATTTAACAGTAAATACTAAACATTAAAATATAATCTAGGATACTAAAGCGGTTGAATATAATCTAACTATAGACATAAGTGACTGTTTCTGCTTATAATAAAATTCTGATTTAATTAAATTAACTTTTAGGCAATTAATTAAATATTACCTTACCTAGATGTATTTTAGTAAAATTGTTTCAAACAAATTCTAAGATTTTGAAGCAACGTGAGAGGTTTATATAGCCAACACAGATTGCTTGGTAATTATTGTATAAATTATCTGGGTTTGTTAGCAAAGCAATTAAAACCAAAATCAAATTTTCAAATATTACGATTAAACTAAAAATAGTCCTATTATATGTTGAAAATGAATAAGGAGAAGACAAGTGCAATGTTACGCAGAACTAATTAAAAATAAATTATTAACTTGACAACAATGTATTTATAATACATAAATGCCATTTTCCGTAGGAAATTCATTAAAAGTTGACTTTTCAAGTACAGCATACACAGTTGATCTTGAATTTTCATGTGAACTCTATTAAATATTTCACAAAACGTTTAGTGCTCGGAGTAGGAAAAGCCTTGTTTTTAAACAAACGATCTGTGAAAGAAAATGCAAAAAAATTTTTTGATTTTTTAAAAAGGAAGGGCGCACGCCATAAGTTAAAGCTTTGTAATATTATTTGGATAATTCTTTAATCAAAAAATTACTTAAAGCTGCAAATTTGTGTCTTTAACTTGTCATGGGTCTACTTAGCATGGGTCTATTTCTTTATGTTAGTCCTTAGTTCATAATTGGTAGACTTATCGAGAATATATATACATATAATAATTAATGCCCGCTTAGAGCCTTGAGGCTCATCAAGGACAACACCTGCGGGAACAACCTCAGGTGGTTGTAGCAACCGTTACACTCAAAGTATAATCTAATGTTGGCGAAATATTATTTGATAAAATCTTATGCATAAACTGAGAGCGTAACCTGGGCTGCGAACTCCAGACCTGCGTGACGTCAAGGGTTAGTATAAATACTAACGCAGTAACGACCTCGACCACGATGGCGGCTATATATATATATATATATAATATATATATATATATATATATATATATATAATATATATATATATATATATAGATATATTATCATCAATCATAAAATACGATTAATCAGCTGACACTCTCATGTTAAAAGAGTGCAAGCTAAAACAAAGATAGTATGATTAAATAGTATGATTAATTTCCAGCGCACCTCTTTTAATCATAAAAGTAATATATGATAGAAAAGTGTGATTTACATAATGTAAGAACTCGGAATATAATGTGGCAACCCGCTACATAATGTGACAACTCGGTATTGAGATATAATGTCACCACCTGGCACATAATGTCACAACCTGGCACATAATGTGACAACCCGGAACCTAATGTGACAACGGTAGAGAGAGTGCTATACAGCAATATCGACCTTACTGAAGCCAAAACAACTGATTAAATAACAAGTAAAGCAACAACTTTTCTCTCGTTGTAGAACGAGTTTCGTGATTAGATCAATTCAGGGGTAAAGCCGCACTGTATGTACTTTATGAAAAAAATTATAATCTTACGGCAGTTCAATGACACTGCGAGACTGGCTGTAAAAGTAGAAATTTTGTAACACTTGCCAAGATAAGGATCTCTTACGTAAGCTAAGAAAATGAAAAGTCATTTACAGCGATAGCTGATAAATTTCGATTTTTACTCGTGCACACCTACTATTTGTAGGTAAGAAGCATTGTGTAAACTTCACACTCAAAAATTCTAGTGCGGTGGTCGGCATACCGGGTGATTTTTTTTTGGAATGCGTGTTTCCGTGCTCAAAAATCCTTTACTTGCTTAAGGATCCGATTTATGCTTTATAACTTGAGCAGTTATTTTTCCTGAACATAGGAACGTTGTTGGTATTTTCCGCTGAACAGAACGTTGTTGGTTCCGACATAGGAAGGTTGTTGGTTTTTTCCTGAACATAGGAAGGTTGTTGGTATTTTTCCTGAACATAGGAAGGTTGGTATTTTTCCTGAACATAGGAACGTGTTGGTATTTTTCCTGAACAAAGGAACGTTGTTGGTATTTTTCCTGAACATAGGAAGGTTGTTGGTATTTTTCCTGAACATAGGAACGTTGTTGAAACATATGTATGAAGCGCTATTTCCTGAACTATTTCTTGGGTTTTAGTTAACCTAGAAATTTAATAACCACTATTCATTCAGAGTAATATCACCTCATGGTTTGGGTAGTTATGCATTCTAAGGCCGAGCAAAGCGAGTTTAATGTCAAAACACGTGAGACATTGGATGATTATTATATTCTGAGGTCCAACGTAGCGAGACCGAACTAATACCATCTTAAGCTTTGGATAATCAAGACATTCTGAGGAAGCAGATCGGGTATGAAAAGTGTGAAAAAATTAACGAAGTCCTACGTACTTAATTTTTTGGACTTTTAATAACTATCTCTTGAAAAGACATAAATAATATTGTACATAAAATATATTAAAATAACGCGGCAGTTTATGATCAGACCTGGAAAATTACATTTCGCTGACATTTTGAAATTTTGCCGCCTCTTTAAAGTTTTGCTACGTGCTTTTTAAAAGATTAAGAAAATTATGAAAATTCGCCTTATTGCCATTTGACGAAATGAAATTAGAGCAATTATGATTTATTTGCTGCCGGTAGTAAATATAAATTAGTATTAAGGAAACGAAAACCCTTGAATATAAGTTAACCTGCTACAATTTTACCTCTACTCATTAAGTCCTCCTTCTCAAGAGTTGTAAACTAATTACTATAGTATACAAATTTACCATATCTCCCTCGGAGGTAGAGTATTTTGTTGAAATAACTTTTTGAAGCTTAATTAAACACAGTTCTGCTATGCTTAGTTTTGCAGCCATAAGTAGATAGAAAATATAATTTATTCTTATAGAGGACATGACTAAGCAGATTATCCAATACGTTGATAGTAAAGCAAAGAAAATTCTTAAACACTAGTAGCTTAACAATTTTCTCATTAAGAATTCAATGCAGGAAGTAAAAATAAAATATGCAGGAAAATTCACACGTTTAATAACTGGTTAATATTAACAAGGCGATGGTGGAACGAAATCCTTAATTATGCGAACGGGTTGAACGATTCCAAAATTGAAAATAATCAAGGAAAGAGGGACTTGTTTTACAAAGGTACTTTTACTTTCTTTAGAATCCTGTATCCTCACAGCATCAGGTCCCCACTTCCTTATCAATCCCTTCTTTATCAGGTACTTTACCCCCTCTACACTATATATATCAAGCAGTGTCCCCACTAAGCAGTTACTAGTCTCGTAGTGTCCGTCGTATAACGCAAAGGATACTTTTTTCTTAATTTTATTTACGCGCGTCCTTAACCACTGATAACCATGTGGACAATCAGGTACTAATTTAATTACTTTACAGTAAATTTAATTACAAATTGACAATTCAATTTTACAATGTACAAAAAAATATAAAATGTAAAAGACAGTGATATAGTGATTTTTTTTAAAGTGATAATTAAAATAAGTGATTTAAAATTTAGTGATATTTGATTGACGTGACTTACATAAACGAACAGACTACACCTGACGACTGGACAGACTAACAGTACTTGACATTATTTAAAATTTAAGGATTTACTAGTAGACCAAAACTTTAACCATAAAAGCATTTGACCAATCAGTTTCTTATAGTTTCAGTCTCATACCTTACAGTTTAAATCTGACCAATCAAAACCAATCAAACGTACTTTGGTATTAAAGAAATAGTTTAGATTTTAGACCTGAAAGTCAATTATAACCTAAATAATTAATTATGGTAATTTGGTAATAATTTCAATATTATGACAAATTATATTATGTCAGTAATGGCCTTCGTATTTAATACAAAAAAAGAGTTTGCATTTCTATCTTAGAGGTTAATTATGTCCTGGATAATTATAAAGCCTTTGTCAGGTGCCTTTGTTGGTTAGGCACTGATGATGGTTTGTTAAAACTGAAAGCTGGCTCTGTCAATACATTGTCTTTTAATTCAGTGGAGAGACTGTTTCTTTCAATTCCTTTTATTGATTGACTCCACAGCTCAACTTATTTATAATTATGAGTATGGTATAAAATAAAAGTTTTACTTTTAAAAAAATGAAGAAATATTTAAGAAATAAATGTAGAAATTAATAATAAATAGTGTCTATTAATTTCATAATTCATAATTAATTTAAGTACATTAAGTATTAATTAATAAGTAATTCATAATTTCAATATTGCTCAGTTTTTGACTTCGAGGTCATTAAAAACAAACAAAACATAAATTTGATGTAAAATAAACGTTGTACTTTTAATATTATTACAAGATAAATTACGAAGGATGTTGAGTTCGACCTTGGTAATTAATAATAATAATTACAATTATTGTGCATAAATTATATTTTTTTATGTGCTTATTATTTAAATTTAGTGCTTTACTAAATTTCAAGTTTGTTTAATATGACTTTGAACTAAGTAAATATTTAGAATTTTGTTTGCTATGAATGTTATTATTAACTATGAAGAGGTCGATTATGACTTTACTAACCTAAGTATCAAAATGAAGTTTTTGTAAACTTGAATTGTTACGTATACTATTAATTATAAATTAAACAATAAACAGGTCAATTATGACCTTGTAATTAATGTAAACAATTATGATTTATCTCTATTAATTTTGCAAATAAGTATGATGCACAGCAAAATTTCTACTTTTATTTTATTGCTTTCTTATAATTGACCTTGGTATAGAAGGTCATAATTATGATTGACCTCCTAGCAGGTAACTACAGGGAAAGCATTTATACCTCCACTCTTTCAAAGGGCTAACAATTTAGAATCTTTTAAAAGTCGAATGGTAAAATGGTTTTTATTTCTTTGACAATAATATTTCGGAGCAGGGGTAATAAACCTTTAAGATCAACTGTTTCAAGATATTTGACATTTTTTACTAAATCTATTCATATTTTTGTGCATCTGGTAAGAAACTATTATTGATCTTGTTTTCAGTATTTGGTAGCTGAAATCAATTTTAGTTATTGATATTGTTTGATAATAATATTTGATAGCTAAAACGTTTTATAACTTGATTTAATTAAATGATCTGTTATTCGACTTAAGGGAAAACCAAATTATTATTTTTAAATAATAACTTTTTGAATATTTGTTTTGTAAAAAGATTTTAAATAGTTCAAATTGGCATTTCAAATGTGCCAATTCAAAATATTATATGATCAGTATTGGTAAAATGTTTACTCCGTTTCGCAGAAGTATAGCACTTTGTTATAGTGCTGTGTTAGAGCATTCCTCACAAACATAATATATCAAGGCTCGTTAAGTCAAATCTTGTTAAGGTTATGGATAGTTAAACAACACTTTTCATAATTCCCTCCTCATAGCTGCCAAAGGGTACACAACACATAACGTAGGCTTACCTTGTGATTGTGAACGTGGCTTTATAATCATTGCCGACATTTGTGCTAACTACAATAAAAGAGTAAAAAATCTCGACTAACTTCAACTTTAGTAAAAACGTACTTTTCCAATAGAGAAGAACATAAGTTCTTGAGTCGCTTAGTCTGTTCGTTTATGCAAGTCACGTCTATCAACTATCACTAATCGACGTCTTGCTCTTGGCATTATTTTTATTTTCTCACCACTTTTTTCACCACTAAGGTGAAAAGTATTGTTTTCACCTTAAATATCCAAATTAGAGATTTTATCATGTGTGTCTGTGTAACGCATAACTTACGCTGTGTATATACTTAAGAGTTAAAACATAGTACAATAATCATACATACAATTTAATTACGATGCCCGGAATATGACCTCTTTAACTTTTATTAATATTTTTACCAGTTTAACATATTTTTCCTCAAATGTAAAAAATCGTTTAAAATCTAATATTTGACTAATCCTGTCAAATGTACATATAAGACGTGAATCGAACTGATTTTTTTACTGACACGTTAATTTTCATTCTTTTAATTTTCTTGTAGTTTTCCGACGCGCGTCTAATAGTATAACTTATAGAACTTATAGCATAGTGCGCCAGATACCAAATAGCATTACACATAAAGAACTTGTCAAACTTGAATATCCATTTTACTTTTATTTACTTAAATTATATACGGCACTCAAGACATAAATTTACCTAATATTAATTCGTCGAGTTACATAATTAGCGGTCGAGTTTAGCTATACCAAAGTAATATCCCCTTAATCTTTGGGTAATCATGACATTCTGAGGACAAGCGAAGCGAATCCAAAGTCATAACATCTTAGACGTATAAGAGCAGTAGTCTTATTCTGAGATGGATCGCAGCGAGACCTGAGTAAACTATGTTGATGTTTGAACAAGCATGATATTTTAAAGACAATCCAAGTGTGTTGGAAGTTGTGAGGATTTTTCATTTACTGATTTGTAGCTCTTTGTTTAATATAATGTGATGAGATGGTTTTATGTTGAGAAGATCTATCATACCGTACTTATCTTAGCTGTTACTGTGCAAAACTGTACTGGATTCATTAATAAGGAAACATTGTACTGTTGTTCTTTTTCTAACTGTTTTACCGGGTTTAAATGAACTATATTTCAATAGAAGAAGTTAATTTTTCATTTTTGGTGTTATTGCCATTAACAACATGTAAAGCCATAGAGATGAGTCTTAAGATGATCTCTTTTATGAAACATTAACGTTGATCTATTAGAGTTACATCTATGACATTAATATTTTAGTGTTATAATTATTGTCACATTATGCTATAAATTAAAGAAGCCATAATACTAGTGGATCATATATCCAGTCTATTACTTCCAGATTCGTACGCGATCACCCCACGTGACCATTACTGACTTTATGTGAATGAGCGATCTCCCATCCAGTAATGACCCCGCCTGATGCTGCTTAACTTTGGGTAATTTTATAGTTTAAAAATCTTACGGTGCGACAAATTGTAGGTCACGTAAAGTTTGTCAATAACGCTTCGTAGTGTCAAATACCAATTTTCAAGATTACAAACTGTTGTACGATATCGAAATGCATTTTGTTTGTTGTCAGAATTTGTAATTCGGCCCAGAGACGTTGCCGTTTGTCTAGAGTTAACAATATTGCCGTGCAAAAGGGGTTCCTGGTATTTGTAACTTGATGTTGTTCAAAAAAGTGTTCATAATTAACAAAACTAATGAAAACTGTTTAAAGTCTAGTAAATAATTTATATTTATTCAACGATTGGATTTGAATCGACCGAAGAAATCTTTGCTCTACTGATTTCTCCGAGTTAATATTTTCCTTTAGTGAATACTATAGTTTATTAATCATTCAACTACTTCCATATCATAAGTTAAACTTTAAAACAACGATGGCCTTCTCGTGTTTAACTCACACATCTTGTGAGCTTTGCTTGCCACCGAATTTTGAGCTGTTGCTGTACTCACACTTCCATGATAAATATGTATTCCCAAACATTATTGAAAAAATAAAGCTGATATATTCGTCATCACACAAATTCAAATCAGTTCGAATCTCTTGTAAAAATTTATTACTTCGCCAAATGTCTTTCGAATCGAACACGTTTGTTCCACCATATCATAATTTGTACGTTGTATTAATTTTTTACCCATTTATCTGTAGACATACATACAGATCTTTCTATTTCTGTGATTTCTTAGTTGCTAAAACGTTTACATTTATTAAAAAAAGTTGGTGTCGTGTGTTTAACCATTACAATGTTTTCCCCTTATCACGAGCATTAGGGAAGCAAGTTTATAACAAGAGCAAAATCATAACACTTCTCACTCAATCTAAACTGAGGAAGTAAAATCAAAATTAATTACACCAGGAATAACTCACACTAATTATACCAGCGGCAAACTGTTGCAGAGAAAGTATCCAGATTAAATCAAAATCTTGACACGCCATATTGTAATCACTTTTGACGCATATTGATTGTTACACCGGTGACCACGTCTTTTCGCTTTAGTAAATTAAATAATAAATATAATTAATTTTGTAAGTACAATCTACTTTCATCTTCGATAGGGATGTTTATCTCACTTTCTATATTTATCTGATTCAAACCATTTCTGTCACTTATGACGAAGATACATAATTTTGGAACCATTTAACGAACTGTATTTTAACCCTGTTGTAATGTCATATCGAGGGAAATCGAAAATCGATGACGGAAGTCCTCAAACCGAGCGAATTTCCTTTCGAATGGTTATTTTTTACCATATAGTCTGACTGATAGTATGGCTACCTCATTGCACATTTTTCTGGAGTATTAAAGGAAATACGTCTGTTTATCCCATAGTTGTTACCGAACTACGTTCCTCCTTTTAAAATCAACTCTGTACAGAATTGTGCACACTTGTCAAAAGCTCAGCTACATCGCATTTCCTTTAAAAATTTGAAATTTGCTGGCTCGACAAACCAGGTTAATGACGTCATAACATATAAGATTTCAAAAGGGCACTCGAAAACTCGTAAGGTTGATTCTTGTATCAAGTTAGATTTTAAAATATTAATCTGTTAGAGATTCGCTACATGATAAAACTACCAGGCAATGTACCTGAAATTGATTAATAAATGTAATTGATTTTACAAAATGCTATTGATGATTGATATACATATTGATTTATAAACTTGAAAAACTTCCTGTAAGAATAAAGCAATACTGCAAGCGCAAATGTGCGTAAATGTTCTCAAAATATGCTTCTAACCAATAAATGTACAAACAGAATCATTTGCTTCAAAATCACTTTGCAAGTATGAAAAGATTTACTATAAGATGCTTTTTAACTTAAGATGCTTTAGGTATCATCACTAATTACTCCATAGTAGATCGGTTATTAAAGTTTGTGGTATTTATAATTTGATTGGTGATTACGATTCAATGTAATAATTTACTGTAGTATCCTGTAGTATCATTTACTGTAGTAAATGTAACATTTACTATTAGTAAATGTTACATGAGGAGTAACTACTACTCCTCATAATCAATAATCGGTACAATAATCTAAGAAAAATCTATCTTCTTTTTATAAGGCATTTTAAACCTTTTGGATTTTGGTTAAAGGTGATTCCTTTCAATTTTTAGTGGTCATATTTGGGTTCTAATAATAATAGAAGTGATTGTATCTATAATAAAAATACCGAAGTCTCCGTGTAAAGGGAAGATATTTTTAACAATGTCCAGTTAAAGATATTTGGTGCTATGGGTACAGAAATAATAAAAAATGTTGATTTAAATTATTGGCTTCTGTTTAAAATATCAAAATGCTTACGAAGATTTCAGCCGCTGAAAGGATGGAATCAAAATTATTATCTTTTTTAATTTATAATCAATACAAGTCACGTGGCCGACACGTGTGTGAATCCAAGTTAGTTCTATAGAAACGCTGGCTGGTCTGCCTTGCGAGTCAGCCGAGCCGAACCGAACTCCTTGCTTACGGGAGTATGAAACCCCGGTTCGTTTTCCTCCTTAGAAATTATCTCTTGAAAACTATCTCCTTATCTTGAAAACATTAAAGATGAAAGTCAAAACAAATTAGAGCTCATTGTTAATAAATTGGCCGTATAAAATAAAACGATGATCAATAGTTTGCGACTAACAATAAGTTAAATTGATAATGCTGATAAATTGTTCAACTATAAAGAGAAATTTTTCCGTTGAAAACAAAGTTTTCTTAGGCTAATGCTTCATCTAAACACCTCAAACCCTTCCGCTAAGGTAATAGCTACTATGAAAAGAAGTACTTAGGAGTCCATGAAAAATACCAATCGTTCAATTGGCACTCCTGTCGTGATTTTAATTCAGCGAGTTTCAGAATTTAAACAAAGTCAACGTTTAGAAACGCGATTATTATCGAAATTCACAAATTTAACTACCATAGAGCCTGAATGTAAACAGAGTCAATCCTCTCGAAAAATGAAACATTAAATATGCTGAAGATTTAGACGAAAGATTAATTATGCTGTTATAGATTCAAAGAAAATATCATAAATAGTCAAACAAAACATTATTCGAAAATTTGGTATGCAAGTATTCCTACGTTATACTAATAATATTATACAATAAAATGATTGTTCATTTTCATCTGGTTATCACCAGTCGAATGACGAGTAAACATTTTTTAAATGAATTTAAAAAGTAAAGGTCAATTTAGTTTAAATTTAGCCGGTTTCATGTGAAAACGAGGATATTGCTAAGTGCCAATATATTCTTTTAGGTATCTCTCCGAGGATGTGACGATCAAACCATTTAGTCCAAACTTTCGGCTATAATGTAGCCAGTTCTCCATATTTTCTTTAATATTCTATTCAATTTGGATTTTGGTTAGTTTGAAGATAATGAACTATGTCGAATTAATTATAATTCCTCTTTCATTCTTATTTTACTGGAATAATCTAATAACAGAGGTGATAAAAAGACAGAGGGAATACTGCGTATTATATACCATCAAATTTTCTACATATCTGTGTCAAAAATTTAGGAATTAAGTGATTCATTAATAAGTTAAAGAGAAGATTTTAAAGTAATTGAATAAGAAAAGGGTTTTAAAACACATTGTGGGTTTTAGACAAATGAAATAATTCGATTTTCTTAAAGAACAATTTTTTAACTGTCTTTTTTCTATCTCCAACACCTGGGGTCAAGGAAAGCTCAGTAGAGCTAGGGTTATGAACTTTTAAAAATTTCATTACTATACGTCGTTCATAAAATTTCAAAATAATAATAATAATAATAGTTCATAAAGCGATAGAATCAATTACATAATCCACAAATCGTATTAATTAACAAAATTGGAAAAAATAGTTTATAAATCCCTCTATTTAGTAGTCTAAATTGGCATTCACTGTATTAATTTACAAGCTTTGTTTTGTTAAGGGTGCACTGACGCTATGTTTTTCATATTTCCCAAACTAAAACGCTATTTATCTTAGAGACTTGAAACATTCTACAGTGTGCTAAAAAATAATTTACATGAATCACATTTTTTAAATTTTTTGTGTCATCATCCATAGAAAGCCATTAAAAAATCTATTCTTATGTGATTCATTTTATGATTTTTTTAAATTCTTTGATTTATTAAATATACGAAAATACAATGAAAAAACAATTACAGAAAACAATGAAAAATCCCCAAATTAAAATTTAAATAAATAAATAAAATAAGTTTAAGTTTTACGTCTACCAAGTTTGTTGGTTAGATTCTGGTTATACAATGTTGGCCGGAGTTGCCGGGCCAACAAAAACTGTTCATTCATCAAAATTCAAATTTTACATTTATACATTTTATTTTTTTTTTTTTTATTATACATTAACATTTTTTAATTATTAGAGTGATTAAATAAAAATTTGCTTTGTGGGACTTGGGCCGTTCAGAACAAGACTATTTTGTTTGTATGTCATCATCATCCATAGAAAGCCATTAAAAATCTATTCTTAAGTTATTCATTCTATGTTTTTTTAAAATATTTTTTTATTTTTCAAATATGCAAAGTACAATACAAAAACAATTACAGAATTGTAATTTTTGTTCGGGCCAACAAAAATTATAGACAGGTTTGGGGAAAACTTTATTTTCAATAAAGTTTAAATGATGTTAACATGAAATTAAAAACATTTAAACACACGAAAAGTATTTATATATGTATTCGGAAACCATAGGTTATGAAGATGATGGCATGGTAGGGACGTTTGTTAGCACATTCCTGCTGGTGTTGGAGTTATCTTTATTTTGTTACTAATGTTGTATGTTGTTTTGTGTGTTTAGGTTGCTAGCACTATGTCTGAGCGCAAGCTACGTACTAGCTGGAGAGGAGCAGATGAGCTCCGGCATGAGGGTCATATACTCAGCGTATAAGCAGTGCGAACAGGACGCGGACCCACTAGTCTGTCTCAAAGCCAGGGCTGTCAAGTTTATCGACAGGGCTCTCACCTCAGAAAACATCCATCTCGTTGATGGTATGTCCTTATTATTAATAATTTATGAGAGAAGAGGTTATGGAGATAATAGTTGTGAACAGTAACCAGCCCGCCAAGAAACATAGAAAATAATTCTGTTGGTTCATCCATATCTCCCCACGTTAGGGGCATTAGGAATATTTACACGAGCAGAAAATCCATCGATTATCTGGATCTCTCCTGGATTCATTCTTGGAGAAGGCTACTATTGTATAGGGGCCTTTTAAATTAATTAAATTATATTTTTCCAGTGAAAATATAAAGTTGCTGAAACATTAATTAGTTTTGATTTTGTCGTCACGAGTAAGTACGACATTAAATTTAGAAAAAACTGTTTTCTAACGAGTTTGAATCGATTGAAGTAACGTAATAAGTAATTCTAAGTCTGAAACTAGAGCTGGTAATTTACATTAACTCGCGGACTTGATCCGTCAAATCTGTTGGATTGACTCGAAAGATGACTTGACAGATTGTTTGTACCTTAAAATCACAAGTAAATCAATAGAATTTCTCTTGTTGATTCTTAGCGGACTGTCTGCAGAGCACTAAAAGAACTGCCGATACTGACCAAATAACTGAAACTATTTCAATAAGAAACTGTTACCGTGATCACTATAAAACTGTTGTCTTTGAAAGCCATCATTGGTACCTTTAAAAAAAAACAATTTTTCACATCAATGTTTATCTTTTTGTTTGTAATTTATCGCGTAAAAAACATTAAACTAGAAGAACGATCACGTACACGATCAATCAAAAGAAGATCAACCGCTACGCAACTATCATGATCGCTATTTTAATCACTATACCGTTCAAAAATCAATCATTACCGGACACTACTTAGAAATTGTTAGAATATTAACTTTCCTTACAGAAATAAGTTTAAACGATATAACAGTTTCTAAAATTGTTTCCAGAAACAAACACTCATTTATTTTTCCGGTTCAATAACTTTCTGTTTGAGACATCGGTGCGAATTCTTAAAGAAATAATTGTAAAAATAAATATTTATTCTTATGAAAATTAATTTGAAAAAGAAGAAAATTGAGCTTTGCTTTTTATAAAAGTTTTCCTCGTATAATAAAAATAAATGTTTAAGGAATAAGACGGTAATGCCTGAATTAAACAATTTAGACGATAACGTAGAGAAAGTTCAATCATTTTATATGCTCACGGGAGAAAAATTAATCAGGCTAAGTATTATCTATCTTGAAATTAAAGTACAACTTAAATGGGGTTACTTTGGTCTCAAAGTCGGTAAAATTTTACCTGACTGGTTTTTAGGTTTTTTCGACTAATACGGTTCATTGTTATTTGTTGATAATTGTTTTCTTTTTTACTTTTAATACTTTAAAGTTGCAATTATTTATTTAATAGTTACTAAACTCGATTTGAGAAACTTTTTTAAAAGTTTCTTTCTAGAAAAAGTCTTCAAAAGAAAATTTGTAGAACTTTGTTTAGAAAAAATCTAGCCTTTCAGGCGGATTTTCTTTGAAATGTATGTTTCCGTGCTTAACAGTCCGTTTCTTGTTTAAGGTTCCGGTTTATGCTTTTTAATTTAAGCAATTATTCAATTTTCAAACATTACTCGAAACTTATTTTTGCTGTATTATTTAAAGGAATTACGCTCAATTATCCTGTTAGCTATACAAAACTATGCCTCTAAAATTGGCAGTGCACACTATTATTAGCACTAGTTTAATGCTGTTGGTTTCTGTGTTGGTCTATTTAAAGGTTCCAGCGTATTTTCATTGAAAAATACATAAAAATGAGTTTTGAGCAGTGCTTGAAAATTGAGTAACTGCTCAAATTATAAAGCATAACCCGGAACCTTATGCAAGAAATGGATTCTTAAACACGAAAACACGCATTCCGAAGGAAATTCGCCCATCTTACGGACCACCGCGCCAGAATTTTTACTAAATTAATTTCTACTTTAAAAAAATGTATATATAATGGAATGTCATAGACACAATACTTCTTTTTTTCTTTACTTACTACATATAGCTTTAAAATAAAGTATTGGTTACGATTCGAAACCAAGATTCGACCTGAATTTTCTGTTTTCTGTCAAATAAAATTCTTATTTAAATGAACATTTCATCCTATTTCTCCATTTAAAGCTATATTTGAACAGTTTTTATTTGTTTAAACCCATCGATATTTGTTTTTTTATTAACATCTATCTCGAAGGTTAGAATAATTATTAATAATTAAATTAATTTTAAAATTAAACACGTTACAACGCAAAAATTAAATATTTTGTAAGATCATAAATTAAAATATCATAACACACAAAAAATTTAATTTTTAAAAATTGAAACCCAAAAATTAATTGTTATAATGTTTGATAAACAAACTATCGATTAACTTCATTAAATTTCGAAAATGGCATCAAAAAAATCAATAAGTAAGCTCTAGCAATAAATCTTACGCTGGTTTTATCTAAACCTGGATTAAAATAGAGATTATAAGGGTTTACTCCCGCTAATCAAAACTAATAACACCTGCCAGCAAAGTACCAAGTATTTTTCTTTTTTCCTTTTTCCTTTATTTATACCGTAGAGGAAAAAGGAAAATTATCTTGTTTACTTTAAAATCCGCAACTAAATTTTCACCTGAATTATACTGTACGTCTTAGGTTTTGTCAGATCTCCTGAGTACTTTTAACAAAGTTTTTGGTGTTGTTGTGTATGCGGTACTACAGTGTTACCATCATAGTTTCCAGTGTTTTTATGTTTTAGAATTTAAACCTAGTAATAAAATAGTTCATATTGTGTATATTACTCCAATCAACGCTCATTCTGGTGATAGATTATCTTTATTGTTTACCTTTCGGAAAATTATAAATGTAGTTTCCTCATATGGAAACTACATTTATAATTTTACTTATAAGTAAAAACTAGTCACGTGATGGTCTGAATTATTTTGCTGAGTCATAGGAATATTTAAAGGGAAAGTAGTCTCGTCTAATGTACGGTTCCTATTTTACACTGAATCCGTGAGGTACAGAGCACATTGACAAGCGTACCTGTACCTGTATTACAGGGCAGTACATGCTAGCACACGGTCACTACTGTTTCTTTCATTTTAACTCTATTTGGGATCTTGTTTCAACTTTCCTTTTTTAGAAAAATAAAATATAACAAAATTGTCTTGTCATTCTTGGAAAATTAGTAAAAACTTCAGTCCCATTTAAAATAAGTTTAATTCACATGTGAGCAAACATTTTGCTTCTTCAGTGTTATAATAAACATACAAACAAAATTATGGCGCCGAGGTCCGTAAGCCGGGCGAAATTAACATTTTACGTAGGGCTGAAGTATTTAATAACTTACCCAGAATTTAATTTTAAACAGTTCAATACTCATTATGACAATGATTTAGGAGTTTCTTCATTGATTCTTATGAAGAAAGAATTTAATTTAGAGAATTTAATGAAGAACTTATAAAAAACACACACTCACACTCACACTCACTTAAATAAGTGAGTGCCCAACTCACTTATTTATATAAGTGAGTAGGGCACTGAGAAGAGATTGTTTTATTCAGATGGTAAAATAATGTAGATATTTCGCTACATAACTAACACCATATTCATGATTCATGTTATGTGTAACAGTACGAAAGCAAAAGAAACCAATACTTACAAAGGAATGAGAAGAGTTCAGAAATGTATGTTAAAAAATAATAAAATACTGCTAGATATCATCTAGTCTCTTCTCAGTGCAATACTCCAATACTCTTATTTATCCAAAACTCAATTTTTTGTGTGTTTTCGTGATTAGAAAGAATCATCTTTACTGTTTAAATAGAATCTCGCATCAATAGCTTTACTGTTTAGAAAGAAGCTAGCATCAAAAAATGAAGCTTGTATTAAAAGATAAAAATTAGTTATTAAACTAGAAAACGCATTCTATTACTTAAATTTTTCTAAATTTAATACCTTGTTTTATCGTTTTGTATCGTTCAATTACTTTTGAAAGGAAAAGTTGGAGTATTAAGTCCGAAATGATAGCTAGGTATTCAATGATTCTTTAATTGGTAGTTGTATAGAAGTTTATGGTACACAGATTTCATACATTTTAATTTTCATTTTACACTCATCCTTTCACTTTTACACTGTAATAAAAAGTAAGAAACGTCTAGAATAGAAAAGTAGGTACGTACTTAAAGGATAAATGGAATGAAAGTTTGGTTGTACATCGAATGACCGATGATTTTTGTGTGACTTAAGTGATGGATGGGATTTCTTTAAACGTTTTATTAAAGAACTTTTGGTCTTAATGTTTAATCGAGATATGATTGGTCGAAAATGATTTGTAAGAACAACTTGTTTGAAAAAGCGTTTCCTAATTACCGGTAAATAAAATGCCTAATAATTTTCTTTTTCCGAGAGTACAGGAAAATTTACCTTATATACAAGAATACAATTCAATAAATAGTGAAAACAACAGATGAAGAAAATTGTTAATTTATTGAAAACGTAAAAAGTAAATATCTGGAAATGTATTCAATTTAAAAAAATATAATTTTCCAATTAACTTTATAACACATAAGATGCCCATCCCGGGACTTAGCTTACTCTATAGATTAGAAAATAAAGAGCTGATAGTACTGCCATTTACGCGAGCCAGGTTTACACCTAGTTAAGTGCACATCAGTTTAAATAATTATTCCGAGAAATGACCTAGCCACAGATGTGGTTAAAACCTAATTTTTAAAACAACGTTAAACACTTTTTTCCCAACAAGTCTTATCTGTTTTTTTTTAAATTTTCAAAAAAAAAAACATTTGAAAAAACAAGCTCAACAAAAAACAAAGCTAGTTTACTGAGCCAAGTTTTATAGAAATTGGATCAGCCGTTTGAGCTGTAACTGGATTTGCTCTTTCACACACACATACCAACACACATACACATACAGACACCAATGATTTATTGGAGCTGTAGATGCTGCTGAAACGTCGAAATTTGATAAAAAAGTGAGCGTAAGGTTTTTACTAATACAATGCTTTCTTCTAGTTTTAGGATAGGCAACAACAATTGATTAATTTAAAACAATTTATTGATACCTATTATAGTATGAGACAGCAGTAGCTATCTCATACCATGGTGCGGACAGAAGCAGTTATAGGAAAACTAGACGCAATCTACAAGCGTAACCTGTTATTTTAACCTAACGTTTGTTCTAAACATAACCTCTTGCAGTTTATCTCACTCTGACCTTTTTTGTTGGTCTAAACTTATAACATCTCGTAGTTTATCTATACGCCTATAACTAACATAACCTGCTTCTCTTTATTAACCCTTAATAAAATGAGACATGTAAGAGACAGGACAAAGATATGCAGTAACTAGATGTTAGGCAAAGGTAGGAGTACGCTTAGGTAAATTAGGTTACAACTAGTCCTCTCCGAACTGCTTCAGTACACACAATGTTATGGCATAGCCACTGCCATCTTTATATTAGGTATTAAGTCTTAAGTGCGTATTCAGAAACTAAACTTGAACTGAATTTGAAAGAACCTGGGAAACAGCTTAAGCAACCTGTATTTCGTTATTGAAAATTAAATCCATATTAAACGAAGTAAATGTTAGAAGGTCGAACTTTCTCCTTATTATAGTTAAAGTAAATAAAATTACACTAAACTAAGTGAATAAGTTGACAAGTGGAAATCTCCTTTCTCCCTGCTACTTAGCATTCTGTCCCACTACATCGCGTCCATCGTCTTTATAATTTTGTCACCTAGTGCTTTATTACCTTTTAGTGTATCTCTGAAAATAATTCTTGTGCAGAGGTCCGCATGCCGGGCGAATCACGCTTCCCTTCTCTAAATCCATTCCTTGCTTTAGTTCCCGATATTTTGTATCATGAGAAGTAGTAATACTACTCGCTTCTTATTATTTGTTGGGTGTTTTATCCTTCCTAAATTGCCAAGCGTTTAAATTATTTTAAATTAACTATAAAAGAGCCGCATGTTTTAAATTAGTTTAATGTAAGTTGTATTGTACTATAAATAAATTGTATTGTTTGAGTGCTGGCGGAATGGAAGAGGAGACTTTTGTCTCAATTTCGCCAGTTTAAATAAATCAATAAATAAATAAAATAAATAATAAAAAAATTCGCTGATTTCCTTTGAAAAGACCAGCTGAAGTTATAAATCGAACACATAAGTATAAAGTGGATTATTACGAAAGCATCCATCTCGTTGTTACGAAAGAATTAGAGATTTGATTTCGTTGTTAGAGATTTGATTACTGCCTGAGGAAAAGTAAAGGAAGTCCGAAGACAGTGGCTTTTAAATCAGGATATTTTTTAAATCTTAGGATAAGGTGTGAAAAATATCCGAGGTACCCCATACCCAATTTTAATAGTTAAAATGAAGAATTATGTAACATTTTCCCAATAAGATCTTATTACAGATATATGAATTTAATACAATTTTCTTGGTACTAAAACAATTAAAGAATTACACTGTATGATGTTTATCGGCTGTACAGTGGTTACCACCTACTACATGACTATGGCTATACATGACCACCTACAAAGTGACATTTTTAAGAGATCCTTGAGTTGAATATCAAACTTAAATTCCGGGAGTTGTCCATGTTTTATTTCTTATCATTAGTCTAATTTTCAATTTTAAAACAATTCATTAATTAAACTCTTCACTTAATTTGTCTTAGTATTCACAATTAGTTCAGAACTGATGATTTGCGTGTAATATGAGTATACAAGAGTATATGGAACGAAAGTTAATTAATTAAAAAGTAAATAATAATATTTTGCATATAGAGCTATAAAAGTAAAAACATGCGATTTTATGTAGTTATGAAGCAAGCGGCTGAATCAGATGAATTAATTAAGTCGAGGTTTTTACGCTTGATGAACATAACAACACTGTTGTCTACTTGTAGTTTTTATTAACTTTTAAAAAGCGCGTAGATTTAAAAAATGCATTGTGCATGGGAAGAGAACATCAGTACGAAAAATTGAACGTTTCAATAGAAAGTTTAATATTTTTATGTACTAATATTTATTTATAGAATTGGAATGAATAATGAAAGCCAACATTATTTGTAAAGCTTTCATGAACATTCTGTACATCTTTTGAATAACCTTAAGAAACACTATAAATTGCTGAATAAAACACCAAAGTCTCTTCACAAATTGTTTATTATTATAAACAGAGCCGGATTTCGATCCCTCGATCATCATCAGTGCCGGTGTGAAGAAAAGTAGAGGCTTCAATCAGACCCTTTAGTTAGAGTCCGGTATATAACTCTAACTAATGGGTTTGATTAAAGCCTCTGCTTTTCCTCTCACCAGCACTGATGATGATCGAGAGATCGAAAGCCGGCTCAGTTTATAATAATAAACGATTTGTGGAGAGACTTTGGTGTTTTATTCAGCTATATATACCAACTCCACTGCTCAGTTTTATTTTCATAACATTCTAAAAATAAAGATACCTATTAATTCTGAGGTCTAGCGTAGCGAGGCCGAAGTGATGCCACTTAAATAATCATGACATTCTAAGGAAGTACAAAACGAGTCCTAAATTGTAAGTAATATTACCGATGTACCCCGTGCCCGTTTATTTACCCTACGAATTATCAATGTTAAGTGTAAATCAAGCATTTAAATATTATATCAGTGTACAAAGCTGTGTTAGCATAATAATTGATAATAATCGACTTACATTGTATTGTAATTACACTAATAGGCTGGCAGTTAAACATACACGCTCGTACACATGTTGTATACATGCTTGTCACTTATAATATCATAATATTGTAATCAAACACTGATCTGTGATGTTTGTTTAAAATTTAATTGAGTCAATTAATCGTGGATTGACTTTACATGGGTAGTAGAAACTATTTTATGTATCTAGACTATAAAGTAACATTTTATTGCTGCGGGTGATTTGTATTTGTAAGCGTAACCTATACTGTAAAGGTTATTACAAATAATAAATATATTGAATATATAATATCGTATAAACTATATATTAAACATACATAGGGGGTTTCAGTCCCCTTACTACATATATAAAAATATATATACTTTGAATATGTATATTTATTTATAATATACATATATAATATCCGTATATGTATAAATAAATAAATAAATAAGGAGTTCAAGCTGAATCGATTCCCCACTGTCTTCCCCTGTTTGTCATCATAATGAGGCATAGTTTTTTTTTAAATTAGGAAATGAAAAGACCCTACACAAAAGAAATACGAGGCAGAGAGTAAAGACTATTTTTAGTGGTCCCTAATGACCCAATTATGACCCATTCCATTATTTCTAAATTCTAAATTTCCAAGTTTAATTTTAAACCAGGGGCTGAACTTAAATGTCAAACGAGTGGAGCGAGGCCGAAGTTTTTAGGAAAAGTTTCAAGGTACCTCATACCTGAGATTTAATTATTTGTTTGCATTTGAACCTAAACATAATTTATGATGACTAAATGTTTGATAAACTTTGTTCTAATATTTTTTATTTCTTCTTTGTTTAGGAGTAAACCTGATTAAAAACCCAGAAAATGAAGGTGAGCGATCACTTAGTAATAACTTAGTCCTGGAAGAAATCCCTACAGATCTGGAAGCCAGGGCTAACAAGATCGACGACATTTTATGGAACAGAGTGACTGCCTTCGCTCAGACGCACAGCGTTCAGTTCAAAGTACCTGAGTACATCAGAGAAATGGTACTTGATGGAGCCGAGGAAGAAGGTAAATAAACCTGTTTTATTATATTGTTTTATTTTATTGACATTTTTCTATTCACTTGTTAATTGTAGAATAACAATAATATAGAGGGAGCTAATTCCATTGCGTTTACGGTCCATAGCACCGTAAACGCAATGGAATTCAACTGATGACATGAAAGCCGATTTACTATAACTGGAGGGTCTGGCTTCAGCGAATTGGTTGATCCGTAGCAGCACCGGTCCCTTAAGGTAGCGGAGAATATAGTAAGGTTGTCGGTTATAATCGGTTAGACTCGTGTATTTCCGGTGTAACAAAAAAACTCGACTAAAAAATGTTTACTTAACTATTAGATATTTTTTGGCAATTTTTTTAAACTTTGTGTGAACGTTTTTCAAGGAGACATAAGTGCATGCTTTTTGTGTTTCATGAATTAATGCAATACAGTTTTAAATACAGCTTATCGCCATCGAGAATCGAGCATTAACTAATAACTCAGCAACCGGAAGTTTTGCCAAATTTATAATAAAAAAATATATATTATTAGGGTCGTAGCATTTTATCATTAGTTAAAACCACCAGTAAACCGGCTGTGCTATTGTCAGTTATGCTCCTTCTTTAACATTATTATTCTTAAACATTATTCTAAGGTATTATTCTACTATTTATTAAGGTTTTAAGAGATCCTGTTGTTTAACAGGTTTCATGAGCTATAAAAGTATAAAGCAGTACTACACATTTCTCCGAGCCATTATAGGTACTGGCTATTTCTTATCAAGCACATTACTGGTGCTGTGGTATTAGATACTTAGAATAATACTAGTATAAAAGCAACATAGGACTGTAAACACAATGTAATTCCATAAAAAGACAGCCGGATTATTGGTGGTCTTAAGTAGGGATACCACCCTAAAAACAATATATTTGTTTTTATGTTGCCAGCCTTACATAGTGCGTCCTATCCCGCGCATTTTGAAAGTTTGGCTAGTGAGATCAGATGATTTTTTATAGTGAGTTAATGAGTCACCCATATTTCGCCAATCAATAGTGTTTGGGGTATTAATATCGATATTTGTACCAAGTTTCATTTAAATCCAAAAAAGTGGTCAAAAGTTATCCTGTTACATAGAAACCTGTAGGAGCAAAATCTCGTACATACATACATAATTCAGAATAAAAAATAACGACATAAAAAATAATTTTGGGAAAGCACAACTTTAGTTACGATTCCCTAGCATAAACACACCAGGAACACGAACACACACACGCATACATACATGAACAATAAGCATACATCTTTGTAGAACCAGTCATGCGGTCTCACAAACATCTAAAACGGATAATTCTAGTAAAATGTCTAATAATATTTTTTCTGTAGGCATATGTTATAAATGAGAAAAAGTAATATAACTTTTTTCTTCAGTTGGTATTTAAAAATTTCTCCAGTATTCCTTCTCTGTTGCGTAAGGTATCCTCTGCCTGTACTAGTATTATCTTAAGGGTTAGAAATTGCATGATCACTGTACTTTACAGCACATGTATCATAATAAATATAAGCTTGTCAAAAAAAATACCTCATTAGCGTATTTATTAATAAAAATTCACTAAAATTAATCAGAGAAACCACTTGGCTCCAGAGATAAATAAAAATAGGTGATCTGGCTCGACTAATTAAAGTTGTTTAATTAGCTTAACAACTATCAAACTTTTGTGTGTGAACACAGCTTGAAAAATTAAAAAAACGCGATACCTCGGAACTTTTACCCAAAAATTTTTAATCTAGCGAAATATTTTTCCGCGATTCATGGATTTGCGACAATTTTTCAACTTTTAACTTGACAATTTTTAACTTTGTATAAAAATACACACAACTTGGCCTAAATAAAAGATTAATTTTTGCTGAATTGACACTCTCTGGGATAAACGCACTGGTAGACACCAGGGTAAAAACTTTGTAAAAAGGACTCAAAAGGTCTTAATTACACAAAAAATGAATAATTCTGGGAAAAATTCCGGTTCCGGATTTTCAGTGCAAACACAATACTTCTCCTAAATACCTTTGATATAGATTAGAAAAAGTAATTAATAAATTAAATAAATAGACAGTGTTGCCAATATAAATTAAACATATTATAGAAACTTCGGCAATTTTATGATTTACGACATAACATGCCAATATCGACAGTACAACATTTAACTTCGAGGTAAAAGACGTGTCGATAAAGTTTAAACTATGATTTCAATTTTTACCTTTAACTTTTAAAAATCCGCTAAAACCAATAGTTTTAAGATGACTTCAATCTCATTAGCTTATTTATCTTTTGAAATTCGTTAAAATCGATAAATAAAATATTACCACTGTCTCATGTCACGATAAGCAAACAATAGCTTTAATCGTCCCAATATGAGTAAATACTTTAAGTATTGATCAATTTCAACGTTTGAAAATTATTTAAATATTTAACAGGTTTGCAATTTTTATTAGGTGTCATTTTTCGGGTGTTTAGGTCAGTTGTATTCTGTACATAGTAGGTAACTATGTACCGAGTCATGGTGCGGTCATACTCCACGTTTATGGTTTACGGTTCACATACTGGTGTTGCCGCGATGGCAACAATGTTTTTTGTTTATTTTAATAATGCATTTTTAAAAATTGATTCTGGCAGTGACACCCGGCATTAAAATACTTAGAGTACTAAATACGCAGAACTATACTAATACAAACGAGTCTTTCAACGGTACTTCAGTGTGAGGCAAAAAACTTTGATCATTTATACAGACTTCTACGCTTATTACCTGTTGCTTAAATTTAACAAGATTTGACTTTTTTCATACGCGCGAAGCAATTATTGCAATTTTTAAGATTTTAATTGATAGTCCGCCGAAATTTGCGAGAGAAAAACTTTATTGGTGACAAGTGCATTGGAAATTTGCAAAAAATAGTGAAATGACATTGGGATGTTTACTCGTCGCATTATTGTCTAAACCAATTCAAATCCACGTCTCATCTTTTATTTCCTTGTCAGCTCTGTCTTTAGTAGAAGATTCTCAACTCCCAGATTTTAAACCCTACAGGGTCAACATGTAGGGTTTAAAAACAAGTTTACATTCGAATAAGAAAATCATAACGGCAACACTTTGTTATTCAGAATATAAATGAAATCGATACATTTCATAATTTGCTACAACTCGAAATACAATCCTGTACTACACAATGTCAAAATCATCTCCACAAATGAAGAAATTAAGGAAAAATTTAAAAAGTACGCTACGCAAGTGCATTTTCTGTTTACCGATAAATCAGTATATATATATATATATATATTATATATATATATATATATATATATATATTATATATATATATATATATATATATATACATAAAACATAAAAGATTAAACTATGTTGTAAAATGGTTATTTATAGATGTGATGAATTGACAAAATTAATTATTTTCATGAACCGAAAAATCGACGCAGTAATCATATTCGTGATGTACTTCATTAACATGGGTTCACTTTAAAGCCTAAAAGAATAGAGTACAACTTGTATTTCCAAAAAGATAATAAAATCAACCCTTGGAAGCTGTGGAGGCATTAATGTCTGTATTGCTTTCATTTCCAAACAATATTACTTTCATTTTGCGAAAAATATTTCCAAAAGTAAAAAATAAAAACAAAAGACATAAAAAATACCTTATTTTAAGTATTTATGTAACACGATTGGTTTTTTTAATATAAATTTCTCTATTCGGTTTTTATTCTTCTTTTAATTTTATTGTTAAATAAGAATAAGATTGATGAATATAATAAAGTAATAAAAGTGAAATCACTTACGGCCCATTGGACGTTCTTTTATTGATTCTTACCTTTGGAATCTGAAAAAAAAAGAAAAACCACATTTTAACTTGAATAGATTATATACAGATCATCCATATGAAACTAGATCAGGGCATTTTTATACTGCTGGGTGTTATAAAAAATAAGTGTTAAAAAATATTTAATATCTGTTCCTAAGGTCGAAAAAGAAAAATCTCGACACTGAATATGTACAATTGAAAAAATAAGAAAAGTGAAATAAAAAAAATGTATGGAGTAGTTTATAAAAGTATCTTGGTCACTCGAGTCAGGATGGTCTTTGTGAATCAGTTTAATACAAGTTGTTGGTCAAACCACTTTCTTGTTGTGGTTAGTGAAAAAAATACAATAAATGGTTACAAGTGAATCAAATAAAATTAGAACGCAAAATAGTTTCGATGAATAATTTAAATATAACTGACTTAAAAACCTATCAAGTGGATTTAGTTTAATTCAAATTTAAATTTGAAATTTTTTTTGGTAATTCTAATCAAAAATATGAAATTATGTTTAGTGGTCATTCTGGTTATATTATTATGATTACAGAGCTTCTATCGTTTTTTTTTAAATCGTAAAAGTAAGCTATATTTATTCTTCATTTAACGTCTGTAAAATATATTTAGTTTTGCTAAGTTACGTTCAGGAACAAATAAGGTTAGCCTGATTTGAAATTGAGGGTGTGGTTTAACATCCAGGACTAACCTCATTGGCTCCCACGTATTATCTGCCCAAGCTGTCAACTGATTTTAGCCGTGCGTCGTTTTATAGCAAAACTTGATACTTATTAGCTTATTAGGCTCTTGTTTATTCCAAAAACAAATCATTGCAACTAGGTACCAATTATATTTATAGTAAGATGTGTTTGGTTTGCAGGAAGAGGCAAAAAGAAGAAGTTATGGCCACTCCTCATCTTGGGTGCTTTCTTCAAAGGATCAATGCTCCACATGGCTATCAAAGGTTTAGCAGTATTAGCAGCCAAAGCACTCATGGTCAGCAAATTAGCACTTCTCCTAGCTGGTATCGTAGCTCTCAAGAAAATCTTTGGAGGCGGCAGTGAGAAAACTACTTATGAAATCGTTAAGCAGCCCATCGTTAGCCATAGTCACCAGTACAGCAACTCCCACGACTTCGGCGGATACGAAGGTGGATTCGATGGAGGTCACGGTGGATACGGTAGATCCTTCGATTCCATGCCATACCCCGCCCATAGGATGGCCTACAAAGCTCAGATACCAGACGAAGAAAAAACTGCAAACTAAGTCTTTTTTACCTCTAACTTATAAAACACTCTTTTAATTCATATTTTCAAACTTTCTAATTTTCTTTTCATATTCAGTGATCTGTAAAGATATATTATTTATTTTACATTTTCATAAATCTAAAACTAATCTTTTAACCATCAAACATATCTGATTTTAATCGAATCAAAACAAAAATTAAAGAAACGGTTATTTAGATCAATTAAAACACTTTGTTTATTTAACATTGATTTCATTTATACAGTTATTAAAGCAATTAAAGATGTATTTCTGTTCTTAGACAAATCTTTCATAAAAGAAATATAATTAAAGAGTGTTTTAAAATAAATTAATATTTTTAAAAATTATTTTTAATTTTTGAAAATATTATTAACATATGTATAAGTAATTTATTTTATTTAAAAAACTTAATATTGACTAAATTAAACCAAGACTGACGGACGTAACAATTTAAAAACAAATTGCTCAATTTTTCGCACTGTTTTTTTTTTTAATTTTTCTTCTTTTTCAAATCTTTTCTATCTTAGCCTCTTTAACCTAAAATATATATTTTTCTTTCTTTATTTAATCTAAACCTATACTGCTATTTTTCTTCAAAATCTTAAAATTTTTCCTTTTAATCTTCACTTTCTTTTCTATCATATCATTTCTTTCTATACTCATAACTTATTTATCAACAGATTCATTTTTAGCGAATTTTCATCACGAAAATTTATTTTATATAAATACTCTTTCTTTCCTTTTCATATTTTTCATTCTTTATAATTTCAGCATGTCATTCATTTCTGCTTTTGTTTACTTTCTTAGGTACATAAATAATTTATTCATTGCTAAATACATTGTTGTCTGTAAATTTAGTAAAATTTCTATCGTAATTCATTTTCTTTATTCATAATGTTATTCATTAATTCACCATATTTTCTTATATATCATCAACTATTTTCTGATTTTTAATGCTTCCTAACTAATATAATTTTCATAATTAACTTCTTTTCCAATCTTGCCTTTCTTATTTCAACTTTTCATGATAATCTTCTTCTTTCTTCTTTTCTCTTTTTTTTATGTACGATTTAAATTTTTAAAAACCAAAGAATTTTTTATAAACTGTTTATTTATTTATTATACCAAAATTTGTATACTTTTTGTAATTTATTTTATTTATTTTTTGTTAATAATAATTAGAAAAACAAATAAATTTATTTATTATTTACATTTGTATTTGAGGGCTTTAATTTGTTTTATTTACTAACCATTGACAATTAACTAAGCAATATATTTTTTATTTATTTTTTAACAACCAAAGGAAGAAACCAATAATAAAATAAGATAAAATAAATGAACTTTATCTTCAAAATTAAATAAAATAGAATAAAATCACAAAATATAGTTTAATATATAAATTAGGTCTTTTAATATATTCCAAATAAATAATATCAGTATGGCTCGTTTAATTACAGTTAATTGAAAAGAGAATCTAAACTTCAAATTTCCGGCTAAATATATAAATATAGAACTTTTTTCACACTAAAGATGAAATCATCTTATACTTGCTCATTAAAGGATGCCTTTAAATATAATATTTTATTCAAAATTTGTAAACTTTTTCGTAAATTTAATTAAATACACATACACACACACACACAAATATATATAATATATATATATATATATATATATATATATATATATATATATATATATATATATATATATATATGACATAATAGGATTATAATTCAATATTCTTTCTGTTTCTAATAATTTATTTTAGTTTTTATAAAATTTACATTTGTTAAAATATGTTAATTAATTTTAGAATTTATATGTATATTAATATGTTTTATTCTTTAAGACTAACTTTAGGACCGAGGACTTTAAGACTAGGACTAATACCAAATAATTAGACAGTTTTTATTAAAATATTTCACTTCTGACTGTAAGTGATTATGATATTAACACTAAAACTCACTCATGATTAAAATTAAAGCTATATTACTACCTTGGGACTCTACTACTAGAGGAATATTAAGACTGAAATTCACTCAATTAGAATATTAAGACTAATATACTCGCTTACTTTAACACCCATATTTAATCTAATAATGCTTATTTAAGACCTTAACATTAAATCTCTTAATCACTCAAGCCTATAATTTTCAGATCAGTACTTACGAGAGACTATAATTGTAAGACTAACACTTACTTAAGCCAGAAATGCCAATACCATAATACTACAACTACAATATTACGACCAGTACTTTCTTAAGACTATAATTCTAATACTAATACTCGCTTAAGACTATAACTCTAATACTAATACTCGCTTAAGACTATAATATTACGACCAGTACTCACTTGAGACTGTAATGTTAAGACAAATACTTACCTCTAATTACGACAGTACTCTTAAGACTTAATACTAATACTCGCTTAAGACTATAATATTACGACCAGTGCTCATTTAAGACTGAAATTCTAAGACTAATACTCGATTAAGACTATAATATTACGACCAGTACTCACTTGAGACTGTAATTTTAAGACAAATACTCACCAGACTTTAATATTACGACAGTACTTTCTTAGACTTAATACTAATACTCGCTTAAGACTATATTATTACGACCAGTGCTCATTTAAGACTGAAATTCTAAGACTAATACTCGATTAAGACTATAATATTACGACCAGTACTCACTTGAGACTGTAATTTTAAGACAAATACCACCTAAGACTTTATATTACGACCAGAACTTGAAACCATAAATGCTAATTCGATTAAGACTATAATATTACGACCAAAACACACTTGAGACTGTAATTCTAAGACTAATACTCACCTAAGACTATAATAGTACTCACTTGAGATTATTATATCTAAACTAATACTCACCAGTGACTGCGTTGACACACTTAGATTAATTAAGACACACAAATAAATACATCCATCAATATTTATACTAAAGTCCACAAGACTTTTTTCAAACGCCTGTTGAATTTAAAATTTGGGCCGTATGAAAAAATTCACATTTTTCATTAAAAATAAACGGCATGGGGGACCAATAATTTTTTTGTTTTACTATTATTAATTACTTTACAATGACATAACCGGACAAAGTGTTTTATGCACAACTTAATTTTTCACTTTATTATTCATTCTAGAATTTTATACTATGCTTCTATACTAAGTATTTCTGATTAAAGTTACGACTTATTAGTCGTTGAGTAGCTCTATTATTATTATTATTATTATTAAAGATTGGGGTTGGAGTCGAGGATAGACCCCATTTGCACTGCGACTGAAAGTCTATTGTACAATCCCCTCAATTGGTCCAGGTCAGAATAATCCTTTTCCCCGCACTAGGTCTAGGATCTTTTTGACCAGTGATTCATTGGTAGAGTCAAACTGAGTAGCTCTACTTTGACCCTTAATCATTTCACCTAACTCTAAATACCTTTCTTTGTTTAAAGTATGAATAAATCAAAATCTTGAAAAGCACTGAAAACCAAATATCTTAATCACTCAAGCCTATAATTTTCAGATCAGTACTTACTAGAGACTATAATTGTAAGACTAACACTTATTTAAGCCAGAAATGCCAAAAACATAATACTACAACTACAATATTACGACCAGTACTTTCTTAAGACTATAATTCTAATACTAATACTTGCTTAAGACTATAATATAACGATAAGTACTCACTTGAGACTGTAATTTTAAGACTAATACTCACCTAAGACTTTAATATTTCGACCAGTATTCACTTGAAACTATAATTTATGAGAGTGATTATGAGACCAAATTATGACTGAATGCCTCTAATTTACTGCAGAGGCTTGACATGTTATATTACAGACTGAAATGGACAAGTCAATGATTATACTACAAGTGTATACTTGGATACACTTGTAGTATAATCATACCTGTAGTATAAGTATACCTGGTTATTAGTCAAATATTATTAACATTAATAATAATAATAATAATAATAATAATAATAATAATAATAATGTTGAAGTTCCTATCAACTTGCTTTGATCTATTTCAGAAGTGAATTCTTTTGATGCAAGGTAAATTCATTTGTTGCATGGAAATTTGACATCAATTTTTATCTTAACCTCAAACTTAAAACTGCATAAACAAATTAAGTTTATTAAGCTTAAATTCATATTTTACCTCACATTAAGTATTTTTATATTACTTATGTATAAAAATTAAATAATAACATTTTATTTATTACTTATATTGTTACAATATTTAATTATTTAAATATTTTTTACAAGGTATTACGATAATATAGGTAAGAAAAAACTTTGTTTACAAGTCTTTACTTAGTAACTTACATACGCTAAACTCATAACTTACATACGCTATACTCTAAACTTACCTACGCTAAACGCATTACTTACATACGCTATACTCGTAACATACGCTGAACTCATAACTTACATACGCTATACTCAAAACTTACATACGCTAAACACATTACTTACATACGCTATACTCATAACTGACATGCGCTCTACTCATAACTTACAAACGCTATTAATTGATTGCAGTACTTATACCAACCTCTCCACTGCCAATACTCATAACTTATATTCATAACTTACGTGCCCTATACTCATAACAACGATATGAGACGATCGCATGCGATATAAGAGACAGTGATTCAAGACTAGCTTTTAGGCAAACATAGAAGACAGAAGGTACCATAAATCACAATAAGAAATGGAAGACGTAAGGTGACATAAAACATAGACGACAGAAGATACCATAAAACAAAATAAAGAAATGAAAGACGTAAGGAGACATAAAACATAGACGACAGAAGATACCATAAAACACAATAAGAAATGAAAGATGTAAGGTGACATAAAACGTAGACGACAGAAGATACCATAAACACACAAAGAAATGAAAGACGTAAGGAGACATAAAACATAGACGACAGAAGATACCATAAAACACAATAAGAAATGAAAGATGTAAGGTGACATAAAACGTAGACGACAGAAGATACCATAAACACACAATAAGAAATGAAAGATGTAAGGTGACATAAAACACAGACGACTAAAAATACCATAAAACACAATAAGAAATGAAAGACGTAAGGTGACATAAAACATAGACGACTAAAGATACCATAAAACACTATAAGAAATAAAAGACGTAAGGTGACATAAAACGCAGACGACAGAAGAAGACGAACAGTCATAAAGAGAAGAATGCATACGACAAAATAACACTGATACCTAGACAAAACTGACAATGAGTCGAGGACAAATTTAAAATTAAACTATAATATTTTAAAAGACCAAATTCAAGATTTTAATAACATGAATACATATATTTGACATGAGAAAATAATTTATGTAAATATACGCCTTGGTTTTTCATATATCTCAGACAGTTATACATAATCTAAGACTGAAGAAAACATAAAAGTTTATATCTAACGTTCAGACTACGTTTATATATCTATAGATAAATAGATATATTACAAAATAAATGACTAACTTGACATATGAACCCGATGTAAAGTGGTCATAAAAAGTGAATCCCTATTATCAAAACTTGACTGGAATGACTAATTATAGAAAGACGTTTATAAAATCACTTCTCAACTGACATGGTGATTAGTAGGGATAAGTTAATGATTAAGATAATTTCATCCTATGCTCTTTTAATTGTACCATATTGTTTTGTTAAATTATTTATTGTAATTGTAATAAAAATATTGTTTTATTTATTATTCAGATAATATTTATTTACCATTTGTTACAAAAGTTGTGTTATAGTAAATGTTGTGGTGAACATCAGGGTTGTTGAACACAGGGATGACGCGATAAGCGTATGAGATAGAGAAATAGAAGCAAACTTACCTTCCCAAGCATGGTTATTGCTTAAGTCAGGAAACGCAGGTTATGTAACAATGATAAAACGAGTTAACATATATTTACTCTTCACGGCTTAACTGTTCATAAATAAAATATTTAAATTACCAACCTTTATTATTATATCAAAAGAAAAATATGTGGTAGAAAGACTCGATATGGTAACAAGCATCATAAAAAAGTATATTATAATCAAATATCTGACCATCTAAAGTGTGTTACTTTTCTCAATGTGAATATAACAACCTACGATAGGAGACGATTCTTCGGGAAGAAAATTTGCCTCAAAATTTGATACCTGCATAGTTAATGTAATTATTACGATCATGCGGAGTTTGCACCAATAATTTAAAGTTAGATTTTGACATATGTTTGTGATGGATTCTTCTCTATTATTTTTGATCAACAAATAAACTTGTTGAGTCATCCCGTTTATTCCAAATCTATAAAATTCTGAAGAAAAGGTCTGCCAGTCGAGTGAATTTTCTTAGAAATGCTTGCTTCGATTTGTTACATATAATCTGAGCAGTAGCATTACTTCTTGCTGCCTAATATTTCAAACAGTAATATTGGCTCAAAGTAAATAAACTAATAAAGCCATATGCGCTAGCTAAAATTGTAAGGAGTCTAAGTAGGATCAACTACAATCGGACGTACCAGGGGCCCGTTTCGCAAAAGTACAAATCTTGTAGTTACGAAAATAGTAAAAAAAACAACTTGCAATGATAAATGTACGAGTGTTACCAAGGATACAATTGTACATATGTAGCCTTTTTCTATGTAATGGACAACATTTTCTTGTCTATTTCAATCATAGATAAAAGAAAATTATATTACAATTACAATTAACAGATTACAATTACTTGTAACATTCACTAGTAAAATTTAAATCAATTGATATTATTTTATTAAAATTAAAATAAACTTACGTAAAACTTAAGTTTATTCATTTAAATGCAATTTTTAACAAAACTATTTTATGTTCAATTTTTAGGGACATTTCGTACTGCTGATGGCCCTAATCAAGTATGTTAAGGGCCCCTTGAGGCATTAGTCTTCCGTTTGGGATCTTTAAAGGCCCATGTATAAAGAATGGGGGCCTTAAAGGACAAAAATATTCCCAATAAATTGAGAATATTTTAAAATATTTTTAAAAGATTTGTCTCTAAGAGCTTTTTAGGCCCTATCTTAGAGAATTGGGCCTCTGTGACTCTTGTGTTATGAATATATCAAATATTAAATATGTTTATCATTTTTTTAAAATTATTTTCGTGGTTTTTTCTTTAAGATTATTTTTGGCTGAGGAGCCCAAGGAGCCAAGTTCAATTTGCAAATATAAAATTTAGTTTTTGTTGTGTTCTATATACAATAAAAACACTGTTAAGCTTAATTCTTGTGTATTGACATTAATTAGCACATTATATTAAACTTACAATGTATAAGTATATATATTTGTTTTAAGCCCGGGAATATAAACCAAAGCATTACACCATTCAATTGGGTCCTTAGTGCAAACCCAGAAACTAAAAGGAAGACCTCCAGTTCCTTTTACCCCCTGAATAAGTCTACCGACTCTTAGAAAGTTATTAACTTGTTTAGGGGTAGTTCTACAAGTTCCTCTAAAGAAACGCTGACCAGATCTATGTCTGCCACCTAAGATACGTCAATGCAGGACCAGTGCTTAGTATATGTTTCCTCGTCCTCCTCACATAGCCTGCATTTAGGACTTGCTACCGATCACATCAGGTTTAGATGGCGGTTAAGCCGACAATGATCAGTAAGAACACAAGTTATTTAGTTGCAGGTACTTCTTTTCAGGACTAAAATGGATCTGGTAAGCCTTTTAGACGGCTCTTTAATAATCAGCTTTGACAGTCTCATCCCAGTAGAATAAGTCCACAGGTTTCTAAAGTCTCTATGCATAGAGTCCTTAAGAGCTGTCTTGACAATACAGCGAGCTACACCTACTGCAATGTCGGGAGAATGAGGGTATGACCTGAGTCCTTATGTCCCGGGTGGGAATTAAATGGGTCCAAGTATACTCAAAACTCTACTTAGGTATTAACTGCCCTGTAGTACCATAGAGGCTGCTGCGCAGGTCTCAACTTGTCTAGCCCAGATAAAACCATGGTCAAGGTTCGAATGATACCCAAGCCATTGACCTGCAAAGTGCAGGCAGTAAGAGTCTGCCATAGCCTCATACTTTAAGAAGAGGCAAAGAGGAGGAAGTCCTTTCAAAACCTTTAAAGCCAAAGTAGGTGCTGTTTTCATGGCACCAACTATACCTCTACATGCAGTCCGCTGAAGATGGGGAAGCATCTTCTTGGCTGACTCTCGAGACAGTCTAGGCCACCAAACTAAGCATGCATAAGCTATCAGGGTCCCATTGCCCTTCGGTACACCCAAAAAGCTGCCAACGCCTTGCCCAACTTAGGTTTTAGGTGTGGGGCCCAAGTTACTTTAGCATCAAGAATAACTACGATACTTGTAGTTATTCATTCACATAGCAGCTTAATACTGCTCTCAAGCAGTAACACTGCTTGAGACTTCAAGAGTTTTACCACTCAGTACCAAATCTCTACTACCATCCATATTTCTTTTCATAGAGAACGGTACAACAACAGTCTTTGAAGGGTTAACCCTAGACCATGTTCTACACACTACCTTTCAATCAAGCAGGGCGCTCTAACAACTTACAATATAACTAAGAGGTAAAAAAGCCACGGGGACGGGAATTTTTTTTTTAAATTTCAAATTTAAAAAAATAAAAATAAAAAAAAACATATGAAATATAAAAATTGCAAAACTTAAATCTATAAAGGAATATGATTTATTCAATATAGATTCAATATAAATATAAGGTCAAAGGTAGAGGGGAAATCGTCATCAGAGATTAAGGGTTATGTCTGGGAAAAGGTGACTTGACAGTTCTTTCAGGGGGCAGGACAGTTTTTTCTAGGGGTTTAAGGCTCTTGAGGGGGTGGGGGATCAGTAGACTGATCCACTATTGGGTTGGGGCAGATGTGAGGAAGGAGGGCGCTGGGGCAGATGTGGGGGAGGAGGTGGATAGAAAGAGGGTCAGATGGGTGTGAATACAGGTCTCTGACTTGTGTCTTAGAAGCGTCCATAGCAGATCAACAGGGCTGCAGTTTGAGGACTCCTGGGATTAGAATAACGCAGTGACGGCGATATTGTCGATGGGAGTAAAAATTAAAAAAGTTGTTTCCGTATTCTTCCGGTATTCTTCGTATTTTTCCGTAAAGACGGAAAAACGGTCTGCGTCTGTCATGAATTGCTTCAGGAAGGGTGAGCCTGAATGCTGAACGGCAGACTAGACCGGCACGGCACTGGTGTATTGCGGGATACGTCAACTCTAGAAGTCCGAAGTTCGTCGGAGTAGAATTGTAAGGTGCGCCTGAATCGGGGGGACAGACTAGACCAGGACGGTACTAGTGTATTGTAGATCAGTGAACAGAAAAACGAAAGGCAAATCAAATAAAAATAATGGCCAACAGGATGTATCGGCACAATTTTGACGGCACGATTTGTTTGTTGGTTTGAAACTTAAAATAAAGATATTTACATTACTCGAAACGTCAATAAGCTTGAGGTAAAAAGCTGTAAATATGAAATATTTAAAACAAAATCCCCAAAATACTTGGGTCAATTTTTTTATAATAAATCTCCTCAACATATTAGAATCATTAAAAAAATTTAAAACTTTTAAAAATACTCTAAACGTTTTTACTAGAAAAAGAATATTATAGTCTTAAAAAGTTTCTTAAACACAATCTCACGAAAATGTAGTGAATCGTATTTGGAATATTTGTTTCTTTTATTGTTTGTAAATGATTTGCTTTTTATTGTACATTCTTGCTTGACAATTTCTAATTCTTGTAAAAGTCAAAAGAATAAAATAAATTTATTAATTATTTATTTATTTGACTTGCAAAAATTGATTTGACTTGATACGACTTTGACGGTGAGTAAGAGAGCAATATAATATGACTAAGTACACACAGCGTATTTTAACAGGTGATCGTATTCCATACGCATTTAATACGATACAGTCCTTGCACCGTAATGGACCATTAATTCGATCGAGTGAAATTATGTGATAACTAATCCCGCCAAAACATCGCGTCTTTTCAAAACATCAAACCAAAGTGAAGGTTCACTTTTGGTTAAAGAAAGTTTAAAACAAAAAGTACATTTAATTCAATTGTAATTTCTTTGCATAATAATAAAGTTACACTTAAACAAATAATATTTCAAAAGTTATTTGATGAAAAACGGTAATATTTAAGTGAAATAAAAGTTTGACGGGAAGGTTATCCGTTAAATACGATCGCCTCTGAAGGTACATACAGCGTATTGGGGGATCCATTTAGATTCCATCTCCCTAGTTCTAGCGTATGCGATTGGATTCTCTCCGCATGGTTCATACAGCTAATATTACCGTATTTAGATATCGTACTTAATACGATCCGCGGATTAAGAAGTGTGTGTAAACGTACTACGGTAAACTAACCGCTGTGGCGACTTGATATGAGCTGACTGAACTTCTTGACGAGGAATGACTAGCTGACAGCTTGACTTAGGTTGGCTTCCTTCGAATTTGACTGGCTGACTTTGATTAGACGAAAAATTGACTTGACTTGATACGACTTTGACGGAGACTAAGTCGGCAGACTTTGTCCGACTTTGACGGAGCAATATTATGTGGCAAACTAACCTGGACTTTGACGACTGGACTTGAGCTGATGAACTAGACGATAAGTGACTTCAGAAGAAATAGACTGAAATTGGGTGAAAGACGATTGGTGCAAACAAAAACCGACCGACGGACACGCGATATTGTTCGCACCTTATACCATGTTGTGTTCTATATACAATTAAATCACTGTTTAGCTTAAGTCTTGTTTATCGACATTAATTATTAAGTACATTATAATAAACTTACAAAATAACTACGAGGTAAAGCCACGGGGGGTACATGAAGAAGGGACACTGCGTAAACAACTGGCGGCCTCGACTTTATAGGGAATAGAGACGGGCATCGACGCGCCATCGTAGGCGCTAACAAACATAATGTGCAAACATTATAAGTTTTATCGCCAACTTTTAGTTTATTAGTAATCTATAATACGACACACGGCTAAAATCAATTGACAGCCCGCCAAAATCTCAATGCTTTCAACCCTCTTTTTTTAATAAAAAAATCCCTTCTTTTATGTAACAAAAAAAATTCCCTACCCTGGCAACACTGAAAGTCAGGTTATGTTTTGAATTTTATTATTTGTTTTTATTTGATATCTTAATTTTATTTTTAAAAATTATTTATTTACTTTTAAAGAAGGAATATTGTTGTATCTTATAAATTTACCAACTAAGTGTTGCTTTAAATTTGTTCGGGAAGTATGAATTAAGTGGAGTTAAAGTTGTTAATTACAAAATGCAATGGATCATAATAGTTCTTTGATAAAAGTTTGACGATTTAAATAAATTGTCAGCTATAATTACTTTTTTCCCAAAACAAACTGCTTTTTTGTGTCAGGTTTGTATAATTGAATGCGTATTATTTCATATTATAAAAATAATATGACACAATATGCATTCAAGACTTAAAAAAAGTCAAGACTGTCATCTATTGAAAGACATGGCATTTTCAAAAAAAAAAAAAAGCTGTCTTTTGGTTGCCAGAGCCCAGAACCTGCGCTGTACTCAAATAGCAAGAAATGCTTGAAGAATACGTCAATGTCCATGCATCAAATATAGGCACTCAGATCATATTACAACTTCGCAATAATTGGATGAATTGAACAGATTGGAATGAAACGAAACGAAATCAAACAGATCAATATGCACAATGAGGGAAATAAAAGCGACGCGAGGTTACAAATATTTAAAACCAGTGTTTCCTTTTTATGATTTTATTTACGAAAAAGGTATTTTTTTATACCGAGGTTGGCATGAGGGGGAGGAGCAAAGAGCGGGGTCGGTCTGAACCAATAGAATTTTTTCCCTCACAGATTTTTGGCGCGCTGTCAATTGATTTTAGCCGTGTGTCGTACTATAGTGCTCAATATGAGTTTGTAAAACGTTTTTTATAAATATAACTTCTCGTATTTTAGAAATAATTGTAATCGAAATAATTTACTCATATGAATGAAACTGGGTTTTAATAATATTTTGACACATTGTTTACAAAAAGTTTTGAGGGTTACAGTAAATTGTAATGATATTCGTGAAACGTTTAAAGTTGCAAGTTGTATATGTACAATAGTTTGTAAGATTTCTGAGGGAGATTAATCAAATTTGATTAGAGTTTGACACAAATATGATCTCTTCCTAGGAGATCTAAGATGACACTGGTAACCAACTAGTGTTTTTTAATAAAACCAGTCTACATTGGTACATTAGTGAAACAAATTTCTTACAATTATAAGTAACCTTGTAGCTTTGTACTTGTAGTATACAAGACTTGTACTTTCGTGAAACGGGTCCCATTGTACACAAAAACGGAAATATACAATCAGATTTAATTTGAAGTACCAACTAAAACTATATTTGCTAATTTAATTTGACTACATTAATAGAATGTTCAATCTAGGTAGGTTGTAGGTTTGAAGTTTGTCTTGTAGCTGAACAGTTGTCTATTTCTGATGCGCTTAGTTGTGTAATGATGAAGCAGTATTTCAGCAAGTAGGAGAATGGTGCACAGCAAGCATCCTAGTAGTAGAAAGTAAAACGCACCTGCAACATGAGACAAGTGTCTAGCCCACAACTGTGCACGGAAATATATGATGTTTTGACCCAGCTTTTATGTAATTATTTTTATGTATTTAAACTTGTGATGGAGTTTAATATAATAAATAATTTAGTATATTAATTAATGTAGAGTACCTACATAAACATCTCGTATTTGTTATGTTTTTATCATTAAAATTAAAAAAATATCATAATCATAAGTAACCTAAGCAGTTACTCAATGTCAAGCACTGCTCGTAACTCATTTGTCTGTATTTTTCTAAGGAAATGTGCTAAAACCTTTAAAGATAACTGACTAAGTTAAAGATAAGTAACTAAGCTTTAAACTAGGGCAAATAATAGTGCGCACTGCTGATTTTAGAGGCATAGTTTTGTATAACCAACTGGATAATTATGCGCATTTCCTTTGAAAAATACAGACAAAATGAGTTACGAGCAGGGCTTGAAAATTGAGTAACTGCTTAGTTCTAAAGTATGAACCGGAACCTTAAGCAGAAATGGGGTTTAAGCACGGAAACACGCATTTTAATGAAAATTGACCGACGATATATATAATATATATATATAATATAATATATATATATATAAACACACTGGAAGATGTGATAATAACTGACACACCCACATACACACACGCATACACACCCACTCATTTACACACATATACATTCTCAAACATACGTATCGTAAGACAACTTTACGAAAACCACTTAAGAGGTCTTTAAAACACCCAAAACGGATAATTCCAGTGTCATCTCGGTTTCGGATTTTATTGCAAACGCAGAATGAAATACTAACGATGCAATGAGACAACACATGCATTACCTGATAAACCTTTTAAATCAAGAGTTTTGTATTTTGTGGACGTCGAAGTTGCTTTCGGGTCGAAGGAAGATTTCCATGTTAACTTTTTATTCCATTCCATTCTGACGTCACTGACTATCTTCTGTATGATTCCACCATTCATCATATGACCGATTAGCCTTTAAAATTACAAACTACATTATAGGTAAATAAATATATGTATTTATCTACTTGTAAGTAATTTTTTACTGTCGCTATAGGCTTCGTACATTAATAATATAAGTACATATTAATGTAAATATATATATATATATATATATATATATATAATATTAATATATATATATATATATATATATATATATATATATATATATATATATATATATATAAACAACATATGAATAATACATATTAATGACCAATAAAAACAGGAAATTACTTTCAATATTGAACTTTCTTTTGGTGATGAAGTAATGAATTTATAATGGATTAATAATTATCTATTTCTTTATTTATGTTTCAGCGAATTAAAAAAAAAATGATATAGAAGATCGTATGGCGGAACGATGGAGCGGATCCTAAATTCACTTTATAGTGCTTACAATAAAAAGTACAGTATTTGCACTAAAAATACGAAACCGGAATTTTACTAGAATTATCTGTTTTTATGTGAGCATTTTTATGTGAAACTTTGTGCGTTTGTGTGTTGGTGTGTGAGTATTTGTTATCTTCGTAGCTCTTAGTGTTTATGCAAGCGGACTAGAGGAAACGTTCTTATTAATCAAGTATGCTGTGCTATACCTGTCTAAATGCGGTGTTAAAGGAGATCCTTTAGTTAGACCAACTACAACATAATAGTAAGCGATTATCTGCTTCACTGGAACTAAATATTGATTGATAGTTGATGAAATCGACTCGTCCATTGCGATGTATCCATCTTCGTCAAGTTGAGCTGTCACGACAATCTTACCATTAACAAGGTCATCTTCAAGATATGACATAACTGGATATATTCTAAGTCTCTTGGAAATTTTCATTAACCATGGATCCTGCAAAGGAAGGATAAACTCATGGACTGCGTAATGGTACATTTCTCAACTAGTCAGGAAAAGCTAACTTTGCATGCGAGAGGATTTGCAGCCCGAGCGAAGCAAGGGTTGTAGCACCTCACGAGGAAAACTAAGACCTTTTACTCGCTTATTGAGTAACTTATTTTATCTGCGATTGTTATATAACAATAAGTAACCTATTAATTATAATAAATAATTACATTATAAGCTGCCTTTAGATGTACCCGGAATCAAATCGTTTGTGGCGTCATCTTTTAAACACACCTTACTTCTGTCCTAAAGTTATGAAATGTAAAAACTCATTAGCGTTCGTTCAACTATTTGTTGACCGTCTACACAACGTCTCAAGAGTCTACAGTCAATGAAAAATAGAAGAGGAGACGTTTGGAGCAAGCAGCTTAAGAGTGTACTGAAGCTATGTTTACCGTATTCTCAAAATTGCTTCGTCCCTATTGACTTGGAGACTTAAAATTTTCATCAGGTTTTAAAAACGGTATCTAATCTATATAGATAAATAGTCTTTTTTCAAATTTTCGATATCATTCTTAGAAACTCATTTTTGTTCATTAATAAGTTTTATTTTTAAAGGAACCCCAAATTTGCTGGAATCCTCATTAAAATTGCAGCCACAGTTTAAGAAATAAAATAACATTTTACCGTGGTAAAAGTAAGGCTGTGTAACCTCATAAAGTCATTAACACAACTTTGAACATGAAAACATAACAAATTTGATAATCCAAGGTCAATTTAAAAAATAAACACCCATTACAGTAAAAAATAACAAATTAATTTGTATTTATTGCCGAGGATTTCCATAGGAAAAATAAGCTTATGAGGTTGGATGGGGTAATAGAAGAAGGTGGGGTATTATTTAGAAGAAGCGACTCGCCTCTCTCTCTCACTCTCTCTCTCTCTCTCTCTCTCTCTCTCTATATATATATATATATAATATATATATAAATATATATATATAATATATATATATTATATATATATATATATAATATATATATATAAAACCCAAAATAATCATTTAGGAAAAACTTTAAAAATTACAATCCTTCATGAATGGTACACAAATATTTACGATGTTAAATATTGTTATCAGCATAAATTCATATTTTATCGAGTGACATATATTAAATAATGTAAAGAAATACATTTCGCTTACAGTTTATAGTGGGAGTATGCTATTTATATAAACTACTAATATGCCACACTGATACAGAACAACAGCCAAGTGGCCGTGAGGTGACCAAAGAATGGCTCGCTGGTCGCGAAGTGGCCACCAGCACCGAGGCTGATTAGCGGCCACGAGGCCGAAGATCTCTTGTCTTTCTTCCTTTTAGAAATAAATTTATAATTATGGAGTCATATCTGTCTAAAAGAAAGCATTGCACGACCCAACATAAAATTTAAAATTGTAAATAATAAAATTACCTGTTTATTAAAATAAGTAGGAGGATTGGTACTAGGCGCGTAGTTCCGCCCCCAGTAGAAACCCTTTTCTATGATATCCTTGAAAGTTTCAGCTGATTTGGGTGTAGAAGGGGACGTAAGGTAACCAAGAATAGACGAAGAATACGCTGTGGATACGAAAAAGAAGCAAATCTCCAGGAACAGCAAGCCAGTTTTGAGTGAAACGCTAACAGGAGCATCTGTGAAATTTATCCAAGGATAGGATGACAAGGGACAAACTTAAGAACGTCATTGAGATATATTATGAGTTAAAATATATCTAAAGTTATTAGCAGAGTATGATCCTGGACTCCAGACTAAAGGGTTCATGAACTCTCACCTAGTCGCGATGCGTTAAGTTGAGAGCTAAGTAAAAGTAATCTTATTAATTTAATCATTCACAGAATTTATGCATTATTAGCGAATTTTCTTTGAAAAAATTCGCTTAAATGTAGAAATTATTATATTATTTATAAAAAAACAATTATATATATATATATATATATATATATATATTATATATAATATATATATATATATATATATATATATATATATATATATATATATATATATATATATATATATATATATATATATAGAATAAGTTTCCATGAGTTCCGCTCATAGAAATGCTTTGGCAATCTAATAGTGGAGTACACCTGTTTATAACTATTTTTCTTACATTTCTTATAGAGCGCTGATGCGATGAAGAGATGTATTCTACCCAGGATGAACAAACTGATGAATAGCAACCAGACACTGGGGGACAGAGGCTGAAATATCCTGAGGAAGTCCTCTCGGAATCCTTCTCTCACTACGAAACAGACTTGCGTCTGCAATTATGAGTACTTTAAGTGAATGTTATGAGTATTTCAATACGCACTTAAGGATAAATATTGTATTAAGATATTAAGAATTAGCAAAATATAATTATTACATCGAAAATACAGGCCGAGGGGCCGTATTTAACTAATTTAATCTAACTTCTAACACATTTTAAATATTTTCTACCATCTAAAACATAAAGATCAGTTATAAAATCCTTTATGCCTTAACTTTGTCAAAATAATGTAAAGTAAATTTTGGCGGATTTTTTTAATGAAAATTACGCTTATGAGATCGATTCATATTGGTTTCGTTTCATATTTGTCAAATATTTCATATTTATTTCATATTCATTTGGAGATCGTTTTATATTGGATAACAAAAATACATGTCCAGAAAGGAAGATTGGGGTGTAGAAGAAAGACTACACCCCCTCTAGATCCTTCCTTACCAGAGCTAAATGTCCCAGACATACAGGACAAAAATGGCTCCCGCACTGAATCATGGCGAACTAAGCAGTCCCGTAAAGCAGACGGACCTCGAATTGCCTTCGATGTATCGTCAGCGATACTAAAAGATTGGAACCGGTTTCAGCTCAATCGGACCATTCTAAGTGACGCAATTGGCAAATAACTTAATTATGACGTTTCACAAGTGAGTAAAAAGAAAGTTTTTTTTAACTCTACAGTATTTAGACAAATGTACAGGCATCTGGGATTTCATAGCTGATCATTACGTTTTGGGCATAAGACCCATATTTTCGGACATATATTTTTAGTATTAGGAAGCCACTCTGAATCTGCCCCCTTCCCACCCCACTCCCCTCTCAACTTCTGTTATCTGAACAACCTCATAAGCGTCATTTTCATAACGAAAAATCGCTAAAATATCTTCACTCAATAGCCAGTCAAACATGCAGACATGCGCCTCATTGTCGCGAATTCTGACGGTATAACATCCTACTAAAATTGACAATTTTACGGACGAGCGAAGTGAATGATATTACAGTAGAAAAATATTACATACAACATTTTTATCTTTTGGACACTAAACACAACAAAAATGTGTCTAATTTTTGCGTCAAGGTAAAATTGTCTAGCATGAATACAGCGGGAGTTTTGCGTGACAATACACACAGCAAGATGGAAACCACTCAGACTGTCATGAGACTCACTAAAATAGTTGAAAATTATGAATCTTGGTCTCGGATTTTTAGGGTCAATACAATACTTTCCCTCCATACCTACGGAAAAGTAATTCCTTTGTATTTAATGAAAGTTTTAAAGATAACTTAAGATAAGCTTTAAAATTTGTTAGGTTCAAGAAAAGCTTTTAGCCTAAATATCACTAGAATCTGACGTTCCTAATCCCTTTTCCGATAACCAACGCATTTAACCCCTCTCATAAAATGTTTAGGCTAATCCTCTTTTTTAAACATAATAAAAACATTATTAATAAAAATAATAAATTATAAAATGGTTTATAAAATTACAAATACACTTCACAAAATATTTTTTACAGCGATTGTTTTAAAAAAAAATAATTTAAATTTAATATTAAATTAATAATTTTGCCTCTCATCAGTAGGAGTTAAAACTCCATGAGCTATAGCTTTCTTTCTTATTTATTATTAATTTATAATTATTAATTTAATTATATTAATTTATAATTTATTTGTAATAAATATTATAAAATATTTTTAAGGTAACAATGCATGTATGTATTTTAAAAATTACTTTGAAATTGTCTCTACTTTAGGAATGAATTTATGAATAAAATATGTTATTTGCCAAATTAATAAATACAGATTACAATCTGCTAAGTATGAAATTACGTTTCCCTCATATGGTTAATTGCTTAGAAAACAGCAAAATTTTACACGTGAAAACTTCAAGAAGTGAGCAAGCCAGAGGAGTTTACAAGCAAAAGATGTATAAAGGAAAATGGTTGTCTTTACACTAAAAGTTATAAATCAGGAATTTATCTGAATCGCCTGTTTTAGGTGTTTGTAACACCTCCTGAGTTTGTAACACCAAGTTGTCTTCATGATTATGTGTGTATTATCATCCTAGATAATGGAAATTAGAGAATAGAGCTAAAGAATTGAAACTTGGACTCAAAAATAGATATTTAGTTTTAGTTAAACTTTTTCTTTAAAGTCATTACAACCATCATTAATTACAGCAATATCTTCGAAAATTCTTAAAACATGGAAAATGATTGGGATCAATTTGCACTCAATTCCTGGCTTAGCACAATATTTATCAAATAACATATTTATGCCTTTTAAAAAAAATCTTAAACTAACCATGTGAGTTGAAATTTGGCATCAGTGTACCTCTTTGTACAAAGTTTTATTTCAGTACGGTACGGCTAGTACATCTACTTTTTTGTCGTCGGACCACTTTTGTTAAGGAGCATCAAGACGTGGTCAGTCGGCAGATGGGTGAGCGCAGATCTTACTTGTTTGAGGATGGGCAAAGCAATACTGAAGATGTACTATGTTATAAATTAGTCGTTTTTCATATTCAAAAGACAAGCGTATCAGAAATAGTAAGGACAAGCACTGTGAAGCCGATAAAGTGAGGAAAAGTTCCGAGTTTCCCCAAACCCGTTTCGTTTTTAATTATTGAAAATTATGACGCAGAGATACGTGCGTCAAGTCCGCGGGGACCTATGCTCATTTTGAGCTACCGACACAAACCTGTTAGATAATAATTTAACATTATTATCTAATTTCGAGATTTCAGAGAGCCGAAACGAGAACACTTGGGAAGAAGGAATGAAACATGTTTTGCTATGTGCTTCCACCATTTGTTGTTATAGGAGGTAATAATATGATCTTAGAATGGTTTAACATCATCCAACAACCCTACTATCAAGTAAAATTATAATAAGATATTGACCAATATGGACATCTAGATCGAGATTTTCATAATGTGAATATTATTTTCAGACATTTACTTACTTTTTATGCTACCCCTTCTCCCATTCTCATCAAAATATAATGCACATTTATAACCTCCGTGTATCATATAAGTGTATAATTGCGCCTTATAAAAAAGAATGATGCTAAAAACGCAATGCACTTGTGTATGACACTTCGATTAAGACCACAGGGGAACGCTCCACAATTTTGAGTATAATGCAAAATTAGTGTCGCCACAGTTTTAAAGGAACATAGAGGAGAGTTGCACAACATTGGAGCACATATTTATGAAGCACTCTACAAACGGCGGGCATTTTTCAGTGACGTCACATTAAATCACTTTATACAGCACAGAAAATTAGATAAAATAGTTGAAAAATAATGTTATATTTACGTTTATTTAATTATTATGAAAAATCAAAAATAATGTCACCATTGTACAGTTATGATACCACGCTACCTAGGGAATGATAAGAGCTGTTGTATTCTCCCTCTAAGTATTAGCCTCTTTCCTTCCTTTTGATATGTAAGTTCCTTGATCCAGATTATATTACAAAATAAGGAAAGACCTGCGGATATAAACTTTAACAATTCTCGAGTATACTCTACCTGTCCGATGGGAGTAGACATGTCGATCTTACGCCATTGTGCCAGATTAAGCCATATTGCGCTAATAGCCATTTCAGCTTTGCCATTTGTTAATGGGTTAATAACACCTCCTACCTTTGAACAGTGAACAGAAAAACAGCTGAGTCACGACAAAGGAAGAGAGGAAAACGGTATCAATTTTTAAACTAATCTCGGAATTTATTTTGAAACATTTGGTCAAATTAGCTTCAAATTTTTGAATACGCTTCTCAGCGTCAGAGGCGTGAAGAGAGTGTCAGCTGCTTCGCGGACCGGAGGCCTCCATGTGGCCGCTTCATGGCCATATTGTTGTTGTTTTATTACTATTTCTGGTTACATTGCATTTCGCCAAGTATTTAGCGAATTTTCATCGCCTCGCCTTACCTTACGGGCCCCGTTGGAGCCATATAAAGTTCTATAAGTTAAATTAAGTAAACAATTTAAATAAACTTCTTTGTTATTATTTATTTGCTTTGTTAACCTGAACATTGCCTACTCAGTCAATTGAGTATTAGTGGTTTAAGGATTAAGGCAAGTAAAAAAGGCCATGAAGTAATCAAACATTTTTTCATGTTCATTTTCAAACTCATTTAAAATATTTTTCAAGTATAAAGTCCCAGATACCTGAAGTTTTGTCAAAATAATGTAGAGTAAAAGAAAAAAGAAATATGTCGTCATAATTGAGTTTTTGCCAATAGCGCCACATACAATGGTGCGAGATATATATATATATATATATATATATTATATATAATATATGTATATACATACATATATGATTATATGTAACATACATAAGCTTATACCTTAGGAACCAACTTACTGTTCAAGGAAGTAATAGCATTTTATACTCCCTTAATACATAACTATTCCGCTAGAAATATCTCAAAAAATACTTTGAATATACTGTACCACTTCTCCGTTAGCTAACACCATGCCCCACTTGTTATTCCCAGCTATTTGTTTATATTGAACGGTGAAATTCATTTTGCAAGCCAACTCTTGAATAATCCGGTCTTCAGAGCCATCGTATTGATCTAAACAGTAACAACATAGTCACAGTGAGGCTGTGCTGTGGATCATCTCTTGGGGTAAAGATGGTGCTGATGTGGAAAAAGTAGATTCACCCTATAATAGCCTACAGATATATAAATGGAACCATCTAAACCAGCTATAATTTTGCCTAAGGATTCAAAACATGAAAAAAGATAATAGAGACATCTTACACTAATAGGAAATGGGATTCGTTTATTGGTGGTTTTAACGACATATACATGAAATTATTTATCATGTTATATAATAATGTTCACCTAATAGGCGTTTCCTTTTTATTTGTGTATGTATTGTTTAATTTTGTACATTGTTTATGTGATAAATATAAATATACTGTTTTCTTATTATAAAAGTCAATTTTATTCATAAAAGGTCGAAACAAAGCGTTGCATAACTGGCGAGAGAAGTTAGATAAGGTGATAGGTACTTACCTGCTGCTTTATACTTAACTCACAGAGGTTTGGTTTCCCTCGGAAACCATGTCGGTTTACACTCAACGTATATTCAGACTTCGCTGATTCTATCGGTAAACAATTTACGGGATCTCACACAAAACTGCGATATAACTTCACTAAAAATTCTAAGCTAGCTCGTACGGGTACGCCGTAGATTCTCCACACAGTGTCATAACGGTCAAAAGCTGTTTCAAGCAAATCAAAAAAACTTTTGAAGCAGTTAAAAGTGCTGAGTTAGCTTGTTTGAAAGCGATGAGAAAAGAATGAGGGAGGTTACAGATGTGAAGGTTACTTTACGTGACTTCAAAACAAAGTGCCGGTCTATGGTGCCGGTTTTCCTCATAATAAAGTCCTAATTATTAAGTTGTCTTAAAGGTGAGCTTAAAACTAATAATTTATTTATTTATTTATTAATACATTAACGGGCAAAATTACCCTTTTTACAAAAATAACAATTAAGAAAAAAATTAAATAAAAATTGCACACACAAATAAAATTTTTTTATACATTATAAAAATTTAAGTTCAAAAAAGAAATTATAATTATAATATGAATAGACTAAATAAAAAGAAGTAACAAATTTGAATATAATCTAAAGTTTAACAAGAATAAATTGTTTAATATTAAGGAAAACAATTTTACATGAAAAGGATGATAGATTAGTAATATAAGATATAGAAATAATTTAAATTTAAATAGTACAAAATTAGAAATAAGATAGTTATAGTTAAATAAAAAGAATAATCAAAAGTATAAAATTAATATTGATAAATAGTTGACACCAAAGTGAAAATTAAAAGTTAAGATAATGTAACAATGACATATAAGTAGAAAATAAATAAAATGATGGTAGTATATTAATCAGATAAAAAAATTTAAAATAAAATAAAAAATTAAATACAGTAACGTCAGGTAAATACAAAAAAATTAAATTAAAAATGTTAACAAAATAATAATTAGAAAAAAAAAAAATCATATTATTAAACAAAAGGGAAAAAGAATATTAAAACACAGATAATTTTAGTGACATAATTTGAGTCATTGTAAATTAACATGACCAAGTGATCTAATGCAATTGACAAAGGTAGAAAATTTAGAATTAAATAAATCGAGGTCAGTAATTTGGCTTAACCGATTAACAGTTCTCATCATTCTATTTATGGTTTATTAAGTAAGTAGTTAGTTTGACAATATGAAACATCAATAAGGTTTGAGATCTAGAGTGGAATTGAGGAACACGGATACGGATCATGGATAGGAGCTCTGGACAGTCTATGAGGTATTAAGGAGTTTAAATAGGAAAATAATATCATTATGAGTACGACGAGATTGAAGAGAGGGAGGTTTAGTTGTGAGGAAACTGAGGTAAAAAAATAAGAAGAATTGGGAGTGTTAAAAAATTTAAAGTACATAAGTTTACAAAATTGTGTTGAATTCTTTCTAATGAATTTGAATGAACTAAATAATTAGGGTTCCATACTGGTGTAGAATATTCTAATAAAGACCTGACTAGGAGAAATACATGGTTTTCATTACTTCAATATTTTTTAAATTCTTTGGTATTTCTATGGATAAAACCTAACATTTTCATAGCTCTTTTACATATATATAATCTACATGACTTACAAAATTTAGACTAGAATCCAAAATTTATTCCTAAATTTTTACTTTATCTACTCTATCTATTAAAACATTATTAAAAGTATAATCAAAAATTATTGGATTTTTAATTTTATGAAAAGTGATAACTTGACATTTTTTAATATTTAGTTCCATAAAATTATATCACACCATTTAGTTAACATATTTAAATGCATTTGTAAAATGCAACAGTCAATAATACTATTAATAACAAACCCAAGTTTGGCATCATCCGCAAACAGTAAAAATATAAATAAAAGGAAATAAAAAAGCTAGATCATTTTAAAAATTAAAAAGAGGATTGGTCCCAGGTGAGAGCCTTGAGGCACCCAGATGAGGCACTAAACAAATATGAAAAAGAGGCTCTAAATTTACAATATTTTTCTGTCACTTAAATAACTTTCTAACCAGTCTAAAACAACACCATTAATCCCTATCATCTTACATTTAGCAATCAATATAGACCTAAGTACTTTATCAAAGGCCTTAGAGAAATCTATATAAACAATGTCCACCTGTTTATTGAAACTAAGGATATAATTCTGAAGGACCATTAAATTAGAGGTAGTAGATCTATGACTTAAAAAGCCATGCTGATAAGCAGATAGTACGGGTTTTAGAACAGGAACAAGTTGATCTACTAATAGACTTTCTAAAAGCTTGGCTAAACAAGATTGAATAGTGATAGGACGGTAGTTATCAACAGAAGATGAATCACCAGATTTAAATATTGTGGTTCAATAATCGTGGTTCCAAATAAATAATAATATAAAGTAATAAATACGCAAATATTTACAAGGTAAATAAAGAGGGTTAGGGAGGGGATATGTTAGGAAAGTAATTCTCCCATCAGTGCCCCAACAGTCATCATTGATGGTTCAACATAATGTCATGTCCCACTCTGTTACGTCTAACCCATCAGGGCTCCGACAGACCCTGAACTCACTCTGACCTCCACTTAAATTAGCGGTCAATAGCATCCTGGATGTTCGTACCTGGTTTTGAAATTTAAAGGTACCTCAATTAATTTTAATATTAATTTATTTATTAAAAAATGTAAAACAAATTAAAAAAGGACTCAGTGGGTTTCCCAAATAAGTATTTGGGAAACCCACTAGGTCTGTTTATGGGGGACCCACATAAAGTTATGTCTCTGAGTACCCTGCAATGTCATACGGCATCACTGTAATCCACGTACATTTTTTAACTGAAAGTTCTATGATTTTGCTATAAAACTTATTTCTTACTATAAATTAAATGTTGCTAATTCTAAAATTAGCCAAAATATAAATAATTTTTTATGTACTTACCCTCACAGAGTTTTTTGGTTGTCGAAATCAAATTTTTGGCTCATAATCAGCAGGCTACTCACTGTGATAGCAAAACAAACAATGTCAACCAACCAAACAAAGTCAACAAACCAATAATGTAAACAAACTAATCAATGCTAGCAACACAAACAATGTCAACAAACCAATAATGTAAACAAACTAATCAATGCTAGCAACACAACAATGTCAACAAATCAAACATAGTCAACAAACCAATAATATAAACAAACTAATCAGTGCTAGCAAAACAAACAATGTTAACAAACCAATAATGTAAACAAACTAATCAGGTTTAGCAAAACAAACAATGTAAAGAGCAATACTTACAGATATCTTCGGAGATCCGTGTGATTATAGTACTGTAGGGTACGTCGATAATGGCCACTCTGATCCTTTTCTTTGATAAATTAGGGTAATAACTGGTACCTGAAACGTCACATAGCTAAGTTCAAGCGTTAAATTTTCGCCTAATAACGTTTACGTAAGGAATATGTTGCGGGCAATTCCTGAAATTGGGCACTGTGCATATTGCCCAACCAGAACGGGCAATATGACAAATTTTGCCCGATTTACCATATTGCCCGGGCATCGTGCACAACGCCCGTCTTCTGTGGATGAAAGTAAGTTTTACAGCTCAAGTTAAAGTTTCGTCCTGAGGCAGCGCCGAAGGAGGAAACTTCATTAGCTAACGAGGCCGGTAGGCCGAGGGAGATAAACTAGTTAGCTCCCAAGGCTTGCCGAGGGAGTTAACTAACATTTTGGCTCCCGAGGCTTGACGAGGGAGATAATACGAGAGCTGAAAACTTTCATCCCTTATTGCATATTAAATTTTATCTACGACTAGAGAATTAATACTAACAACTATTAATACGCTATTCTTCAGCTCCTTAATTGTTATTGTGTTAGTTTAGTTTATTCTTACCATGTCAATTACTCTGATGAAGAGAGAATAAAGCCACTATCTTCACATTATTTTATTGTAAGCTGTCAATAGAATAATGTGTAATACTATATTTGTAATTTTAACATTATCGTGTGTATATTGTATATTCCACCCGTAATACCAACATAACACCGAAAAAAATCCTAAAAATTTTATTGAAAAATTTTGACAAGTTGACAACACTTTCACTTTTTCTCCCTAGGGAGTAAAAGTACATTTACAGTGTGAGATAACAAGACTGTAAGTAGAACTTACAATACAAGCAGTAGATAAAGATTATTTATCTACTCCTTGTATTGTAAGTTATTTTTAAAATATTTAGAAATTAGGAAATTTTTAGGATTTTTTTCGGTTTTATGTTGGTACTACGGGTAGAATATACCATATACACACGCTAATGTTTAAATTACAAATATAGTATTACACATTATTCTATTGACAGCTTACAATAAAATAATGTGAAGATAGTGGCTTTATTCTCTCTTCATCAGAGTAATTGACATGGTAAGAATAAACTAAACTAACACAATAACAATTAAGGAGCTGAAGAATATATTAATAGTTGTTAGTATTAGTTCTTAGTCGTAGATAAAATTTAATATGCAACAAGGGATAAAAGTTTTCAGCTCTCGTATTATCTCCCTCGTCAAGCCTCGTGAGCCAAAATGTTAGTTAACTCCCTCGCAAGCCTTGGAGCTAACTAGTTTATCTCCTCGGCCTACCGGCCTCATGAGCTAATGAAGTTTCCTCCTTCGGCGCTGCCTTAGGACAAAACTTTAACTTGAGCTGTAAAACTTACTTTCATCCCTTGTTGCATAAATAACTATTTACTACATTAGTTATGGTGGATTGTCATAATAAAGTATATCATTTAGCCACTGAGTCCATATTAGCGGAGATTAGACGCAGTTATTGGGTTCCTAAAGTCAGATCATTAGTTAATATGTCAATTAAAAATGTAATGCATGTAAATAATTAATAGTCAATCCTAATTTACTTGCTTTTCCTGCATGTAGAGTAACAAAAAGTTTACCATTTTGGAGAATAGGAATAGATTATTTTGGATCACTTTGAATTCAAAATACTTTAACTGAAAATGAATAAGTGTATATGTGTTTGTTTACATGTCTAGTTACTAGAACTGTTCAATTGAAATTTTAAACGTTTTTTTATTTATTTTATTTTCTATGTGTTTTTTATCCTCGTGATAAAAAATGTCTATGGTATTCGTCTTTCAAACCCTCGCTCAAAAAATATTAACTATTATTTTTATAAACTAATATAGTGTAAATATACAATAAATTTTAATGTTTAGATGTGCTTTCGGAAAAAAATTTCCTAAGGCGTCATTAACCGTCAATAGTGACTCAGCAAAAATATCAGAAATACATAAACCACAGAAGAATAAACGGATTAACGATATTATCCGACATTAAATTTGGCAACCCTGTTTTTCTCTATATCAACGCCACAAAAATTGAGTCTGTCAGCATAAGTTCAATTTTTATCAAATGACACGTAGAGGCTATTTTTTTTAAAAAAAAAAAAAACAAGTTAAGTTGAAATTTTTGAGGAGTGTATGTTATTATACTAAACATAGTACACCAAGTACGAGTATGTTTCATTGCAATAGGGCTGGCATATCTACGGATATTGTTAGCAATATCCGTTTTATTAAAGGATTGTTGAGCGTGGTCAGTAGGCGACTGGGTGACTGCTGAATTTGATGTTTCTTGCTTCAGGATCAGCATAAGCGAAACCAAAGTAGTGAGGTTGAGCATAGCGAATCCGATAAGGTGAGGAAAAGTTCCGAGGTACCCCGTTCCCAATTTTTTAACTAAGTTTTAATTTTAATTTTTGATAAAAAATCTAAAAAACTAAAAACAAAATTTAATTTTTTTTATTTTCAAGCATAGCCACACTGGCTGCTACCTTTAACCTCAGGTATAATCGAGGAAAACTGAAATGTCCTATTATTGAATTTATTTTCAAAGGAAATTCGCTAAGATTGCATTACCTTTTGCAGCAGCTCGTTCGAATGGCGTCGGTCTGTAGCCTCTAAGTTTTCTAGGTCTTTGCAAAGCTGAAGCGATTCGTTTAAAATGTCGCCCATCTTGTTTAATAAAGACAATATCAGCGTTATTGATACGCCACTGATCTGCACTGATAAGCGACTCGATATCAACGTTATGTATCACTATCACTGTGTCCAGCCATCCTCTGTAAACAAAAGAGAAACAACAGTGAAACGATTTGACATGAAATATGAAAATAGCCACCATATCCAGCTCCGTGGAGACGGGTTTGGTCTTAAAGTCTTCTTAAATGAAATTCTGAAGTATTTCATTTTTGTAACCACAATTAATATACATAACACGCCAAGTTATTTTTTGATAAAACTGCAATTAAAAGGAACAAAGCGACAGCAAACTTTCTATTGGAATATTTGGAATTCACCAATTTTTATATTTTATATTAAAAAAAAATAAATAAATAAAAAATATTAATTTGAAATTCGTTTATAATAATATATTCTAATTAAATAATATGACAGCATAGCAGTGTAAAGGTGACATTTCTTTCAATACTACAAAAGAAAGTAACTTTATTTGAAAGTATCAATACTATTTTTTGTCCATCAACAATTATCTGTATTTGTAAGATACAATCATATTAAGGCATTGTTAGTTTTTTCATTAAACTTTTGTACGCCTGAAAAACCATTAAAGTAGACTAGTCCTTCACAACATACATGTATTGTACCTCCTACAAAAGTGAGTTGGGGTTATAATATAAACATGGTGTTAAGGTTTCATACAATAAGTCAATTGTTTTCAGCTTCCCGCACATTTTTTGTGATTTGGTTTGTATTTTAACCGTTCTATTATATTTTTGTTCTGTTTATTTTATTTTATTGATTATCGAATGTGGTCAGCTTACTTTTTTGATGTTTTCAAATTCATTCAACCACGCCACACACCAACCACGCCGGGCACTTTGCCTTAAAAGTGGAAAGATTCCTGTAATTTATGACAGCAGCAGAATGGTCACCAGTTTTTGAACGGTGAAGTCAATGGTTCACAAATATTTAATCTTAAGTTGTTTATTTATTTAACCGTGTTTAATGCTAATATGTTTATGTTGCATCAATAATTTTAATGTAAATATGGAAAATAAATAAATAGAATAAATCAATAGATCCCTTCTAGTAATAATATCTCTATAAGTAAAACCATTTTAAGTGAGTAGTCACAATTTTTTAAATAAAATGATTAAAAGCCGTAGTACGAAATACGGCTAAAATCAGTAGACAGCGCGGGAAAATAATGCAAGGGAGCCAATGAGGTTTAGTCTGGGTGTTAAACGACGTCCTCAATTTAAAATCAGGCCAACCTTATTGGTTCCTCAACTCTATTTTCCCACGCTGTCAACTGATTTTAGTCGTGTGTCGTACTATAATCGTAACAAAACTTAGCTTACATTACACAAAATCATCGCACTATGTACTAGTAGGGAATACAGCTTGCGGCCAAATCCAACTTACCTATGCTGCTCGATTGACGGTTCAAAATTAGCCCACGACACGTTGACAAGGATCAATAAGTTACACACCTTGACAGGGCTCAGCAGAACAACAGAAACGCTCAACTGGCTCAACAGCATGACGAGTAGATTGATTTGGTAGGTATTAACCTCGCTCTCAAAGTAGATTTGAGCACATTTTGAATTAAGAGACCAATTGAAGTAGGTCGAAATTTGGTCCAGCCAAGGAAATTCACTGTTATTGTATTGAATCATATCTTGGAAACAGTTTTAAGTAAAGTAAAGTATGTAGTTTGTATTTAATAAAAGATATATTCGATATCATTTAACATAACATAAGACATAGGCAAGACATAAGATAACATAGATATAAAGACATAGACAAGATATAAGATTACATAAATATAATATTGTGCATTCCCAATAAGACTCCGGCAGCACTGCGTGAAAATCATACGTTCAGTAACAGTATACGAATTTGAACCTGAGTAACTAACTCACCCGTAGAGAAGGTTTTAAAGAGGTTTCACAGAGCCCCTGAGAGGCCCAGACTGATCTTTCAGGTCACTAAATGTATTAAGATAGGCTAAGCTAATTTATCTAATTTTATATGAGGTTCTTAAACAGATTGTGGTAGCATTGCAGAAAAATTAAAATTATTGCAAGTTCACTAAACTCGCAAAAATGAATCAGTGATTAGCATTTGATTGATTTGAAACTCTTTAAGGACCTAAAAGATAAAGTAAAAGAAGCCAGAAGCCTTTCCGTTTTCAATGTTTGTAAGGATTTTTCTTATCCTATAAATAGATTTATCTTGTTCTCTTGTGTCAAAGTACATATTTATTTTTTACTTCTCCTCATTTATACCGTAGGTATATAAAAATAGTATTGTGTTCGCAAAAAAAATGAAACTAGGAGGTCACGGACATATCCGTTTCAGGTGTTTTAAAGGCATCCTAACTGGTTTTCACAAAGTTGTCTGTCTGTATGTGTGTGTGTGTGCCTGTTATCATCGCAGCTCCCAGAATATTTACGCTAGAGAGTTGAAATTGTATACGAAAATCAGTCTATAGGTGTAGTTGTGCCATCTGGGAAATAATTTTTATAACGTCATTAACCCGCAGTAATGACTCAGGAAAATTGTTGCTACGTTTCAAAATACGTTACATTTCAATACAACAAGTAAATCTATGGTTTTTGTTAGATTATAAAAGTTAAGCAGCATCGACCGATTTTAGTGCCTGGATGGGTGAACGGTGGGAATAAAACTATTGAAATTACTATTAGAGCACGAGCGAACCAGTCCTCAAGTCTGAAGTCTCGAAGATGAGCTTAGCGAATCCGACGTGGTGACGAAATTTTCCGAGATACCCCGCAACCGATTTTTATCTTATGAATATATTTTTGTTTATAAATTTAAGTCTGCTGATGTCACGGTGATAGCAGCACAAGCGGTCTTGTTACATTTTCTAGATGTCTCTTGCATAGTAATTTTCCGTCCAACAAACATGTTTTGCAAAAATCGGTAATATCAAATTAATATAGTCAATCATTATATTAAACGATTAAACAAAACTATAGTTTAACACATGGCTAAAATCAGTTGACAGCGCTGTCAACTGATTTTAGCCATGTGTTACCGCGCGGTAAAATAGTGTTGAGGATGAGGAACCAATGAGGTTGGTCCGATTTGAAATAGTGGGCGTGATTTAACATCTAGGAATAATATCATTGGCACCTTGGCATTTATTTCCCACGCTATTAACTGATTTTAACCGTGTGTTACACTATAAACTATTTACGGGTAATATAAAGGGTGAATGTCAAAAGGCACAGCCCAACTCAAACTGCGTACAACTCAAATCTCCACTAACAACATTTTTAACATTTCTTTTGATTTGTTGTGATTATTAAAACATCCATTTTTTGTCCTATACCAAGTAATATTAATAAAAAGCTTATTTAAATTATTTTCTAATAATTCACTTACAGTAAGCGCCTTATGAAAATTATAGTTCTTTTACTTAAATATTCTTTCCTTTTCAGAATAAATTATTTCTAAAGATTTAAATCATTATTATGTTAGTAAATCATTTATTAATTGGATCGTTATAAAATAAAATAGAATTTAAACAATTTCTAACAACTGTTTTAAAATAGCAACAATATAAAATAATTATCTTTCATTACAGGGGGCCAAAACAGAGCCATTACGCTACTGTCTTATTAAAGTAGATCTGCTATATAACATAAAGACCCAACAAACAATCAATTCCTTGCTGAAATTGTCAGTAACATTATTACTTATTTATATTTTCTAATCTAGAAAACATTAACAAATAAGTAGGCGTGTTACTCTTAAAGTATAAATCTGTGGTATAGTGGTTAAGGTACGTGACCAATAAACACAATGAATGGACTTTAAATTTCTGAGTTTATTTAATTAAGGGTTCAATCCCAGCACGGGCCCCTGGGATTTTTATGAGGGTTAAAAATTCTGCGTACCACGTCCTTGAGAAGAGACGTAAAGCCCGTAGTCTCGAGCCTGTGCGTTGTCAGGTACTCTTTATAGATCCCTTACCCTTAATGAAACTGGTTATAGGCAAAATTTAGGACTCTCATAGTAGATTCATTATAATACAATAATGTGTCTGCCTTGTCGTGTTGGAACAACACGAGCCTTCAGTGTTGTTCCTAGTTTTCACTAGACTATATGAGTCAGCAAAAATATGTATGATTAAGAGGAACCATAAAAATTCTCGGCTCTTCTGTCTAGATTAGATGAAATATACCTACACTTGAAATTAAAAGGATTAGAACACTATCTTAAGGAGCTTGCAAAAAGGACCCAGAACGTGGCTTACTTGCCTTGGAAGTTACTATGACTCCCCCATATTACTACAACTATGAAGCATAAACCGGAAAACTCAGCAAGAACTGCATTGGTGAGAAAAATTCAAGCAATCTACAAGAAATTCTGTAATCTTGCAGATCTCCGCGGCAAAGTTTTCCATAAATGAATCCAAACTCAGCTTGAGGTAGACAAAAAATGTTTGTCAGCCTTCTCCCTGTAAAAAACTTTTCTTCGAAATATTCCCTGTTATAAATTTTACCCTTATCATTGCGGTGATGATAAATATTAATATTTGTTAAACTAGATTTTCCTTGAAATCATACGATTCCGGTCGAATAAACACTATAATTAGGTATCTAAATAAAATTCAAACCACATTAAACTATAAAAAATCACATGTATGTATGTATGGTGTATGATAATAACAAATTAAGCTCTCATAAACGAAATACACCCGAGAAAATGTTTTATTTTAATAATAATCAGTAGTTAAAGCCAACAAATTTTTATTGCTTGATATTTTAAATCTCCTTTTCATAATGAAGTATAAATTTCATTAGTTGGTAATTCTGAATAAAATGCCTTATTGATATCAAAAAATGAAAATCAGGTACAATTTGTCGTATCCCATTAAAAGTTTTTTCTAAAAACTGTTTTGTCCAAAGGCTATACAATGGCGTAAACTGTAAACCAGCTGCGCAAGTCACAACTTATTTATTTATCCTATGCCTCCAGTCGATTCCTATACCTGACTCTGATATGGACAGACCCATCATAATCCGCAATTATTTTGTTTTTAGCATATTTTTTATGTTACTTATTTTAATTTGCAGACTGATAATACTTTACATCCTGATTACTTGGCTTTAATGCCATTTTTATCTTTATATACGAATAATACAGCTTTGCACTAGATATCACTTATATCAAAAATCCCATTTACGTTTGTTGTAAAATTATCTTTAACTTTTAAAATTATTTAACACTAAAATTATATTTACGTTTAACGATTACTCAAATAACCGATGTTTTTTGTTTGTCTCATTATTTTTTTATTTCGCCATCATACTTTTTTATTTATTTTTTTCTATTGTGCTACAGTTTTTAACTTGTCCCCATTTATACCGTAGGTATATAGGAAAAGTATTATGTTTGTAGAAACAAATCCGATTTCACGAAAATTATCCAAGTTTTACTGAATTATCTGTTTCAGGTGTAGTTTGTATTGATGACCTCCTAAGTAGTTTTTACTAAACTGACTATCTGTATTTGTGTATGCGGTTTTATCGTAAATCCTAGCTTGCTTGCCCTAGAAGGTTGAAACTCATCATACATAATATAATAATACACACACACACATGTATATAATATATTATATACATGTGCACTCTTATACATAGTATAATATATATAAAACACTTATAATCTTTAGAACGACCCAATTATCTATTTTAATCGTATCGTTATGGATAGAGAATTATTGATACACATATCATTAATATTATTTTTAACGGCCATTATAATTACTTATATTAATTTTTTGCTCTTTGAGGACTACGACGAATTAAATTTTAGGTATCGTGCACTTATTTTCATTGCTTATCTAAACTGCTATTTCTGGCTGGAGTGTTACGGGCTTATTATTTATAAATATTACTTTTCTGACACGAGAGGAGAAGAACCACAATCCATCCAAAATGATTCAGCACATCAGCAATCAATTACGTAATGGGATAAGCTTTTCCTCGTTAGTAAATTATTACTTTTCCTAATTTATACCGTACGCATATAGGAAAAGTATTGTGTTTGCAAAAAAATCCGAAACCCGAATGTCACCGGAATTATCCGTTTTAGGTGTTTTTAAGGCCTCCTGAGTGGTTTTCACAAAGTTGTCTGACTGTAAGTGTGTGTGTTATCATCGTAGTTCCTAGTGTATTCATGCTATAGAGTTAAAACTTCGTACAAAAATCTACTGCTGTAGTCGTGCTATTCTGAGGACGAACAAAGCGAGTCAGACGTGGTGAGGATAAGCGTAGCGCATACGATATTGTGAGAAAAAAGTCCCAAGATACCCCATACCCGTTTTTTTAATTATGTTGCCACTTTGGGTAAGTCTTAAAAGATAAATCAAGTATATATTTTAATAAATCATAGATTAAATTAATTAAGTCATAAAGACGTTTAACGCTAATTCAATACATTTCAGAAAATTTTACCAAGCTGTTGTTAGACATTTGTCATAAATTTTTAGAAAATCATTGTCATAAATGTATCATATTACAATGTAATTTATGTGATTTGCATATCCTAAGGACGCGCTTAGCAAGCCCGAAGTGGTGGGGATGTCTGCAGTAAATTCAATAAGGAGAGTAAGAGTTATGAGGTACCCTTTACCCAATTTTTATTATTAAGGCTGACCCTCCATTGTAATTCCTATTTTTTTTTCATCCTCCATTGTTATGTTTTTCTATTGTTAGATTTTGCGGCTTTGTAATTCGATTGTATTAATTTGACTTGACTTCAGCACCCGCCCACATTTATATTTTCGTCTGTGTTTTCATCTGTTTCTGTTTTTTTATATTTATTTCTGTACATTATGGGTTATATATCTGAACTTTTACTGACAGCTGATCTACATAAATAATCAAGTGATAGTTCGGCTTATTGGCAGCCATTCATTGTTTAATCAGATTCGCGTCTTCAATCAAAATGTAAGTACATATTCGTAATGAGCTTTTCTTTATTATAATTTTTGCTTAGTCCTATATGTTTACTTTGACTTAGTCAGTTAAAAATAAAGTCATGCGCCGCATTGTATAGGACCTAGAGTCGGATTATTTATCAAGGAAGATTAATAAATAATGCAAATAATAGTTTAATACTTGTCATATTTAAAGCATTTTACTAATTTTACGTTAAAAATAAGAATAATTTGCGCGGAGGTCCGTATGTCGGGCGAATTTCCTTTGAGATGAGTGCTTCTGTGCTTAAAAATCCGTTTTTTGTTTTGTTACTTTAAAATTAGCATTACCCTTTGATGCTCAACGTTTTCTGGGTTTTTTAAAGGAAAAGGAATTTATATTAAATCTTTTGTATAAATAATTAATACCATTATTAATACAAAAGAATGCCCATAATCCCAAAGTTGGCATTGCACTCTATTATTGCTTTAATTAAGCTCATATAGTTCAATTAATGCTTATCTTTGACCGATTGTATCGCATTTCTTTTGAAACATCCAGAAAAAAAATATTAACAAGAAATTATAGTACGACGCACGGCTAAAATCATTTGACAACGTGGGAGCCACGTTATCATTACACATAAATAACTATGTGGTGTAAATAAATGCCTTGTAAATATCAATAAAAAAACAAACAAAATGTTCGATCTTACCAGGATTCGAACCTGGGTCCCTAGCATTACTACTACATTACTACTTTCAGTGCTTGATAACGAAGAGCTGTTTCCTTTCAACTCAAAGGCACATAAAACATTGAAAACGACACCCTACTCGAAATTTGTTAATTACGGACCGTATTTTAGGATTTACAGTTATGCACCACAGTTTTTTCGACTTTTTGATTACTTGGAGTATATTATATTGACCTTGGACCGGTTTCATTCGATTCAAAGCATCAAAAACCAAATGTAGGGACTTTTTACATAAACATGTTAATCCTTAATTTTAAAGTTTTTTTGACTTAGCAAACCGGGTTAAGTGACTACTACCTTGCTTTCAATAGGGTTCGTGTTCTATCCATGATTGAGGTCCTTAGTTTAATTTCAAAATAATTATCTGACTCAGTTTAATATCAATCAGTTTCATTTTATTCAGAGCCTCAGAACGCGTCGAAATTGACCCTCAATTGACCCCGTGATTAACAACTGTCTCTCTGGTTTTCCGGTTAGTTCTACGTTTTTTTTATCAATCGTTTGGCCACTTAGAGTGCCTGCATACACTTTAGACCAGTTTTATTCCACTTAGAGCCTCAGAACTCATAAAAAATTGCCCTTGCAGAACTTCTTTGTTTTAAAAATCCCCTGAAATTCTTGATTATCTTCTTACATACATACAACTCACTGCTCTAATCTATAAAGGAGAAATACAATATTTGATTGTTGTTCATTAAAAGACCAAGTCTTTGGTCCATAAAAGTAGGGAAAGGAAATTTTCAGCACCACCAAGTCATGTCAGTTTTGCTTGGAGACGGTCATTGGTATTTCAAAGTGAAGTTGCTAGGATGGCAAATCATCAGCTTCTTCTCCAAAAAGGTGGGCTTATATAAATTAAGAGATAATCAGCTTCTTCTCCTTGGCGGCGATCCAGAAAAGTGAATCAACTTTAGAAGTAGTGTATAGGTAAGGGCATGTAGAGTGTAGTTTCTAACTCGTACCCTTATCGTTTAATTTATTCATTCGTTTCTTTTGTATCTCCTAGATCTATGGAGGTAAGTAAAACTGCTGAAATTGTGACAACAGATAAAATCTGTTATGATTAATCTCCACGAACACTTGACTTGTTTGATATCTCAAAATATTGCAAAAGACGCAATACAATTTGCTGGCACGACTCCTAGAAGAAGAAACTGATGATTGCCTCTCAATTTATATAAGGCCCTTAAATACTGCCAACCTATCAACTTCCCTTTGAAACGCCAATGACCGTCTCCAACCAAAACTGACATAACTTGGCGGGGCAGAAAAGTTGATTTACCTACTTTTTAGCGAATTTCCTTTGGAAATTCGCCTAATGGGATATTTTACCACGCAAGTGGTTTTTGGGAAGATCATACTACATTTACTTGAAACAAATTAAATAAAATATGAACATCAAAAAAGAGGACTTAAGCCAAATAAAAAGTATTTTACAATGTTTTATGATAAATAATTAATCTTCTTTCATAAAAAAGTAAAGTTGTTATTAAAAAAAGAAAGTAAAAAATATAAAAAACAAGCGAAGCAAAGTTACTTAGAAGCTGTTAAAAAGTTTGGGCATAACACAGCAAGAAAGTTTTTTTCGGCTTTCTAAGCTTTTTGCATTTTAAATATTATTTGTTTTTGTTGATTTTTTGTCAACTATCGTCAAAGGCATTGATTGAGTTTTTGATATTTTTGCTACCCCTATTGGGATAATAAAAATTTTCAAATTGATTGTTTTCTTTTGTTCTAATGTAAAAAGTTTTGTAGAGAGTATTAGGGATTCAGAAGTTAGTAGGAGGTAGACTACAAAAACTTTTTGCCCTTTGGAGGAGGCAGGTTAAGGTTATTGTGATGAGGATGTTCATATGATTGTTGATTTAACTTTTTGTGATGTTGTTTAGTTCGAATCTTACTTATTACTTGTTTTAAATGGCTTTTAGTCAAATAAAGCTGTATAAAATTAAAGAAAGTAAAGGGCAGGTCAAGTAAGACCTAGGTAGCAAGGCCGTTGGTAGCTCTTGTTACCACACCCTTTATTAGCAAATTTCCAAAGGGAAATGTTCTTAGACGTTTCTATGGTACACGACAATTTTCGAACGATTTCTGGAATTGAACTAAAACTTGCTTGGTACTGTAATCATTTTGGTTTGTTCCGTCAATCCTATTGTTTATAAAATATGTGTGACATCTTAACTCACAATAATGAGTTAGCAAAATTTTCAAAAAATCACATAACTTCAAACAAATAAAAAAATTTTAGATGATAAGACTGATTATATACACATATAGTCCAACGTTTCGTTAACAAATACAGAAACGTTAATTTTATAAACTAGTTTTAGTTTTATCGATTGGCATATATAAAATTATGTTAACAAATCACATTTTTTGGACAATACATTTGAAAATTCGCTTAAATCGTGGCAGTAATATGAGTAGACTAAGTAACTAACGGATGATGTATCTTTATCCAGTTGTTTTTTAAAAGCAAGATTCTTACTAACATTCATAATCAACTTAAATACGTTTAAGTAGAATAAGTTGCATGGTCTTTAAAATAGTATAGCCAACTAGTTATACTAGAAACAGTTTACCATTCTGAAGACGTTTCATCAGAGATGTCTATGTTTATTTATCCATTCCTTTTGCCAAGAAACAATAACCTTAACTACCATTAACGTTGGGAATCAGGTGGAAGGAGGGGGTTGTTTTAGACACAGGGAAGTTTGAGTAGTAGAGAAGGGTGGTTACGTGAACACGTGTCTGGGGTGAGTCATACCCCACCCCGCGTGCAGTTACACCCTTGGCAACTCTAATGCAATAATATCCAGCCTCGTAAAACTCCAACCTATCTTACGTGCCCTTTAATATTCAGACCCTGTCGCACAGGCCACCACCATCTTCCTGTATACACGATTTATATTAATGTATTTGTATAATGGATCTTGTAAACTAATAATTATTCTTATTATCTAACCTTATTATGTAGTAGAAAAATATACAATCACTTGTTCCGCATTGAACTGCCAAATTTGTATAAACAGGGATATGTTATGTAATAATTGGATTATCTATTTTATATGATAGACAGTGGCAGGCCGAGGGGTTTTGGCACCCCTTTTATATGTACACGTTATTGTCAACAGTTTTATGCCTCAACAATGCTATATCTAAATCTGGAATAGCCAGGGGAAGCAATGGAAAAAAAAGCAGTTTTTGAATCGAAAGTATAGTAGCCGACGAAACAAGAAATCGCTAAACGACAACATTGTGTTATTGTTATCCAAAAGTCGTAAAAAGCAAGTTAACTTAAGTCTCAAAGATATATATATTTTAATACTACCGCGTATTTTAAAACATGAATAGTTGACAATATATATATATTATGTCGAACCATCAGTGATTACGAATATCAAATGATCGGACAGTTTCTCATTTGTAGCATTGCATTTTGCTTGTTACATTTCCTGGATGTCTCGCACAATTATATTGTGTATTTCTAGTACATTAATTTATAAATGATACAAAACACTTATCTTCATTCATGGCCAGGGTGCTCTCCAAAACATACAATACAATAAAGGAATAAATTGCTATCATTAATTTAATGTTTTGAAAGTATTACCTACTATGAGCTGTCTTGAATGACCGCAGGTATATTTAAGGCTTTCGTGATCAAAGATTCGTAGTTTTCGTACAACATGATTAAAGGGCTATCTACCGTAATATTTTTGAAGCTTAAGTCACAACACCCAAGAAATTTTGTTACCTCACAATTCCGAGTTTGTGAGGTAACTTAAACTTTAAGTTAGCAAGGCATTCAGAGAACAAAGGGAGTTAGACCAAAGTCATAACACTAAGACTCTGAATCAGTTCTATATTCTTAGGTCAAGCGTACCGAGACCGAAGTAATGCCACCTTAAGCTTTAGATATTTATACATTTTTCCAGTCCAAGGACAAGTGAAGAAAATCTGTTGTTATAACACCCTGGGTTTATGATCTATATTTTTTGAGGCCAAGCTCACCACCTTATTTTGTATTTCAAAATCCTTAATTGAGAAAAATGTTTTTAAAGTTATTGTCAGAAGTATTCATGTCCTGATCCACAAAATCTGGACATCCTCTGTGGTAGGCAAGGTTTTAGTGATAACTATCTAAATTATAGAAACGCTATGTTTCATTCTTGGCACTTGGCAGACATTCTAAGTTTAACTTAATTGAGGATTTCCGACATAACTCATCCCATATCAAGTTTTTCCAATTGGCACAAAAGAAAAAGATCTAATATCAGAAAATTAAACTTAAAACTTTCCCGAGATCTGAAACAGATAGAAAACAAAACAGAAAAAAAGTTTTCTAATAACTTTAGAAATACTTGGAGATGTACGACATTCCCCAAAGTATGGGAATTTATCTCTAAACTTTGCCCCGTGTGGAAAATTTAAAGTCTTTAGGGAGAACTTAAAAGTAATGGATAAGTTTTTCCAGGCACATAACTTGAAGTTTCGGTAGTATACTATGGCTCGTAGTCTCCCCTACTTTAAATGTCTTCGGCTTCAAACGACGGAAAACTTCGTTAACTAGCAATACAAAGGAAACTCAAATTTTCTTTTCAAAGCATTTTTGCATATTTTAAAAAAAGGTTTGTACAGAAGTGAATATTTAGATGAATATAGCTAAACTATTTGAGCAAAATACATAAAACCATGTACAGAGTTCATTACATATTTACAAAATAGCAAGAGTCAATCGTAGATGTTTTGGGAGGGGAGACTCAGTGATCAAGATTATATATATTATTAATGTCCTTAATGTCCCGAACCCTATTGTTTATGAAATGTGCGTGACGTCGCATTACCCTCAATAATGACCCTCTAAACATTTAAAAAATCACAATTCTTTATAAAGTGTTCAGATTTGGCTTAAATTTTCTACACGTGTATACTACTATATATGGCTAAAAACATACGAAGTTTAATTTTAATATCAGCATTAGTTATGAATTTACAGACTGACATATTGGATTAGTTCTGGATTTTTGACTAATACATTGGAAAATTCGCTAATATCATGGCAGTATGCCACTTATTGACCATGTGGCCACAAAAAGGCCCCCATAGCGCCGAGGCCGCGGAGTGCCAAGGAGGCCGAAGACTCCTTGTTTTAGACTATCTGGCACACCTAGCAAATGTGATTTTTATTAATTGTTCTAGAACACACATTTATAGTGTACTTTTACTAAGCCGATTCTCAACCAGTTTATTCCTAATAAAAACAGCTTTATATATAAAAAAAAAAATCTATTTATTGGCACTAGAAATGATTTAAAATTCCATTTTATACCACGACAAACCTTAGGCTTCAACTCTTAAAGAAATAATCGATAAATAAATAAATATATAAATACTATATATTATATATATATATATATATATATATATATATATATATATATATATATATATATATATATTATATATATATATATATGCACACAATATATATATTTATTTATTTATTTATCGATTATTTCTTAAAGAGTTGAAGCCTAAGGTTTTTATATATATATATATATATATATATTATATATATTATATATATATATATATATATACACAATATATATATTTATTTATTTATTTATTTATTTATTTATCGATTATTTCTTAAAGAGTTGAAGCCTAAGGTTTGTCGTGGTATATACACACAGAAATTAAAGAACTATACAAAAAGATTTATTTGATAATCTTTTTAAGTGACAAAATCATTCGATAAATGTGACTAACACTGATACAAGATGAAACTTGAATCAACTTGTTGCCATTTATAAGTCTACAGACGTGCAGCATATCGATTTATGCCTCCCAGTTTTTATAATTTATCGGAATTTTTGTTGGATTAATCACGTCATAAAAATATTTTCCGGGTAGCACAACTGGACCTGGAGATTAATTTTTCTTGTAAGTTCCAACACTTAAAAATTATGACTCTGGAAGCTATGATGATAACAGACACACACAGTCACAAGCACACACACATAATACAGACTATTATTATATAATTATATTTTTATATTTAATTATAATTATTTTAATTTAAATTATATTTTATTATATAATTATATTATTATATTTTATTATATTATTATATTTTATTATTATATAATAATAATAAAACAGACCGGCAATTTTGTTAAAACCACTCAAGAGGTCTTAATAGCACTTGAAACGGATATATTAAGTTAAATCTCGGGTTTGGATTTTTCGTACAAACACTATACTTTTCCTATATACCTACGTTATAAATGTGGAAAAGTAACAATTACCCCATATTTTAGAGATCTACTATATACAAGAGAAAACGAGAATTACTAGTTCGATTCCAATTCTCATTTTCTCCAATTTCAGGATCTGGAAACCTTTAGAGGCAAAAGCACATAAAATCCCTCCATCTTGTGATTTATTCGATATTCTGCCTCAAGGTGGTTGTTATAAATTCCTGGATCCCTAGAAAATCCAATACCCCCACCCCTCTAACGCCTCACATGCTACCAATTTGTTTCTTATATTGGGCCTCACATTTCTTTTACCCAACAATTTTGTACATATTTCTCTTTAACTAATCCAATATAATAAAATCGAATAAAAAGTCGGGCACGAGGTACCTTAGTTCTTCTCATCTAGACTTTGGACTTGCTTTGCTCATCCTTAGACAGTCATGATTCTCCAAAGCTTAAGGATTTTAGATTAGTCTGGCTACACTCGACCTCGGAGAAATGTTGTTAACTAAAGTCTATATGTGGCTTAACTTTAATGTGGCCTGCTCATACTTATTTTATGAGCTAGTAGTGCCCCGTCTTAATTAATATCATGCACCCCTGTTAGGGTTAATTAGGTTTTATATTAATTACGCCTTAAATAAATTGGTTAGTTTTAAACCCGCACTACAGTTAGGTATTGGTGGCTTAGTACAGCGATTTACTTCGCTCAACCTTGTGTCTTTGAGTTAAATGCTAACTCTCTGGAATAACTTCCCGAGTTATTCCTAGAATGTCTTCAAGCACTTAATCTTGAAGCATTAAACTTCGCCTTCAGCGTTTATAGAAATATTTCACCCTCTCATGCGTTCCTATATAGAAGATTTATATTTAGATCAACTCAAATATTAGCAACACTGCTAGAAAGGCAGTTGCTGTTCAAAATCGGCGAGATATGTCTGTGTGATAAGCCAAGTGTGTGGAGGTTCTAAGTTTTAAATGTTTTTACTTCTTTATGAGAACTCACACCTCACATCACCATAACAGCTATTCATTCAATTCATACGTAGCCGGCACGACAGTATAACATCGTACTACGTTAGGAAAACTATCAGGGGCTTAAAACTCGTCAAGTACAACTAAGTACCCTCAGCAAAAGTCTCCCCTATGATTGGTAGCCATTTTAAATTTTGTTAACATTATGTTTTTGCTGAACATATGTTTTATGATTTAGTAGTAAAGTTGTCTATATTTAAAACTGCATTTGCGGCTAGAGCAGATCTTAAATTTGAGTAAAATACCTCAAAAAGTTCATTAATGTGGCGAACCACTGCTGTGGCTGGAGTGCAAGGTCTTGTTTGATTAACATGTTGAGTTGTTTTTATGTCTATGTTTATGAATACACGTGGCATACTTTACGACATACAAGACCTCAGTAATCCAATAATGGAAAAACCACATTTAGTTTTCTTTTAGAAAGCAACATCAAAGAAGTTTTCCTTCGTCATGTTTCGAGAAGAAATTCTTCTAGGTTGTTAGTATGTATGATAATATCGTGGTAACATGGATAGTAGACTTTACGTTGTTTATCTTATATGACGTCACAGAGACATAATATAATAAATGTCAAATAAATTTATTCATTGAGAGTGATTTTGATATGTTAGTAAAACAATGTAAAGATTTGTTACTGTCTAGTCCGTTGTATAGAATTAGCGATTTTATGAAATTATTTAGTATATTCATGTGGTATGTTAAATTATTGTGTTTATTTTTATTTATTTATTTACGAATGTGTGTAAGGATTTTAAATGAAAACGAATGCAAACGTTTTCATTTTATTATTGTCAAGTATTATTAGAAGGTCCAATTTATAAGAAATATTAAATGTCTTGACGTATTTACAATGTATGCAAAATTGTACTTAATGTAAATAAATAAAAATCTTTATCTACTCACGGCAGCAAAATTAGCCATTACTGGACTGTTTTTAAGCAGCAAAATGTCATTTTACCTACACTGTCAAACAATACGGGAAATATTTTAAAACAGTACGCAAAATGTTTCAAAACAGTACGCAAAATGTTTTGGTAATGAAAAAAGTACTAGGGAGTTATGGCTCATTTAAATAACATGGGAAACAAGTCAAAACTCCCTAGGCGGGAAAATGAATGAGCGGAGGTTATTATTTTACAAATTATTGCGTGAATTTCGGTATTGTTTTATTTTGTAAACTATGATTTATTCTTGCTTGTTTCTAGTATGTAACTTTCTTTATTGTTACTTAAAATTACGATATTATTATTAAATGTTTAACATTTAACATTTGTTTATCTAATAATATATATGTTTTGGAAACAAATTGGCAACACTGATAATTTTGGCATTAAATTAAATTATTTACCAGCTGTTTATGAATCGACAGATTTTTAATGTTTAAGTCGTCAGATTTTGTATTTCATGTTATTATATTTAGTTTAAGTATATAAAGTTACAAAAATAGAACGTTATCAAAAACCTAATCTGTAAACTAAAGTTAAGTTACTAAAACATAATGAGTGAGATCAACAGTGAAGTGAATAAAGATACAAACATTGTTGACATTGAAGAGTTATTGGACCACACTCCACCTGATATTGTCAGCGTTGCATCTACTTCAAAGCAGTCTTTACTGCCTGTAAAATCTCGCAGCAAGTATTTAAAATAATCTCTTGTGTATTTTTTCTGCCGTTAGTAGATAAAATAGTATATGCTACTATGCAGCAAAGGAAACATTGCAGACTCGTGCAATTAATTACCTGCCTCGGCTTACGCCTCTGCAGGTAATTCGCCATTTGCCAGCCTCGGCTTCGCCTCGTCTGTCAAATGGGTTAATTACCTGCCTCGGCTTACGCCTCTGCAGGTAATTTCCATAGCCTACCCTCGCCTTCGGCTCGGGGGCGAATTTATAAAACTCGTCTGCAAAATTCCATTTTGCTGCCTAGTAGCATAATATACTATTATCTTTATCATAATACGAGATCAAATGAAGAATACAGGTGAAAAAGAAGTGTAATCACATTGACATGATTTCGAGAAACTTGATTAAAATATTGCTAGACTAAAAAAACTGGTACGGTCGTGTTAAATTGAAAATTTAAATTTAAAATTGGAATTATACTATCAGAATGTAACTCTTGCCTTGCAAGATGTTCCAAAGCTGGTTTCCTGACTATGATTGAATAATAATTTTCGGCTACAATATCATAGTACGACACACGACTAAAATCAGTTGACAGCGAGGAAAAATAATGCGAGGGAGCAAATGAGGTCATTCCTGGATGTTAAACACGCCCTCAATTTCAAACAAGGCCAACCTTATTGGTTCCTCAACACTATTTTCCCACGCTGTCAACTGATTTTAGCCGTGTGTCGAACTATAGTTAATTATAATTTTGCATGGAATACTATTTTAAAATCAATAAAATAATTACAAACTAAACAAAATTAGGAACTTTGTTATTGCTCCTTTAAATGTTGACACCCAAACAATTGTGTGTTTATAAAATTCATATATTTCTTTATACCCAGGACATAAACATGTTCAGAAATGGTACTGCTTCAGGAGGGGAACAAACATTTTTCTACCGCAACTAACCTAACTACTAACATAGCAAGGAATATTTCCCTACAGCTCAATACGGGATTTTCAATTTTTCCTTGAAATTATTATTACCTAGATAACTATGATTGACTCTAATCCTTTTAATTCCCTTTAAAGCTAAGTAGTGCTTTTAACCTGGCAAAGTAATGCATCGTCCATCGGTTTTCTGATCCGATTATCTATAAAATTGTAAATTTTAGCTTGATCCTCCTCGCTCTGCGCATGTTTTGATTTTATTAATTATATTATAGGCACAGTTGCTGTTAACACCTCGCACCGCCATGGCCGATGCCCCCAATGCTGAAGTGATCACTAACTTTTTTACATTTACCTTGGTTTTAATACTCCTTGTTCTAGTTTACTGCCTAATCGTTTTATTCTTATTATTTTAATTTTTTCCACCATATTCTTTTTTCAAAAGTGCCATTGCTCTATCATATTTTTCATTTATCATTAAATCCAAATTTAATATATTAACATCAATTACATTAAAACATTAACTTTATCTAATAAAATTAAATAATTTTGTTCTTTTTTGTAGATTTATTAATATTAATTTTAAATTTTATTTTAATCTATTATAATGAATTATATTTATTTTTATCTATGATTTGTATCCATTATTATTGATTAGATTTATAAATATTTATTATATACTGAAATCTATTGATTATTTATAAAAATTTATTGAAATCTTAAAATATCAATCAGTAATTTTTA
>JACMZG010001913.1:25416900-25679845 GCA_018340805.1 Microvelia longipes
TTAACGTTATATTATTATAAATATAAGCAATCTAGCGAGCGTAAGCGAGCCTATTTTTAACGTGTATTATTACAAATATAAGCAATCTAGCGAGCGAAAGCGAGCCTTTTTTAATTATGCATTAATATAAATTTACGCGATCTTTAGCGAGCGAAGCGAGCCTTTTTTACAATATAATTTTATTATAAATATAAGCAATCTAGCGAGCGAAGCGAGCCTATTTTTAACGTTGTATTATTATAAATATAAGCAATCTAGCGAGCGAAGCGAGCCTTTTTACTATGCATAATATTTAATATAAGCATCTAGCGAGCGAAGCGAGCCTCTTTTATTATTATAAATATACAATCTAGCGAGCGAAGCGAGCTCTTTTACTTGCATCAATATAAATCTACGCAATCTAGCGAGCGAAGCGAGCTTTTATTTACATATATTTTATTATAAATATATAAGCAATTTAGCGAGCGAAGCGAGCCTATTTTTAACGTTGTATTATTTATAAATCTACGCAATCCAGCGAGCAAAGCGAGCCTTCTTTTACATGCATGAATATAATCTACGCAATTCTAGCGAGCGAAGTGAGCCTTTTTTACTATGCATTAATATAAATCTACGCATCTAGCGAGCGAAGCGAGCCTTTTAAAAATATATTTTATTAAATATAAGCAATCTAGCGAGCGAAGCGAGCTATTTTTAGTTGTATTTTAAAATATAGCAATCTAGCGAGCGAAGCGAGCCTTTTTTTTCAATATATTTTATTATAAATAAGCAATCTAGCGAGCGAAGCGAGCCTTTTTTAACTTTGTATATTATAAATAAGCAATCTAGCGAGCGTAGCGAGCCTTTTACTATGTAAATTTAAAATACCTAAATAGCAAGCGATGCGAGGCCTTTTTGAGTTTATACTTTAAAATAGTATAGCATCGAATGTTTGATAAACTCATTTCGCTTGTTTTAATTAATTTTTTTTATGTATTCTTTGCCGTGAGTTCTTGATGCAACGCATTACTAGTTAAACTATATAATACGGCATAATGTAACTATATAAAGCAACATAGAGCGACATATAAATTAAGAAATAGATTGCCGAGCAAGAAATTTAGTATTTTAGTTCAAATTCGATCTGTTTGCGGACCCTAAGACCAGATTTTTTGTGTTTAAGGTTTTTATTATGTAAAACACTTTGCGTAACTATATCTAAATTAATTTTTACAAGCTTAAAGATTGTGTTAATAATAAGGAACCGGGGTATAAATTATATTATGAAATAAAATTAAATTAAAATACAAGAGAAAAAGTTTTTATTTATAACAAAGGTTGTTTGAAGGTAGGTTGGGTTAGGTTTTATTCCTTTACGAGACTTGATGAATGGAGCTATCAAGTAGAAGGGTGGCAAAGTGCGTGGGTGGCGGGGGCAGGCAGAGGGGGCAGATGAGTCAACCCGAGCTATATCCCAAGGGAGAGTCGCCCAACTTTATCCATTCTAACTTTACCAACATGGATCGATTTCGTATTCGAATCTCGATTGTATGGTATCGATGTATCATTTTACATTTTTAATTTACAAGAGGTCTTTATTACGAATATTATTAAAATATCCCAAGGAACCACGTTCATATGGTTCTTGATTAAGAAAAAAACAATATATATATATATATATATATATATATATATTTATATATATATATATATATATATATATATATACACGTTTGAATAATTTATTGTTTTGTGGAAGACTCTTCTTCATTCCTTTTACCATGTTTGATTAATAGATAATAAAACTGCGGCCCACATCAAATAATTTCACAAAAAATTACATAATCCTAATAAGCCAGCAGACAAATAAACTTATTCTCCCTCCTTCTTGTCAAAAGTCCAATGACGCCCCCCTGGTGGAATCCCTTGTCACAAAAAATATGAAAAATTATATATGTAGTAAATGATAATTTTGTATAATTAGAAGTATGTAATAAATAGAATATTTTCAGTTTTTTAAATTTGGTAAATTGCTCTTTTTTATATTGTTTTTGATAATCAGTAAATTAAAAACAAAATCGTTGCTGAGTCTGTTTGGTGGAATCTGAACGCAGGTGTACACTTTGTTATCACATTCAGAGCTGGTTCAATAGCCCTATAATTTTTTTAGGTGCATGACGTCATTAGCTATTGTTGCTGAAGCATCGAAACTTTAAAAAATCACGAAGCTATGCAATCAAATTGAAATATCTAGTTCTATTTTGATGCTATTGATGTTTGAAGTTTTTGATGAGCCCATCACAATCAATTACATCTCACTTGTTTTTCATTCGTATTTGTTTCGTTTATCAGTTAGTAATTAACTGCTTGATTTAATTTAAAATAGTTTAAAATGGATAAAATAGTTCTAAAGTGTATTATTTTATTGGAGGAGGGGATCCAGCCCGGCGTTATCGCCGCCACTAATGCTAGATTTATAGCGCGGATCGCGAGCAATATTTTTATACATGTTCCAATTATATCAGTAGTTTCTTTACTTATTTATCAGTGTGAAGTAACACTAAAATATTATTCTACAATTATAACATTTGCGTCTATTAGTCTTTTCTATAATTTTTTATAGTACTATTATATTCTACAATTTTAACATTTGCATCTACTAGTCTTTTGTATAATTTTTTATAGTACCATTATATTTTACAATATTAACATTTGCATCTACTAGTCTTTTGTTTAATGTTTTATAGTACCATTATATTCAACAATTTTAACATTTGCGTCCATTAGTCTTTTCTATAATTTGTTATAGTACCATTATATTCTACAATTTTAACATTTGCGTCTAATAGTCTTTTCTATAATTTTTTGTAGTACCATTATATTCTACAATTTTAACATTTGCGTCCATTAGTCTTTTCTATAATTTGTTATAGTACCATTATATTCTACAATTTTAACATTTGCGTCTAATAGTCTTTTCTATAATTTTTTGTAGTACCATTATATTTTACAATTTTAACATTTGAGTCCATTAGTTCTATAATTCTTAATTAGTTATCATAATATTTTATTATTATTCTTTATCAGTATCATCATTTCATTATTCTATCATTTACGTTCATCAGTATTTATTCTTTATCAGGGTTATCATTATTATTTTACCCTTTACATCCATTTAACTTTATATAAATTTCTCACTCAGCATTAACTTGCATCATTTTTTTCTACTCCATCAGTCATAGTGATAGATTTTACAATCTGTAGCGTCATACTTATCTATCTATTATAATAAAGAATTGCATATTCTCATTCTAAATACAATTAAAAGCTAATTGTTTCAACTTTTAATTATTTATTTACTTATAATTATAAACTTATAAATTATTAAATTTACTAATCCTGTCAAGGGGTGATAACAATTTTATTGATACGACGTTTATAGATGAAACATTTGTACATCTCATTGACGGAAAAAGGGGATTGAATCAACTATAAGAATTACAGATCAAAGATAATAAGGAACGACATTAATTATACAATCACAATGCAATAAGTTAAAAAATAAAAGGAGTTAGTAAAGAATAATTTAGATTATTATATTGCAATTATAATGTAAAAGCTTAAAAAATGCCCGTTTATTTATTTTAATTTTTAATGATCTCTTTAAAAATTAAATCCGGCGAAATAAGAGTGCAACAAGAAAAATATAAGGGAATTTCACGATAACCCTCCCTCGCTATTTACGATTTTAGGAAGTTTTCGGAGGAGGGGGTTAGTTGGGTTCTTTCTCACAGGGCGTCGCTAGTGGCGCGTCAATATTCTACGAAAGCCCTATCTCCCCCTGAAGGGTGGTTTGAGAATCCCCGCCCCTGATATCGGAGTGGGGACGGCTCGTACGAACGGACTTCCAGTTACATTCATAACGCTCCTGTCGTATCTTATTTCAAAATTAAACCCCATATAGTTAAACCTTACAAAAAATCTTAATAATTCAACTTGAAAAATATTAATTAATAAACACAGTGATTAACCCAATTTAAATTTCATTAAAAAAGCATATCAAATAAATTAATTTTCCAGAGATATTTTATTTTATTGTCCCTAAAAAATATTATATACTTGTTTATTACTGTTATGTATTTAAAAAAAATATATTAATGAATTAATTTAAATAGTTTTAATTGTTAATATTTAATTGTTTAGTTATTAGAGAATTTTCATAGGAAAAATGTGCATATGAGCTTAATTTTTAAATTAAGTGAAGCAGTGCAATATTGTGAGTTGTAGTGAAAGTGAAGTGTGTGAGTGTGTAAATATTTGCAATATAAGTGTTTTTATCCATTTTTTGGAATTTATTTCGTTATTTGATAATTTATCGCTCTCTAACTTAATACTTTTTCTTCTAATTCAGGTAATGTTTTTATTTTATGTTTTGAATTCTTTGTTTATAGTGTTATTAGTTTTTGTGTGCTGTGATATGATTTTTTTGTAAGATGGTTGGCACGCAAGTTTGTACGTGTTGCAAGTGTGTTTTCAATTACAATTAATTTTTATACACATTCGAGTGAAACATTACGAACACGAAATTTGGTTTTACTTTTAGGATTCGCAGATGCTGAAGTATAGGGACTTAATGACACAAGGAGGTGTTAGGTATATCAGCCGCTTGGCCTATGTATATAATGTATTTGAAACCAATGTATTCGTATTTTTGAAACGTCTTCTGTGCCATTTCTATATTGACAATAATAGTGTAAATATAGAAACAGACAGATTCCAACTTTGGAACTATTATAGATCTAAAAAAGTGCATATTGCATAAACGCATATAAATAAACGTACTCACATTGTACACACCTACAAACATATTTAAACATACACACATTCAAACATACACATATGCAAACAAACACACATTCAAACATACACATATACAAACAAACACACATTTATACATACACATATGCAAACATAGACACATACAAACTTACACATAAACAAAGAAACACACATTCAAACATACACATATCCAAACATACACACCTACAAACATATTTAAACATACACACATTCAAACATACACATATGCAAACAAACACACATTCAAACATACACATATACAAACAAACACACATTTATACATACACATATGCAAACATAGACACATACAAACTTACACATAAACAAAGAAACATACATTCAAACATACACATATGCAAACATACACGCATACAAACATACTCATCTTTATCTGGTTTTTACCAAACATGCAACTTCACACAAAAGATCTTAAACCACTAATAATTTAATTGAAATCGTCGTTTCGAAGTTGTCAAAAACCGTACTTTTCTGATTTACCTACAGTATAAATGGAGAAAAGTGAAAATCTAGTATGAGGTTCCTCCAAATTGTTTCTCACCACATCGGATTTGCTGTGCTCATAACCACCACAATATTGAGATCAGACTCGCTCCCATAGTCCTCTGATTATGGAATGAACCTAATTTGACTTAGGTCTTACGTGTTAACTATGGAATCAGAGACTAATCAAAATTGAATCCTACTCCCCCCCCCCCTACCTTATGTACATCATCCGAACAAGCGTAATTTTATGAGTAAAATTCCCTAAAACGTCCGCTTTATTTTTATCGATCACCCATACCGGTAATGTCCTTGCTCGATATTGTTTAAAATTGGCGATCGTGAAAACTGTAGATCTACTAGCCGTGTTGGAAGGATCTTTAGAGTTTTTATTTATTATTTAACGAGCTGCACTCCTGCTATGATTTAACTTATTTGAATTATTTTTCAACTGTATGTTTTAATAGATATGTCATTCAATTAAAATTATACCATTGTTGATAATAAAATGAAACTTATAACATTTGTTGGTATTTTTAGGGCTGCATTACATATGTGTCATATTTCATAACGATCCAATCTTTTTTCCGAGTTTTCTTAAACTTTTCCTGTTATTTCCTGTATCCGGAATTTGATATTATGGAAATATATCATTCAAGACCTAATGAAAGTTTTTTTATCAAGTTTCTATGCTTATACTAGAGAGTATGCTCTCTAGTATAAGCTTAATCACACTGGGAGTAGACATACGATAATAAGAGGCACACTGACACACACATACTGTCAGAAAACTTAGTATGGCTTAAAATACCTAAAATTAAAATTCTGATATTTATGCGGACACAATACTTTTCTTTTAATTTACAATATTAATAAGGAAAAGTATAAATATCAGCTTCATAAATCAGTTTAATAATTGTAGTATTATTTCAGTTGGCCATATCTTGTTTTATTCTAGTTACCTGTTGCATTTGTGCCAGGGCACCCTGTATAATAAAACTTCATAATTTCTCAAATCTATAATTATCTACTTAATTTTAATTAGGCATTCACAGCTGAGATAAATTTTCAAAATTATATATTTATTGAATTAAATTCTTAACCACGGTATAAACCTTTTTGATGAATTCCAAAATATGGAGTAATTAAATTTATTAATAACAAAGGAATTTCTCCGACAATCAGTAATTTAAACCTCGTTATTATATTATGCTTAACTCAATTAAATTACTAATATAAATCAATTAACTTATGTAAGTTTGTTTCAGAATTTTAATTAATAATCTCGCGCGGAGGAAATCTGCTACTTGGGCGATCTTACTGTTGAATGCTAGCTTTTTTAAGCAAAAAACGTAGCAAAATAACGCTAGTTTTTTTACATATTCTTTGCGACATATTTTATTTCTAATTATCCTCACTAGCAAAGATAACACATCCTAAATGAATCACGAGGTTTAGATAATAAATGTATTTGTAACCTTGAATAACTATAACCTCTGTTCTGTAAAGATTTTTGCAGCGCTAGCAAGTCTATCATGCAGGGGTAGCTAGTAAAGTAGCGTTCCTTTTTATTTAGGAAAGCTTTGCATCTAATGGTACTTGCATCCTCGAGAATTTTTTATAAAAACTACCACTAGTACTATAAAATTTGGCTCTGCATCCTCTTTTTTACTTTTCCTCATTTATACCGTAAGTATATAGGAAAAGTATTGTATTTCCAAAAAAAAATCCGAAACCGGGATGAAACTGGAATTACCCGTTTCAGGCGTTTTTAATGCCTCCTGAGTGGTTTTTGCAAAGTTTTCTTGCAAAAACTCTGTCTGTATGTGTGTGTGTCTATTATCATCGTAGCGTTTAGTGTATTTATGCTAGAAAGTTTAAATTTTTTAAAGTGGTAAAATTAAACCAGGAAAAATATTATAGTTTTAGGACAAATTTTTGTTATAACTACTTCATCTGCATCTTTCTGAAACATTTTTTCCTAACAAAAACGGCGTTTTCTGTTCAGACATTTTAATGTAAAATTTAAAAAGTTTTACCATACAAAATGGGGAGACTGAATCCTAAATCAAAACTAAAATATTATTTTTCACTCCTAGTTCTATAGAAAATGATGGAGTTAGTATACGCAATATATATATATATATATATATATATATATATATAATATATTATATATATATATATATATATATATATATATATATATATATATTTGTGTGTGTGAAAGCACATCCCTTCCTTTTTTCCACGATCCCAGTCTTATGCTTTGACTTCGACACTGTCTGTTACGGTACTGTCTCCGGAACGACCATATAAGGCTCATTTTCAGATAAAAATTTCCTTAAAATAATACTATTGTTCAGATTACAAAAAAACTTCTACAAGGCTTAGTTGTTCTTCGATATAAAGGAGGCGTAGTTCATTAAAGTTAAGCATGCGTGTACAGGTGTTCTTCATAAGTGTTGAAACGAGCATAATAATAGGGAACAATCATTGAGATTTCTCAACCCTTGTATGCTTCTTTAGAGCATGTATTCGTTTAAAGCTCGCACATACTTTATGTTATTAAGTATAAAAAAAGTAGTATAAAAATTCATATTTATTATTTTTATAGCATGCTAATATTGAAAAACTGATAAGTTGTTTAGATACATAAATGCAGTATTGTATGACATACACAATATATAAAACATTTCGTGTATATTCTATTATGTAAAAGTTATTGTCTTGTGTATGAGGCTTTGTTTTGAACCTTTCATGTTCAGTGTTGTTATAACATGTTTGTATAAATCACCATTACAAATGTTAAATTTTAGGCACGTCAGATCAATTTAAGAGTAAACATAAATACGTTAAACGTTTAATTGTAAAATAGTTTATTTAATAGTTAGCTTTAATTTAAATACGTGTGACATATATACTTTTTTATTGATTCTTGTATTAGCTAGGGGTAGCTGGTTTGACATCACCCTAGTGTTATTATGCAAACAAGTTAAGGGTTTAGTAAAGGGTTACCAAACTTCTCTCTTTCTTTCGTTTGCCGTAGATAATAGTGTACGAGTGAAAATCGATTTTGTAGAATTAATGTGATTTCATTGTTAATGCTCAAGGAACTTATATAAAAAGGAAGGAGCGTGTCATACCTTACCAATGTAAAAATAAATTTTGCCAACCCCAACCTCTACTTTCTTGGGCACTCAAAACACTACTAAATCCTTCTCATAATCAGGTTATTAACATGTCGATCAGATATTTGATTTATTATTCTAGTTCTTTATTATTATGTAGTGAGTTAACTGTTCGTATTATTGTTATTCATACCTTGTTTGTGTTTATGTGTTATGAATCCTGTATAAACATTTTAAGTATGTTGGCTATATGCATCTTAGACATTTCAATGAAAAGCACAAACTTTATAAGCTTTTACTTTAACAACGGTGGCGATACTATTTTAACTTAACGCTCCCCACCCATGTGTTAATGCTCCTCCACTGGATATATTAAAAGAGAATTTTATTGAAGACTTGAAACCCCTGCGAGGAAAATTATTCTTTTGGACCACCGACTAAATCCAAGACTGTGAACCAATAGTATCTTTTATTTCATTGGGTATTTATACTCTTGATATTAATACTGATACTTCTATAGCTCATTTCCTAAAGAAGGGGGTATTTTACTCTAAATTTAATATATATTGGACTTTATTGGATATCATAAGTCAATTAAACTGTATAATTCAAAGGAACTGATTCTGATACTGATTCCATTGAAAATAAAGGTTGCCAACCTATACCCTTGGCCATGCTGTAAACTCCGTTCTCGTCAGAACATGGAAATTACTATTTGGATGGGTTACCGCCCAATGCAATACTGGTCACGTGGAGTAGGTATATACCTAGAATTGATATGAGTACGTTTATCTCCTCTAGCATCAATGTATTTTATACATATATGTAACCGAAGTGTTTACATCGTTATGTGTGTGACACTGTCCTCTTTAGAAGTTCAAAGAGTATGTCAGATGTTATCCAACCATTGTGTTAATTGCTTAAAAATAAGCAATTAACATAGATGTATGGTTCAAGCCACAACACTTAACGAAAAATCGGGTACGGGGTAACTTAGGAAATTTTTTCGATATAATCGATTCTCTATACCCTCATCCTCACAATATGAAAATAACCTAATTCATATAGCAGTACATCTTCGGACTCGCTTCCCTCGCCTTCAAACAGTAAAATATCTGTTTTATTCCTAGCATTCACCCATCCAGATACGGACCTCACTCGATGCTGCTTAACACTAGTGATCCAAAGGATATTAGGCGTATTGAAATTAAACTTAGTATATACAAGTTTTTATAGATAAATAGATAAATTTGTACCGAATTTCAACTCGATTTGATTTTTAAAAGACGTAAGCATGTGGTTTGATAAAAATTGGACTAATAGTAATAATGAAATAAAACTTGACACATTTTTCGGTTTAATATATATCTATTTCATTGATAAATTTAAAATTGGTACAACATTTTTTCATCGTTTTATGGATTTTTGAAATGTTTGTCAAGTCATTATTAATAACAGTTAATGACGTAAAAATTATTTTCCGAACAGCACAACCTCACCTTAAGATTAATTTTCTTACTAAGTTTCAACTCTCTAGAATACATACTCTGGGAGCTACAATGGTAACAGACACACACGCAGACATACACTCACACGAATCTTGGAAACTCATCCTGAGACGCTGAAAGCCCTTCACTTAGAATATTATTACGATAAAATAAACTGCTGAAATGGGTTTTGATGAAACTGATAAGAAGAATTCATGAACAGAAATTTACAAAGCTTTGATTCACAATTAAAAGAAATATATGTAAAATACGGAAAACTTGAGAATTGTAAATACTTAAATTTTTTTTGTAATGTGATTTCGTATTTTATTAATAAATATATCAAAATTCCTAGAGTCCTAAGAAAAAAAGAAAAATGCAGCTTATATGCATGTAATATTCATATAGAGCATGCAAAAAAACATACAGAAAGACCAGCTTTGTAAAAAAAACTAACCTGATTGTAACCTTTTATAAGAGTGAGTTAAGTTTGTAATTAAAACTGTCTAAAAAAATCTGGTATTAAAACCAGATTTTAGGTGTAATTGTGTTGTTCAGAAAATAATTTTCTTATAATACATACACACGTTTTCAGCCGAATGTTCATCACAAAATTCATCATTCAATAATTCATAGATTATTGTATCCTTTAACCAGAAATTCGTCATCGCTGAAATTGAAAATAACTTTAAAGTGAAAATTTAATAAATAAGTCGTCTAATTTAAAGTGTTTTTGCGGGTAAAACACTAAGGTACTACGAGTTTTAGTGGTTTGGAACCCTTGTTCAAATATTCAACACATTTTTACCGCTACGTCTTTACCCGGTTGGTAAACTTCAGTGTTTTCAGAAATAAACCAGTTTCTCATACATTCTGGGTTCTTTACAAATTCTTGATACTATACCATATTTTTTGCTATATTTTCCTCCTGAAATGCGCTTATATGGGGTAATTGATCTTTTCAACGTTCTAAATATGTACAGTTCGCCCAAAACCCTTTTTCCTTTTTCTTACTTATTCCGTTGGCACATAGGAAAAGTAATGTGTTTGTTTGCTTTTATTCCTTTTCCATTATTCAATAGAATTCTTCCTCTTTTATCATGAACAAGACTGAGGAGGTTGGTTCAGGCCTCAAAAGCTGGTTCTATGAATTATTTCCAGGCGGGATATAATGTGAAGTTTAATGAGTTGTTAAACTCGTAAAGAAGAAATATTTATTCCTGAGGAAGTAAAATTACTTTTTACAGCCTTGGAAGAGTAGGGTACTTTTATCTCTCTTGGAATTAAGAATGCTTCTTGTTAGGAGTCAGTGGTTTGACTAAAAAACAAAAGGTTCTTAACTTTAGCTTTAAATCCGTTTCAGGTCAAAACGTTTTTTGTATTTCAATTCTTTATGAAGGTTGGACCCCAAATTATTCTAGGGGGACCAATATACAGGGTGACTTACTCTTAATGGGACAAAATAAAAATCTTGATTCTATGGACCAGGATGAACAAAAAATGTCATGTAAGCATAGGGTCGATTCTCCATAGTTCTCAAGAAAAATCGATATATCGAATTATTCGATACTTTACTATCTAATTCTCTAAAACGATCTAAAACTTGAAAACTACTAAAGCTAAAGAGATGCGGTTTTCACTATTCTCAAGGACATTAAATTCCCTTTAAAATGGTGTACTTTATGTCGCAATCATCACAATTAAACTTTAATTTATTTGCATTTAAAATAAAAATTTTATTAGTACTAAAAATGTAAAAAATTTTAAATGCCAAAATCTTCGATATTTGTTCACTCATAGTTGAAACCTAAAAATCTTAAAAACAGCCTCATTCCATACCCTTTAAAATGATATAACATAATCTATGGCTTGTTTTTAACTTTAACCGAGATATTCTTAAAAAACTTGATGTAAGTCGCTTAGATTCTAAATTATTCACTATGTAAACAAAGACATTTACATTTAAATTATTTCAATTTGATTTACAAAATAAACTTTATTTTATTAGTTATAACTATATTATTAATTATTCTATGTTTTGTTAATCATACAAAATAATCAACCCCCTCCCTCCACTCCCATATAGCTTAAAAAACTTAATTTAAGTCTCTTATAATAAAACAAATGCAACAAAAACATTTCTTGAAGAATTTTGTTGAAACAATACAAAGAAATAGGTATATTTATACATAATTAAATAATAAATAAATAATTACCTTTTTACTGCTGGGGGAATTAAAAATCATTCTTCATGTAAATCATAAGAGAGATTCAAACCTTCCTCCTTCAACTCTAATACATAGTCTACATCTTCTTAACACTGATTGTGTAGCTTTTTCAATTCGTGCTGCAGTTATTGCAGTTCTTGACTCATGCACTTTTAGCATCAGGTCATCTCGATTTTGTGGGGCTGAATGAAAATTATCCCAATCGCTGGATTGGACGAGAGGGACCAATAGCCTGGCCTCCGAGGTCTCCTGATCTTACATCTCTAGATTTTTTCTCTGGGGCGCAATGAAAGATGAAGTTACAGGCAAGCCCCACAAAATCGAGATGACCTGATGCTAAAAGTGCATGAGTCAAGAGCTGCAATAACTGCAGCACGAATTGAAAAAGCTACACAATCAGTGTTAAGAAGATGTAGACTATGTATTAGAGTTGAAGGAGGAAGGTTTGAATCTCTCTTATGATTTACATGAAGAATGATTTTTAATTCCCCCAGCAATTATGTATAAATTATGTATAAATATACCTATTTCTTTGTATTGTTTCAACAAAATTCTTCAAGAAATGTTTTTGTTGCATTTGTTTTATTATAAGAGACTTAAATTAAGTTTTTTAAGCTATATGGGAGTGGAGGGAGGGGGATATATATATATATATAATATATATATATATATATATATATTATATATATATATATGTTGTGTGTGTGTGTGTGTGTGTGTGTGTGTGTGTGTGTGTGTGTGTGTGTGTAAGTGTATTTCTAGGCACTTTCTAACACGCTATCGTTAGAGCGGATTAATATTTTTTAAACAACCTAAGGGAGGACACGAACCCTATTGGAAAGTAGGTATTTGTGACGTCAATAACCCGGTTTGCTGAGTCAGCAAAATTTTCTAAAAAGAGTAACATTTAAATTTATTATTTTTCGCTAAATCAAATGAAACTGGTCAAAAGTCGATGCGACCACTTTAAGTGAACAAAAAGTCTAAAAAACAAAAACGTCGAAAAATACGGCCGGTAATCAACATATTTCAATTGGAAAGTCTTTATCGATGTGTTTTGGGCCTGTTAGTTGAATGAGGGTGGTCTAGAGGCGATATACCTGTACTTAAAGCCAGGGTACCTGTGTTCGAATCCTAGTTAGGACGATGATTTTGTATCGTTATTTTACATTATATTTTTATAACTACAAAATAATTTTGGCGCTGTGTCCACAAGTCGGGCGAATTTCCTTTGGAATGCGTGTTTTCGTGCTTAACAATCCATTTCTTGCTTAAGGTTCCGGTTAATGCTATATAACTTGAGCATTTACTTAATTATCCAGCACTTCTAATAATAAAACTCACTTTTTCTATATTTTTTAAAGGAAATGCCTTAAAACCTTAAAAGAAACCAACTCACCATTAATCTAGTACCAATAATGGTAAGTAATGCCAATTAAGAGGCATAGTTTTGTATAGCCCACAATATAATTATGCGGAGTTCCTTTGAAAAATACATAAAAAATGAGTTATGAATAGTGCTTGATAATTGAGTAACTGCTCAAGTTTTACAGCATAAACCGAAACCTTAAGCAAGAAATGGGTTGTTAAGAACGGAAACACGCATTTTCGCCCGGAAACACCAAAGGAAATTCGCCCTACATGCAGACCACCGAGCCAGAATTTTAAGTAATTTTGACTTTTTTCATCCTCGGTAATAAAATCTGTTAATAAAATTATTAAGTCTAGTTGATAATCAGATTGAAAATTAGCAATTTCTGAAGCCATAAACCACATTATGGCAGTGTTGTTCATATTATTCTTAAGCCGTCAACCAATTAAAATAAGCTTTAACTCACTCGGTAACCAGTAACTAGTAGGTATGAGTAAGTCGAGAAAACTATAAACTCTACTATATGTCCGCAGGCAGTAAAGTAATGTTCGTATTGTCTTATTATTAAAATCACATTTTACTATTTTTCCGTTGTAAAATGATAATGTTGTTATAAAAGAAAAAGTATTGAAAAAAGTTGTTTATAGAATTGAAAGAAAGCCCTTCAGGCTCTTTAACACAAATACAAAACTTTGCATCATCGAATTACCCTGTATAGAAAAACATTTCAAGCAGTTATTTCAATGAAAACATACAACTTTCAAAATGAAAAACTATATTTCATAAAGAAGTATAAATTTTTCAAAATACTAGTAAAAAGGAACTTTATAAACCCGTATAAGTTACTGAGTGAAGTTAGTTTTAAAGTTTACCGAGTGCAACAGAGACTCCAAAGTCGTATAAATAACTTTGAGAGAAAAATGACATTAAAATGCAGATTCAAGAAGAAAAAGTTTTATCTATGTTGAATTTTATTCTAAAGTGTTTTTTTGTACAAAAACATTGTAATCATGAAAATAATTGTTTTTATTAACAGGAATAGTGTGGAATTAAACTGACAAGTATAATTGATTATTCACTTTAAAGATTAAACACTAACTGAGCATTAAACTAGTGTATATAATGGTGGGTACTGCCAATTTTAGAGGCATAGTTTTGTATAACAGCATAATTATACGCAATATACAAAACAATTCTTACGATTACAAGTAGTGCTTGATAATTGAGTATAACAGCTCAAGTTATAAAGCACAAACCGAAAATATAAGCAAGAAATAGATTGTTAAGCACGGAGACGCGCATTCCAAATGAAATATGCTTAGCATGCCGAACCCTTATGTCGTGCGTCAGTCTGTCGTCCGATTTCATATCACTTGAAATACTTTAAATAGGCAGATGAAATTTTGTACACATGTATGACTATTTTATCCAAAAAAGAAAAAATATACCCAAATATTTACCGTGCTCATTTTTCGAAAAAACACATAAAGGTGAGCGAAGCGTGCCCTGGAATATTATCTAATAATATAGATCATTAATATATTTTTTGAAATGAGGTAATATAAATAAATGATTACTTTATTTCATATCAGAGCTTTCGCACAAGCGATGCTTGGCATCCTCAGTGAATCTAATAACGAGTAAACAAAACCATAAACCAATTACAAAACAGATATCAAAAATACATACCAAACAAAACTGAATTCTTAAACACATCAAGGCGAGCCCTAAAACAAAATTAAAACTATATTATTCGGCCGGCTGTGAAGTGGACACTTTACACCCATTAAAAATAAGATGAAATGCGTTTACTGTCTGCGGTAGTTTCGTAGTTTTTACTGTCGGCGACAGAAAAAAACTACGCATCTGTCGCTGGTGATATTCCTTCTTCCTCAAATGTCCACTAAGTGGGCGCTAGTAGTTTACTCCAAAGTTATGATATTACCTTCTTTATTTCCTTCCTTGAAGATAATATGAAGAAAGGTAATAACCTTACTTCATATTATCTTCTTTAGTTTTTGAATAAATTATCAAATGTTTTTGTTATTTTCGGAAAGAGAGTTATTAATTATTTATTATTATGTGTTTAATAATCATAGATAGTGATTCGAACATTGAAAATCAGCCTCCAGAATTCAAAGTTTGGCCAACGAGGAGATTGAAAGAAGTGTATCGGCTCGGCATATTTGTATACATTATACTGTTTCTTTCCTAAATAGTTGTTACAATAATAACAAATACTACGTCCGAAAGAATAGCACATGCTACGCGACTAAGAATAGCATTTTATACCTCTGTTCGTTTTACTGTCTCGCTTCGCTCGGCAGTAAATACAGTCGCCACGGTAAAAAATGGCCTTCTCAGTCTTGTGACATAATATACTATTTGTTTATGGCAAATCTTTATCTTTTTTAAGTTTTAATAATATTGTTTTTTAGAGACAATAGTTATTTTCGTCACTAGACAGCAAACTGGAATTGGACTAAAAAGTTCATTGAATTAGATTCTAAAAATCTAAAAGTAGGGTCATTCCATGTGAAATTAACAAAAACACATTTTTAAACTTGTCTCCAATTTTAATATAATTTGGCTGCAGGTAGGCACTATAGAAGAAAGGAAAACCCTAGATTTTTGGCTCATTTGGTGCAGCCATATTGCCGCAATAAGGTGGCGAATTTTCCAAAAAACGTGATTTTTCAATTTTTCTTTGACTACAAAAAAGCCTGTATCTAATATTCTACATAGGATATGATTTTTATTTTAATGACGTTTTAAAGCTTAAACTTGGCCCTTTCAAATAGATTCTACATAGTTTTGGATAATTAGTTACAAGTTTTTATTATGAGCAAATATAAAATAAAAATACTAATATCTCAAAAAGCCAGTTTTAAAATATTTTAAAAAAAACTCTAAGCTCTTTTATAAAGAGCTTAAACTGTTAGTAAAATGTCCACAAAGTTTCATTGTTTTGATATGGAATGACCCAGTAAATACTTTCAAAACGGGACAAATGCCGCGAGACCGAAGTAAATAATACTACCTTAAGTTTTTGGCCACAATGGTTTTGAGGATAAGCGAAGCAATCTCGGAAGTTATGAGAAAAGCTTCGCAGCCAGTACCCGATTTTGAACCTTGTAGTTCTCATCTAATGTTATAGTTGATGAGTTAGTATTTATCACAGATCTTTCAAATTGAGTAAATTGAGTGGATCTTCAAATTCCACTCAGGTTATAGTCGGTTATTATTCACAAATATACTATCGCCGACATTACATTATATTTTGTGTGTCACAGTTTCGACTTTCCCTACCCTGAGCTGGTTCCCGCAGGGGTTATCCTTGACGACAATTAGTCGCTAAACTAGCCTCTATTATTATTCTATCTCCCGATAACTAGTTCAGTTGTATTGGCACATCCAAGTTTTAAATGTATTACAAATATTTTAAAAGAAAATATTTCTCCCACGTGACTCCCTCATGAAAACTCGTATCACTTCAAGCTCTGTAAGATTTAAGAGCTTTTCTACGTCGAGGAGAAATGTAAATATCTTGAAGAAAAACATGTTATCTAGTTAAACATGGAAACAAAGATGTTTCTTTTAAAAGTTTTTCCTTGTCATTTTTAGGCAGTCATGTATGATTTATTTTTCATTTTTAACTGGCTAAAAATAAGGGAGCTTTCTTTAGCCTAATTAGGAATTATTTCTGCCCCCCCCCCCTCCACCTAACTAATGATTAACTCAAAACTTTTTTATGTTCCTTTGTTTATAAGGCCTATTAATAAAGAAATATCATAAATGTTTTGAATAGTACAGTTTTTCCTTATGAAAGTAAAATATTAACTTTCCGTTCTTGTTTTTTATGAAAGAAAAGTTTCTAATATGGCCTGAATATGAAAATAATGGAGAAAACAATAGTCATATTTAATTAAGAGTAAAAGTAAATTACTCTGTGGTCAACTTTTTAGCGCAAACGGTTTGACTTGCCTTGAATTTTAGAGATTCAATGTTCGAATCTAGCTCGCGGAATCTTTGTTTTTATCGTATTACTAAAAAACTCTGGGCATTTACTTATACACAATATAATTGTGCGAGAGACACCTAGGAAATGTAACAAGCAAAATGCAATGCTACATCTGGAAACTGTTCCATCATTCGACATTCGTCATCATTGATGGCTCGACATAAGTGTCATGTCCCACTCTGTTTCGTTACGTCTAACTCATCAGGGCGCCGACAGAGCCTGAACTCACTCTGACCTTCAATTAATTCCGAAGAATATAATGTGAAGTAATTACCAGAGACGAGCGGTGCTCTCTTACCGCCATCATGCATGGCAAGCAAAACATATATCATTTGATACTACCGAGTTTTGCAAAACATGAATAGTTGACACAATATAATTGTGCGAGAGACACCTAGGAAATGTAACAAGCAAAATGCAATGCTACATCTGGGAACTGTTCCATCATTCGACATTCGTCATCATTGATGGCTCGACATAATGTCATGTCCCACTCTGTTTCGTTACGTCTAACTCATCAGGGCGCCGACAGAGCCTGAACTCACTCTGACCTTCAATTAATTCCGAAGAATATAATGTGAAGTAATTACCAGAGACGAGCGGTGCTCTCTTACCGCCATCATGCATGGCAAGCAAAATCTCGCACAATTATATTGTGTCAACTATTCATGTTTTGCAAAACTCGGTAGTATCAAATGATATATTTACTTATACGTTTAACAATACACGAATAAATACTTATGTTTTGTTTTGCTTCCGTTTTTGAGTGTTTTTATAGCATTACAATGTTTAAGCTAATAGCCCAAGAGCCAGGCCTAAAAAATGTGACTCATTTTGTACTACTTCCAACCAAATTTTTCTGAAAATATACCTTTTATTATGAAGGAAAAGCATAGTCTGCTAATTCAGAGTGGAGCCCTTCATATAAATATTAGAAAAAAATATTAGAAAATCGCACAAAATTCAGTTTTTATGTAATAAGTGGTTCCCTGCAGATCGTGTGCAAAACGTGAAGAGGCCATTTTGTGAAGCTGAAACAATTTCCTATAAAACGAGTGTTTTTTCGTCAAAACCGGATAACTACAACTAAAGTTATGACGTTTGTTAGATGGCCAAAAAAATCACAAGAAGCCAATATTTTTTCAGAGAAATTCGCTGACTTTGCTTAAAATTTTGTAGTGTTTTTGAAAGAGCCATAACTTTGGTTAAAGTAATCGGATTTTGTCGGAAAAACACTCGTTTTAATAGAACATTTTATCACCTTTAAAAAAATGTTCTCTTTATGTTTTTGCAACACATCCAGAGGGAACCACTTATTTCATAAAAACTAAAATTTTAATCGTGCGCAATCATAAGAAGGGCTCCACTCTCAATAGGCAGACTATGTTTTTTTCTTTATAATAAATAGTTATTTATGCCATAAGGCTGAGAAGTGTGTCTTTATGTCACGGCAATTAGATTTACCGACGAGCGAAGTGAGTCGGGAAAAATTGCCAAGACATAAAGACATTCTCAGCCGGATGGCATACACTATTTTTTTTTGAGGTAGCACTCATTAAATAAACTGCGCTATATATTTAATTGAAAAAAAAAACGTCCAATTAACTCCTATTATCTTCGTCTTAAATACATCCATAGCTTCACACTTTTACTCAAAAATGTAAAAGCTTTACAAATAAACACACAAAAAATTGTCAATTAGAACACCTTTTAAAAACGAAAAAAAAAAATTAGTCTACGAACAAAACAGAAACAAAATGAACGTTTTTAAGAAAACTCATGAAGGTTTAACACAGATTGTTTTTGAACACGCTTCATTACAGTAATGGCGGCAACATATGAATTACTTTTACGTCCTAGGAGTTTTTTTTACATTCATTATTGTCCTCGGAGGTGAAAAGTACTAAATAACCTCCTATAACAATAATGATTGGCTTCTCATCCTAAAAACGGTCCAATAAAGTGCTCAATTACGTACTACCTCAAAAAAAGGTATATTTACATAAAATTTGGTTTGAAGTAGTACAAATTATTCACATTTTTCAGGTCCGGCTCTTGGAGTATAACTAAACATAGTACATTTAGTTTAAAATAGCGTCACAGCCTTTCTTACCTCATATCGTAAATTATTGACAACGTAGTCCCTGTATTGGTTATTATATTGTTTGACATTATTATGAAAGAAACAATGAAAAATTTTACATTTAAAATTCCTTAACTACAATAAGATCAAAGAAAACCCAACAAAACTGTATTAACAAAGAAATAGATTCTTTTGATTCTTTATTTGTTTTGATCAAAAATAATTACGTTTGATAGCGCTGTATTTATACTTTGACTTAAAGAGATTATTTTATAAACAAAATCAAGTAAAAATATTAAAATATAACAGAGATTGGTTATTAACTCGATAACAATGTATATTATTACTTGATAGAATTTTCATTCTTTTTTGATTGCTCAATATATATAATATATATATATATATATATATATATATATATATATATATATATATATATATATATATATATATATATATATATATATATATATATATATATAATATATATATATATATATATATATATATATATATATATATAATATATATATATAGATAGAGAGAGAGAAGAGAGAGAGAAGAGAGAGATATTATTAATCTTAGAGAAGCCCTATGGATAGGCAACATCAACATAGTAACCTGATCACATTCAATTATTTGTATATAATTATATACATAATTACAATAACATAATGTTTATAATATAAAACAAAAAATCGGGTACGGGATACCTCGGAACTCTTCCTCATCACATCGGATTTACCACACTTATCCTCCCTGCTTCGGACTTGCTCCGCTCGACCTCAGAATATACAACTCGTCAAATTTATACTGCAGCATGTCCTCGGACATGCTGAGGACATGTCATTACTATCTCTCAGAGAGGCATTACTATTTGATCCTCAGATAGTAAATACATTCGTTTCATTCTCTGCGGTCACCTATACAGCACTGACCACGGTTAATGCTGCTTAACTTTTATGATCCAACAAAAATCATAGATATTCTTTTCGTATTGAAACGAAACTTAGTTACTTATTTATCCAGTATAGTTATACACTTGCACCGAATTTTAACTCAACTGGATTATTATCTAATTTTTTACAATGTTTTAAAAAACTTACACAAGTCATTCGATAAAAATTGAAATGAAACTTAGCATGGATGTTTATCTTACTCATGACTACATGCGTGTCAAATTTCGATCGGATCGCATCATTTTCCGCTTTTTATGATTTTTCGACATTTTTCCTGAGTCATTATGGGGAGTTAATGACGTCATAAAAGAAATATTTTTTGAATAGCTTAACTACAGCAGCGACTGATTTTTGTATATAGTTGCAACTCTCTAGCATAAATACACTTGGGAGCTACGATGACATCAATTCCGGTTTCATATTACAATAATTTTCCTTTATATCTACGGTATAAATTAGGAAAAGTAATAAACTATGTGCTATAACGAGTGATTTATTATATCCTTAGCACTCTCTTGGAGAAGGTTACAATCAAGTTACACAGAGCCTCTGAGAGTCCTAAAAATATGTTTCCAACCTTTGACTACTGACTGACTACCAACTTAAGCTTTCCTTTGAGCATAGTAGATGTGACCCATCCGAGGTGGTTCCCGCAGGACGAATACCCTAAAGAGCCGAAAGGCCCTAAAAGGGGCATTATTATTATTATTTGTAACCTTTGACTATCATAACAGTCGAATAAAACACAGTAGTTATATATATATATATATATATATATATATATATATAATATATATATATATATAATATTATATAGTTATATATATATATATATATATTATATATATATATATATATATTATATATATATAATACATATATTTTTGGTAACAACAAGAGGCCAAACAGAATCTTTTGCTCCAATTCATTTTCGTCATCCGATGAACCTCATTTGCTTTATTTTCTTATAAAATACGCGTTAATCAGATAATTCTAACGAAACAATGTTAATTTCAACTTTTGTTATGAACGCTGTACTTTTTCTAAGTATATATGATAGTAGGCAGGGAAGAGTAAAGATTTAAAGTGAAATTGTCGTAGTCGTTGTATTAAATTTTATGTAATGCAGTGTAGTAGCTCTTTACGCTGAGAGCTCTTTAAAATGATAATACTGCCAATTTTACAACTTTTTCCCGGAATTAGAAGTATTTTCGTATTTTATAGTACTACAATTTTATAATTTATATTATATCTATTTTCCTCTTGAAAACAGAATCACTGGGTGGGTATGAAACCCACTTTAGTCTCGTATTTGCTTTCTATGATAGTGTTGGAAGTGAAATGTTTACACGGGTGGGGTATGGAGGGGAAGGTAGGGTGGAAAACGAGGGTTAGGGAGAAAATCATTCCAAGTGGAAATGAATGCCCTTGAGCTAACAGTTGTCTATCGATTTTTTTCGACGAAGTTTCTTTCAGTTCGACAATGACTTGAATCATAGATAGGGTTCTTTATCTAGATAACTCAGCGATAACCATACTTCAACAGCATCAAAGCTTTCCTGCTAAAGAATTTCCACATTTCAACGAGCAAAATCGTAAATATATAGTTCGCCTCAAAAGGGAGGCCCAAATATATTGTCCGTTTTAATATACGCTAAGTTATAGTTATAAAATAAGTTATTTGTTGGTTAAGTTCGTTTGTCGATGTATACTTTAAAAATTAATTAAGTTATATTGAAAGTTTTTGATAGACAATATTTGTTAAATTGCTTCTATGCTTTATATATTAAATACAGGGTCCGGCAGGGAGGTATGGATGATTTGAAATAATAGCTAATCACTCATTTTCATATGAAACTAAATTTTTATTATTTCAGTGTGTACCTTGGATGATGCCATTATGAAAATTAAAGAGGAAAAAAAATGAAATATTGATTATGTACGAAAAATAACATCTGATAAGTGTTGTCCGTTTTTGTCCACACACTCCTGTAGACGTTGTGATAAGTTGACCTGACACCTTGTGACTATTTTTTTATGGGGCTACCTCAAATCACGCGTATACATACTCAAAACCACGTACACTTGAAGCCTGAATGAAGCAATAACTCAAGAAATTTGAGCCACGTCCAATGCTACAGAAGAGTATGGACAAACGAGTGTGTGGACAAAAACGGACACCACTTATCAGATGTTACTTTTCGAACATAATCAATGTTTTATTTTTTTCCTCATTAATTTTCATAATGGCATTATCCAAGATACACACTGAAATAATAAATTGAAAATTTATTATTAGCAACTTATTTTTCTTGATACGGATCGGAGCCAATGAGTTCGTATTGTCGTGATCCCGATATAACTTTTGCGATTCCCGCCGCAAAAGTTATAGAAGTTATAACTTTATATATATTATTATTATATAAAGTTATGGACTTTGAATACCAAAGTCCTTTGGTATTCATCAACCAATACCAAAGTTCATTAACTTATTTAGGCCTAAAACGGATTTAATTTATTTAGTCTGGAGATACAATACGCCTTTGGTCGTCATAATTTATCTTTTTATACATCACGTCATTTCGAACACAAAATTTAAATAGAAAGGTAACAGATTGATAAAAAGAAGCGATCAGTGTGAGGTAGTTGAGTATAAATGGGATGGTCAGTGACAATTGATATCAATTGAGATAAATCTCACCTTGATGTCTCTAACCTCATGTTAGATTTATTACAATTCAAATACTACGTGTACACGAGTGTTTGCCACGAGGAATCGATCTTGCGAGTGCGTTTCTTTAGAAACGGTTTCGCACTTTTTCTATTTTTCTAATATTCTATATCCATTTGTGTTGAAGACTTTAAACTTGGCGCTGATGCTTAACAAAAAGTGCTGAAGAGTCTTCTATTCAGACTCATCTTCAGATATTTGCTATCATGTTTAAACATATTATAGTTAGGGCAGTGGAGTAAATCTTAATAACAAGCATCAGTCTCCACAAAATATATTTAAATAACGAACCAGTTTTTATCTAAGGCCTAAGGTCCTATCCATCCTCAGGCCCAAAGAAAACTAACAAATATGTGAACATACAAACAATTTAACGTTTCAAAGAAAAATGAGCTTATAGGATTAGTGTCATGGTCATGGAGTGGGAGAGAGAGAGGAGGTGCATTTTTGGGAGGGGGCTTAAAAATCTAGAATATAAATATTTTTGAGGTTTATATGTATATATACATTTATGTCCCGAAGTCTATTGTTTATGAAATATGTGTGACGTCATTAACCTGTAATAATGATTTAAAAGTTTCAAAAAATCATAAACTTTAAAAAATTGTTTGATTGTGGTGAAATTTTATACACATTTATTAATATCAATGGCAACACTTGCATGAAGTTTAAAATCTATTATCAGCATTAGCTTTGGCTTTGGTTTTATCGATTGGCATATATAACATGCCAAAAAATAATATCGTCGTAATATCGTGGCAGCATGTCACTTGTATAAACTAGTAATATGACAAACTGATATAGTACAGCAGCCATGTGGCCGCGAAGCTGCCTCCAACGCAGAGGGCGCGGAGCGGCCAAGAGTCCAAAGGCTTCATGTTTTTAAATAAGTTAATTTTTTTGTTTAATTTAGGCCTGAAGATGACCTTTGTAGGTTGAAATTTGGTTTGCTTTTAAAATAACTGCAAAGTATGACCTTAGGTTTTTCCATGCATTCGTGAATATAAAACATAAAAGTATATTATTACCCGTATTGATTGAGTACTTATTTGCTGTATTAATTTTCTAAGTTTTGAATAACCTTAACTTATATTACCCTAAATATGTGGGTGCCTAACAATTCTAAGGTCGAGCGTTGTGAGACCGAAGTAATGTCACCTTAACCTGTAAGTAATGATATTGTAAGAAAAATATAAATGTAGTCTGTACCACGGATACATAAACCGTCACGGCAAGATTGTTGACTTCCATCTTTTTCTACCTTTGACACACTAGCGCTAATCCCCCAAAATAGCGGTGACAAGTGAAACTAGCACATGGTAGCTTTTCTAGCTGTATTGGGACATCCCTTAACGGCTCAGAGTACTATCTTGAAACAAAATTTAAACAACACAAACGCAGCTTAAAGTTTTATAAAAGAAGTCCTTAAATTTTTTATTTGCATGTCTACAATAAAATAATAAATTTTTTCGTAGACATGATATAAAATTTAGAAATTATAAAATATTATATATAGACATTATAGAAAAATATAAAATAAAATTGTTTAATTCCCAGGCTTGATCAAGGGGACTTAAGTTCTATAAAAAAGTTTTGAAAATAAACAATTTCCAAGCAAAGAAAATTTTCTTTTATCAAGATTGTAAATAATTAATTTATAACTAATCCATGATATAAAAGTTCTTTTAACCAGTAAATTATTTCATTTTTTTCTATTAAAATTGTAAACAGTTTTTATTATTTATTTATGTTATAAAAGTATAATAAATATATACCATGGCTGTATGGTAGTAGACCAATGCCAAAAAAAAAAAAACCCTTCAGAATCTATATCTACTATCTGCTATACTATCTACTATCTAAATGTAGTTTGTAGATATAGATTCTGAATATGCCTACAATTATAGGTGAAATATATTAATTAAAAAAATCATTCAAAACTTTTTATAGAACAGAAGTCCCCTTGATCAAGCCTGAGATAGAGTTCTATAAACTTTCCAGTGCTACAAAGAACAAACTATTAGAATTGTTTAATTATTAATTTTTCTTACATGAATGCTAAAAATTATTGAAATATATTAGTGAAATGCCCACATAGCGCAAGAGATTTCTTCCTTTCATGTGGGCATAAAACTTTATTTGTAAGAATATAAACATGTAATTAAAATATAATAAATAAAGGATATATTAAAAAAAAACAGTTCTTATTATAGAACTTTATTATAATTTCCTATTTAGATATGGGAGTTCTATAAAATAAATAGTGCTTCAAAAGAGAAATTACTGTCAAATACTATAATTTTCTGTTTATTTTTCATTAATAATAAATAAAATAAAAAAATGCCCGTTTTAGGGCCTTTCGGTCCATCTGGGTATTAGTTGTACTCCCTGCGGGAACAACCTCAAGTGGGTTGCATCTACTACACTCTAAGAATTAATTAAAGTTAGCTTGAATTAATTAAGAAATCTTTGTAATACAAATACTATTCATAAAATCTTAGAGCCTAGACCGGGCTGCGAACCCCGGACCTCCGGTGTCGAAATCAAGTGCCTATACGATCACGGCCACGGAGGCAGATTTTTCATTAATAGCAAATGTGTCAAAAGAAAGCTAGCACTCTACAGAGTTAAGAAACTCGGCGAACAGCTGTACTTAAAGATTTATTGTATGATTGTATGTATCACAAAGGGTAAGAGCATGTATTTACGCCTCTTTGAATTTAATATGCAAATTTAAAAGAAATTATTATTTCTTTTGACAGCGTGGGAAAATAATAGGAGGGAGCAAATGAAGTTACTCCTAGATGTTAAACCACGACCACAATTCCATATTAGGCTAACATCATTGGTTTCTCAAGACTATTTTCCCACGCTGTCGACTGATTTTAACCGCGTGCAATACTATAAAAGGAAAACCTAAAGGAAAAATTTTGAATCAAACGTACACACTAAGCTAAAAAACAAATTGTTATAACTATAGGTCATAACCAATGTCTAACTATTAAATAAAAATTTTGTTCTCGAGTTTTCCTGTCACCCCAGAAATACACGACCCACCAATTATAACCGACAAGCTTACTATTTCTCCGGTACTTTGGGGGACCAGCGCTGCTACGAAACCCCCGTACCAAATTCAGTAGGGGACCAGCGACCCTACCCCGTACCGAATTTTAGTTATACTGTATTGTAAATAATCAATTTATTTATATAACAAGATAGAGGTAGTGTTAACTGTCACCAACTTGCAAAATTGGTTTTTGAATGAGTTAGTGTTTGCCTTTGGTCCCTATGTGTCCATTTAATTAATCATTTTAATATTTTTTTTTCATAGAATTAGTTTTTCAGCAAAATAAAGAGAGTAAGTTTTTATAGAGAGGCAGAGATAAGGAAAATTAGCGTGAGATAGAGTAGGGTGTCGGGGAAACAGGAAAACATTAAGAAACCATCATAATAACCAAGGCTACTAGACTAAAAGTAGTTTCTGTTTCATCTCTCCTTCTACTGATGACAACAATATTACATCATACACTACAAGAACGCCCGTTTAGTCAATTTTTAGTTGTTAGGGCCATTACGTTTGGTAAAATAAGAACCTGTCAGGTTCATGTGCATTTGTTCATAACATTGTTATCACAATTTAAAAAAATCGGGTATGACGTACCTTGATGATTTTAAAATTAAAGAGGTTATATTTATCGCAAGTGAAAGAAGTAATTATTAAAGAATCAGCTTCCGTCAACGCTTGGTGTTCAATATCAATATCCTTGGACCGGTTTCGGCTTAACGCCATCATCAGGAGGTAAGGAAACACTCGAACTTTCAACAAAATAAATCACTGCTGAATTTATAATGATATAAATAACTTCTCTGTGGAGTAATTCAAGAATAGGTAAATAAATAGACTACTTAGTGGAGAGACTATTTATTTACCTATACTGCTGAATTTTATAATGATATAAATAACTGGCTCTGTCGAGTAATCCAAGAATAGGTAAATAAATTGACTACTTAGTGGAGAGACTATTTATTTACCTATACTGCTGGATATATAATGATAGAAATAACTGCTCTGTGGAGTAATCCAAGAATAGGTAAATAAATTGACTACTTAGTGGAGAGACTATTTATTTACCGATACTGCTGAATTTGTTTATTAGTTGAGAACTTGAGTGTTGTTCTACCTGCTGGTGATGAGGTTCAGCTTTTTAGTGTCGGAAAATGTATGTATATATATATATATATATATATATATATATATATATATATATATATGAAGAATTAGCGTTTATAGTAAAAATCTTGATAGTATTACAGCTAGTTGTGTTTAGATACCTTATCTGTTTCTAACTGCTTTAGTCTCTTATTAAATCCTGTCTGATGAAGACCTAATCACACAGTCGAGAGTTTAAATTTTGATTTTATTTAATATGTCGTCCATCTCATTACTCTTTACTGTCACACACACACATATATTGATATATATATATATATATATATATATATATATATATATATATATATATATATATATATATATATATATATATATATATATATATATATATATATAAATTTTACCACGCGACGCCAGCATGCACAGCTCATATCTTAAATAAATTATTGCAAGTTTTTGATCAGCTACCAATGTTACAAATGTTTGGTTAACTTAGCTAAAATAATATCAAATTTCGTTAGTTAAGAAAATTATAAACAAATATACAGAAATGACGTAAGGTAAAAACATTACTGTAACAAAGGGTTGAAGACGGCTGTCTTTTGTATTTTTTTTTAAATTAAAAAACAAAAGGAAAGCTTGAATGGAAAACAATTTGGCGTTTTTCTTTTTTTTCTTCTTTGAGTTTTTCGGAGTTAAGTTTGTAAGGGATACACGGTTTTATTCGCCCAGACAAGATGGCGGCTGTTTTAACCCCCCCCCCCCATCACCCTAAACTCATCCTATTGTAAGTAAAGTACTGTAGGGCATCTAGACGGAACCAGCCTAAGGGTATAATCCACAAAGGGTTGTTTGTAAACGTCACCTACCTTCTATCTTGTTTTCAGAAAGTATCATGTTGATGAGAGATCATCCTTTCAAATATAATATACATTATGTTTAATTTTTTACATTTTACAATTTATACCGTATGTGGGAAAAGTGTTGCGTTTGCACTCAATTCTGAAACCGAGATTCAATCTTATCCGTTCCATGTGTTATTAAGACCACCTGAGTAGCTTTAACCAAATTGTCCGTCTATAGTTGTGGGTACACACACATATGTTATCATCGTATCTCCCGCAGTGCATTTATACAAGAGTTGAAACTTAAAAAAAAAAATCAATCTTTAGATCTAAAATATTTTTTTTGAATTCTTTAACCGGTATTATTTCCCTAGCAAACACTTCGAAATTTCATTAACCGCGGAAAAATATTTTCATCGATTGAAAATTTAACACACATGCAGTTATATCAATTGGTATTATATCAATTCATTATGTTCAAAGTAAATTAAATGTATAAATAACCATAAAATATAAAATAAAATACATAAATAACCATATGGTTCAAAGTAAATTAAATCTATAAATTACCATAAAATATATAAATAACCATACGGTTCAAAGTAAATTGTCAAGTAATATTTTCTTTGCAATTTTTTATTTGAAATATGAAAATGTTACAAAGTTTGTTGAGTGGGGGGATAAAATATTGTGAAATGTTGGAAAGCTTTAATAAGGTTTAGCTTTTACAAGGTATAGCTTTAATAGACCCAACTCTATTACAGAGAAAATCTCAAACTGAAGCTTTCAGCTTTCTTTATAGACTTTGAATAAGATTTACGGCTCTAATTCATTTTCCTCCATTTTATGCTTTATTAATAATACGCAACAGTATAAATCTATTTAAAAATAAAATAGACAGATCTTCCAAACAATGAGATGTGGTTAGAAATAAGGGTTGACGGCAAGTCAAGTTGTCTAATGATATGTCTTAGGTCTTATTAGACCTGACGCTTTTATATCAGACATGGCAAGACATGTCAGGTTATTTTAGCAAAATTTAATTACGCTAATTTATACATAATTCTGATAACTTTAACATTGAATACCAAACAAAGATTATACCGAAATTTGTTTTTATGGCGTCATTAACCCACAATTATGGCCTTTGAAAAATTATAAAAAGCGAAAAAATGGTGCCATCAGCTTGAGATTTGGCATGCATGATGCCGTATAAGTCAAACATTTGTGCCAAGTTTTATGTCATCACTATCGATATTTCAAGAAATTGAAAAATCGAAAAATAATCCAATTGAGTTTAAATTTAAGTTTTGTTTTAATACGGTAAGTATATCAATGATTTTTGTTGGATCGTAAAAGTTAAACAGCATCGAATGTGGTCAATGCTTGGATGGGTAACCGCGGGGAATGAAAGGAATAAATTTAACGATTTGTGTCATTATTTATTTATTTACATATGTCTCTTAAAATCCTTTAAGAGACATATAGTATGTCAGACGCTAAGGAGGACTGCGCTGCAGGCGCATAGCCGTATCAAAAATTGAATAAAATGTGGCAATTAATTTAAGTTTTTTGATCATCACAATCAAGATAAATTTAATGATTGTGAGACGAGCATATCGAATTTGATGTGATAAGGAAAACTTTCGAGTTACCCTGTACCCGATTTTTTACATTGTATATGGCTTTTCCTTGGTTGAGGTCGTTAAACCGTAAGAATGTATTTATACTAACCTTTGACACCACGGATGTCTGGGGTTCGCAGCCCAGGTTATGCTCTGAGTTAATATACAAGATTTCCTCAAATAATATATCGCCAACTTTAGATTACACTTTAAACGTTGCGCACCAACACTTGTGGTGGTTCCCGCAATGGTTATCCCTGTTGAGCCTCAAGGCTCCAATTGGACATTATTATTAAAATATATAATTATTATATAGCTTTTTCGGTTTTAATTCATTGTTACAATAATTTATATGAAGCATATTAAAAAAATGAAGCCATGAATATTTTTTTTTTCATAATGTGTATAAAGTTTGATCGATCTCTTATAAAAGAAGTTAAACAATTCAGTTCTCTTTCGAAAAAAAAATTGGGGGAGGGTCCGGAGGTTGCGGGAACTTGCAAACTGATATAGGACAACTTTGTGGACGCGATAGAATATATATTTTTTTAACCTTAATAAATTTGTTTATTTAGGTCTGTGTGTTAGGTCAACTGTTCTCGGGACCAACTTCAATGTCATTGCTAATTATTCTTTTATCTTTTTATTACTTTGAGGGCAGCAAATTAAAACGACCACACACACACACACACACACACACACACACACACATATAATATATATATATATATATATATATATATATATATATATATATATATATATATATATTATATATATATATATATGAGTGTGTGTGTGTGTGTATGTATGTATATATAACCAGTCGCGATTATTATTACATATTAATTATAATATTTAATATGATAATTAATGTAACATGCAGTTTTTAGCTTAATTAAATTAATGAAAATCGATTGTAGAAAACTCTTAGCAACCAATATCTTTAATTTACTTTAATCCCCCTTTGCGTCTCGTAAAAGATTTTTATTGAGTAAATTCATGGGAATTTTGCCCATCTATAGGAGAATGAAAATGACAGAGAAGGCTTTTTTAGTACAATAAAGGATCCATCTATTCACAGAAATAAACTCAATATTAAAGGAAACGGATTCTTTTTCTAAAAGAAGACCTTTTAACCAAAAATTTCATTGGAAGACATGCCAACAATTCTTTATACTTGACCGATATGAAATTTTTGAAAATTCTAAGAAGCTTTACTTGAATCATATTAAAACGCTGTAATTCAATCTTTTATTTAACTTTTAGACAAATATTCCTTTTTATTTTCGAAACATATGGCATTTATAAATTTACTATTCCTGTGAATTTCCTAAGGGAAAATGTTTTTATATATATATTTATATATATATATATATATATATATATATATATATATATATATATATATATACATTTTTTAAATGCTTCAATGGGACAAATAAAATGAAAAACATCAAGTTACTTAAAAGAATTTAAAATAATCACCAAAAGAATAAAAAGCATTACTGGCCAAAACATCCTTTTGGCCAGAGCAGTCATATAAATCAAGAGCAGTTATTTTATCACATAAGCAATTATAAAAAGTCTCCTAGCCAGGACTGTGGGAGATTTATTTTGTTTTTTCAAGTTTACTAAAGGGAATAACGATTTTATTGACACTCCTAGTAGGATAAATGTAGGAATCTTTATCTTTTTTATCTGACTGTTTTTGAGAACCATGGAGCAAGTAAATGACTAGACAAGAGAAAGTAGGGGTCTTACTAGCTTTAAAAACTTCAAAAAAGAGTTGACAAGAGCCCCTGCTTTTGATTCCAAAAATAATCCTTATAGCTTTCTTTCGGAGTAGAAATATTTTACCAGACTTACTGGACGTGTCTAAAATAGCACATCAGTAGGGCATGCGAGTGTGGAAGTACGAGTAGTACACCATAACCATAGTTTTGTCATCTAAGCAGTCAGAGAGTTTACGCAAGAGACAAAGTTTTACGAATGCCTGCTTGATAAGTTTTCTACTTGGTGGTACCAAGTAAGTTCTATTTTCAACAGTTTTAGTGGTTTGCAAGTCAGCTGATCTTTTAATGAGAATAGTATGGTCTAACTTGTATCCTTGTTTAAAGTTTATTTGTTCACAGTGAACCAAATCTGAGATTTCTCTAGGATTTCTTCGGATATAACTTTCCAAGAAATAGCTTTATTTATTTTTATCAGGTACGTAGTATCATCAGCAAATGTAATAAAGATGTTGTCAAGATCAGGTAGATCGTTGCAATATAGGAGATATGAGAGGGCACAGGACAGGGCCCTGTGGCACATCTGATTTAACAGCTGAATTTTCTGATCATCTATCATTAATAAAAACATAGTGATAACAATCTTGCTGGATGCTATTAAATCTGCAGCGAGGCCTCTAAAACCATGACGGATCACTTTTCTACTTAATATTCCATGATGGATACAGTTGAAGGCTTAGAGACGTCACACGAACAGGGCACCAGCCTTTCCTCGCTCTTCATAACCTTTATAAATATCTTCAATAATATTTAGCAGAGCATCCAAAATTTGAAATATTCTGTCTGCAACCAAACTGCTGAGCGTCTAGAATATTATGTTAAGAATCTTGTTTTTAAAAATTTCTCAAACAGCTTGGATGAAACAGGAACCAAAAAAATTGGTCTAAAGTTACTGACAGAGTCAATAGAATCTTTCTTATGAAAAGGAATGACTTTACTAATGTTCTGACACACTGGGAAATAACCTAAACCAATAGAGGAGTTAATGAGTAGACTGATGTGATAGCAGATAATTGAGTTTAGAGTTTTCATCATAAAATTAATGAATAAATAAATAAATATTGTTAATAAAATGATCATAATTCTACTTGGAGGTCTTTAAACCATTTTTGATGTCACTAACTCCTTTAGATGTTGTTGGTTCCAAAAACGTTTAATAATAAATCTTTATTTGCTTAAAACATAAGTTTTCTACAAAGAAGTCTTAAAACTAAGATTAACAATACATTTTCTCATTTTATAATAAAAAGAAAGATAAAAACTGGAAGAATAGAGAAAAGAAAATTTACTCTTTTCGGCGTCGTCACATTATGCGAGCCTTCATTTAAAGAAAAATTGAAAAGTGATTTTTTAATTATTAGATGTTTATCGTATGGTTAGAACATTAGAGTGCCTAATATATTGGCACTTTACTTTTAACTAAAACCTGAATGAAGAAACTATAGATCATGGAAATAAAAAAAAAAATAATAATAATAATATTAGACAATTATAAAATAAATTAAACCACATCCTCTAGAAAAGAATTGAATTTAGGTTGATAAATTATTTGTAGACAATTAATAGTATTCAAAAAAATAGGCTTTAACACGAATAGTCGGGTCTTTTAAATTATAAACCCTTTGATTAAACCATGCAGAAAGCTTAAAATATTAGACAAATTAAAGGCATTCCTGTCTTCTTTTTAGTGATTCTAATGAGAACAGATACAATTTTCGTAACATTTTATAATCAATTTCATACAACAAATTATTTAAATTTTGAATTGAAGTGAAGTCAAAATATTTAGAACGTATATCTCTTGTATTATAACAATGCAAAAGGAAGTGTTCAATATTGTCAAAACCAGTTTGACAGAGCGGGCATGTTTCTAAATTATTAAATAAGATCTTATTGTTACTAAGGTATAGTTTGGCTGTGTTAGAATTAGCAAGCCGAATTTGAGACGCAAATCTTAAGATATGAATTCCACACCTGTTCTGCAAATATGGTTCGCCATAATAATATAAATTTAATTTGGTACATTTTTGTTATCTAATAATTACATATGATTCTGAATCGATTTATAAAAGTATTAAATGCTATGGATTATCGATTTTTATTGATATAGACATTTTTTATCGATCTGTAAATTTGCCTAACGAAGGTATTTAGCTAAAAAATTAATTTTTACTAAAATAATCATTTAAAATATAATAAAAGTTTGTATAAAATAATATGTTTTAACGAAATTAACTTAATTAACAAATAAGGTCAATTTAATCAGAATACCCAGATAATCACCACAAAATATAGCTTACTGCAAGCAGTAGTATATTTATAATAATTATATTATTATGAATTATGATATTGTGGATTACAAATAAATCATATATATGTAAAAATAACACATTACTTAATATACTGGGAAAATTATTTTAGCTAAACGTTAAATATTATTGTAATAATTAAAATTATAGATAAGTATAAATTTTATTATAAATATAAAAAAATATATTTATAATTATATAAAATAAATAATACTTAAACAGTATAATAATAAATAGATAAATTTGATAGAATTAAAAATATTTTTGATTTATAAGATCGAAAATGGATAAGGGAAGAATGGTTGACTTGTTGAAAAACTTCAAAGATGAAATAAATCAGAATACTGACAGTAATAGTAAGAATATGATAGAAGCGTTAAATAGGATAGAGGAGACTCAGGCTGAGATTGTGAGAAGCGTAGAGAACCATGGTAAGAGGTTGGATATCATAGAAAGAGGTGTAAGAAGTAATACTATTATTATACATGGAGTAAAAGAGAGAAAACCGGAGAGTTGGAGAGAACTGGAAAGATTATTACAATCATTATGCAGAGAAAATTTAAATTACGAATTGAGCGAATATGATATTGATACTTTAAAAAGGCAAGGCCCCAATGATTATGAAAATAGGCCAATATATTTAAAACTAGTTCGAAACAAAGTAAAATTGAGATTATGCAAAGGAGAAAAATGTTGAAAGGAACTAACATATTTTTGAATGAAGATTATCCTCCAGAAGTGTGGCAAAAAAGAAAACAGTTGTTACAGAAAATGAAAGAGGCGAGAAGTGCGGGAAAATTTGCTATCATCAAATACGATAAGTTGATTGTAGAAGATAAGAAGGAGAGACATGGTATCCACAGTAGAAATAAGAGAGCATTTGACAAAACTAATTCCCCAGAATATGTTGATGGTTCAGGTTCATCTAACAGCAAATCTTATTATAGCGATTCATTTATGGAAAAAAATCCAAAACGACCCAATACTAGTCGCGATTTCTCAAGTGAAAGACGGTGGCCACATTCTTACAGGCGCAAAAATGAGAATAGCAACACTGACTTAGAGAAGTTGCAAGAAACCAATAGCTTAGATTGTCATGAAGGGACACCAGCCCAGGGACTAGTGAGCGGGAATAGAGATGAGGCAAGTACAAAAAATGAAATCTTAAACGATGTACTGAAGCTAAATAATATAAGAAAGGAAGGTGATGTAATAAATAAGACTCAAAGTAGTAGTACAGTACAAACATCTATACAGAGTTTCTTTAATGCTCAACCAACAAACGGTAAAGACCAAGTACTAGAGACATCGGGACAATCAAAAGCAATCACCTCATAGCAATTAAAGAAAGTGAGTTCATATGAGAGGGTAAAGGAGAATAAAGAATTACTGAAAGGACAGAGTAGTAATAATAAGATCAATGAAAAAACAAAAATGACAACAAGCAACAAGGTGAATAAAGAGAATAAGTGGAAAGGAAATAATATTAATAACATAGAAAATATAAAGAATGCAAATAAAAAGTTACGAGAAACAAATAACAGAATAAGTAATATAGTACTTTATACTTATAATTGTCAAACGTTAAGAGATAATAATAAGCTGTTAGAATTACTAGAAGTTTTATCAGACAAGGATTGGGATATTATAGGTATATGTGAAACTAGAAGAGATGGAGAGCGCCTGATATCGATAGAAAATGACAGAGAAATGTATTGGAATGGTAACGGATCACAGGGAGGTACAGGTTTTATAGTGAACAATAGGAGTCTGAAAAATATCATTTGTTTTAAGTCTTACGGCCATCGTATATCAAAAATGATATGGAAGCTAGATAAAAAGATAGGTGGAGGAAGGTTAAAACTGATTCAGGTTTACGCACCTACATCTGCTTCAACCGAAGAAGAAATTGAAGAATTTTATTCAATACTTCAGACAGCATTGGAGGAAGATGTATGTAAGTATACACTGGTGATAGGTGATTTTAACTCAAAAATTGGTAAAAAGGAATTAAGTGACAGTGATGTTATAGGGAAATATGGGATCGGAGAAAGGAACGATAGAGGTAAGAATTTGATTGAGTTCGCTGATGGAAACAGCCTGTATATAATGAATACGTTTTTTAACAAAGCCGAAAGCAAGAAATGGACGTGGTGCAGCCCTGATGGTGTAACTAGGAATGAAATAGACTTTATACTGAGTAACAGAGCAAATATAATTTACGATGTAGAGGTGGACGAAACTGTAGATATAGGAAGTGACCATCGAGCTGTAAAGGCAGTACTTAATATTAAGAAAATCAAGTATAAACGACCAAATAAAACGAATATTGTTAGTATTAAAACTGAAAGAAAATGCAAATAAAGAGGAGTATGAAACAGAATTAAAGAATTTTATAAATCGAAGTGAATTAAATAAGTATGAGAAAGATTTAGACAATTATGAAAAAATATTATGCGAATCAATAAAACACACAACTAAAAAGGTAAACGGAGTAAATAAGAGAATAGATATAGAAAAGAAAATACCTAAGGAGATAAAGAGATTATTAGAAAAGAGGAGGAGATTAAAAAGAAAGAATAGGGATAAAGTTGAGAGAGCTGAAATATCAAAACTTATCAGGAAAAATATGAAAGATTGGAGTGACAGAAAGAAAATAAATAAACTAAATGGAATAATTGAAAATGGCGGAAGTTTAGGAAAATATTGGAGATCTCAAAAGATAGGAAAGGATAAATTAATAGGATTAAAAGATAAAGAAGGAAATGTAAAGAAAGAGAAAAAAGAAATACTAGAGATAATAACAAATTTTTACGAAGACTTATACAGTGAGAGCGTTGAAAGGAAGGAAGTATTAAAAAGAAGTGGGAAAATAGTAATGAAGGGTCTAAATAAAAATAAAAATACTGAAGTAAATGAACATATGAGTGAAGAAGAAGAGGTTCCAGTTATTACAAAAGAAGAGGTAGAGAGAGCAGTAAAGAGATTAAAAAAAGGTAAAGCTGCAGGGAAAGATGGAATTACAAACGAGGAGATAAAATCTGGTGGTGATACAATAATTAAAGCTCTGCATACCCTATTCAACTTGTGTCTCAAAACTAAAATAGTTCCCAAATCTTGGTACGAAGCCGAACTTATACTATTATTTAAAAAAGGTGACAGGTTGCTGATAGATAACTACAGACCACTAAGCCTGCTGTCCATCTTGTATAAACTATTTATGAACATAATATCGCTGAGAATCGAAAGAGATCTGGACAGAGACATCGATGAAACGCAGACAGGGTTCAGGAAAAATATGTCAACGTTAGATAATATATTCGTCATTAAGCAGCTAATAAGAAGAGCTCATGATTACAGTTTTCCTTTGGTTATGGTATGCGTTGATTTCAAAAAGGCGTTTGACTCGGTTTACAAAGGAGAGGTAATTAGTTGTCTACAGGATAGTGGTATACACACGACTTATGTACAAATTTTTCGGGAAATTTACGAGGAAGCCAACTTAAATATTAGAATAGAAGGTGAAGAGAGAAAGGTCAAAGTCCAGAGAGGCATAAGACAAGGTGACGTACTATCCGGTAAACTTTTCATAAAATTACTTGAAAAAATATGCAAGAAGTGTAAGTGGGACAAAAAGGGAATAAGAATAAATGGAAGATACTTGAATATAATTAAGTTCGCCGATGACGTCATTATCCTGGCTGAGAACTATGTAGATGCGGAAGAAATGTTGTTAGAGTTGATAGTAGAAGCGAGGATGATTGGTCTTGAGATTAATTTACAAAAAACTAAAGTGATGTCACTGAATACGGAAGGAAATAAAAGAGAAATAAGAGTTGAGAATAATGCGATAGAAGAAGTTGATGAATATATATATCTTGGTACATTAATAAATATAAAAGAGAAAGAAAGCGAGAAAGAAATAGGAAGAAGAATAGGATTAGGATGGAGAACATTCAATAAATATAGGTATCTATTCCGATCAAACGTGAATATGGAATCAAAAAGGAAGTTATGGAATGCTTGTGTGTTACCGGTAATGACGTATGGATGTGAGACTTGGGCTATGCCAGAAAAAGTAATAAAAAAGATGCGTATAACTCAACGTAGGATGGAGAGAAGTATGCTCAGGATTAGTAGGAAAAATAGGAAGTGTAACGTGTGGATAAGGAATGAAACAAAGCTGAGGGATATAGGAGAGGTTATGGTTGAGAGAAAATGGAGATGGAGCGGACATATAGTCAGAGTAAAAGACGATAGGTTTACAAAGGATATGATCTCATGGTATCCTAGGGATAGAAAAAGAAAACAAGGTAGACCTAGTGTAACTTGGGATGAGGAAATGCGTCGAGTTATAGATAGGAAATGTTTATGGCAACGAGTTGCAAATGACAGAAATGAATGGAAAAGATTGCTTAGAGTATACTTAGATGTATATTTGTATAAAAAATAAATTAAAATAATAATATTGATATATATATATATATATATATATATATATATATATATATATATATATATATATATATATATATGTGTGTATATATGTGTGTATGTATGTGTATGTGTATGTGTGTGTATATATATGTATATATATGTATGTATGTGTGTATATGTGTATGTGTGTGTATATATATATATATATAAAATAATAATAATAAATAAATAAATTTAAGTATAAGATTATTTCACTTGTAATAGATTGTGTTTTTTTTGTTTTTTAGATAATTTGTAGTTATAATTATATTGTTTATTGTGTATTTATTATGTTATTTATTTTGTTAATTTATTATATAGATATTAGGCATGTATGCATGTTAATATAGTTTAAGAAATATTACTTATAAAAATTGTTAAATTTATTTAGAGCATTAAAAAATAAAATAAATAAAAATAAAAAAAAAAAAAAATAAAAAAAAATCAACTCATAGGTTAAACTCAAATTTAAACTTTAGTTTTAATTTTATCAAGTCCAAGCTAGGACAAGCCTCTAAGGTACCACGGCTCAGGCCGATTTGCATGAAATAAAAAAAAAGTATTAGTCAGTAATTTTAAATAGTATGTAATTATGTTATGCAATAAATGGTTATTTATTTATTTATTTATTTATTTATACAACAAATTATTTAAATTTTGAATTGAAGTGAAGTCAAAATATTTAGAACGTATATCTCTTGTATTATAACAATGCAAAAGGAAGTGTTCAATATTGTCAAAACCAGTTTGACAGAGCGGGCATGTTTTCTAAATTATTAAATAAGATCTTATTGTTACTAAGGTATAGTTTGGCTGTGTTAGAATTAGCAAGCCGAATTTGAGACGCAAATCTTAAGATATGAATTCCACACCTGTTCTGCAAATATGGTTCGCCTTCTGAACAGAAAAGAGAGATGTGTCTGAATAAGACTGAATAGCTTGAGGCAACGGCACTTTCTATATCCAGAGAAAAAATATGGTTATCGAAACTGAACAACAAATGTTTTAAGTCTGATTTAAAATAGTCAGCATCAGAGTTTAATACATCCGGTCTGCCAATCAACAACAAGAGAGATTTAAATTGGGACACCCAATTCAACTCTACCAAATTATTTTTTTTACTATCTGCTTCTAATAAAGCAATTAAGCACTTGCGAGGAAGACGGGATGAATCCATGGATATTAATTTCAACCAAAGGTTAGCCATAGCTTTAAAAATTTTTGATTTAATAGAAAGGAGACCAAGTTCCAGTCGCAAACTGTAGTGTGGAGTACAAGAGGGCAGATGAAGAAGATATTTAAAAAACTTAGATTGAACGGTATCGAGTTCGTTTAAATACCTAGGTGCCCATATTTCGCAGCTATATAAAAGAGTTGATAAAGCTAGGCTGTTAAAAAGAGTGAGTTTTGTTGCCCATGAATCCGATTTTGAATTTATTAATATATTCCGGATGATTTGCCGGATGATGAAAATGGAACACCTAAGTAGTTAAACTTTTTCACAAATTCAACTTTGTTGGCGTTGTAAGTTAAGGGCCTGAGTTTTTTCGGTTTAGTAGACCGTGAGAAAATAATAGCTTTAGTTTTTAGTGTGTTGACCTCAAGACCATTTTCCGAGCAGTACAATAACAGAGTGTCTAAAAGTTCTTGAGCTTCTGTCCAGCAACTTGACAAGAATAGTACATCGTCAGCATAAAGCAACATTAGAATCCTAATAGCATTACCGAGCTTTACTCCAATAAAGCCTTTAGACTTAAAAAAATTAACAATATCAGAAATGAATAAACTAAAAAGGGTGGCTGACAGTGGCTCGCCTTGTAAAAGCCCACGAGTAATTTCAATCTTTTCCGAGAAGCTATTTTTATTTTTTACAGCAAGAGCAGCTTGGTCATATATTGCTTTTAGAACTTTAATTATTTTAGGACTCAAACCAAGTCCGAGTATTTTTTTCCATAACAAGTCATGAAAAATAGAGTCGAAGGCTCTAGTCAAATCTATGAAAATAACAATCAGATAAGCAACCTTATTTATTAAATTTAACGAAGTTACAGCGTGCAGTATAAATATATTGTCGATGCAACCACGACCTATGCGAAAGCCAGATTGTTCTTCTGGAATGATTTTAAGGTTCCAAAAACATTGAGTAAACTGGACTAGTTACTTTTTTCAAGTATAATCCCATGCTATTAATGCCGGAGTCTGTAAGTTTACATTGCAAATTTTCAGCAAAATTTGAGAAGAACTTATTACACTCATCGGGTGTTATTTTAACATCTAGATTTTTAGAGATGACTCTTCTTTCTAAATCAAATTCCACAGTCTTTGGAGAACAAATGTTATTTTAAATGGATTTACTGCAAGAGCTTTTCTTAGCTATATAAGTGCCTTTGTACACACTTTCCTTAGCTCAGTTGATTTTTTCTTTAGCCACTCAGCAAGCTCTGATTTTAGTTCACTGAGAGATATAATCTTATTTTTAAGTTTATCTAACTCCTCGGAATAGAATTTAATATCTTTTTATCAATTCACTTTTATGGTTTTTACGGTAACTGAAAAAGCAGCACTAAATGATTTTTAGTGCTTCAGTTTACTTCACACTCTTCTTTATTAACAGCATTTAACTTTACTTTAGACAACACCTCTATAAAAAAATTGACATTTTCTTCATTAATCTGTCTGAAGCTTTTTTTTATTTTTCTTTTATTTTTTTTTTTTTTTAGAAATAAGTTGTAAATTGGCATATATTGCACATTGATCAGAAAACATCTATGGGAAAATCTGGCAGTCAGTACCTCAGTTAGAAAAAATATTATCTTAGTTTGACTTCGTGGTCTGGTAACCTCACGGAAATTTGTTTTCATGTTAAAAGACGTCATTATATTAATTAATGAGACTACATTGTCATTACTTGTTTGTTTGAAGTTAAAGTTAAATCTCTACATACAGTAATATTATTACTTATTTTATATCCGATGGAAATAGCTTTGTTAAAAAGTTCTAAAAATTTGATTTTATCAGCATCAGACGAGCGGTAGACTGTCATAACGACATTATTTCCTATTATAGCCGCAGCGACTTCAAAGTAGCTAGACAATTTGCTTGATTTCCACAGCTGTTCCTAGATCTGAGTGTGCATTATATTGCCACTACAGACACTTGAAGCAGACAGAAAATTTGGTAAACAGTACAAATTAACTTGATAATTTTTCCTTCATGTCTCAGACAAATAAATAATTTTTGTCCTGGGTATTAGATTGTTTACAACGCTTTCCAGGTCTAAATTTTTCTCCTTTAAAGAGAGAATGTTTGAATAGAAAAAATTGGTCCAGCAGCCGTACATTTTCCAGTGTTACTGGTAATTGGTCCAGTTCCCGAGAGATTAGTGAGTTTATAGGTGTATGAGCTTTCAGACACAATTACATACTCAGTTATGTTTTGATAGTAGCTGGCCTTCTTCTGGGAAGGCGTAATAAGGTCTAACCAGCACATTTTTAAGTCACATATCTGCATTTAATAACATATCTCCTATATCAGCACTGAACACTAGCTTGAAACTGCAATTATAACTAGCTTCCTTTAAAGGCACCAATTGAAACTCTTCATTAAGCAATTTTTTGATTAAATAATTTTTAATACTATCAGGTGTGGTATTTTTCGCAACTCTTTCTATTTAAAGGTAATTTTTCTTACCCGCTCCTCTAAAATCGACAAAACTAATTTTACTTTTATTAGTACCTATAATTTGAATGAAATGATTTTTCGTTGTTTCTTTAAGACCATTTGTATTAATTCTGAATTTATGCTATTATTAGTTTCATGTTCATTAACATTAATAATTAATTCAGTACGAGCATTTTCACTATCACAAGTGAGTAAATTTTGAAATTCGCTGAGACTTTCAACGTTTTCAGCAGTATTAAATTCAGCAGAAAAAAAAAAGAATAAGAAACACAAGTGGACACTGGAATAAGGTTATCGTTGGGCATAGCTATTCTGCACTTCTGCAAGAATTTGTAGTCAAAATTTGACTTTCGTTATGAACTTTTCTATCAAAATTTTCGATTTTTTGGTTAATCTATAAAATTATACACATTTCGCCAGATTCTATTATAATAGGTTTACAAAAACTTAAAAAAAAACAGGTGCTCGATGTGACTCAGAATTGACTCAAAAACTGGAAAAAATAAAGATCTTGGTCAACTCAAAAAAACAGGTGCTCGATGTGACTCAGAATTGACTCAAAAACTGGAAAAAATAAAGATCTTGGTCAACTCATCGTATTTACCCTTGTAACTATTAGGTAAAGTAAAAGGGTTTAAATGTTGATTACATGTAATGATACTGAAAGAAAAACTGTTTTTTTCACAGAAAATAAAAAAAGACCAGTGGAAAGGAAATAACAATGCACGTTTTATAGAGGAAAAGTCCTTGGGTGAAATGAGGTTTTTACTTCGGCCGTCACGTTTAGGGCTTGCTCCTAATGGAACGACGGTCCTGGTCCTGCTTTAGGCAAACTTAATGCTTCAAATATGTATATGTCAATAGATAAAAAAATGTCTTGACCAGTATACATTCCTATTAAAAAGTATTGTAAGTTATAATACATTATATCGTTTGAATCTAAAGCTAAAATTTATATTAGTGTGATAAATTTGATTTTACGTCTAAATTTTAATTGGTTAAATGGTTATTCTTCTAATATTTGTCAAGAACTGTTTCTTTAAAAAAAACTTAACCCTATATATTATCTGGTGGAAATGTCTTTTCGCCCTGGCAGGGTATTTAGAGGAAAATCACCTTAGAAACAGCTATAACGAGTTTTCAAATAGAAAAACCTGCAAGTACGATTCCAAAGTATCTATATATTAAATTAAGTTTAAAATGTAAAAAGTTTTTATTATTGGACGGTAAAATATTTATTTGTTTGATTATATATTAAATATACTTATAAATATAGAATGCAAATATTATATTACCTGAGTCCCCGCACAGCAGTCCACATGCATTGTGGTACTCAATTTATTATTAATATACATAGTTATAAAATAGATAAAAAATATGCACATAATAAATGAAATAATATAAAACTTAAGAGACTAATAAGAGCAAAATTCATAAAGTTCATATAAAATGTAAATAATATAACAAAGGAATGATATTTTAGAAGTAACTAGGCTGTAAAATGAAATAATATAAAACTTAAGAGACTAATAAGAGCAAAATTCATAAAGTTCATATAAAATGTAAATATATAACAAGGAATGATATTTTAGAAGTAACTAGGCTGTAAATGAAATAATATAATTAAAGAAATAAGAGCAAAATTCATGAAAGTTCATATAAAATGTAAATAATATAACAAAGGAATGATATTTTAGAAGTAACTAGGCTGTAAAATGAAATAATATAAAACTTAAGAGACCAATAAGAGCAAAATTCATGAAGTTCATATAAAATGTAAATAATATAACAAAGGAATGATATTTTAGAAGTAACTAGGCTGTAAAATGAAATAATATAAAACTTAAGAGACCAATAAGAGCAAAAATTCATGAAGTTCATATAAATGTAAATAATATAACAAAGGAATGATATTTTAGAAGTAACTAGGCTGTAAAATGAAATTTCATTGCTGCGAAAATTTGCTTATTCTCGAGGGAAGAGAGTCAATAAAAAAATGTTCAATGTGATAAAATCGCTTTACAGCGGTGTTGCAAATAATATATTTTTTGGGGGCGCAATCAATAAGATAACATAAATAATATATATTATATATATATATATATATATATATATATATATATTATATATATATATATATATATATATATATATATATATATATATATATATATATATAGTTTAAGTTGTAAAACTTAATTACTAATCAATTGCTGACACTACCAATTAGGACAGGTATAAAAAGACAGGGAGACACCGCCCCGCTCAGTCTATGTTATACGCGCGGCTCCTTCGATTGATTGGAAGTAAAATTGTTTATTGTATCTTATAATTTTATGTTAACGATATATATTGTTTTTAAAAAACTTAATTATTAAACTATAATTTATCTTATATTATATATATATATATATATATATATATATATATATATATATATATATATATATATAATATATATATATGTATATATATATGTATATATATATATGTATATATATATATATATATATATATATATATATATATATATATATATATATATATATATATTATATTATATATATATATATATATATATATATATATATATATATATATATATATATATATATATATATTATATATATATATATATATATATATATATATATATATATATATGGATACGATACATTAGACATACGCGATGTGTGGGACACGATAACTTTCGAACGCTTTCTTGGGTCAAAATGAGACTTGGTACAAAAATAATCCTTGTTAATTTCCAGAACCATATTGTTGAAATCAATGTCACACAATGAAATATGTGTGAAGTCGTTAACCTACAGAAATGGCCCCACAAACATTTCAAAAATGTATGGTTCACAAACATACGAAGTTTCGTTTTGTTATGAGTATTAGTTCTGGTTTTATTGATTGACATATATATGTCATACAAAACATTATGTCCATAATTGACATAATGTAAACAAATCAAGTTTTTTTACTATAGTTTAACACTCGGCTAAAATCAGTTGACAGCGAGAGAAAATAATACCAGTGAGCCAATAAGGTTATTCCTGAATGTTAAACCCCGCCCACCATTTCAAATCGGACCAACCTGATTGGTTCCATAAATCTATTTTACCACGCTGTCAAGTGATTTTAGCCATGTGCTAAGGTATAATTAAAGTGAATATTCGCTTATATCGTAGCAGTATGACACTTATATAAAGCAGGAATATAGCAAACTGATAAAGTACAATAATCAGTTTTACCACTCTTGTTTTAACTATCAATATTAGCACTTCTATCAAATAACACTTTCAGTTTATAAAGTTTTAATTCATATTCTTTCTTCGAACCTTATATTCTATTTCTTTATTTTAATTTCACTTACCGTATTTACATTACTTGCCTAAATCTTTAGCGGTTGTAAAGGAAAATTCTACAGCTGATCTAATGAAAATATATGGTACTTCTTTAGATAGTTACTCCCCCAGATGGTTACTCCCCAAAAGGGAGTAACCAAGGATTTGATGTAGATATTTGGTCCCTTATAACAAAGTAAGAAAAGGAAAGGTTAAAGGGCAAAAATGTTTATTAAAAACAAAGAAAAAGGGAAATTAATAGGAAAGGGATTCTCTAACAGTGGTCCTTTTTCCATATAAATGCTCATGGGGCGACAGTATAGACAAAGTATTGAATATAATGCATTTAATATAAATAAATTGGAGATATTCAACCATTAATAGGGCAGGATGTGAAAATTCATGGACACATAAGGGACACCTTTTCTATAAAAGTACCACAAAAGGAATATTGGAAAAAGCGTATAGAAATAAAATAAATATGTAATGAAATCATAAATAAATAGGTAAATATTTATTGAAAATAGAAATATAATTATAGAATATAAAAGTACTTAAATTATAATAAAGTAATAAATAATATGTAAGTAATATATGAAGAGTTTAAGTAAAATATAAAACACTAAAACTAAAACTAAGAGCAAAATACATAGACAACAGAGAAGCATATTTGATAAAAGCACAAAAAATAAAGAGTTACAGAAACATAAAAGTAAAGACATTCTAATGGTTTACTTACTTTGAAAACACTTTTATAATTATAATATCAATATCAATTCGATTTTACTTGAGATAAATCGTACACAATGATATTTCCAAGGTCAAATAAAAATGAACTGTGATTATTTTACTAATAGATTAAACATATTAATAGATTTAAGGTATTTTGTTAAAAATTAAATGAAAATGTCAAAACTAAAATGACAAATGTCATTAATAATTGTAAATATGGAAAAATACATAACTTGGTACAAATCTAACTATAGAGCATGAGATGAGCATGAATTATATAGTATAAGATAGCGATGTACAGAAGTAACTATCTGAAAAAGGTTACTCCCCTCATAGCGTTGTTGGGGAGTAACCATCTGAAGACGGTTACTCAGAGACCTTAAGGAAGTAAATAAAAGTCTATCCACAAATAAATATAAATAAATTTATTTGTGGATAGACTTTTATTTACTTCCTTATGGTAAAAAATCCACTAGCGCTTATAATTTAAATATCAGAGACTTATTTAAATGGTTACTCCCTCATAGCGTTGTTGGGGTAACCATCTGAAGAAGGTTACTCAGAGACTTATTTAAATGGTTACTCCCTCATAGCGTTGTTGGGGAGTAACCATCTGAAGATGGTTACTCAGAGACCTTATTTAAATGGTTACTCCCCTCATAGCGTTGTTGGGGAGTAACCATCTGAAGAAGGTTACTCAGAGACCTTCTTTAAATGGTTACTCCCCTCATAGCGTTGTTGGGGAGTAACCATCTGAAGAAGGTTACTCAGAGACCTTATTTAAATGGTTACTCCCTCAGTTAAGATGCCATATCTTTGTCTTTCCCTATTCTAACCCAACAAAAGCCCCAATGCTTTTCTACATCCCTGGATAAGAGCGTATAATAAGGTAAAATATATAAAGATTTGTAATAAAATCAAAAAACTAAGGGGAGTAACCAAAAAAGGGAGTAACCAGTCTGATCTGTCAAGGGGAGTAACAATCTAAAGAAGGTCACATAAATAAAAAAAGCAGTATAGTACTCCCAAAGGGAGTAACTATCTAAAGAAGTGCCAAATATATTATAACTCTATCACAAAAATATCATAAACTTAGCAAATAAATGACTTGATATAAAAAATTAGGGACTGATGACGGATATACAGTACATACAGTACTGATGAAGTACAAACGTACTTCATACATGCATACATACGTATACATACATAAGCGTATTTCATATAAAAACGTTATAATCATTAAAATAAGATAAAATCTCATAGAGAGGCTTAATAAAATTAAGGCTTTCATTAAGATTAATAGTTGATAAAAAATTTAAAAATACTTGAACTGAATAAAGAGAATAAATCATCAAGATCAATAGGAAAATAAAATTCAATCTGAATACATATCCAGGAGCTGGGTCCCATTTCACGAAAGAACGTGTCTTGTATACTACAAGTAAAAAGCTACAAGATTACTAGTAATTGTAAAACATTTGTTTCACTAATGACAAGTGCGGTGGTACACGGATGGTAATTTCTAGCGGTTTAATACAATTGTAATACATACAATTGTAATACAATACAATTTGTAATACAATACAATACAATTGTAATACAATACAATACAATTGTAATACAATACAATACAATACAATTGTAATAATACACTTGTAGGTTACAAGTTTCATCTTAGATCTCCTAGGAAACGAGCATATTTGTGTCAAACTCCAATCAAATTTGATTATCTCCCCCACAAATCTTACAAAAAATGTTTATATTTATATTGCCATGAAGTATATGTAATATACAATGAAATATATGTATATATATTTACACTTTTATGTATATAAGTGGAGCTAGTCAGTCCACTTAAAGAAGTGCGCTCTGAAACTTTTGATTAGGATGTCGAGACTCATTTTGTCTTAAGTTTAATCAAATTAAATCAAAACCCATAGAGTTAATCCGAAACCCTTTAGTTTGATTTTCTCTCAAATATATCCGATCAGTAACACAAAACAGTAATTTAAACTTAACAACATCCCTGATTTCAAATTTCATGGCAGAGCTAACTTTATAGACACTAAGGCCCCAATAGAGAGAGAGGGGTTAAATTACTAAGTTTGGAAAATCCAAACTTAGTATAGTGAGGCGTAATGAACTCTTCGATACAATTAAACTTCTCATTAATATTATTGTTCAGTTGTAAACTTGTTTTTGCGTCGCATCTAACAACTTCTATACCTTAAAGTGAGATATTAATCAATACATTTTATGAAATTCTTTTGTAATTATATTATATACTTCTGCACAAAAATATTTCTTATTCACGAGTATTATATGGATGTACTAATGAGATGCTTACATAAGACTCAGGTTAATTATTTAACGTTATTAAATGAGAGTGATATTATTTCTGATCCTATTAATTACAATATTTTGTGTTAAGTTTAGGTTGTTATATTAAATTAATTTTTAATATGAGTAAATTTTTAAAAGTTGTAGAATGATTATAGTTTGTTGTTTTAATAGTTGTGACGTCCAAAAGGACATCACAGCCGAATATTTATGCTTTAGGGGTTTTTAAAGAAGAACCGTAGTGAGTGTGAATGAAGTTCATCTTAGTAAAAAAGGAAGAAGTCTCTCCACAAAAATATATTTCTTTATAGCAAAGCGCTTTAAAACCTAACAATGGCCTCTTGTTAGGTTTTAGTATGGCTTAGTGTTAGTTTTAGGTCATCAGTGCTAGCCAGTGGTTTTTAAAGCAATCCTCCCCTAAAAGCAATCTATCCTTAAGCAATTGCAAATAAAGCTGGGCAATTTATGAATTCCAAAAGTAGTGATAGATTTTTATAGTATCTATAAGTTTTTTATATTTATTTTTACCACTTTCTATCATAAGAAAAATACGGTCTATATCTTTGACAAACTTAAAAAATACGGGCCTTCGGGCCGCTTCGTGCCCGGGATCCTCCCTGTGGATTCTTCGCGGCTACTCTTTTGTTGTTAATACAATGTAACAACAAGATTTCTCTAAATCGATCCCCCCACTCCTACTCCATCACATTTTGTCATCCCAACAACCTTAAAAGCGTAATTTTCATGATAAAAATTCGCTAAAAACATTGAAGATCTTTAATGTATATATAAATAACCAATGTTTTTGCATGAAGGTATTTTTATGCATTTTTAAATTAATAAAGATTCCTATATTTGAATAAATAAATTATCCATCAAAATTATAAAAATCTACAATCGTAATAGGAGGAACACACCAGTGCTATGTGGCTATATATTAAAGTAAAATATTTGTATAATTGATATTAAAAATTCATTTGTACACGATTCCAAAACTAGTTTTTATGTAATATCTATTGGTTTATTTTTTTCGAATAACAAGTCCAATAACATATTATACCGTTTTGATTAGAAATATACAATCAATATAATTGAACAGAAAAAATATACAAGCCTAAAAAAAATAAAATACCAAAAAGGCCTTACAGATTAGGTCAAATTTTCGCCACAAATTGGAGAAATATTATTAAGCTTCTCTTTCTTCTTATTTTTTTAAAACAAACACGTTTTTTTCACGTTTTTTTATATCAGTTCACAGGAAGCTCAGAATGCGTTTCTGAGGTTTCATATTTCTTTTCACTTACAATGCTTTAATTTTATTCTAGCAACTCTTAAAAACAAAACTTGACGTCACAAAAACTGTATAACAAATATTAGATTAATTGCATTTTATTAAAGGAATAATAAGAATAAATAAATGAAAGAGATAACTATATCATGTCTTCAGGCCGATCCCTCTGATAGTATTCCCGCTAATAGTTCCCTCGCACCCTATAAACTATCTACCGGGGTCCTCTCCGAAGAAGATTGTGCGTCTCCTCTTAAACTAACTAAATTCGTTTTGAGACAATTAAAAAAATTAGCCTATAAGATTGGGTTCATAGAGGGTGTGAGGTTGTGTGATATATATATATATTATATTATATATATATATATATATATATATATATATATATGCGTGTGTGTGTATTTATGTATGTATGTACGAGATTAACATTTGTAATATAAATCACGTTTTTTGAATAATGCATTTGAAAATTCACTTACATCGTGACAGTATGAAACTTTTATAAACTAGTAATATGACGAACTGATATAGGCCAACGACCATGTGGCTACAAGGAAGCGCGGGGATCGAAAAGCGGCATTCAGTTACTATTTGACTGACTGTATCATTTTATACATGTATAAATGGATCTAATAAGTAAAGTACAGAATACATTATACAAAAATACCTTGTCAGAAAACGTTAGGGAGATATCACCTGAAAGTGGTTTTCTCTTTTTGGTCCTTCAAACCGGATTTAAACGATTTTTTAAAAAATGGCTTAAATAAAACGAGTAACTTTTAGAAAAAAAGTAAAAAAGGCTAAAAGTTAAATTAAGTATTAAGATAAAGTTGGGCGGATTCCCACTTTTTTAGCAATGGGTCTCTAGCGAGAGATGCGAATGGTGGAGGGGGCGGGCGGGTAAGAAAAACTCAGAGTGGTTTAAGTAAATTCCCTGTCAAGAGATATTTTTCAACTTGAACAGCAAAAAAGAGCAAAATGAAAATCTCTCTGCCTTCTGCTCCGGAGGATAATAGTCATTAAAAAAAGGAACTGAAGAAAAAACGCACAGCAGAGAAATCGAGAGGAAAAATATAAAAGAATTTACCGAATAAAAAATAGGTTCAAGAAGAGACACGGAGTGCTCGGCTCGGTGTATCAAAGCTTGAATAGATGAAATTAATGTAAAGTTTCTTTCACATTTATTGGACCTTTTTGCCGTAACAGTATAGGAATAAGTAAAAAATGCATGCAGGCAATGAAGGTATATTAAAAATATATTCAGAAATATGTATATTCTTTAGTATAATACATAGCTTTGTCGTTTATATTCTTTGATATTATACTTCAAAGAATTATCTTGGCAAAGTACTTTTCTTTGTTATCTCATCTTTATTACTTTTAAACCCAGAGTAGGTAAATGCAAGTTGGAAGTATTGTTAAAGTTATAATATGCAAGCAGCTATAGAGATTTTGTGTTTAAATTCGTCTTAGACTGCTTAAGCGACTTAGTTTGCATAGGACTTTACCTTGGAACTTGTTGAAAGAAGCTCTTGATAATCCCTTAACCTAAACTTTAACCTCCTCTGAGAGCTAAATTTCATTTCTCAAGATAGTCTTAATACATCTCCCAACTCCTTACAGGTACGAAGAAGCCAACATAGCGCTCTACTAGAGTGACCAAGTTAAATCTCAAAAGAGGAATCTCGCCCCCAGGAAACGTTTCATCTCCTTTGAGAAAATAGTTTTTAGTGGAAGACCTTACTGATGTGTGAAGTAGGGTAATTGCTAGAACCACCCAGGCAGTCAAGGTTCAATCCAAGTTGGGGCCCTAAGGATTTCAAATCTAGGATTCCTTACATGCATCGTCCTTCAAAAGGGAAGGCCGTAAAGCCGTTGGTTCCGAGCATGTACTATGTCAGGTACTTGCATGAAATCCCTGACTCTAAATGAACCTTGGTTTTGGACAAAATTTAGGATCGTCATCATTATCTTGGATAAAATATAATAGTCCAATAGCCGGACCCGAAAAAATGTGACTCATTTTATACTACTTCAAACCAAATTATTCTGAAAATATACCTTAAATGATGAAGGAAAATCATAGTCTGCCTATCCAGAGTGAAGCCTTTCATATGATTGCGCTTGTTTAAAATTTTATAAAATCGCTTTAATTTCAGTTGTCTTGCAATAAGTGGCTTCCTGTTAGTCGTGTGCAAACATGAAGGAACAATTTTATAAAGCTGATTTTTCTATAAAACGAGTGTTTAATCATCAAAATCGGATTACTGCAACCAAAGTTATGGCTCTTATAAAAACACCAATAAATGTTTAATTTATGCAGATGTTTAGTTTATTTAGTTCTTAAAGAAAGAATTTCTTTAAAAAAATGACTTTTTGAGCATTTTTTTGACCATTTAACAAATTTCATAATTTTAGTCGTATTTATCTAACGTTTTATTGGAAATTATATCATATTTATAAAATGGCATCTTCATGATTACAGAAAGCCACTTATTGCAAGAAAATGGGAATTAGTGCGATTTTATAAAATTTTGAGCATGCGCAATTATATGAAAGGCTCCACTCTGGATAGGCAGACTATGCTTTTCCTTCATAATTTAAGATATATGTATTTTCAGAATAATTTAGTTTGAAGTAGTGCAAAATAAGTCATATTTTTTAGGCCTGGGTCTTGGAGTATAAATACATATGTTTCCCCCTTATGGTTTCGAGAGCAGGAAAGCTTAGTCTGTCAGTAAGGCACGTGTTGTTTCTAGTTAAAGCTTTTAAAACTTAGTCACGGCTCTTCTGTGGATTGTGTGCAAAATACCTGAACTAGCTCTCATAATGTAGAAAACTATATTTTATAAGTAAAAGAGTTGGCAAAAAGACCCCAACGACGTGGCCTACTTGCTTGACAATCCATCACCTCTCCTAATTATTATCACTAAGGTCTGAGAAAAATCGCCCCTCCGCACAAATTTTGACCGGGTATGGGTCAGAGTGGAAAGCTATTCCTCTAGGGTCAAAACGTTTTTCTAATTCGTTTTCCCAGCAATAACCGAAAACCTGAGTAAGAACTATACTATATACCTGAGCAATAAAGCAAGCAATATAAAAGAAATTTTCTCAGTTTTTGAATTCCCACGCAAAATTGTAATGTTATTAAGGTAGATAAAAAATCTCTTTAACGTCAAGTCTTTGTTCTCAAAGAAAGCCCAGAAGATATTTTTTCAACCAACTTTACATAATTATGAGTTAAACTTTATACAAATTAAAATTAAATTTTTAAGAGACGAGTTTTTAACTAATTTTAACTTTTTGCTCGTTATTGTAGCTTGTTGGTTTAAAAGCAGTTTAAACAAAGTTTTTTTTTGCTACTCCTCTCTTTTTGAATTTGAAGTTGCATTCACGACTTCAAAGGGTGATAATATTTTTTTAAACTTACAAAAAAAAGTTAACACTATAAAAATATTTACATTATTACCAGAAAGTTTTCCTTTTTGTTTTTCGAAAAGTTATATAAACTTTTTGAAAAAATTAAAAGTTAAAAACTTTTGTCATAAAATCATGAGTCATGAATCATATTAGAATTTTATGTTGAGAGTGACTCATATATATATATATATATATATATATATATATATATTATATATATATATATATATATATATATATATATATATATATATATATATATATATATATAATATATTATATATATATATATATAATATATATATATATATATATATATATATATATATAAGGTAAGTAAGATAAGGCACTGTTTATTATCACGACTTGATGATGGAAAATACAAGCTTGCCAATACTCAGTGTGGCAAAATCCTTCCTAAAATAATTCCTTAAGAATTTCATAAAAGCGTCTGAAACGAATAAGTATGATGAAACATTGTTTTCGGATTTATCGGGCGACCGTAATTCGTTTTCCATTTATCCTTAGATAAGTATAAAATGTATTGTGCTCACCAAGTAGCAGGTGAGGATAAGGAAAAATATTGAAGGAGCTCTCTGAATATTCAAGAAATGTATTTCTCGTTATTATTCAATACTTCTGTTTGTAAAAAAAGAATGAAGAGTGATAAAACTCACAAGAGAAGCTAAACACAGTTCTCTGCTAAGTGAACTCTATTCATGCCCCTGTTTGCAGCTGCCAGGCTTTCCCAGCAGGAAAGAATAAGTCTTCCAAGAGTCCAACGACTAGATGAAAAAAAATTTGCATAATTATGCTTTTGTTCTCTTTGCTATTCTATTCCGCATAGTTTTTCTCTGTTAAAGCGCTTTTTTAACTCTGTTAACTGTAAAAGAGAAGAAAATTTCGAATTCTAGTCACGTCTTTGCTGACTAGAGTTTTCCAGACTGGGTATTGGCAAGCCTGTGCCATGGTTTCCATCAAGTTGTGCTTTGCCAAGTATTTCCATTTCATATTTTATTATTTCCCACACATCCTACTTTTGATTTTTAGGGTCAAGTTATTATTTAAGGTTCTTTAACTCGGTTACTATTTTATTAGAGAAGGGCGTTGTTGACGTTACAAATTTGAATTTAAGTTTGCCCTGATTTATTAGAAATGTTCGGTACATACACTACTCTACTCTGCTCTATTATTCTTCTTTAAACTCAAATTTTTCCATAAGGATGCCTACTTCTATAGAAAAAATCGGGTACAGGGTACCTCGGAATTTTTCCTCATTACATTGGATTCGCTACGCTCATCCTCCCTGCTTTGGACTCGCTTCGCTCGTCGTCAGATAGTAAATGCATCCATATCATTCTAAGCGGTCACCCATACATCACTGACCACGCTCAATGCTCTTTAATTTTTATGATCTAACAATTATCATGGATATACTTGTCGTATTGAAACGAAACTTAATGTACTTATTGATTTGATAAAAATTTACAATATATCAAATTTAAACTCAAACTTCCAATTTTTCTTAATTTTTTAAAAAACCTACACAAGTCATTCGATAAAAATTGAACTAACGCGGATAATGTGATGAAACTTAGCACATATGTTAGTCTTATACATAATTACATACGTGCCAAATTTTAATTTGATTGCATCAATTTTCTATGATCAACTACACCAGTAGACTGATTTTTGTACAAAATTTCAACTCTCCAGCATAAATTCACTGGGTTCACGATACGATGATAACAGACACACACACATACATACACTCACGCACACACACACACACAGACAGACAACTTTGCGAAAACCACTCAGGAGGCCTAATAAACGCCTAAAAGGGATAATTCCGGTTTCATACTGGTTTCGTTTTCTTTGCAAACACAATATTTTTCCTATATAACTACGGTATATATGAGGATAAGTAAATATCTTGGGTAAACTAGAGTTAACTCTGGATTAGCTTGTAAAAACTACTCAAGTCTTTACTCAAGTCATAACATTTGCAGCGGATGATATAAATGAGGAAAATTTTTAATGACGAAGGCCGTACAAAGTCTATGTTTTTCGTATTCCCAAAATTGATCTGTCTTCTGTCCCTGATTGGCTTTGAAGATCGGCTTAGAACCCTATCTAATCTGTAATCTGTGGTTCATATTGTCCCATGCCCAATTTTATATTTACAAATTTAAATTTCAATATTGTTGAAAGAGCAAATTTAATATTTAGGTTGCTTGGCAACAATGTTTTGAAAATCTGGTAAGAGAAAATGGCTTGGAATTAACGTCTTATTATTTCAATTAATTATTCTGATAAAATATGTCGTTGCTCTAATTTATAGAAACTTGATAATTTGTGCTCCCGTTTTATATATGCTTCTCCTATTCGCTTTTAATAAAATAATTCTCGTTGTAAAGTTTACTTGATAAAGAAAAGTAAATAAAAAAACAAATAATAAAGAAAAATATTAATAAAATAAAAAACTTTTCAAAGAAATCATAAACATAAAATTAAAGGAAGGAAAGTTAATATTTTACTCGATGACTTAATCCTAAGACTTCTTGAAAACGCCCCCTAGTTCTCAAGTCATTAAAAATTGGGGTTTCCACGAGAGTGGGGGGTGGGAGCCACAAGTTGAACGACTCCTTCCATATTTCCTTTTCTTTATTTTCCTTTATATTTAAGATATTATTTTTAAATTTCTTTCTTTTTTTTAACATTCAAGTTTTATCTCTGAAGATATTAAGTTAATTTAATTTATTGTTATTAACCAGTTTAATAATGATTGTGTTATTACACTGTGAAATGTATGTATTATTTAAACCAAGCCATATTGGCTATAACTAGTGTATTACAAATGGTTATACTCATTTGACATCGAGGAAAATATAAAAATAACCAATGAGGTTTGCCTAATATAAATTGTAGGCGTGGTTTAACATTCATAACTAATCTCATTAGTTCTCTCGCATTAAGTTCTCATGCTGTCATGATTATAGACGTGTGTTGTACTTATAGTGTTTTAAAATTATTTTCCTGACCATACGTAATATAATCTAATAACATACTTAATATACTCAAATAACACACTTAATATGCTCAAATAACATACACCATATAATTTAATAACATTCTTAATATACCCAAATTCATAGTTATTATACTCAATCAACATACCTAATATACTCAAATAACATACACCATATAATTTAATAACATTCTTAATATACCCAAATAACATACTTAATATACTCAATATACAATAATATAATCTAATAACATAGTTAATATACTTAATTAACATACTTAATATGCTCAAATAACATACACTTTATAATTTAATAACATTCTTAATATACCCAAATAACATAGTTAATATACTCAATTAATACTTAATATACTCAAATAACATACTTAATATACTCAATATACAATAATATAATAATATAATCTAATAACATACTTAATATACTCAAATAACATACTTAATATGCTCAAATATCATACAGCATATAATTTAATAACATTCTTAATATACCCAAATAACATAGTTAATATACTCAATTAACATACCTAATATACCCAAATAACACAGTTAATATACTCAATTAATACTTAATATACTCAATATACAATAATATAATCTAATAACACACTTAATATACTGACTCAAAAAACGTACTTAATTTACTCAATATACAATAATATAATCTAATACCATACTTAATATACTCAAATAACATACAATATATAATCTAATACCATACTTAATATACTCAAATAACATACAATACATAATCTAATACCATACTTAATATACTGAAATAAAAGACATAATAAAATCTAATAATATATTTTGCTACAAAATAGTGAGGTCAGCCAGTATTTGGGTTTTTATTCTATCTTTATAAAAAAATTAAAAGATTTTGGTGGTTCTGTACCAAATGTGGCTGGGGCTGCTGATTATCAAATTAAATCAATGATTTAATATTTTATTTTAATTGCTAATAATAATTATTTTTGTTAACTAATTCATTTGCTATATTAGTATAAATACACAAGTAATGTTTAACAGTTTTTAACTATTAGTTTCTTTAATAACATGATACTTAAATGCTCAATTATTAAATATTTTGTTTTTAAAAGTCTAATGAAACTTTAAATTAATTGTTCTTATTAAAAACAATGATTAAAAATTGTTAAGATTATTAAGATTAAATGATGACATTTAAATAATGAACATTTAATAAGCCTATTAAATGTTAATTTAATTTAGTCATCATTATACTATGATGACTAAATTATATATATATATATATATATATGATGAAAAAATACACTTTTTATTACATATTCAGTCATAAAACTTATTAAAAAAGTGTGCGTCACTTTGTGAGGATCGAACTTGTAACCTTTAAGTTAAAAGTTAAAGACGCTACTAACTGATTTAAAGGAGAAATGCATAGCAGGAGTAAAGTAGTTGCCATAGCAACCAATGCTATAATACTCCCGCTAGATAATTTACTTTTTTCTCTGTAAATTCAGGCCAGGAGTTATGTGTCACGTTTCTCCCTCTACGAGAGGGAGAGAAGAACACTTTTTCTCCCTCATAAGTGTAATGTATATTTTTTTTTATTTATGAAATAAGTTGATATTTTTTTATTAAAGTATTACTATACTTCCCTCTGTATAAAATAGGCATTAATGGTTTGAAAATATTGCATTCCCCATATAATTTTATAATTAAATCTATAATTTATTACTAACATTGGTTGATCTTTACTTTTTTCGCGAATTTTTATTGAAAAAGAATCGCTAATGAAGTGGCGAGCATAGTAGGCCTGAAGCCCGGAGTTTGACCATTATCACAAAAAAGCAGCTGATATATATAATATATATATATATATATATATATATATATATATATATATATATATATATATAAATATATAATATATATATAATGATGATGGTCAAACTCCGGGTTCAGCCTACTTGCTCGCCACTTCATTATATATATATATATATATATATATATATATATATATATATATATATATATATATATATATATATATATATATATGTGTATGTATGTATGTATTTAAAAAACTTACAGAATCAATATAGAAGACATAAATTAAAACAAACACACCTGATTAAAATTTAAAACTAAGCAAATTCTCTCCTCAACTCTTGCATTCTCAATTATAAAATCTTATTTCCACACTATCATATGTTTGAAAACTTTGTTTTTAATCCCCGTTTAAAAAGTTCAACGGAGTACATTAAAGAAACAACTTTGCATCAAAGTAAATTAATCATCTATCAGAATGTTGAGTGCAAGTACTATAAAACATTAATTCTTTCCTATCATTTATTTAACTTTATCTGCTTTAATATTCCGATACAAAGTTTCTGAAAAAAGTCCTGAAGAAACTTTAGAATTTAAACTTTGTGATATAATAGATACCTTCTATTTCTCTATATCTTTATTATTTAGAGACAGTCAAGTAAAGTTTAATGATAATTAGTAATGAAAAAGTTTAAACATTATTACCTCTTGAACTTTCTTGAAGTTTCTTTTGAGCGAATTTTCTTTGAACTAATTCGCTAATGAAGTAGCTCGCTTGACTGGTTCAAATCCCAGCACTGAAACAAATATCCGTTTCAAATGTCCTTAATCGTAATAAAAAACTATATTTTGCAAACTAAAGATAAACTGCTTAAAGGAAAAATAATGTTAAATAATGTTACAGGAAAAATACTGTAAACATAAGTTTTAAGTCAGATAAGCATATTTTATTTATAAAAGAAAATTAATTTAAAATTAACAAAGTATATCTTAACTAAAAAGATTTAAAGTTAAAAAGCAACTGAATTAAAAGAGTTATAAGCATGTGTAATGAAGTTGTTCGTTAGCATCCTGCGAGCTTGATTTTCATTTCATAGACTGTCATTAGACTTGCAAAAAAATTATGAATGAATGAACGACTTTTATTTATTCTAAAAAATACAAATTTTCAGAGGGTTAAATTTCAGTCTTCAAGTCTACTCCATGGCAAAGAACCGTTCTGGAGTGCAAAAATTATTTACGCATAGAAGATTAGTGTAATCCTAACGAGCCTATTACAGCATAGATCCTAAATCAGATCATATTACTAGAGAGGCCCTATCGGTTTAATTTTAAAACATCTAAATAGTAACCTGAACGATTTCGAATGTTAATATAATCAAATATTATGTTTAATTATTATGTTTAATCTCTCTCTCTCTCTCTCTCTCTCTCTCTCTCTCTCTCTCTCTCTCTCTCTCTCTCTCTCTCTCTCTCTCTCTCTCTCTCTCTCTCTCTCTCTCTCTCTCTCTCTCTCTCTCTCTCTCTCCTAAAATAATATTAGGTTAGTTTTCTTTAATATTGTATATTATCTACTAATAATTTGCGCATCAATTTCTATTGGTTCTAAGGAGTTTATAATCCGTTGTTTTAATGTCATGTAATGACATGTTGAGGGAGCAGTTACAAGGTTTAAAGAAAAACATTAAGTTAGGACACATTAACGCCGAGGGATCTCCACCTACATCTGGAAAGGTAAAACAAGTACTCAAAGGTGAGGTACTTGATGTCTTAGCTATATCTCAGTCATTTTTGAAACCCTGGATACCAAATTCAGCTGTAAGTATACCTCCATATAAATTATACAGAAACGATAGAGTAGGAAAGCATGCCGGAGGTGTTGCTATTTATGTACATGACAAATTTAAGTGTAAGATTATATCAACTTCACAGCCTACTTTGAATAATATGCCAGAATATTTAGCAGTTGAAGTCTCTAACCAATCTTTCAAATGCTTGATTTTTGTCATGTACAGGCCTCCAAAAGCTGCTGGCTTGAAAACGCTTTGGACTGTTTTGCCGGTCTGTTAGTACATATAAAACAGAAATATTAATGGGAGACTTAAATATAAATCTTCTACCTAACAATAATGACCACTATAAAAGAGAACTAATTAATTCAGCTAGAAATATGAGTGTAGAAATTTTAAAGATGGAACCAACTCATTTTACTTCAACGTCCGCTACTTGGATCGACCATATTATAGTAAATTGTAAAGATATAATTACGAAACATGGTCAGATCGGAGTACCTGGAATATCTAGGCACGATCTAGTCTATTGTGTATTGAATAAAAAGATTAAAAAAGTTCCACCCCAGTTTATCAAAATTAGAAACTTTAAGAATATTAAGGATCAAGATTTGATTCAGAAGGCAGAAAAAATAAGATGGGATAGAATTTATTGTGAGACTGCATTAGACAGTAAAGTTAATCTATTTACTCAGTTTATATTACAATTATATGATGAAGTAGCACCAATAAAAGAAATTAAAATAACCAGAAAGGCTGCTCCCTGGATGGATCTGATTTAAAAGATTTAATGAATAAAAGAGATTCGGCCTATAATAAGTATAAGAAAAATAAAAATGACGACACTTGGAATAATTATAGGGTTCTTCGTAACAAATGTAAACAAATTAACAGAAATGGAAAGGTGAAGTTTTTTAAGGAATATCTGAAACAAATGATTCAAAGAGTGTATGGAAGCAACTAAAAAGCTTCGGAATCGGAAAAGAAAAAAATAGTAATGAACCTGTTGTAGATCTAGATAAATTGAATAAACACTTTTGTGAAATAAATGATCTAAAATCAAATGTCACGGTAATTAATAACTATGCCGAGATGAGAGACAAAGATGAAAAAACTTTATTTTCGTTTGAAGAAACTTCTGAAAAAAATATAAAAGAAGCTATAGATAGTATGAAATCTAAAGCTGTGTCAGCAGATAATATTTCACTAGACATGATTAAAAAGATAGAACCTATTATCACCCCTGTACTTAGAGATATTTTTAATTTTTCTATTACTAATAGTCAATATCCTATTTTATGGAAAAATGCTTTAATAACTCCTCTTAGTAAAAAGCCTAAACCTGTTGAAGTAGGAGATTATAGAGGCATCAATATTCTTTCTGTAGTTGGTAAGATACTTGACAAAATAGTGTTAACCAGCTTGTCCAGTATCTTGAGAATAATAATATTTTAATAAATCAGCAATCAGCTTATAGAAAAGGATTATGGCACTGAAACTTCATTGCTCAATATTCTCGAAGATATAGAGTTGCCATGGATAATAGAATGGTTACGGTAGTGGCTTCCATAGATCTTAGTAAGGCGTTTGACTCAGTTCAGCATGATTTGTTACTAGCCGTTCTTAAATATCTAAACCTCTCTGATACCAGCGTAAAGTGGTTTGAATCTTATTTAAGTGGTAGAACACAACAAATTAAGACAGCTTCTGGCAAGTTGTCTTCACTAGAAAAAGTTAGGGTTGGAATACCACAAGGCTCCAATCTTTCCGCTATTTTATTTGTAGCTTTTTTAAATAACATAGACTCATGTCTTGATGGGTGCAATTTTAACATCTATGCAGATGACTTAACTGTTTATTTAAGCTGCGAAGTAGAGGCACTGTTCGACACCCTAAATAAATTAAACAATGTATTAAATAATCTGAATAATTGGTGTAATGAACATTGCCTACAGATAAATATGAAAAAGAGTTCTTACCTTATTTTAGGTAACAATAAATTAGTTCAATCAGCAAAATCTTTAACTTTGCCCTCATTAAGTATTGATCACGTATGCCTTCAGCAGGTAGATAAGTTAAAACTTTTGGGTATTTGGATTGATTCGTCCCTCAGTTGGAAAGATCAAGTTGCACATGTAAGTGCTAAGGTATTCGCAAGTCTGGCTCAAATAAGAAAATTGTTGTGTTCTCCCCCACTATCACTGAAGAAAAATTTAGTAGAATCACTGATCATGCACACATAGACTATGCTTCACTGCTTACTGCGATATTAATTCTACCAAACACACTAAAACTACAAAGAGCACAGAATGCATGCATCAGGTATGTATGTAATATTCCTTTTGCTGATCATGTCACACCCTACTATAAAAAACTAGAGTGGCTCAAAATAAAAGAACGGTTAGAACTAAGCATTGCTAGAACAACGTATAGGATTTTTGAAAGCAAAAAGCCATTATATTTGTACAACCGATATAAGTGGAGAAAAGATGTAGCAAGTAGATCTACAAGAAGTGTCATATTAGACCTGCTTCATGTTCCCTCGCACACAACAATTCAGTATGAGAATTCCTTTCTTGTTCAGTCGGTAAAACTCTTTAACTCCTTAGAACCAAAGTTTTACACTAAAATGTCTTATAGTAGTTTTAAAATAAATTATAAAAAGAAATTATTAACTAGGTACCAATAATATGATAATTAAACCATCATAAAATTTATTCTCTTTTAATAAACATATTCTAAATAATAAATAAAAATGTAATGTAATAGAAGTGGAATCAGTCCAACTGACAATAATAATCTGAAAGAAAATTTTGCAAATTTTCTTTTCAATGTTTTATTTTTACGAAATTGTATTAAAAAAAATCATTATAATTATAATTTAAAAAATATAATAATACTAAATTAACTATAATTAAAAGAAATTAGCTATTAAATAACTAAGTTAAGAATTTTTATTGAGTAAGATTTCATAGTTAAAACTATAAATTTATTGTATAAAAAAGATAATTTTGCATATTGTTGTAATATTTTATTGTATGTATTTTATATGTAATTTTAATAAATAAATCGGCTGAAAATTTATCCACGTTGAATGGAAGAGAGGACCTATGGTCCTAATTCTGCGTGGTTAAAATAAATCAGTAATCAATCAATCAATCAATCAATCAATCTCTCTCTCTCTCTCTCTCTCTCTTCTCTCTCTCTCTCTCTCTCCTCTCCTCTCTTCTCTCTCTCTCTCTCTCTCTCTCTCTCTCTCTCTCTCTCTCTCCTCTCTCTCTCTCTCTCTCTTCTCTCTCTCTCTCTCTCTCTCTCTCTCCTCTCTCTCTCTCTCTCTCTCTCTCTCCTCTCCCTCTCTCTCTCTCCTCTCTCTCTCTCTCTCTCTCTCTCTCTCTCTCTCTCTCTCTCTAAATTAAACAATGTATTAAATAATCTGAATAATTGGTGTAATGAGCATTGTCTACAGATAAATATGAAAAAGAGTTCTTACCTTATTTTAGGTAACAATAAATTAGTTCAATCCAGCAAAATCTTTAACTTTGCCCTCATTAAGTATTGATCACGTATGCCTTCAGCAGGTAGATAAGTTAAAAACTTTTGGGTATTTGGATTGATTCGTCCTCAGTTGGAAAGATCAAGTTGCACATGTAAGTGCTAAGGTATTCGCAAGTCTGGCTCAAATAAGAAAAATTGTTGTGTTCTCCCCCACTATCACTGAAGAAAAACTTAGTAGAATCACTGATCATGCCACACATAGACTATGCTTCTGCTGCTTACTGCGATATTAATTCTACCAACACACTAAACTACAAAGAGCACAGAATGCATGCATCAGGTATGTATGTATATTCCTTTTGCTGATCATGTCACACCCTACTATAAAAAACTAGAGTGGCTCAAAATAAAAAGAACGGTTAGAACTAAGCATTGCTAGAACAACGTATAGATTTTTGAAAGCAAAAAGCCATTATATTTGTACAACCGATATAAGTGGAGAAAAGATGTAGCAAGTAGATCTACAAGAAGTGTCATATTAGACCTGCTTCATGTTCCCTCGCACACAACAATTCAGTATGAGAATTCCTTTCTTGTTCAGTCGGTAAAACTCTTTAACTCCTTAGAACCAAAAGTTTTACACTAAATTGTCTTATAGAGTTTTAAAATAAATTATAAAAGAAATTATTAACTAGGTACCAATAATATGATAATTAAACCATCATAACATTTATTCTCTTTTAATAAACATATTTTAAATAATAAATAAAAATGTAATGTAATAGAAGTGGAATCAGTCCAACTGACAATAATAATCTGAAAGAAAATTTTGCAAATTTTCTTTTCAATGTTTTATTTTTATACGAATTGTATTAAAAAAAATCATTATAATTATAATTTAAAAAATATAATAATACTAAATTAACTATAATTAAAAGAAATTAGCTATTAAATAACTAAGTTAAGAATTTTTATTGAGTAAGATTTCATAGTTAAAACTATAAATTATTGTATAAAAAAGATAATTTTGCATATTGTTGTAATATTTATTGTATGTATTTTATGTAATTTTAATAAATAAATCGGCTGAAAATTTATCCACGTTGAATGGAAGAGAGGACCTTATGGTCCTAATTCTGCGTGGTTAAATAAATCAGTAATCAATCAATCAATCAATCAAATCAATCTCTCTCTCTCCTCTCTCGTCTCTCTCTCTCTCTCTCTCTCTCTCTCTCTCTTCTCTCTCTCTCTCTCTCTCTCTCTCTCTCTCTCTCGTCGTATTAGTTGCGTTTTGAAACATTAAAAAAGTAACTTGGTCACCTTCCGTGTATATCTCCGGTTTTTGTCTAGTCACAAGCGTTAAGCAGGATCGCGCGAGGTCAGTTGATAGATAGGTGACCGCTAGGAATTAAACAAACCTATTGAATAATCGAATACTTATTGCAATATAAATTACGTATTTTTTTATTTTCTGAGGACAAGCGAAGATGGTTCGAGTGGTGAGGACGAGCGCAGCGACTTCAATACGGACGAGGAACTCCATTTTGTTTTATCAAATAAATTATGTATAACTACAATAATGACTCAGCAAAAATGTCGAACATTCACTAAATCTTGAAAATGTATTTGTTTGGGCTGAAATGATGTAAAGCAAATACCACTGTGTATGGTAAAAACAGAGACAAAGTAAACTTTTATTATTATTTTTTGTCAGCGGAGGGGAAACGCGACGACCTCTAGGAGAAAGCTTTATCCCTCGGAATTAAAGCAGCGAAAAAAGAAAAACTTTTATATTTTAGTTTTGTTTTATTTGAAAAAAGTTGAGTTCAGTTCCACAACTATTTTTAAAAAAGATGGTATATATTTTTACCCCTTTGAGTTATCTTCAGGCTATATTCTCAAAAGGTTGATGTAACAACTATAACATTTGAAAAATTTAAATAAACTAAAAAAAAATATAAAAAAAAAGATCTTATGAGATAAGGAAGCTTTTCTCATAGGATCTTGTTTTTTTGTTGTTTGTTAATTTTTGTTAGTTTATTTAACATTTTTCAAATTTAGTAGTTGTTACAATAACCTCTTGAGGATATAACCTGAGGACGACAAAGGGGCTAAAATATATAGCATCTTTTTTAAAAATAGTTGCAGAACTGAAGTTATCCAATTAACTTCAGTAAGAAACTTCAATTTAACAAAAGTTAAATAATTATGGAGTTCTGCAAAAAAAGATGTTTCACTAATTAATTAGTTTTGTTTACAATTTTTATTGTTTGACTGTTACAAGTTAATAAATAACACATTTGGGAATACGTTAATATCCTGGCAGTATGCCACTAATAAAACACCAATTATGACAAAATGGTAAGGGACACCACCTGGTAGCCGGCATCAGTGCCCATGAGCAGCCAAAATTCTTTTGTTTTAGTAAACTTAAAAAGGACAAATGAGTTCATTTATTATTATAGTTCAAGAGCCGGGCCTGAAAAAAATGTGACTTATGTTTTACTACTTCGAACCAATTTTTTCTGAAAATATACCTTACATTATGAAGAAAAAAACATCCAAAGTGGAGCCCTTCATATGATTGCGAATGATCAAAATTTTAAATAAATTGCACAAATTTCAGTTTTCTTCATAGATGGTTCACTGTGGGTTCTGTGCAAAACATGGAAAGAAGATTTTTTAAAACTGATAAAAATGCCTATACTTTGAGGATTTAATAATCGAAATCTGATGGCTACAACCATATAGTTATGGCTCTTTAAAAACACCAAAAAATTCTTAATTCATGCAAAGTCTGCGAATTACTTTAAAAAAATATTGGCTTTTTGTGAATTTCTTCAGCCTTTTAACAAATGTCAAAACTTTAGTTGCATAGATAAACAATATTAACAATGTTAATATTGTTTATCTATGTTTAGTTGGTAGTTATCCGATTTTAATAAAAAAAACACTCGTTTTATACAAAATTTTAGCAGCTTTAAAAAATGTTCCCTTCATGTTTCGCACACGACCTACAGAGAACCACTTCTGCAAAAAAATTGGAATTTTGTGTTTTTGAGCGTGCGCATCCATATGAAAGACTCCACTCTAGATAGACAGACTATGCTTTTTCTTCATATTATAAAGAATATTTTCAGAAAAAATTGGTTTAACACTTTTTTTAGGCCTGGCTCTTGGACTATTAATGAAGAACAATATATGAGTGGATCCTGATGTAAAAGGTTTGTCATTTGGGGGGCAAGTGTTTAGAACGCAAACCTAGTAGTTATATAAAATAGAGAGCGACTTTATTTGAATCTTTCGTACATGATGAGTCTGACAGTTTATCTTTCTTTAATTGTCTATTGTCACCAATGAGAGGCCTTATTAGTTTAATTTTGTAACATCAAAAAGTAACCTGAACTCCTTCGATTATTAATATATTCAAATAAACAGTACGAAATTACAGTAATTCGTATAATAGAACGTCTAGAATACAAACAAATTAATAGACAACAGCGATTAATTTATTATAATATTAACCCACAATTAAGGATGGTTACTATAAGGGTACACAGAACCTCTAGGAGTCAAAAATGATGTTTCATGAATCATAACGTATCAAGATAGGGTATGCATCTCTAGTAATATATCTCTGAGGTTAGGATAAAATTATTTCAAGAGAGGGGCTCGTAAAGGCAATAGTGTCACCACCGTTTTACAAGAAAAATAGAGAGGAGTCCATATTATGCTTTGTCCACAGTAATTCATTGATCCTTATTATGCCTTAGTGGAATTTATGGATCCAAAATATGCATTGGTGTGATTCATTGATCCACATTATGTCTTAGTGGAATTTATGGATCCACATTATGCCTTTGTGGAATTTACTGATCCACATTGTGCCTTGCTGGAATTCTTTCTAACTAAAAGTAATAAATATAACTCTTAGATTTATAAGGCCTATAAAGAGTCTGCGAAGAGTTTATTTGTTCCCTTTACTATTTACTCTAAAGAAGGTCTGTAATTCCCTCCCCAGGGGAATGCGACTGAGAGGATTTGCTCCCAATCTCATCCTTTTCTTAAACATCATTAATTCTCCTCCCATATATTATCTGAACTTTTCTTCCTTTAACTCAATACACTTTATCTAGTCGTCACTGTTTTATAATTTGTTTCGTTTCCATCCACGTATTTTCTCTATTTTTATTCCGCGTAATATTTTTTATTATGAATTTCTTAATGTAAAAGATGAATCTATTGTATACATACGTGCATGGATAGATAGATGAATAGATAAAAGGGAGATTGTGAGTAGACGCTTTCTTTTGAAAGCGATTGCACCCATACAATCAAATCTTCGTTGAAAAATTAAGTCTTGAATGTAAGATTTTGTGCATGTAATGTAAAGCAATCGTTAAAAAACAGCAGCCATTTAAAATAGTTATTAGTTGATTATACACCAGAAGGATAAAATAGCTAAAGTCGGAGTACTTAATATGGTTCCTAAGTCAGGACCTAGGAATCAAACATTGTGAATCCCGCGGCGTAGCCGAAGTAAACATACATTTTAAATCATATTTATTTGTTCCCAAAATGTAGCCAAGGTTAAAGTATATTTGAAATATTATTTAGTGATTTCGGAGGGATAGCCGAGGTGAAAGAACATTTTATAAAATAATAATTGCTTGTTAAAGTACATTTAAAATAATATTTTATAATAAGTCCCAGAGGCGCAGCTCAAGTGAGAGTAAATTTCAAATTATATTATTTTATGAAGATTTAGGTCTTCCGGTGGTGACCGCGTCAATCTAGATGAAGAATCCGACGTTTCGCTTCCACTGTGGGAGGCATCTTCAGGGATGTAGGATATCATGGATAGAAACACAATGCTCTACAAAACTGAACTGAAGATGGAGACGCTGCAGGCCCTATTTATACCTGTCTCTGACCTTGTCTTCAAGGACGAAGATTATAGCCATGAGAAGGGATAATAGGGTTCGACGGTCCAGCGACCAATAGGGCCTGCAGCGTCTCCATCTTCAGTTCAGTTTTGTAGAGCATTGTGTTTCTATCCATGATGTCCTACATCCCTGAAGATGCCTCCCAAAGTGGAAGCGAAACGTCGGATTCTTTATCTTCATTGACGCGGTCACCACCGGAAGACCTAAATCTTCACGACAACAACCGCGGAAGCCTACGCAGTTTATTATATTATTTTATGTTCCCGAGGTGTAGCAGATGATTCCCTATTTTGAAATAAAATAGTCGGAAAGTAAAAAAAACTAGTTTTGACTGATTTGAAATCATAACCTTTAAACACAGGCTGTTCAAAGTAACCCGTTCCTGAATGTACTCCCCCCCCCCCCTCCACGTGACGTCAAACTAACCAGTTCTGTATTTTTTTCAATTTTTTTAATGATAAGCTTAAAGGACACAGGCTTTTCCTTTATAAATCTGTTAAAAGAAAATCGTTTCAATTTCCGAGGAAATACCTTCTCTTGTATTAAATATTGAAAATTGTTGTTTTTAAAGTTTAGAAACTCTTTAAAAACTTTTATCTGAAGGGATGAAAAATTTTCAATTACTAAAATGCTATTATAAACTTTTCAACCACATAATTCAAACTTAAGTAAAAACATTGGGCTGTTATTTGCACTTATATACCCGGAAAACAGTGTTGCCATCTAAAAGGATAACTATATGCTGTCATCTGCCCGGAGAAGTGTGCTGCTATTAACTCGCAATAATGACTCAGCAAAAATAGTGATCGGAGTGAAATTCGGCACGCATGGAGCCATGTACAAGACTAACATATGAGCTAAGCTTCATCTCATTGTCAGCATTAGCTCAATTCTTATGAGATAACTTGTATCCGTTCTTTAAAAAATTGTAAACAATCGGACAATAATTTGATTGAGTTGATTTGGTTCAAGTGTATTACAGCATTACGTGATAAATAAGTACATCATGCTTTGTTTTAATACGATAAGTATTAATAATTTCTATTTATTAATAATACAATACAAGTTAGTTTATAATATAATTATCAGGAAGTTCATTAAGGAATCAGACGGGTTCAAAGAGAATAGAGATTCTAATAGGTAAGAGGTGAGGACGTTCTTAAGGCTGGCAAAAAGCGTTCCAGAGACATAATTGCTAAGATCTAGGATCTTCCCCACCTTTACTACTATACTATACTAATAATTTCTGTTGGATCTTAAAAGATAAGCAGCATCGAGCTAAGTCAGTGCTGCTTCCTAACAAAATGGTATGTATCTGAAGAACCTTCTTCTTCTGACCATAGATATATTCTTTTTGAATTAACATGTGATCAAAAGCATGAAACTACCTATTACAATCCTAGGAGGACTGACTGGGATGCCTTCCGGCAGGATCTAGCATCCTATCTGTCTTCCTTTAACGTTGAAATAGGCAACCATCTTGATCTAGACTCGATGGCCTCACTATTAACTGAGGCTATGGATCTCTCCTTCAAGAAAAATTGTCCTCTGAGTGTGCAGAAAGGCTCCAGGAAAATTCTATGGTGGAGCCACTCTCTTGACAATCAGAGGAAAAAAGTACGAAAATTATTCAATCGTTCCAAAAAGACTGGAGAGTGGGAAATTTATTCTCAGCACTTACTAACTACAATAAAGCCCTTAGAGATGCCAAGCGGGATTCTTGGAGACGTTTCTGTTCCGAGATAGACAGTATTTCTGAAGCAGCTAGACTGAACAGAATACTGTCTAAAACTCCAATTAACCCTATTGGCACCTTAAAAACTCCTCTTGGAGCTTATACTCACAATGGCCGAGAAACTGTGGAGGTTCTTTTAAAGACACACTTCCCAGACTCAGTAATTGTAGATCAAAACAATGATCAAACAGAGACCAATCAGGGCTTCTCTTTTACAGATAAAGCTCCTGACTGGGCTGTTGCTAATTCAATTATAACACTTAACAAGTCAAATGGGCAGTAAAACTCATTTAAACCTTACAAGTCTCCTGGGCCGGACAGTATTTACCCAGCCCTGTTACAGCAGGGTCTGGACACTCTGGCTCCTCTACTTTGCAGCATTTTCAGAGCAAGTATAGCTCTAAATCATATTCCTGAAATCTGGAAATCTGCCAAGGTTACTTTTATACCCAAACCTGGACGTGTTTCATACACGGAGGGTAAGGCTTATAGACCAATATGTCTGTCATCTTTTCTTCTCAAAACAATGGAGAAGATTATTGACAGACACATTCGCGAAACAGCGCTGATTACCAAGCCGTTGCATAAATATCAGTTTGCTTATCAAGCTGGCAAATCTTGCGAAAGCGCATTACATCTTGTTGTTAATAAGATTGAAGCTGCTTTTGAAAGCAAAGGATGTGTTGTTGGTGCCTTTCTGGATATTGAAGGAGCATTTGATAACACATCTTTCCAAACTATACTCTCCTCTCTGAGAGAGCGTGGTGTTGAAGAATCTGTCTGTAGATGGATAGCCACTATGCTTCTCAGCAGAAATGTTATAGCTTCCGTGGCTGGAGAGACGGCTGAAGCCCGAGTCACCAGGGGATGCCCGCAGGGTGGAGTCTTATCTCCTACTGTGGAGCCTTGTGTGGGACGGCATACTCTGCTATCTTAACAGCAAAGGTTTCTTTGCCATAGGGTACGCTGATGACATAGTCATCCTTATTCCTGGCAAATTCATTATTACAGCCCTAGAGGTAATTCAAAACACCGATAAGGCTGATTGAGAACTGGTGCAAACAGGTCAAACTTTCAATCAATCCTGTCAAAACTGCACTAATAATTTTCACCAAACAAACAAAACCTCACACTGTGAGGCCCCCCATACTGTTTGGTGAACAACTACAGCTATCTGACCAGGTCAAATATCTCGTAGTAATCCTTGACAAGAGGCTAAGTTGGAATCAACAGCTGGACAAAATAATCACAAAGCCAAACTGACTTTAATGACAGTACGTAGAGCTGTAGGTAAAACCTGGGGACTTAAACCTCAAGTATTGCGATGGCTTTACTTAATGGTGGTCAGACCCATTATTACCTACTGTGCCCTTGTGTGGTGGCCCAAAGTCAATCAAACCACCGCAATTACCAAACTGAACTCAGTTCAGCGCTTAGCCTGTCTATCCATTACAGGGTCCATGAACTCAGCACCAACCACTGCTCTAGAAGTCATGCTGAGCCTTCCGCCCCTCGATCTTATTATAAAGAGTGAGGCTAGGTTGGCGGCTTACAGACTCCAGAACAGTGGAAACTGGAAGACCCCTACCATTAGAGGTCATTCCAAAATAGTAGATGTAATCCAGAGTTCCATATTATCTATGAACTCTGACTACATGACCACCCTCTACTCCTATGAAAAACCCTTCACACTTAGCTGTGATAGTTTCGATGGGGAACCACCTCAATCCTCTGGTGACACTGTATGGTATACAGATGGATCTAAGATGGACTGTGGCTCTGGGTGGCATATATGAGGCACATGCAAACTTCAAAACCTCATTTCCTTTAGGAAAGTATGCCACAGTGTTTCAGGCGGAAATATTTGCAATTAATGCCTGTCTAATAGAAAATATCAAGAAGAACCCAAATCAGACTTCTATAAATATTTTTACTGACAGCCAAGCTGCCATCAAAGCTCTTGGTTCATACAAAGTCAACTCCAAGCTTGTCTGGGAGTGCTTACAAAACCTTTTGACCCTGTCACTCAACAATGATGTAGCAATCAGATGGGTGCCCGGCCATAAGGGAATTGAAGGTAATGAGCAAGCAGACACCCTTGCTAAAAAAGGGTCTGAAACCACTCCTGTGGGCCCTGAACCCATAGTAGCCATACCCAAAGCTATAGCCAAAGGTGTAATCAAAGATTGGCTCTTTAACCAATCACCTACACCACTGGAACAAATCCTCCGGCATGAGACACAGCAAACTTATGCTAAAAGGACCCAGTCCCAAAGTAACTGAGGACCTCCTCAGTCTAAGCAGAAGGGACCTTAGAACAGTAACTGGACTACTGACTGGTCACTGTCACCTCCGAAAACACCTCCATACCATTGGTATCTTTAAAGATAATCCAGTGTGTAGGCTTTGTGAATCGGAAACCGAAACTGCCTCTCACATACTTCTGAGATGTGAAGCCCTAGCCTTTCAAAGGTTCACCAACTTTGGTAGCAGCATTCTCAATAAGTTTGACTCTACCAATGAATCACTGGTCAAAAAGATCCTAGACCTAGTCCGGGGAAAAGGATTATTCTGACCTGGACCAATTGAGGGGATTGTACAATAGACTTCTAGTCGCAGTGCAAATGGGGTCTATCCTCGACTCCAACCCCAATCCTCAATAATAATAATAATAAGTCAGTGCTGAGTGACTGCTGGAAATGAAAATGTTGTATTTACTAACTGAGTACGCGCAAAGCGAGTCTGAAGACTAATTGCAGTATAAATTAAATAACTTGTATGTCCTGAGAAAAACTGAAGTGATTATACTTAAAGGCATTCATAGCAAGTGATGTGATACATGAGCAAGGCATACTGAGGACAAGTGAAGCTAGTCCGAAGTTGGCCAAAAATACCGAGGTACCCCCGTACCCAATTATTTGAAATACATTCCAATTTTCCAACCTCTTAATAATAAAAGCCTCGGCGATAAAAGCCCGCCTTTTATCGTAGAAAAAAGTTTTCAAATTATTTTCTAAATAAAATATATTTTTCTAGCTTATTTTTCTTTTTTAAAGAAACTTTTTTTTCTAAAGAGTTTTCCTCGCAAAGAAAGTTAATGAAAATTCTTTTACAAGAGTGCTCGAGTCGAGATGGGGTCGAGGGTGCACAGGGACAGATTTCTAGGGCAGAAGGAACAGAGGAAGCCTTGCCATTTCCTCTGCCAAGGCTAGTCTTGGCCACAGCCTCAGCAAATAGACCCTACACTTATTTTCCCTCGCATGCTTTCTCAACAGATATTTTCTTTCGTTTAAAGAAGAAGAAACATCTTGAAATTGTTCTATTTGTGTTGTGTTGATTTATTAAAAGTATTAAATGTATAGCGTATTAAAAAAAAATCTTTTAAGCCTATTCTTGCTTTGGAAATTCATTAAGGCAACAGTATATTGGCGTAATAGTAATAATAGTATATATATATATATATATATATATATATATATATATATATATATATATATATATATATATATATATATATATATATATATATATATATATATATATACATATATAATATATATATTTCAATTATAATACCTACAATTTGATTTATTGCCCACCATATTTTCGGAAATTAAATGCAAGACGTCCTCATTCTAACCTCTCCTCCTTCCAATATTCCTCTCACATTTTTAATTTTCAACGAATTTTTAAAGATTTTTAAAGAAAAATAAGCTTATGAGGTTGGGATCATAGAATTTATTTTAATTGAACCATCGCGTACTGCTACTAAAAACACTACTCGATTTAAAAAAAAAAACCATAAAAATACAGACGTAGTGCAACGTTTATGGAGCGGTTCAAGGCACTTAAAAAATGAAAAATAAAAACTATAGTGGCGTTGAGACATATATTACGTACACACAGCGTATTTAACCGGTGATCGTATTCCATACGCATTAAATACGATAAAGATCTTGCACCGTATTTATTTAGACGATCAAGTGAGATTACGTGAAAACATCCCGCCAAAACATCGCGTTTTCTGTAGTGAAGGTTCTCTTTTGTTTATAAGGAAGTTTACAACAACAAAAATTAATTAAATTGTGACTTCTTTGCATAATAATGAAGTTACTAAAAAATAATATTCCAAAAGTTATTTAATGAAAAACGGTAATATTGAAGTGAAATAAAAGTTCGACGAGAAGATTATCCGTTAAATACGATCGCCTCTGAAGGTACATACAGCGTATCGCGGGACCTATTTAAATTCCATCTCCCTAGTTTATAAGCGTATCCGATTGGATTCCTTCCGCACGGTTCATACAGCAAATTGAGCTAATATTCCCTTATTAAGATATCGTACTTAATACGATCCGCGGATTTAAAACCAAGTGTGAACAATCTAATCTAATTACAGTAACAATAATAAGTAATTATTAATAATAATAAATAATTATTATTATATAATATATAATTATTATTTAAATAATAAATAATATAGTTATATAAATAATTATAAAAATTATGATTATCTTAAGCGGCCCGCTGCAAAAGATAACTCCACGAATTCTGTAAAAAATAAGTTGTGCGGCGACGCTGTCTTTATAGAGTGATAAAGGTTTATCTCTTTTTTTTAGTTCTTAGTATTGTACTACCTAGAAGTGCAATAGATAAAAAGAAATTCCTTTTATGACTTTTTCTTGATAAAAGTTATCTCTGAATTTATAAGGAAATGTTTCCTTATAAAGTCCTAAATTTTAATAAAAATAAGTTATAAATGTAGATTAATTATTTTAAACAAATATATATAAACGTGGTGTCTAATTTTATTACCTGGGACAATCAAGTGCCCCGAAAAAGGTTTTATTACCACAAAACCAGAACCATCTCTGAAAATGGAACGCCTGGAAACCTTAGCCCACCAAAATATTATTAATGACATAACTATGGCAATAAATCCGTCGTGCATTTATCTTAAATGCTTGATTTCTAACTCAGAGCAATTCGTTTTTGCTTGATTAAAGCGAATTTTGTTGAAAATTTGCGAACGAGTTACCTCGTGTTAATAATTTATGTCAGTTTATAATTTGTGTCAGTTAATAATTTCATTAAATCATCACTAGATTACTTTACTCAATGACTTTTCACAAACATTTCATAAATTAATGATTAATTATTATTATTTTTCCATACATTTTAACTTTTATTTTTTTTATTTTTCAGGATATTAAGTTAGCGGCTTTCATTCTGGATGAAATGGTAAGTTTAATCATGTTTTTTTAATTTGTAGAATGACAAGTGCTTAAGTAAGTGACTTGAGATACCGAGCCAATTTCAATGAGACGTACCAAATGACTCGACAAATTTCATTTCCTATAAAGAAAAGTTGGTTCGTTACTACGCTGTGAATTACTAATAATATCAAACAACAAATTCCGTCTTTTCTTATATTCTTGTGGAAAAGACAGACTTTGTTGTTTGATGTTATAAAGAAAAAGGTTTTTAAATAGTTGCTACAAGATTTCAGAGGCAATAAATACTGATTTAAAGCTATTGCAACACTCACAATGTCAGGTGGAGTTTGGTCAAGTAATCCATCAATTAGTAATCCATCAATTCCAACAATTTCCCTACGTTCGTTCTCTTCGTTTTTATTCTGATTCATTATTTTTTAAATAAGTAAAAAATTTATCTTTTACAGTTTTAGCAATTCCTTTAAAAGTTTTAGATTTATAACTTAATTTAAAGAAAATAAATTAGTTATGAAATAAACGATACAAATCTGACGGTTAATAAAAAGGTCAAAAAAAAATTATATCAAGCTAAAATATCAATGTATTCCATATTTACCTTATTGGAAAATATTTGATGCGCAAATTTTATTATTTTTGAGCGAAACGAGTTAATTTTCAAAGCAATAAAATCGTTTTTTTGGGAGAGGCGCAGTCATGAAATGAATAAAACGTTTTCTTATTTTATTATTTAACATGTTCAAAACAATAAATAGAAATAAAATACAAAATATTAATACATTATAGTTAAATAAATAAGTGGTTCCCATTCTACTAAAAGGTCTACGATCTGTCCCGTAAAGAGAGTAAAATTTATAAGCTGTAAAGTAAAATTTTACAGCCGGCTGACGTAGAGTTTCGTTTTATTGCCTTAACAATAAAAGCTTTCTTTACTGACATTTTTGAGGCAGTATAATAAACACTCTTTGGCCACACTAAAAAAATATTTTATTGTCAAGTAAAACCTTAACATCTATAGATGTATTTTAAGGGTGAACACTAATGTTCAAACAACAGCGAAAACCATCTACCCTAGTTTTCCGTAAAGCCGCAAACAAACAAAACCAAGCGCCAACGTGCCAACTCTGGGAAAGCTAATTATCCTAAATGAGAGGAACCCCCTCTAATGTAAAGTTGATTGGGCTTTTAGTAAATTAGATTTTTCCTTTTAAAAAACAAATATCCACCCTCCTTTCCTAGGAGGACTATCTCAACGTAAAAAGAAATAAATAAATTCCAACATAAAATAACATTTGTCTAAAATAACATTTTTTTAAACTTGTTGTTTTATTGTATGTGTGAGGTGTGTATTTTATTATTTTTTTTTCTTTTTTTAACGAATTTTCAAAGGATATTGAAAACTATACACACACACACACACACACATATTATATTATATATATATATATATATATATATATATATATATATATATATATATATATATATATTATATATTATATATATATATATATATATATATATATATATATTATATATATATATATATATATATACATGCATAAATGTATATATATATACAGGGTGTACAAAATAAAACTCCCTTCCCGAAAGGAGGTGGTACTACAACAAATTTCCAACAAAAAACTCCATATTAACTATAGTCCGATTTTCAACCGTTCTCCCACAAGGTCAAGTTTTATGATTTTAAAAAACGCGTTGACTTAACTTCATAAAATGACCAATTGTGGCTAAACTATAACTGCTAGCTTCAAAATATTGGTTTCGTTCGAAAGCTGAGAAAATTTGCTACAAGACCACTCACTTGTATTTTCAAAAACAATTTAACATAACAGCCAAAAATTTGCATGAAATCAAAAATTAGTAAAATTTTATGATTTTCCAAAAATTTTGAAGTTACTTTGATGAGAAACTAGCAAACTTGAGAACCTCTTGGTTTCAGGAAAACTACCTTGTTTACTCCTCTTTAAGTCAATACCCATATCATTATATGTTGATACGGTGATTTTTTCAGAAAAAGCAAAAATAGGCTCAAAAAAACGCTAAAAATGACTCTTACAGAAGTGATTTCTGTATTGTAGTCCCAAGAGCCAGACGCAAAAAACGTGACCGTCTAGCCCCAAAGGTTTAACCCACTAGATCGACTTATTCTGGCTTCCTGATAGTGAATCAGGTGGTCTGCCGTTTCAGTTAAGGGAATTTTAGCCCCGGGGCCCCTTTAAAATCCGAAAAATGACCCCAAATTCTGTTTTCGCCCAATAACGGTGTTCCTATTGATTTTAACTTAAAAGTTAAAGGGTTGTTTTTTAAAGTTTATTAAATTTGTGATAAATCCATTTTTTAACCATCAAAATCGGTCCAGTAAAACCAGAGATACAAATGTTGAAAGATTACCGAAAAAACATCTAAAAAGCATACATTTTTGTCCAAAAACGCACAAATACCTTAAAATGTCATGTTTTTCCATATTAACATGTTTAAGAATTAGGCAGACTTAAAAATCATGCATATTCTGTTAAACTGCAGGTAATTAGAGTTGTTCTAGAGAAGGAAGTCAGCACAGCTTTATATGTGATGACTTAATGACCGACATAAAATATAATGCTGAAAAAAGTGTATTTTTCTAAAATTCAAGTTTTTACCTATCTTTCAGCATTATATGTCAGTCATTAAGTCATCACATATAAAGCTGTGCTGACTTCTTTCTCTAGAACAACTCTAATTACCTGCAGTTTAACAGAATATGCATGATTTTTAAGTCTGCCTAATTCTTAAACATGTTAATATGGAAAAACATGACATTTTAAGGTATTTGTGCGTTTTTGGACAAAAATGTATGCTTTTTAGATGTTTTTTCGGTAATCTTTCAACATTTGTATCTCTGGTTTTACTGGACCGATTTTGATGGTTAAAAAATGGATTTATCACAAATTTAATAAACTTTAAAAAACAACTCTTTAACTTTTTAGATAAAATCAATAGGAACACCGTTATTGGGCGAAAACAGAATTTGGGGTCATTTTTCGGATTTTAAAGGGGCCCCGGGGCTAAAATTCCCTTATCTGAAACGGCAGACCACCTGATTCATTATCAAGAAACCAGAATAAGTCGATCTAGTGGGTTAAACCTTTGGGGCTAGACGGTCACGTTTTTTGCGTCTGGCTCTTGGGACTACAATACAGAAATCACTTCTGTAAGAGTCATTTTTAGCGTGTTTTTTGAGCCTATTTTTGCTTTTTCTGAAAAAATCACCGTATCAACATATAATGATATGGGTATTGACTTAAAGAGGAGTAAACAAGGTAGTTTTCCTGAAACCAAGAGGTTCTCAAGTTTGCTAGTTTCTCATCAAAGTAACTTCAAAATTTTTGGAAAATCATAAAATTTTACTAATTTTTGATTTCATGCAAATTTTTGGCTGTTATGTTAAATTGTTTTTGAAAATACAAGTGAGTGGTCTTATAGCAAATTTTCTCAGCTTTCCAACGAAACCAATATTTTGAAGCTAGCAGTTATAGTTTAGCCACAATTGGTCATTTTATGAAGTTAAGTCAACGCGTTTTTTAAAATCATAAAACTTGACCTTGTGGGAGAACGGTTGAAAATCGGACTATAGTTAATATGGAGTTTTTTGTTGGAAATTAGTTGTAGTACCACCTCCTTTCGGGAAGGGACTTTTATTTTGTACACCCTGTATATATATATATATTATATATATATATATATATATTATATATATATATATATATATATATATATTATATATATATATGGAGAGAGAGAGAAAAATGACTTGATACAATTTTTTGAGTGCGAATATTCCCTAAGAGTGTCGATTTTTGAATGACAATAGTTTTGTACATCCTATGGAATGAATACATACATGCATTCTTTCGATTGTGTAAAATATGTGTAACTGAATGAAATGCTATTTGATCTGGTAACAAAGCGAGGAATGGATTTTTGAGCAAGAGTGCACTTATGTAAAACAAAATTCGCCCAGCTCTACCCATCGCGCTTTTTTTAAATTAATTTGTTTATGGTTTTTTTTTTTTAATTTACCATAACAGTATCTGTCAGGCCCATAGGGGCGTCATACCCTGGTATGGCATACCTGAAGAGGCAAAACGAAGGACCAGCCCAACCTCAAAACTCAGCGCTAACTTAATCCTAAAATAAGGTAGCCAGACACAAAATTTAAGTTGAGCAAAAGCGATTTATTACATGCAAATAGAGCATACAAGTGAATATTAATTGTTGTGATAAAGAAGTTAAAGAAATAAGCATAAAATACGCAAAGGTTAATAAAATATAAGCTAAATGGCGGAGGTAAGCGCTAGCGTCTACCATGAAGCCCTGCTGGTATAATGACCAGTATAATGAACTGATATGAATAAATAAATATTAAATAACGATAAAACAAACAAAGAATAAAAAATAAACAAGGCACATGCAAAATGGTATGAACTAAATAAATTAAATAACCAAGCATATGCTAAAGCACGTAAAACATAACCAAACCCAAAGGGGGGAGCGCAATTTAGCTTATACCTAATTAAAGCAAATTCTAACTTAATTAAGCTCATACGATAAATTATTGTACATAAAGTTTGGTAATGATTGAAATGATAATAATTATTAAAATCGCAAAGTAAACCTAAAATAAAACCTACAATGGTGGCATGCACAACCATAAAACACGTTATTTTACGTGTTTTAAATCTAAGTTTGATAGCGCTAAATTATACATGAAAAATAATGAAAATAATATAAATAAATAAATAATTATGACTAGACGTGAATAGAAATCCTAATAATAGGCGTAAATTATTATTAGTGTAATGTAAGCGTGTATTTACGGCCCTTAAGCGAAGGTGGTGAGCGAGATGGTGAGTGACGATGATTATATGCGGTAATCAGTCCATAAACTGCACAAACTTAATAATTTAACGTCCCAGTTGTAGCGAAACTGTTCACTTAAGTGGTGTTACAGCGAAACAGCACTTAAACTAAATTACATTAATTAAAACTTAATTAAAATTTGGCATCACATGCACAAAGCCGGCATTTTTGTCACTTACAAAAGATAACGAACTCTTTCGTCATATTTCGGATGGTGATAGCGAATTACGTCATTTAATTAACAAAATTTAGATGATAATTAATGAGGTTCCGTGCTGAAACACTGGTTTCAGCGATAATGAGCAATTTGAAGCAAGTTTGTGAAACAGGTTGGTAACACTGTCGGAAGTTTGCGAAACCTTCCCGAAGGTTACTAGATGAGGTTATTGTTGTGTGATATTGAAGCAACGTGACTCGATGTGAACAGATTGCCTGTAGAATGTCAATAAAATTAATAAATGTGCTGAGAAATGTGATGAACGATGGCTAAAGATGTGGCGGAAGAGAAGAAAGCTGAAAATAAAGTGTAAAGTGTCTGTGTGTGTTTGTGTAAAACCTAAATTCTTGGATGTGCCAAGTCCAGGTAAAAATCACGACTTTATCTTACAATTACATAAAAACATAAATGAAACATAAAAGGGGTTCATGTCCAAACATCACCACCTACCAAAATTAGCCTAGGGTAATATTAAATCAAGTTCAGAAAGCGACTCAGGAGAGTCAGTTTCAGAAGAATGAAGGACGACTACCTTATTTACAGGACGCTTCAGCACAGAGTTAGAAGTCTGGACTGATACGACGCGAACAACGTTGTCAGCTCCTGGATGTGTCTCGATAACTCGACCAGCAGGCCACCGCAATCTCGGGGCGTTGTCGTCTTGAAGGAGGACTAAGTCACCTACCTGTAAATTAGGAATTTGTCGTCTCCATTTTGAGCGTTGTTGCAGCGTGGTGAGATATTCCTTGCGCCAACGTTGCCAAAAGTGTTGCGACTTTTGGTTTATAATCTGCCAACGCGTTAATCGATTTGAGGGTACCTGGCCAAGCGATTTCTCAGGAATAGCGAGCGGAGGACATCCTATGAGAAAATGGCCTGGGGTTAGAAACTCAAGATCCTCTGGGTCAGTTGTAAGAGGACACAGGGGCCTAGAGTTCAAGATTGATTCGATCTTGATGAGAAGTGTAGCCAGCTCTTCAAAGGTCATAACGTTTTCTCCGTAAGTCGTACGAAGAAGGCGTTTTACTGACTTGACGACTGCTTCCCATAACCCACCAAAGTTTGGAGCATGTGGAGGGTTGAAGGACCATTGCACCTCATGCGATGTGGCGTAGGCTTGCAGTTCATCTTGAGTGGTTCGCTGGTTAATCCACTTGTAGAGTTCAGAGATTTCATTGGCAGCTCCGACGAAGTTCGTGCCATTATCGGACACAAGTTCTTCCGGCAATCCTCGCCTACCAATGAATCTGTCTAGTGCAGCTCTGAAAGCAGGGGTGCAGAGTGAAGAGACCAACTCCAGATGAACAGCTTTAGTGCTTAAGCAAACGAAGACACACAAATATGCTTTCATCGTGGGCGCTTTTCGAAGAGTGGAGGTCTTAATTAAGAACGGTCCAGCAAAGTCGAGTCCTACATTGCGAAAAGGACGGACTTCCTTGAAGCGTGAAGCTGGCAAGTCTCCCATCTGCGGTTGACAAGGTTTGGCGTCAAATATGCGGCATTTGAGGCATTTCCGAGTAAAGTTGCGAACTGTGCTTCGTCCACCGATGATCCAGTATCTGCAACGCAGCGCAGCAAGAAGCAGAGACGGTCCACAATGGAGGTAAGCAGAATGGTAGTGTTTGAGGATAAGTGTCGTTAAATGAGATTTGGCAGGTAAGATGGCAGGATGCTTCGTTGTATCCGGAACGTTAGCATTCTTAAGGCGACCACCTACCTTGAGAATACCATCTCCATCAAGAAAGGGTTGAAGACTTGACAGTTGTTTCGGCGGCGGTGTTTCACTGTCGGGAGATTTGTTGTTGAAGAAGGCATGTCTTTGAACAGCGATAATGGCGAATCGAGTTGCTCTTCTTATCTCCTTTACTGAAGGTGCAGCTTTCATATTGACTTCCAGTCCACGCAGTCGATCGACGAAGCGAAGAGTGAAAGACAGCTTGTTAAGAAGCGTCGGAAGATCAGTAAATTCCTTAATCCAATCGATGAGAAACGGAGATGAAGTAGTAGAAAGAAGAGTCTGGCCGACTAAGATCGGTTTCAGTTCAGGTAAGTCTTCCTCTAGAGCGAAGTTAGACAAAGGCCAAGAAGAAATATCATTTAATGCCCAAGGAGGTCCATGGAACCAGAGATGGTTATCAATGAGCTGAGATGGTAGGAGTCCACGGGAACCGATGTCGCTAGGGTTATCACCAGATGAGACATGGTGCCATTGACCAAGCGAAGTAATCTCTTTAATTTTAACCACTCTGTTGGCTACGAATGTCTTTAAGCGGAACGACGGAGTTTGGAGCCAAGAGAGGACGACTGTGCTGTCAGAAAAGAAATAATAAGAAGGCTGAGTGGGTAGCTTGCTGCAGAACGGAGACAAAGATTCAAACAAACGAGCACCCAGTAGCGCAGCACACAATTCCAAGCGGGGAATTGACGTAGCTTTGACTGGAGCAAGTTTGGTTTTCGCTAGAAGGAGGTGCATCTGGTAATCTGTAGCTGAAGCGGAGCGTAAGTATGCAGCAGCACAGTAAGCTCGCTCTGAAGCGTCGACGAAGACCATAACAGTGTATGAGGCGTTCGGTGAAGTGATCCAACGTGGTATAGAGACGTGAGACAGGAGTGGAAGCTGACTAATGAGACTTCTCCACTGATCAGCGAGATCTTGGGAAAAGGTTTCGTCCCAGGACAAGTTTCTCTTCCAGGCTACCTGGACTACTTCCTTAGCGAGAATCACGACAGGTCCTAAGTATCCTAGTGGGTCGTAGATTTTTGCCACTGCTGATAGCACAGAGCGTTTTGTGCATGTGTCCACAGGAGGCGCGATAGCGTAAGAGAATGCGTCCTTCTGAGGGTCCCATTGAAGACCGAGTATCTTCACAGTGGTTTTGTCATCACTGGACTCTAGGGAAACAGGTTCCTGATGAGGTAAAACAGCAGTCGGATCAGAATTGCAAAAATCAGAAAGGATGCGAGAGTCATTGGCAGCCCATTTGCCGAGTTCGAAACAACCTTTGGCGAGGAGGTCGGTTACTTGACGTCTGAGTGCTATAACTTTACTTAATTCGTTTTCCCCTGTAGCAATATCGTCGACGTACATGTCGTCTTCTAGCACCGGAACGGCGAGAGGAAACTGATGTCCTTCATCTTCTTTAAGCTGCTGAATGGTACGAAGCGCTAAGTACGGAGCAGCTGCTTGACCATATGTGATAGTTTTAAGTTCATATTCCTGAAATTCGTCTGCGGGACTGAAGCGCCAGAGAATATGCTGATACTTCCTGTCAGCTGGATGTATCAGTATTTGTCGATACATCTTAACTACATCGGCCGTGAAGACATATCTGTGGCGTCGGAAGTTAAGAAGTATGGTAACTATGCTTTTCTGGAGTTTAGGACCTACTAGAAGCACCGAGTTAAGCGAACCGGAGGCTGTAGCAGCGGCAGCGTCAAAAACTACTCTTAACTTGATCCCTTCTCCTTCACCCTTTACGACACAATGGTGTGGAATACATACGACACCTGGAGTTTGCGCAATCTCCATATGGCCAAGGTCGATATATTCTTGCATAAATTCATGGTACTTGACTCGAAGCAATGAATTTCTCTCTAAACGACTTTCTAAATGCTGCAAGCGGCGCAGCGACATGCTCTTAGTTCCCGTCATATACGGTCTCTCATCTTTAAATGGCAGGCGAACGACGTATCTACCATTAGAAGGTCGATAGTGAGTAGTCCGAAAGAGCTCTTCACATTTCTCGTCAGCTGGATCCTTACAGACGACCTGCGGTGGTTCTTCAAGTTCCCAAAAGCGATGGAGTTCTTGCTGAAGTGGATCAGGCTGAGAGTAGCGTGATACATGAAGACAGGAGAGTGATGAGATTTCAGCTCTGTCCTTAACTCGACCAAGGACGCAGAAGCCAAAAACTGTACCCAGAAGAATAGGCATCGAAGGTGAGATAGTCAGCATTTGACCAGTAAGTATCTCACTGAAGAGGTCACAGCCTACCAAGAAATCAATAGGCCGTGGGACCCAAAATTCGGGATCAGCAAGCGGGTAATCCCTATATTGATGCCACATGTCAGCAGTTGAATAAAACCCTGGAAGCGGTGAGGTGATATTATCCACTACGACGGCAGAAGTCCTGAAGCGAGGACGGGGAGAATCAGCTGATGTCAAAGTACAAAGCGCTCGACCTTGACAGCCAGTGAAAGGAGTAGCTCCTATACCCCATATATCTGTTGATTGCGTATCAATTTGAAGACCTAGAAGATCAGCGCACCTTCTAGTTATGAATGAGAAGTGGCTCCCGGAATCCAGAACTAAGCGAAAAGGCTGCGGTTGCACTCTTCCTTCGCAGTCTTCAAAGTTACAAAGGGCTGTTCCCAAAAGTACTTCTACCTGATCGAGGGAAGTAACTTGACAAGAGACACCACCTTTGCTCTTAAAAGATGTAGAAGGTTGCTCAGAATTCGACTGGTTCGTAGGAGGCGTTCCACTGGAGTCTGAAGACGTATGCGACGTCCCATGTAACATGCTATGATGCCTACCCTTACAGAATCTGCAGCGCCATCTCGAAGAACAAGCATTCGTCTTATGTCCTGTCTGTAAACAGTTTCTACAACCTCTCCAGGATTGCAGGAGCTTCTGGCGATCAGCGACTGAAGCCATAGAGAAGGTTAAACAGTTAACAAGGAGATGCGAGTCCTTGCAAACTGGACAAACGATGTTTTCCGCGGGCTTGTCATTTTCGAAAGGACGAGATCGTTGATCAACATTGGATGGTCGCGAAGACGACGACTTCCCGTACCCAGCGTTGGCGAGGAGAGTTACCGGCTTGCTTGAAGATCCATTCTTCTGTTGTTGGTTCCTATAGTTCGAGGCGTTATAGCTGTTAGAGTTATTATAGCGATTCCCTTGAGAACTTGTTTTGCTATTGGTTGTGAGCGACAATCCTAAAGCAAGTTCTGAAGCATTACAGCAAGATCTCAGATAAGTAATAAGTTCGTTGAAAGAAGGAAAATCCTTAGAATTTTGATGCTCGAAAGCTTCTTTTGTTTCAACGTCTAGCGATCGATAAGCTAAATAGAAAAATATAACCTCTTCACGATCAGCGATGGTCAACTTCTTGAAAGCAGCAACATTCTCCGATAACTGAGCAATAAGTTTGTTCAGAACCGCGGCGTTCGGTTTAACAGAGATGGGCTTCACACTTGTCAGTTGATCCAGATAAGCGGTGGCAAGTAGACGCTTATTATCGTAAGTGTCTACGACGGCTTGCCAGGCGATGGTAAAGTTTCCTTCAGTCACCGTTATCTGAGATATAACAGCTAGTGCAGGACCTCGTAAGCACTTCAAAAGATATTTAAATTTCTCTACATCATCCATGTTAGTGTTTATAACCATGCTAGTGAAAGTGTCCTTAAAATGCGGCCATTTTGTGCGATCTTCACCTTCATAAACAGGAAGGTCAAGTGGCGGCAGCTTAGGTTTGTAAGACTGATTAAGAAAGGTTGTATTATGCATAGTTTGTTGAGCTCGCTCAGTTATCTGAATATAATATTGATTCGATTCATTAAAATATCTCTTAGCCTGTTTTCTAAGGTCGTGATCATTTTGTGTTGCCACAGCTGTGTCCTGTGGAGTAAGCATATTACACAGATTGATATATCTCTCTTCGTATTTATTGTAAATATCCTTGATACCTGAGTACATCCCTTTGAAGAGAGGTATTTGACTATTATCAGAAACAGCCTTAAAACCTTGGTCTCTAATATCTCTAAGGTCAACACAAAGAGTTGCTAATTGACGTCTGATAGACACTTCCATGATGGTAAAGCGAAACAGCACAGAAGACAAGAAAACAGGTTACGGAGATTAAAATATTAAATAAAATGTAAAATATAACAATAGAAAACAAAAGGATAATGAGCAGGAAAAATATAAAACAGAAAATAATAAAGAACCATGTGCGATGGTCTACGTAATAAGAGTTAAAGATGCGGAGATAAATACAGATGTAAGCAGCAACACGTCTATGCGATGACAATTTAGCTACACATGTTAATTCATCCCGCCACCAGTAACAGCGAACTAAGTCCCAGGCAAGATCAGTGAGCGTACACCACCTACCGTGAACTAAAACCATAAAAAAATAAACTCTATAAATAATAAAGAAAACCAAAAAGAATCCAATAAAAATCGAAATATGGTTCAAATAATCCTTTGGCTGCAAAGGATAAAATAATCCGGCTCGAAGGACCAAAATGTCAGGCCCATAGGGGCGTCATACCCTGGTATGGCATACCTGAAGAGGCAAAACGAAGGACCAGCCCAACCTCAAAACTCAGCGCTAACTTAATCCTAAAATAAGGTAGCCAGACACAAAATTTAAGTTGAGCAAAAGCGATTTATTACATGCAAATACAGCAATACATGTAAATACAGCATACATGTAGTTGAGCATACAAGTGAATATTAATTGTTGTGATAAAGAAGTTAAAGAAATAAGCATAAAATACGCAAAGGTTAATAAAATATAAGCTAAATGGCGGAGGTAAGCGCTAGCGTCTACCATGAAGCCCTGCTGGTATAATGACCAGTATAATGAACTGATATGAATAAATAAATATTAAAATAACGATAAAACAAACAAAGAATAAAAAATAAACAAGGCACATGCAAAATGGTATGAACTAATATAAATTAAATAACCAAGCATATGCTAAAGCACGTAAAACATAACCAAACCCCAAAGGGGGGAGCGCAATTTAGCTTATACCTAATTAAAGCAAATTCTAACTTAATTAAGCTCATACGATAAATTATTGTACATAAAGTTTGGTAATGATTGAAATGATAAATAATTATTAAAATCGCAAAGTAAACCTAAAATAAAACCTACAATGGTGGCATGCACAACCATAAAACACGTTATTTTACGTGTTTTAAATCTAAGTTTGATAGCGCTAAATTATACATGAAAAATAATGAAAATAATATAAATAAATAAATAATTATGACTAGACGTGAATAGAAATCCTAATAATAGGCGTAAATTATTATTAGTGTAATGTAAGCGTGTATTTACGGCCCTTAAGCGAAGGTGGTGAGCGAGATGGTGAGTGACGATGATTATATGCGGTAATCAGTCCATAAACTGCACAAACTTAATAAATTTAACGTCCCAGTTGTAGCGAAACTGTTCACTTAAGTGGTGTTACAGCGAAACAGCACTTAAACTAAATTACATTAATTAAAACTTAATTAAAATTTGGCATCACATGCACAAAGCCGGCATTTTTGTCACTTACAAAAGATAACGAACTCTTTCGTCATATTTCGGATGGTGATAGCGAATTACGTCATTTAATTAACAAAATTTAGATGATAATTAATGAGGTTCCGTGCTGAAACACTGGTTTCAGCGATAATGATGAGCAATTTGAAGCAAGTTGTGTGAAACAGGTTGGTAACACTGTCGGAAGTTTGCGAAACCTTCCCGAAGGTTACTAGATGAGGTTATTGTTGTGTGATATTGAAGCAACGTGACTCGATGTGAACAGATTGCCTGTAGAATGTCAATAAAATTAATAAATGTGCTGAGAAATGTGATGAACGATGGCTAAAGATGTGGCGGAAGAGAAGAAAGCTGAAAATAAAGTGTAAAGTGTCTGTGTGTGTTTGTGTAAAACCTAAATTCTTGGATGTGCCAAGTCCAGGTAAAAATCACGACTTTATCTTACAATTACATAAAAACATAAATGAAACATAAAAGGGGTTCATGTCCAAACAGTATCCCTGCTATGGCTCTTTATTTTCTAAACATGTACCGCTTTCGCATAACATTGTTTATGGTTAAAATTAATCTAATTAAATAAATTCCAGACATAGGATTAAGGTCATCTAAAAAACTATTTCATTGGAAGGTCCCAACCCTAAGGACAACATACGAGGTCACATATAGGTTGATATAGTGAGGTCTATAACACTGAGTTAGTGCACGGGGGCGTCGCCTCCGGACCGCCTAGCTGTCTCCTGCAAACTCAGGGGGCTGTGATTTACAGCCTCCCGAGCACAACTTTCGGGACCCAAGCCAGAAAATATAGGGCTACTCCAAACCCTATTTTTTACTGATAAAGTTAAAAAAATGTTTGGCAAGATTTTCCAGTCTGGGATGTAAATTTTTAAATAAATTCTATAAGAGTAAAATTCATTGCTTAGGATTTCTTATAAATGTTGGTTGATTTATCCGGTACAATGTGTTAAATTCGTCTCATATTATGAGATTTCTCCAAGAGACATAAACTATAAACTAATTAAACTTTAAACTTCAAATTAAAAACTATAAAAATTATCATTCCAACCAGGATTGTTGTTAAGCACGGAAACACGCATCCAAAGGAAATTCGCCCGACATGCGGACCACCGCGCCATAAGATTTTTTTACTTAATATAAGTTTATAACTACTAAATAAATAATTCCGGTGCGATGATCCGCTGTCGGGCGAATTTCACATTCGGGCGAACAAGCCATTTCTTGCTAAAGGTTCCGGTTTATAAGGTTATGCTTTATAACCTAAGCAGTTACTCAAGTATCAAGCACTGCGCATAACTCGTTAATGTTTGTAAACGAGCTTATGTTTTTCATATGTATAATAAATTTATATTTCATGTAATAATATATTTTATTACTTGACAAAATTAAAAAATAAATGCATTTAACGGAACAGTTTAAATACGTCTTATCGAGCACATCTTCCGTTTTGACAATAATAATATTATTTTATTTTTTAGTTCAAATCTTATTTATAAAACATAATAAAAAATTTTAAAAAGTTGATGCCAATAAATATATTTGCATTAATGCTTAGCGAATTGTTACAAATATAACCTATGGAAATATTGGTTTTTTACCTTTCAAAAATAGTATTATATGTTACCATCATTTAATTTTTATAATAGTAGTTCAATTTTTAAAATTGAAAAAAATAATATTTATAAAAAAAATTCTATAAAAGTTGTCTATAAATATATGGTATATAAGTAGGATTTTGTAAAGTGAATTCTATTAAAGTGCCCATCAACAAGAAAGCAGTCATGAAAATATGCTGACAGACTTATTAAGGAATTAGATTTAAAAATTGGCTAAATAAGTGTTATTTTCTGTAATAATCAAAGTCTGATAAATTATGGAATCTTTGTTTGGGGACATGGAAACGCAAATGATTTTATATTCATTTTATATTATTCACATACATTTTATAGTCATTTTTAAAATATTTTATATTTTATACTAAATTTTCAATGTTGACCGCCTATACCGATTCCTGCAATGACGTCACACGTCATTCATAAAAATCGGGTTAAATCGATTAATTTATTTATCGATAACTCATTAACACATGATAAAAATAATATTCATAAATTTGATAAAATTGATGTAACTCACAGCTGCAATATAAAAAATAAAAACACATTAATGATCCTACCACATCGGTTGTCTAAATCTGAAGTCGGTCATACTATATTGGGAAAAAATGTACAACTCTCTTAATGACCATGTTAAAAACATGTCTAAAAATGAATTTCAAAAATATATGAAAAACTATTTAATAGACAATCCATTCTATTCAAAGGATGATTTTTTCCATAAAAAAAGTAAATATAAGAAATAGAATTAATTAGATATAGGAAAGACTTGGTAACTTGACGCTCTATTGTAGTTTATCTTTATTAACAGTGTTTATATAAAAAAAAAAATATATAAACTTTCATTATATAAAAATATAATAATTCATATAATATAATATAATAATATAAAAATTCATTAAGTTTTACAAAGTAAAACTTATTGAAAAATAAAGAATTATTATTATTATTGATACACCTTATAGCCCTTTTTTATTCACTATAATCTTTATGGGGATCCAAAAACTAGATCAAATATTTTATGGGCCTGCGACTGGTAAAAAAGGTTAGGAACTACTGGTTTGAGGGAAGGAAGTAGTTCAGGTACTGTAAGGATCCTTTGAACCGCCACGTGAGTGCCGCGTGGACCTGGATCTTTTTCCGCTAGACAGGTGATGGCAAAAACATGTTAAGTCTTGAAGCAGGTACTTGAACTTGACAAAACCTCCCTAAAGGTACATCTATAAATATGTTTCGAGTTGATTGCTTTACTCACAATCTAGTGTAACCGTTGTGAGTCTTAACTTAAAAGTTACAGTAAAAATTTTCGTGACATGTAAGAAATCTCATGTAAGGCCTTTTGGGGTTTCAAGCATTTCTTGCATAGTGAAAAGATTAATATTACGTCAATTAAAACATTATTTCAACACGTAAGAGTTTCATTTTAACGTTAAATTTAATTATTTAACATTAAATAAAATTAAAAACCAAGTTAGGGATACTTCCCTAAACAAAAAAGTCGATTCTGGAGACGAAAGCCAAAATAATGACAGATGTTAATTCTAGAGGCGAAGCCGAGAGAATATAGAAAAACCTAAATTTAAACTTAATGGAACCCTACGTTTACTATTTACTAACCATAAATAAAAAAAATATTTAAATAGCAAATTTCGCAAAAAAAAGTTTCCTAACAAGTTTGTCTTTCTTGTATGTTTGTACTAAGATATTTCTACTATGACGCACGATAACTTTAGAACGTGTTTTCAGATCTGAATAAAATTTAGATCAAAGATGGCAATCATAATGTCCAGGGCTGAGGACCCCCCTGTAATGACGTCATTACCTCACTATAATCCAATGTAAAAAGTATAAAAGATATCTGATCAGGCTGGAATTCATTACATAAATCATTAAATAAATAAATGGATATCACTGGATATTTATCACTTATACTGTACGATGTTGAGTTTTGTTATCAGTATTAGTTCAAATTTTATCGATTAACATGTATAACTTTATGTAAACAAATCACGTTTATCGACTAATACATTTAAAAATTCCCAAATATTGTGCCTATTTGCCACCTAAATTAACTTGTAATAAACAGGCGGATAACAGCCATTTGGCTGATTCTGACTAAGAAGCGGGCTGTTGTTTTTATTTTAAAACAAAAAAATATTTCCACCTTACTTGCCAAGCAAAGAGAAGCAGAATTTTAAAATTGTCAAATCCGGGTGTTTATTTATTTGAATGTAGAATAGAAATTTTCTTAATTTCTTTAATTAAATTTCGTGTCAAACTTTTTGACTTTTTTCCAAAATAATTTCGTTTTAGCCTTTGATAGAAAAAACCTTTTGACAATTTTATAAAATAAGTCTGATTTATAGTCGTTATTAAAGTCTGATCCCGGATTGTTTATTTTCCATTTTAAAGCTTTGTTTTAAAAGTTTTAAAAAGTTTTAAAAACAATGACACGTTCTTTAGAAGAAAGAAATAATAAAATATGTCTTTCTAAGACCAAGGAGTTTTTGAATTTGGATGTAAAAGTTTTTAGATGTCAACATGCTAAGTAAGTTAGTGTGAACTTCTGTACACTGAGATGTCTTTTAATTTAATTTAAGCCCGCTGGTGTGTGGAATTAAGTCACGAATTTCATCTGTGGTATTTTATTCAAGAATGGATTTTAGAGACGTTATTTCTGGGACTTAATTGACTGAGGCTCATCCCTCGCTTTTCTCGTACAAATCGACGGAAAATTAGGTACTTAACTAATACTGATTTTACCAACCTCTTCGTTGCAAACTATATAATGTAAGAGCCTGGCACAAAAAACAAGATCGTCGAGCCCCAAGATTCGAGACCCACCCTTTTGATTGATTATTATTGCTCTCTGATAAAGGATCGTTACACCGGCATTTCAGAATTTGGCTCTGAGGCCTCTTCAAAGTCCGGAAAATGACCCTAAATGCAGTTTTATCCCTGTTTCGGCGTTGTTATCGGCTTTATCAAAAAAGTAATAGGGCTCTTTTTGTCAATAAAATTTGTGATAAATAAATGTTTAACCATCATAATTAGTTCAATTCATCCAGAGAACTGTTTATTAAGTTTATTAACCGAAAACACGCAAAAGCCTGAAAATTTCATGTTTTGATGTTATAGCACGTTTAAGGTGCTAGCAAACCTTAAAAATCAAGCAAATTCTGTTAAACTACAGAATATGCTTAATGTAGGTAATAAAAATTTGTTGTGGGCAAATAGAGTGACACAGCTTAATTTATGATGATCAAATGTTTGATCATTTTTAACATATAACGCTAAAAATACGTATTTTGAAAAAATTCGAGTTTTTACCCATTATTCAGCATTATATGTCAAACATTAAATCATAACACATATGAGTTAAGCTATTTTTCTTTAGAACAACTCCCCGGTATGTTATGCTATTTTTTAGCATTACCTGTTAATTTAATAAATAAAATAAACATGATGGAAGGTAATATCGGATATCGTGGTAAAATTTATTTAATTGGTATAATGAATTTTAACTCAAACGAATTACATTTTTTTATCAAACATTTGTTCTATTTTTTGCACATCAACGGTATAAGAAAAAATTGTGGCACGGTGGTCCACATGTCGGACGAATTTCCTTTGGATGCGTATTTCCGTGCTTAACAACAATCCTGGTTGGAATGATATTTTTTATAGTTTTTTTATATAATTTTACGACTACTAAATAAATAATTCCAGCGCGGTGATCCGCTGTCGGGCGAATTATATTTAGAATGTGTGTTTCCATGCTTAACAACCCATTTCTTGCTTTAGGTTCCGGTTCATGCTTTAAAACCTAAGCAGTAACTCAATTGTCAAGCACTGCTTGTAACTCATTTTGTCTGTATTTTTCAAAGGAAATGTGCATAATTATCCAGTTGGTTATACAAAAAAACTATCCCTCTAAAATTAGAAGTACGCACTATTATTCGGACTAGTTTAAAGCTTAGTGATATCTTTAAGTCAGTTATCTTTAAAGGTTTTAGCGCATTTCCTTTGGAAAATACAGACGGAATGAGTTATGAGCAGTGCTTGACAGTGTATCTCTACCAGCAAGTATAAGCGATTTTTCTGCTTAAGAAATTCTCTATAAATAACAAGTACATTTTTGGTGACGGAATCGGATCATACCAAATGGTATGATCATTTGGTATCGCCTGGTCATATGTTTGTTAGAATTAGAGATAAAACTGGATTACGGAACTTTATCTCTGCGACCTTCCTAACTCCACAAATAGATAAATAAGCTAAAATTCCTATTTAATGTTAATAAGCTTTTTATAATTAAAAAGGTTATATTTACCGCAAGTTGAAGAAGCAATCGAAGAATCAGCTACCGTCGATACTTGCTGTTGGATATAAATATCCCTGGACCGGTTTCGGCATAACGCCATCATCAGCAGGCGGGGCAACACTCGAGCTCTCAACTAATAAAGTTAAATCAGTGATTAACTTCTAGTCTCAATGAGCACGACGAGCCCTCTGAAGATAAGGGAGGAAGTAGGAAGGGGTTTATAAAGGGAATGTGTACTGAGTCAAGGTCGTGACCCTGAGTAGTCAGGTGTGTGAGTCAGGTGTGCGGGTGAGCCATCTGGCGTTATGATGCTTTGTGTCTTTTATTATGATGTGTACCGGTGTCATGGTTTTCCCGTTTTCGTTTTTTGTCAAGTGCTGGTTTGAGTACCGAAAAAGTAATGTCCGAATTGAAAGTAAGTTGTTCGTTAATAATTGTCTTGTCAGTAATTCTGTGTTTGTATATTTCTAGTCTTTCAAGTACGTCAAGTTTAGGTCCTTGACTTTTTAGTCCAAGTCTAGGTCGGAGTTTACAAGATAACTTGCAAAGATTGCCAACAAAATTATATAGGTAGAACATATCGTACACTAAACACTAGGTATAAAGAGCACTTACGCTCATTCATAAAAGATAAATCAGATTCTAACTTTGCCAACCACCTTCGCACACACGGACACGAACCAGACACAATGTCAAACTCTATGAAACTACTACACAAACAATCAAAAGGACCTAAACTTGACGTACTTGAAAGACTAGAAATATACAAACACAGAATTACTGACAAGACAATTATTAACGAACAACTTACTTTCAATTCGGACATTACTTTTTCGGTACTCAAACCAGCACTTGACAAAAAACGAAAACGGGAAAACCATGACACCGGTACACATCATAATAAAAGACACAAAGCATCATAACGCCAGATGGCTCACCCGCACACCTGACTCACACACCTGACTACTCAGGGTCACGACCTTGACTCAGTACACATTCCCTTTATAAACCCCTTCCTACTTCCTCCCTTATCTTCAGAGGGCTCGTCGTGCTCATTGAGACTAGAAGTTAATCACTGATTTAACTTTATTAGTTGAGAGCTCGAGTGTTGCCCCGCCTGCTGATGATGGCGTTATGCCGAAACCGGTCCAGGGATATTTATATCCAACAGCAAGTATCGACGGTAGCTGATTCTTCGAAAGCTTTTTATAATTTTGTTTCTGAAGAAATAATCCTAATGTCACTGAAGTTTTTTTTCACAAAAAGTAAGTCATAAATAGTCAGGTAAAAGAAGATCTAAAGAGTCATACGGACATACGGAGGCAAAAAATGTTTTTGTTCAAGTAAACTCTTCTTAAAGGTATGATAAACATTTGTAAAAGACAAATTAATAATATATTAGTTTAAGCAATTCAATAAAATCAACTTAATTTTAATGATTTAATAAATTTGAATTTTTATAGATAAAGTGTTTTAAACTTGAAACAGTACGTTCAAAATACTTAAAATTATCAAATGACATATAAGATACTTAGTTCACTAACAGTACAGGTACGGCAGGTGGTGGGGCTGTTATGGACCCAGCAGGTGTTAGACGGTGCTAACCTATTCATAAAGTGGGGTTACCTTCCTCCCCCTCTCAACTAAAAAGTTATCTAATTCGATATATCGATCCATCGAAATATATACATTTAAGGAACATTAATAAAACAATAAATATACTTATAAAAATAATAAGTAGGTTTAAAATTAGACATAAACTTATAACTTATTTTTTACTTTTATTTTAAAGCTATTTTAAACAAGGTATAACTTCGATATGACACCAATCGAGTATTTAATCGATTAATCGAATTTTATTGAGCGAAAGCATATTTTAGATTCTTTTATACTGCTTACTAACACAGACACCAGAGGAACACACTTAATCTTTTACTATAATACATCGTAAAGATTCTTTATACTTCTTGCCAGTCTTATCCGAGCCGGCATTCAAGTTTCATGTGACATTTTCGCTGTCCAGTGACTAGTGCAGTGTAACAACGAAACTTATTACTGTCAGTGTTGTTTCAACTGTGTTTTGTGTTTTCGAGAAGTTAGTTTTTATTATATTACTTCTGTATAAGTTTTAAGTGTGTTTTTTACTTAAAATTAATATTTTTTTATTATGTAACTGTAGGAAATAATTGGCAACTGTAAGAAATATATTTTTTATGAAGGTATTCAAAAATTTTAATTAGGTGTTTGATTGATTGAAAATAATATGTTAAAATTCAAAACCAATATTAAAGACTCGTTTACAAAATTATAAATTATAGTTATGATGTATTTCCATTTCGGCACACAACTACACAAAATATATTTTTCAGAGGTACGTTGTGAAATAGTAACTGTAGAGCCTAAAAACCCAAAGCTACAACGCAATTTTTCATTACGAGGACTCAGAAAGTATTTTCATTACATACTACAATGTATGTGAATTTTAAAACACGGAAGAAGTAACCTGATCACGTTCAATTAATCATTAGTAGTTTTGACGGAGATTTTGTTGTATAGACTCACCATGATGTTAATAAAACAATTAATATATTGTCAACAACAATAGTACAAAATATAACTGACCGGTTTCAACTTTACGTCATCATCAGTCTGTAAACAGCTCTGATGATGACGTAAAGTCGAAACCGGTCAGTTATAGTTTAATTATGCTATTGTGGTTGACAATATATTAATTGTTTTTAATTCTAGTGTGTTTTTTATATTAAACATCATACTGATCACGTTCGATTTTTAATATAATCAAATAAACACTTAACAAGTACATTAACTTATACAACAGATAGTTTAAAATACAAAACAGAACACTAACAATATCCCCCCAAAAAAGATGTTTCCTTCTTTTGATGCTTCATCTAGTAATATACATCTATGGCTCTTACTACATTTCTTAATTTTCACAAGGAAAGTTGCAAATTCAATTTTCGCGATTCAAAACAAAACTGTTAGGTTGTTTCGAAGTTTAGCCTACTTTAAACCGTAGGTATAATGGAGAAATTTTGTGTTTGAACTAAATATCTGAAACCGGGATTTAACGTTAATTAATCATTCGTATCAGACGTTTTTAAGGCCTCCGGAGTGGCTTTTACAAAGTTATGTGCGTGTTTGTTAAAATGGCACTCCAAATGTGTTTAAGCTTTAGAGTTGAAACTGGGTATGAAAATCGATTTTCAGGTTTAATTGGCTTTTCGGAAAATTATTTTACTGTAGTGTCATTAAGTGGCAACAATTTCGGAAATTTATAAAACTAGGAAAACTGTTATGATAGATTTCAAATTTAGCAATCTTGTACTATATATGACTAACAAATGTGTTAAGTTTCATCTCTTTAATAGCATTAGTTAAAAATTTTTCGATATTGAAAAAAAAAAATCAAATGAAGTGTAAATTTTGCAAATCGTGTTTCCTTTATGTAGTTAATAATTATAAGTTTCATTCCAATAAGGCCAGTATAGGGTTGTTACATCTGTCAAGCACAGTCGAGCTAGGTCAGTACCTGAATGTGTGTCCGTTGGAAATAAAAAGAATGTTTCTTATTTTTGAAGACAAGCGAAGCTAGTTTAAAGACTTACGTCAATATAAAGTATAGGCGTTTTTTTTTATTTTTAAAATCCGAAGTAGGTATAGGATCCGATATAGTAAGGAAAAATTCCAAAGCACCCCGTACCCGATTTTCATATTTTATTTAATTTTCATCTGAGTTATCTTGCGATTAAAGCAAGTCCCCGTCTTAGTAATTTACCCTGTTTTTGTTCAAACCCATGTTATTTGTATCAACTCTAAATGAAAACTCGCTAGATAATCTATGTGCTATAAATTGCTCTACAATTAAACTTTTATGTCCCTCTAAAACAAAACGAGAACATCAACATGTGTTTCGCTCTATTTTCCGTGTTTAGATAAAAACGTTTTAGGTCAGCTGGCATTTTCAGCAAAATAAGCTGCCTCTCAAATACGATAAAAACCTTCCTAAACTCGTTTTCCCCCTTTGAATTTCCCCGATAGAGATATTTGTTTTTCTATTCCCGACATTTTATGTTATTGTTGATTCTTGTTATAAAGCCTTTAGATATTTTTATATTTATGATACTTAAAAAACAAAATATAAATCTAAACGAAGGTAATGCTTCAAGTATCAAAACGGAGTTCTTTGCTTTACAATATCATTGTTTTGTTCATTTTGTTATCTTTTATTCTTTATTTTCCAAGTTTTCTGGACAAAGGAAAAGTTTTTCTAACAATTTTTGTTTTTATTTAAGTTTTATTTTGTTCATACTTTATTATCTTTCTGTCTGTCTACTACAATAAAAATGAAAATAGAAAAGAAAACAAATTACCTTTCCAAAAAGATTTTTTCAGCCAGAATTCTAATATGATCAAAAGAAGCTGTACTGTTTCGTGTTTTCAAATAACTGGGAAGGAGCACCGCGGCCCAGAGGCGGCACGGATTTACCTTAGCTGTATTAAAATTATCAGTACAATTTAAGTAGAAGAAAAGTAAAATATAAAAACAATACCTAATTTTTTCACAATATAATTGTGCGAGAGATTCATATTTTGTAAAACTCGGTAGTATCATATAAAATACCTAATTTTTTCACCCTCGTTTCTCATTCACGCTGACTCATCTTTATTCTCTTAATTTTTTCACGCTTTCTTGGCATTATAGTTTAAATTCCACACAGCGCAGAGTTTATAACTCTAAAGTGTGGCATTCTTTCCTAAAATTCAATGTCATTTATATTTTAAAATTTATATTTTTAATAAAGGATATTTATTTTAAAAAAATACTATAAAATTTAACATTTATACTAAACAATTTACTGCACTGTATCAGTAAATATATTTAAAATTTATCAAATTTTAAATAATAAATAAATATATCATGCCCTATATTTTGTCTTTAATTATTTACAAACTATACATTATTGTACATTTTTTTTATAAATAAAAATAAATAATTAATAAATATCGACCACCCTCTTCCACCATTTTAACACTAATAAAAAATTCTTAACTTTACTACTGCAGTTTAGTAACTTACTTTTATTAATTAAATATTCAACATTTTTCCTGATCAATATTGACAATTTTAATACTGATTAAATATTCACCATTTTGACTGATCAGTATTGACAGTTTTAATGCTGATTAAATATTTAACATTTTGCTAAATTTTTATTCGAAAATATAAGATGGAAATACATTGGAATAAATAAATAAGTTTATTATGTTGAAACTTTAGATACATTTATATAACTTTGCATCAATAAAACAAAATAAAAAAATCAGGTACGGGGTATCTCAGAACTTTTTCTTACTTTATGGATTCGCTCTTTTACCACTTTGGACTCGCGTAGACGTTCTTACATTGTAAAAAATGCGTAATTTAGAACGTAATCGCGTAATAGAGCGTAATCATCAGTCTCGCGTTGTTCATTCTCAAGCAAGAAAAATCAGTTTTAAACCCAGCGGTATCCCATCAACCTATTGAACACCCTTGACGGTCCCAAAAGAAATGTTTCAACATAAACTGTTGGTTTACTAACCCAATTTAATTTTTTTGAATCGTATGTGATTCATTCGATATAAATTAACCTAATGCTAATAATGAGATGAAAATCTCATTGTTGAATGAAATCTTGTGACCAACAATAAAGCTTATTTGTTGGTCATACATTGTACAACTTGAGACCAAAATGATCCAATCATTTTTCCGTGTTATATTAATTTTTGGCTGAATCATTGATGACGGTTAATGACGTCATAAAAATATATTGTCCGGATAGCACAATAGACTTAAAAAGTTATTTGATAAAAAATGATATGAATGTATTGCTGATAATGAAATGAAACTTGATGAGATAAGATGTTCTTTATGTCAGAACTAAACTTTATTCAACGTTTTATATATTTTCAAAATTACGCTGAGTTAATTAATGACGGTTAATAACGTCATGATGTCTAGCACAACGAGAACTAAACATTGATTTGTGTACCAAGTTTCAACTTTTTAGCGTAAACAAACTGAGAGGTACGATGATAACAGGCACTTGTACACACACACACTTACATAATAAACAGAAAACTAGTTAAACAACTACTCAAGAGGTCTTAAAATCTTTTGGAACAAATAATTCCGGTTTCGGAATTTCAGTGCGAACACAATGATTGTCTTACATTAATGAGGATAAGTAAACATTTTATTAAATTTATAACGCATTGTGACTTAAAATACAGAGGAATCATGAAATTATAATCACACATAATTATACATTACAAATACCACGTGACATGGAATGCATAGAATCCAAATGTTTAATCAAATAGTTATAACTAAATAATTTCAACTAACTTAATTATTTAACATATGTTTAACATAAATTAATATCAATATAAATCAAGTGTTTCTATTATTTATTTGTATTTAACTTTAAAGTTAAGATAAATTAGTTTAATAAATTGCAATGATTGCGGACTTAATCTAATTAAAGGTTATTGAAACTAAAAGCCAATTTTAGTAATTAATGTATAATGTGTTGGTATTAACCCATTAAAAAAATTATACTAATTTATTTAGTGTTTATCTTTATTTTAATTTTATTTGAATTAATTTAAGCTAATTAAACTAACTGAGCTTTGGGTCGTTAACACTAATTAGTCATTTACACGTTTTAAGACAAAGGGGAACATTTTTTTAAAAAAAGTGTTTTGTCTAGTTTTTGCTCTTTTAATTATTATTGATTGATTTAATTATGCTAATAATTTTACGAAGACTTGTTTATTTAAAAATTATAAAAAGATTGGATACAACGTAGTTAGAACATAGAAATTATGTTCTGATATAGAAGATGTTCTCGTATAATTTATATTAGAAATATTATGGCGCATGATACTGATCTTTGAGACTTCATCGTAATTAGCGTATAAAACTTTGAAATGTTACTAATTTAGAATTCAAGTATCCTCATTAACGATTTTTTATGCGAGTACAAGCTAATTAGTTTTAATTGACTTCAAATAGCAGGATCAGAAAGTTTACTTAGTTTGATCTTTATTATTTTAAATAGCCATCGATCCGAGTCTGAGTTTGTGCGCAATGAGGGATCGAAGCGATCTCAAGGTTGTATCGGAAGACGATCAGGAGAGACAGAGTAGAAAAGCACTGGACAGACTATCTCAACAAATCGATTATTTTACCTTACTCATTGACAACATACCCAAGAAGGATTGCCAATTTGAATCAGGTATTTATTTTTTGTTTGAATAAAATTCATAATATATAAATACGTATAAGAACTTGAGAACTTTTATGTAAATGCATTTCCAAGCAGTGGCGTATCTATGGGCTCGCAATGCGAGAGGCCCCCAGCGGTTAGGGACCCCTAAAAAGATATAGTAAAAAAAAAGTAAACCTTACTAATAACCCCTACACCTACCCCTTTACTAATAAAATTGGTTCATGCCCCAGTAGAGATTAGTATAGTCTGTCTTAACATCATTAAATCGCGGGCCTTGTAAGAGTTGCATGCAATCTCTTTACCTAAAAATGGGGTCTTGCGTTTTATCTTAGTATTAATCACAAATCTCAGTCTTTCATAAGATCATCAAGTCGTAGGGGGCCCCTTTTTTAAGTTTAATAGAGTTTTTTAAGGTAAAGAGATTGTACCTAAAAATAGGATCCCGTTAAACCTTAGTGTAGTCTGTTTTATGATCAAGTCGCGGGGCACCTTGTTTTAGTTTTATTCAATATTTTTACCTAAAAGTAGGTCCCCGTTTAATCTTAGTACATTCTTGATCATCAAGTTATGAGTCTCCTTATTGAAGTTTTATACAATCAGGGGCCACGTTTAATCTTAGTATAGTCTTTCATAAGAGCATTAAGTTATGAGGCCCTTTATTTAGGTTTTATACGTTCTTTTTACCTGAAAGTAGAGCCCCGTTAAATCTTAGTATAGTCTTTTTAATATCGGGTCTTTCAAGTCGCGGGGCCCCTTGTTTGAGTTATATATATATATATTATATATATATATATATATATATATATATATATATATATATATATATATATATATATATATATATACATATTGCACTTCGTTTCCAAGTGCAAGAAACGAACGTAGTAATAATGCATTTTTGTGGAAATAGAAGATTAATGTAATGATAATGAATGTAATGTAATGATAGAGGGAACATTCAGGATGTTAAGTAATAAGTAATGTTTATAACTGTAAACGAATTTGAGTTTATACGTTGTTTATGCTCTCTGTAAGAAGAGCTTTAAACCCTTGAGTATAGAATTAGCCTGGGTTAGATTTACCTCTGATGGTACAGTGAAAGGGCTATAGTAACCTTTACAAAGTACAAAGTTATCTAAGTATTGACTAACTTAGATCAAACTTTTGGTTAGACAAACTTTAAGCTATTGGTAATCTCGAGGCGGAAATTTGCAACAATAGTAATATAACCTTTTCCTCTTTAGAAACCTCTTAAACCACAATTAATTAATCAAAGCGACAGATTTATTAAAGTTATTACAAATAGTTTTTCGTTAGTTGCACTTCTTAGTTTATAGAATTCTATTTTAAATTACTAGATAAAAGTAGGCTTTAATTCTATATGTTACAAAATTTATTTTGTTTTAATTATTCAGCCATCATTGTGGCCATCTTCAGAGCAATAACTAACTTTACATAAAACTATCACAGACTACTGAAAAATATTGAAAAGTTCATAAAAAATGTTCTAATAAAAAAACTTTAAAAAACTACATAAAGTAATAAATTAATTAGAAACAATATCTTATCTCAGATACTGTCTAAGATATTGTCAGATACTGTAACTGATATTGTATTCATTAATTGATTACTTTACAGTGATATCGTTTTTTAAGTTTTAGCGAATTATCATTATGAAAATTACGCTTATGAGGTTGTTCGGATGACGGAAGTTGAGGGTGGGAGGGATCGCAATCGGTTCCTATTGGCTTCCTAAAAACAAAAAAAATATATCCGAAAAAAATATATATATGTGTATATATATGTGTGTATATATATATATATAATTATATTATATATATATATATATATATATATAATATATATATATATATATATATATATATATTATATATATATATATATATATATATGTAATATATATATATATATATATATATATGTGTGTGTGTGTGTGTATGTATGTATGTAAGAGTTTCTACCCTTTCGTATGGCGAACGATAACTCTTGAAGGCGCTCTCAAATTGAAACGAAACTTTGCAAATCGCAAGATGTTGTGAAGGTTACGAGGCCTATTGTTTATAAAGACATTATGACGTCATCAATCAAAGTTATGACGTCATGAAAAATTTATTTTTTGAAACTTGAAATGGCTTTAAAACAAGGTATTACGTGCTTAGGTAGACGGCTAGCTGAATCGATTAAGACCAATTTCAGCTGAATCGAACCATCACAAATGGCGCAAATGGTATACATATATATATATAATCTTGTATGTATACGTCTAGGTCAAAGACCCGTACGATATCTGTTGGGTTCAGTAGTTTTAGAGGGTGGGGATAGAGTATAATAAAAGAAGGGCCTCTACCTCTTGCTCCATTCTGGTAAGCCTACTGTCCCAGAGAGATAGGACAAAAATGGCTTCCACTGATCCACGCCGAGCTAAGTAGGCTCGTGAAGCGGAAGAACCTCGAAGTAGTCTAAATATGGTCGAAGTCATTCTAAATCCATTGCGACCGGTTTCAGCTCAATCAGACAATCTTAAGTGACGGAAACGGTATTTTTATTTTAAAATAAAATCATGAATATATTTTTGTTTATAATGCTTCTCTTAATTTTAATATTATTGCATACTATTAATAATAGAGTATTAATAATATCTCAATTATCGAAATCAAATTTGTGAGAAAGCCTCTCAGGCCCGCGAAGCGGGCCTGAGAGGCCCTATTTAGAACCTATTTAGAAGTTATTTAGAGCCTATTTAGAACCTTTTTTATGTACTTTTTAATATTAGTACTATTTAATATTAAGTAGTCGGTGATAGTTTTATGTAAAGTTTGTTATTGTTCTGATGATGGCCACAATGATGGCTGAATAATTAAAACAAAATAAATGATTACCACTCGGCTCCCTGGTGCTGGTGAAAAAATTAGTGACAAAACATAACATTTTTTGTTGTAATTTGCTATCGTGTCAGAAGACTTTGGCATCGAAACTTATCGCTAAAACGATAAATTTTTAAATTTGTTGATTAATAAATGGTTTATTATTTAAATTTAATAACTTGGTTTATCATTTATTGCTAGGAGACATAAACTGATCCGCGATTGTATACTGGATTTCCGTATAATAAATAAAAATAAACTGAGCTCACTTCAATGTGAAATTATCTCACAATTGCGAAAGATATTTTACCAATTGCAAAATTTATTTCGGTACCTACTGTGGCACGGAATCTAAAAATTAAATAATCAGTCATAAAGGCAGTGTATGAGGCGCAAACCTAAAGCTGTATAAGGTCCCTGATTAACATTATAACCTTTTAGACTTTGTTCTCATAACCTTGAAATACTGACGAACCCCATTTGGCTTCTCTTATATTGAAAAAATCTTAAACTTATTAACAAATAAAGCAACTATATTGACTCATAAGAGATACTTGGAAAAATGTTTATTATGTTAATTAAGGGTTAAGTTTCAACTCGGTATAAAACAAACTATGTGCTAAAATAAACTTTTCAATAGAAGCACTCGACTTTGCCAGTCTTCATTTCAAATTCAATGTCTTAAAAAAGATGTAATTTGAAATTCATTGTAGTGTAGGCGTAAGAATTTGGTTGGTGGAATTTCCTTTCTAGCTTTTACAATAGTATTAAATGAGTCTTTCTCGGTATTCTAAAATATTGGGTACGAGGTGTCTCGGAACTTTTTCTTACTTTATCGTATACACAAAGATCGTCCTACGCAAACAATGGACCCACATAAAAGATCTAAGAAAATCTTTATGAATAAAGATTGGAGATAATCTCCACCGGAAAAAAGATCATCCTCACTACTTTAGACTTGCTTTAATCAACCTTAAATATATGCGAGAAGTTATATTTAGGTATTTTTCTAGACTCGTTTCGCTCGTTCTCAGACAGTAAAACAACCGTTTTATTTCCATCGGTATCGGTTACCCATCCACCAACTTCTCTCATTGCTGCTTTACATTACAGAACATCAATCATACCCACTGTCCGTACTAGAATGGAACTTTGAATATACTTGAATTTGAACATGAAAACGGATGATTTTTCGGTTTTCAACGATTAAAAAACGTGCGTGCTGTATTTTATATCGATAAAGTAACATTTTCTGTGTTTTAAAAATATTTGAGTTTGTGCTAATTCATCATTGCCGGTTAGTGACGTCATAAAAAATTTCCGATATCACACCTACATTGATTTTTGTATAAATATTCAACTATCTAGTATGAATTCACTGTGAGCTACGATAATAAGAGACACACACATTCACACACACACACACTCATACACAGATAAGACAGAAAACAGTAAAAACAAGGATGTCTTAAAAACATCTGAAAGGGATGATTGAGGTGAAATCCCGGTTTCAGAGTTTTCGCAAACACAATTATTTTCCTATATACTTATAGGAAAAGTATATATTTCTATATACCTTCGGTATAAATGAGGAAAAATAAAAACATGTACATGTTATTTGTTATCCGATACAAATTGAATTAATGCCGATAATGAGATGTAAAAATATAAAACCATGAGTTACGAGAAATGCTTTATAGTTGAGTAACTGCTCAAGTTATAAAGCATAAACCGGAACTTTAAGCAAGGAATGGATTGTTAAGCACGAAACACGCATTACAATGGAAATTTGCCCGGCAAGCAGACCACTACCCACGAATTTCTTTGAAAATTTGTTAAATTCAAAAAATCACCCAAACTTATGAAATAAGACAGATAACTTTGTAAAAACTACTTAATAAGTCTTATTAAACATTTGCAGCGGAAATGAGGAAAACTTAAAAGAATGTCTAAGGCCGTACAAACTTTGTGTTTTTTCCCAAATTGCTCCCCGTCTTCCGTCTCCGATTGATTTTTTTTTATGCCTCCGTTTTTGTTCCTCTTCAAACAAATCTTAAAAGGTTCATTTTGTGTGATCATATATCAATTATACCAAATCTGGTGCGTCTGTTGATATGTAGCGTGATAATAGTTAGGCTGTGTAACGTCACAAGGTCATAACATGACAAACTTGATTATCAAAGGTCAATTTAAAATATTCTAGAGCGGTGATCCGAATGCCGGGCGAATTGTATGCAACATGCATGGAATGCATGTTTCCGTGCTTAACGCTGCACTTCTTGTTCACAGCAACCTGGTTTGCTGTATGAGCAATATTTTCGAAACATCCTTTTAGAATGCTTGCTTTCTTGCGTATCAATGCAATTATTCCTCAGGGTTTCTGTGTATGCATCACAGTCGGAACAGTAGCATTTACCTGTCCTTTCATTTGGATAGATTATTTAATGGAAATGCGCTAAAAAGTTAATGGACGGTCAAGTAAAAATGCTACTGTTCTGACTTTGAAGCATACACAGAAACCCCGAGCAAGAACTGGATTCATACGCAAGAAAGCAAGTATTCTAGAGGGAATTCGCTCGCTTTACCAGAGTTTTTGACTGTTTGATCAAATCTTTTATAATAAAGGAAAGAGTTAAGTTATGCGAAGAATAATAAAGTTAACGTCCTAATGTAAAGTAAGCAATGAGTGATTAAAATTCATATCTTTATTATTTAGAGTAGGTTATGGTACCGCTTGTTTATAGTAATTATATTCATACGAGTAAGGTTAGGTTTATCTGATTCCCATACCATCACGTATCATAACCTGACATACTTTTATCTGAAAAACATTAGCAATTAAAAACGTTTCTCTCGTTGGTTTTTCTTTTCGAATAAAATAGAATAACTTTGATCGACATTTTAATGCAATGTCATGAAATTAACATTTCAATGTCAACATGTTACTTCTAACATGCCTGAAGGCTAATCTGAAATGGAAGTTTAATAAAGCAAATCAGGAAAAATGAGTTGTGGAGTTTCAAGTAATGAAATAAAACAGAGTCTCACCACTAATGATATATATTTTACATAGCCAGCTTTCAATCTTAACAGATCATCGTCAGTGCCGGCGAGCAGCGAAGAAAAGAGTCAGGAGACAGCAGTTACAGTTTTGTTTAGAGGTTTGTAGCTGACTCGGTCAGCTACAAACTGTAACCGCTGTCTCCTGACTCTTTACTTCGCTGCTTGCCGGCACTGACAATGATCTGTTAAGACTAAAATCTGGCTGTGTCAAATATATATCAGTGGAGAGACTCTGTTTTATTTCATTTAATGAAGCAAGTTGCCAAGTTTAAAACTAAGCTTGTGCCTTTTAACGAATTTTCTTTGAAAAAAATTGCTAATAGGTTAGATGACATGGCAGGAGTTTGAAGTCGGGAGTATATTTTTTAATTTCAGCAAAGTAGGTAATGGGGGTTTAAAAAAGTATCTTTCAATCAGCAGAACTATTCCTTATGGCTGACTTTTGTACCAATTTTGAACTCTCTACACACACGGACGATCAGAATCCACGATGAACCCCAGTTTTGGATTTCAGAGTGAAAACAATACTTTTCTTATTATACTTTCAGTAATAAGAGAGGAAAAGTAAAAATTTAATTTAATTTTAATTTAATCTAATTGTACAGCAAAATTTTAACGCACCTTTTAAATTGTAAATTTAAAACGTATTTAAATACATAAACGTAACACGCAGCAGATATTTGTCTTGTAAGAAGAATATACATAAATTAGAATTAATTAGTTATTTAAGAAACAAATACTAAGGTGTCGGATATCTGTTTAAATTTTAAACTGTTTGGCCTTATCTGAGAACCGCAAGGTCTGTGGGTCTATAGAAGGCATTGGCCTCTCCTAGTTTTATTATGCTGGCTTTCAAAGAATTTGTTAACATCGCATTGTTGTCCATATTGGTAATTTACCTACCTACTCTTAATTAATCATTTAAATTTAACTATCCCATGGATGTGGCTAAAGAAAGTAGATATTATTAATATAGTATCTCTTATACCTTGCTATTCATGCCAGCTAGTGAGCCAACATGCCACATGTTACTTCTTAACGCGCCACCTTGGGCCGCAAAGCGGTCATATGCTTGTTGTCTAATGCAACTTATTTAGGCCACGAGATGCATTTTGTGACAAGGCGTGGTGGCCGCATAGTAGAGTTGGCACATATTTCATGACAATTTGCCAGATACTTGGCCATCTAACAAAAAATAACATTTTTTCTGATGATAATTCATGTATACAAAACAGCTGACTAGCGATTTGTTTTGGTTTGCGTAGTTAGTGTGGCGTAGTACTTACTAATTAACTAATGGTTCACAAAATTAATAGCGTTGCGAAACAAATAATTTTATCCAAACGAGAAAACGTCGACTATTCAGATTAGCTGTAAATTTTGATTAGAAATGGAATTGATAGCAAGAATAGTTTTCCAAACAATTCCTAGCTGAAGAACTGTCGCCTTCTCTCAGTCGGGCATAACGCTACCTTCTTATCATCAGTATATTATATAATATATATATATTATATATATATATATATATATATATATATGACGAGCTAAATTTGAGTTCCTAATTATCGTGTTATCTGTCTGAATTTAATGTAATTGCAATTATATTGCATCATTTATTAAATAGCTATTTTAAAGGCTAACTCAAAGTCTAATAATACAAATTTAATGTTATTCTAACCTTGTTTTAGATTATTTAGATTTGAATTACAAAAAAATAAACTAAATAATAAGATTAAAGTGTGTAGATATGAGTGTTGAAAGATTTAATATAAAAAGATAAAACACGTACTTGATAGGCTAACTCATATTTTTAATCTCAATGCTGAACGACATTGGCCTAGCCAAAATAGTGGCGACACTATTTTTGCTTAATTTTGCCCCTTGGAGAGCAATACATCAAAAGTTCTTGTTATAAAAATAGGACCAGTTTCAAAAATTTTCTTATTGATATCGAAACTCAGAAGCCCTTCTTTATTATGCTGAGCATCAATTGAAATTTGCCCTAAAGAATAGGAAGGTATTATGGTCTATAAACCCAAGTTAGGGTTCATATTGGATCCTTTCTCATAACCATCATAGTTGGATAGCATTCTCCCTTTAGAAACACTATTTTTAAACCTTCAAAACGATTTCAACTTGAAAATTAGACCCTAATAACTGACCCTAGACATTTATAAAATTTTAAACATCCCTAATAATTAAAAATAATTATCCAAAATTTTATCTTGAAAGTAATAAAGGATATTTATGACTTAATCCATTAACTAAAGCTATAAAGCTGTATGCTCCCTTTAAAAGAGAAAGCAGGCAAAACTGCCCCATGGTGATGACCCCAATCTGAAATCCCATTTATAACCACTTTTGTACTAAAATTAAACATTTTCACCTAAATTTTAATAATAAAATATGCCATTAATTAGTTTTTTAATTTTCTTACCCATATAGTTTTAGGTTGTTTTCATCAAGCCGTCTGTGTTACGCATTACTCCCTTTGTCTCCATCTAAAAAATGACTATTAGTTAGACTTTATTAGAATTGAGCATATTTTTTAGAAACATGACACTGAATAATGATAGAAATAATGATACTTAAGGCATAAGAATTTTAATTAAGAATGGGTATAAGAAATTTACTTATTATACTATTATTTAGCTTGACTTTTTATTGATGAAACGGTGGAAAATGTTTTTAGATAGACGCATATGGTCATAAAAATAACAAACAGTTAAAAGTTCCAATATTCATCTCATTATAATAATTATTTTAATTTTTATTAAATGGCATTTATAGTGTTTAAAAAAAATGTTAAAAATAAAAACTTATCTAAGTTGAAACAAGTGTAGGCTTTAGGTGTATACGAGGTTTTATTCCAATACGGCTGCATGGATTTCTAGGGTTTATATTAGATCAGTAATGATCTAATATAATATCAGGTCCAGCAACCTCAGTACCTGTATGGGTGACCGTTGGGAATAATATATACGGGTATTTTAACTATCTGATGATGAGCAAAGCGAGTCGGAAGACGCGCTGCTGTATAAATTAGTTGATTTTTTTTTTATTTAAATTATTTCTATATCTTAATATTACTTATCTATCATCTTATTCATGTAAAATTGTTTTCTTTATTCTTAAATTAAACAATTTATTCTTGTTAAATTTTAGATTATATTCAAAATTGTTATTTCTTTTTTAGTGTATTCATATTTTAAATTATAACTTTAAATTATTTTTTGTACTTAAATTTTCATAATGTATAAAAAATTAGTAATTAACGTCCCATCAAGTGTCTTATCATAAATTACCTATAAAAAAATTGTTGTTTGTGTAAGCAATTTTTATTTAATTTTTTTTTTCTTAATTGTTATTTTTGTAAAGAGGGTAATTTTGCCCGTTATTGTATTAATAAAATAAATGAATTTTCATATTGTCTGAAGTTGAGAGGATGAGAGTAACAATTCTGATTTGGTGAGAAAAAGTTCCAATGTACCCCGTACCCGATTTTTGGCTTTTCCCCTATTTGAGTGTTTCTGTGTCACTTATAACTATGTTTGTGTTAGAAAGTTAAAACTTTGCACGAAAATCGGAATTAGGGCCTTGTGCTGACCGGGATCAATTAAAACGCTTCTGATTCCAAAAAAAATTATTTGAAAAAAACATATTTAAAAAATAGATTATTTATTTTATTTGTTATATGGGTTTTATGACCGAGTTTGGTTATTTGAATTTTACGTAAAATTTATATTAGGATTGTATTTTAATTAGGGATATATTAGTACTTCATTGCTTAGAGAGGCCGTGATATGCAAATGTGGCCCTAAATCCAACTTGATATCGTAATTCCACTCCCTCTGGGTGTAATCCATATTATTCCTATCTATTCCTTCATTATTTTATCTAAAGTATTGTATTTCACAGTGCTTTTCTTTCTGGGAAAATGTAAAAGTTAAACATCACTTGGTAATAAAAGAGAGCTACGTTTTAGCATAATATAATTTTACATAACTATTATTTTTTTACGAAAATTCACTAATAGTATTCGCCCTAAATCTTATTTTATCTGAAGTATCTCCCTATTGTGGTCTCACAGAGGTTTCAAGTGGTCCGCAGAGTATTTCAAAAGGGTTTAAAACGTATTATAAATAAAAGACAAGTGACATTTTCGAGAGTTTCGAGGAGAAAAGGTTAGTAGAAACCTCTCATAGCATTCTTCGACGTTGAAAAACTTTATTATGAATTTTAAATGATTGATAATTATATTTAGGTAGAATAGATAAAATTCCTCGAAAAAGATAAAATTATATCGAAAACTCGACATAAAATGTTTTACATTATTTTCAGCACCTATTCCTTTCAAATACAATTATGAACAATTAATAGACATGCCACGCGTAGTTGAACTCATGAGACTACAACTAGTTTTATAATCCACTTTGTGTTCTCTATACAATGTGGAGAGGGAGGTTCAAATTTAGGAGGGGCCTCACGAATTTCTGATTCCTTAAAGTGAACCACGAGCTTCTAGGGATAGGAAACCCCTGATCATAATTTGGCAATTCATTTTTTTAAAAAAGTGTAAAAAATATTGTTTGATCCAAAAAAACCAAATCAACGATTTTGACCTGAAATTTTCGTTTGAGCCATTTTAAAAACTGTCAAAATTGTCAAAAACTGTTGATTTTAATCAACTGCGTTGATTAAACTCCGGTTTCATTTTGGAACGATCAAAAACTCGATCACAAATTTCACTTTTTGAAAAATTGATTTTGCTCTTAAAGCAGTGCTGAGTGTTATGAGTGTGGTGGATTGCCTGATTCCCTTTATTAGTTAGCCAATCTGGTTAGCCTACCATATATTCAGTCAGTGCAAAAAGTGGGTGAGCCAAGTCCTGCGAGGTGAGTTTACCTATATGATCAAAATGTTCAAAATACATGGTAAAATGACATGTAGTGAAAACATTATTATAAAACAAGAAATAATACGAAACAACAACTAGTACGCGAGTTGTTTTTTCTTAAGCGGCCAGTTTGATTATCCTTAAATACATGGTAGTGTAGCTGTTGCACCACTTTGACACCACGGGATTCTGGGGTTCGCATCCCAGGTTAAGCCCTCAGCTTATATGAGATTATAATTTAAATAAATTATCGCCAACTTTACATTACACTGTGAGCGTAATGGTTGCATCTACCACCTGAGGTAGTACCTGAAGGGATTATGCCAGATAAATCGCAATGCTCTAAACGGTCAATATTATAGATATATTACTGCATGGCAGTGCACTGTGCAAAGATTCTCTACTGTTTGGTCCAATTATTGTTTGGATTTATGGACTAAACAATGATAATGTTTTACACTTTTTTAAAAAGATGAATTGCCTAATTTTAATCAGGGGTTTCCTAGCCAAGCGGAGTAGATCGACCTAAATACCAAATTAAAAATATTTTTTTGGGGGTAAAAGGTGTACAAGTAAGATCTTAAAAAAATTATTAGCAGCACACAATTTTATCTTTTTGACTATTTGACTTATGTTTGGTAATAAAATTCTGAAAAGAGTTGACGTGAAGTTAACACCAAAGAGTAAAATTGAATTATATATTCCCTTTGGTAAAACGACTTAAACGTGTTATTTTAGAGGTATCCCCTGAGGTGTCAGCTACACGTGGAAGAAATGCAGAAATAATAGCCATGCATTTTTTATATTTTGGCTGGAACAGTGGATATTAAATTTTAGTGAATTTATTACAGAACTCCTTTATTGAGCGAAAGGGTTTTAAACTGTTGTGACCAATGAGACTGCAGCCAAGTGTATCAAGAAGGCGACCCAAACAAAACTGACTTCAATCAAAGTAAAGTTTAAAGTCTCTTATTAAGTAAAATTGACAGAAACCAAGTTAAAGAAAGTGTCAGTGGTTAGAAAAGTTTCTGAACAACGAAATAGTAAGAAACCGTATTTTATAAAGACTTCACAAAACTTTATAATATTCTGTCAAAATCGAATCAACCACAACTGCTTTAAGTACAAAATATAATAAAGCTGTGGTAGTGATTTTGATGAAACAGCAGTTGCTGAAAATATTTTATCACAACTAGCTAACATTTATAAATTTGTTATCGTGATGAATGGTAGTGAGAATTAGTTGGAAAAATGTTGAATGATATTAAAGATAACAAGATAAATGTGAACAATGAAATGCTTTGACAAGACTCAGGGAGAAAATCTATTTAACTGTAAACTAAAGATAAAACAACTTGAATACAATACTAATATAATGGAATAAGTTAAGTTTAAGCGAAGTAGGTACTTAGTCTGATTCTGAGAGAACTTACAAGTCCTCTTGAAGTAGATGTATATTGTTGAACAATATTATTCTCAAAAGAAAATCATTCTCTGTTAATTCTTCAAGTATTTATCTACTCTACTATTTTATTACTAGTTACTTATATTTTTGTTCTCCTACAAATTAAGCTTTATTTTGTTGCCGTAGGAACATCGAGATAGCAAAATTGGTTTTGATTTTAATCATGGTGGGTTATGGTGCTTTTTAAACGGTTTTATCAAGGTTTTAAGATCTGAGCCTAAGTGATGATATTCCTTTTTTTAAGTTATCGGAAAGGCGGATGCAATTACTTATAAATGTTGATAATGATTAGAGTGATGCGACAAAACGCTCACGCGCTTCTGACTGAGTGACAGTAAATTATCTCGACGTATCGAATGTTATCAAATATTACAAGGAAGTTAATGAGATAGCGTCCTCGAAACACACACGCGCCGAACATACCATACAGGGCGCTTAATACAGAGAAACCACTTCGAAGCATTTGTTTTGTTAACCACGGCTATCTTACCGCTAGAAAAAATTTATTCTAATTAATCATTCGCTTATTAAATCAATTTAATTAAAGCATTTGTTGCGTAGTTATAGCCCGAACCAATTGCCCTTACCGTTTGTATCAAATTTGGAAACAAATTTTCGTTTTTGAAGTTTTGTTTATTATCAATGCTTAAATATACTATCACAAAAGGCGTGTGTTCACACCATTTGTGATAGTTTTTTTTGTAGTTTATCCATTGCAGAGCCGGATATATACTGTAATGAAAAATTTCCCCCAAGAGAGAATATATTTATTTTACAGCAAGGTAATAAAATACTAGCTCTGCTCTAATAATAAAAAAGTTATTTCCACTTTTGGAATTCACAGGCGGTAATATAAACATCAAACAGCTAAAGGCAATTTTTTAAAGCATTATATAATATCTATCATTAATATAGTAATAATTTTATTAATACAGTAATAGTATTATTTATATATTATTAGTATTATTAATATAGTAATAGTATTATTAATACTGTAATAGTATTAATAGTACTATTAATAGAATAAGTGTGTTATTAATATATTAATAGTATTATTAATACAATAATATCATTATTAATATACTAATAGCAATATTAATGTAGTAATAATAAATAATTATTATTAATATTTATTAATAATTTATAATTAATATTTATTATTATTATTATTATTATTATTATTATTAATTATTAATAATATATTATTAGTAAAATTAATATAGTAATAGTAATTTTTGATAAAGACACTTGATGGGACATTAATTCATCATTTAATAATGGAGACTAATACTAATATTTATAGTAATAGTATTATTAATATATGAATATTATTAATAATATCTATAGTATTGAGACAATTGAGACATAAATTATGAGCAGAAATCTCTAATGAAATTTCGCTCACGCAAATGTTAATAAAAAAATTAAAAATAATAATGAATAAATAGTATTTTTTTTGGATCTATTAGCAAAATGGAATGGTGGATAAATAAATATTGATTTTTATGAATGAAAAATAAATAAAATATAAGAATGGTTTTTGTATGGTTTGAAATTCCGTCTTGCACACGGAAAATGCGGAAATTTCGCTGTCTTGAATAAATTATGTTTTATAACCTGTTATGTTTCTTTTATATATTTCTATTGATAAGGAGATTGTATCCATTAGGGTTAAATAAAAACAATGATTTTAGTGTAACCTTTCGACCAATCTGGTCATAATCATACTTAAAAATATTTTTAAGTATGATTATGACCAGATTGGTGGAAACGTTACACTAAAATCGTTGTTTTTTATTTAACCCTAATGGATACAATCTCCTTATCAAGACATTATTAAGGGTTCAACCAACATCTACTTGTATATATTTTTATTGACAAATGTATGTTGTTATGCATGTAATAATGTTATGTGTGTATTTAAATTTATACTTAAAGTTTGCGGGTAGAGAAGAGACAATATTATGCCAGTCTCGTCTTCTTCCAAGATTAATTTTGGAAACATTATTTTTACATCTATATTTCCGTTAGTTATTAATAGTCTGCGAAGTTAGAAGAGAGGCCAGCTGATAAATACCGAATATAATCTTAGACCAGTGTCTCACCCCATTTATATATATTAATTTTTTTATGTTCTTTAATTATGCCTTGTATGTGTTTCTTCCCTTGTGTGTGGCAGCTTACTATCCCAGTTATTAAGCACAATAAGTTGCCCTGTAGTAGCACTTATTTAAACAGGCCCACGGAGTGCGCTCTGCTGAATTCACAAAAAAATGCATGCCGTGTAACAAAATTATAATTAATAATAATAAATCAGCAAATCATATAAAACACAACCAATACTCGCGGTACTTGCTCTAAGCGGCTCGTAGCGTCGAAGGCCTGCGTCTGTGTGTTGGTTAGTTATTAACGTGATTCAAGTCCATTAAAACCTTGACCACATCTGTGGCTCGCTAGCCAACACAATATACGAGATATGAAAGTTAAGATGGCAGTGAAGCTAGTCTCGTTTCTCTATATTGTTTTGAAATAAGATATAGTTTAAGATTTGGCAGTTTGTATTGTCTATTTAGTTTTGAAGCAAAGCGCGGCGCTGCGGTAGATAGTTCTGTTTAATTCGAAGAAAGGCAAATTCCTCAGCGTTATGTAGGTTGTGAGTTTTATGTCTTAATCTTTTCTAACTGTACACTTAGTACTGTACACTTAGTACGAGTACATCACCTCATTATCTTGTGGAAAAGTGCAATCAAATAAAACAACTTATTTATAGCTGTATGACTTTATAACCATTTGTCCGTTAGCTTTAACATAGATAATAATTATAAATATCTTTAGATGTAATAAGCTCTTGTTTTCATATTTAAATAAATCATTCCGGACTGAAGTGTTCTGTTTCTTATATAACAGTCGTTTATTATTATTATGTCGTTATTAGTATGTTATTATTATGTCGTTTATTATATAACTGTTTATATTATAACTGTCGTTGATTCTGAATATTTCTTGATATATTTTAATTTTTCATCACCTCGCAGGCCCGCAGAGTTCACCCGCTCGGCTTGTTGTAGCAACTTTATGATCACTTAAATGTAATTCTAAGCCCTATGACCACGCACAATAATAATTTTTTATGCACTAGGGTGAAAAATGAGCTAATTATTCTTTGACAAAAAACATGGACCAGTATCTTACAAGGTCAAAAAAATTGTTTGGTGGAAGCATCTTCCCAATCAAGACTGGAACCTACATACTTTTGTTCTCAAGTTAAGTGAGCGAAAAATAAGCTAGGTAAGCCAATCAGCTTGAATTTTATGTATTTATCACTATATCTTATTAGGATGGTCCGATTAAGGTGATAGCGCATTAAATAAAAATCTTCAATTATACCTTACTTGAGATCAAATTTTAAATGTATAATTTAATGTTTATGTTTATATCTTAAAGATTCCTCAAAAAATATACTTAGTGGACAAATATACGTTAAATTTCTTTCTAATACAGAAATCAGAACTTTATATCAGAGTCGGAACTTTATATCACCATATCGGATTTGCTTCCCTCGTCCTTAGAATGTGAAAACGCCTAATGTATAATTTAGTACATCTGTAGTCTAGCTTTGCTACCTCAAGCAAAAAAGATCAGTTTTAAGCCCTGCAGTTGTCCATCTGTCCACTGACCCCGCTCGACAATCTTTAACAGAACTAATTCAACGTATACTATTATTATATAAATGAAACTTTGCATACTTTTGTATTATATAATAAAATTCGCGAAAGCCAAATTTCAACTCAGTTGGTTATTTTCTAATTAAAAAAAACATACATGTCATTCGATAATAATTGAACTAATGCTGATAATGAGATAAAACTTGGCACATTTGTTAGTCATATGTAGTAATACATATATAATAAATGAACAAGTTATTAGCAAAAAATACATTTTTTTCTTTACATTTATATGTATTCTTTTTTATTTGTGCCGTTCGGCTCAGAGCCGTGGCTATTCTCAATGAGGTTCCTGTTGGGTTTATGCTGCACATCATAACTACTATAATACACTGCCTAATATACTATCATGATATAATTATTATTGTATCCAAGTAGTATTACAATATAACAGCACTTCTATATAGCAGTAATATTAGATATATAACTAATATTAAACTATAATATAATAAATACTATTTAATAAGACATTGATTATTATTAAATGCACCATTATAAAAATATAAGCACAAATAATTTTGACAAAACTTAATTTTATATTTCGTACGTTCTCACGTTCTTCTAAATCCGTGAATCGTATTGAGCACGATGTCTAAATACGGTAATATTAGCTGTATGAACCATGCGGAGAGAACCATTCGGATACAAAAGAACTAGAGGTATGGAATCTAAATGGATCCTTAATGCGCTGTATGTACCTCAGAGGCGATCGTATTTAACGGATAACCTTCTCGTCGAACTTTTATTTCACTTAAATATTACCGTTTTTCATCAAATGACTTTTGAAATATTATCTTTTTTTTAGTATAACTTTATTATTATGCAAAGAAATCACAATTTAATTATATATGTTTTTTGTTTTAAACTTCCTTATAACCAAAAGACCTTCACTATAAAAGAGACAATGTTTTGGCAGGATCAGTTATCATGTAACTTCACTCGATCGACTAAACAAATAGGGTATCGTATCGTATTGAATGCGTATGGAATACGATCACCAGTTACGCTGAATGTACGTAGTAATTAAAAAACAAAAAACATACAAAGAACCTTGAATTATACACTTATATTTTCTTCTGTGTTATTTTCCTGCCATTTTATAGTTTTCTCTCTTAATGTTCTTATTATTTAACCTTAATTATTTTATTTTATTTTTAATTCATTTTTTATTTTTATTAGTTACTTTTATCTTTATTGAATTTTTCTCTTTCCATTTGGATATTTTTATTATTTATTTTTGTGATTGTTTTTTTTTGTATTTATCTATATTTTTCATGGATATTTATTTGTATTTATTTTATTTGAGAACAATATTACTCTTTGTAAAGCCTTATATAGCACTACATGCATGCTAAATATTATATCCATCGGATTATTATTCCGTGTATTTGAACTTTCAAAATTTTCTTTAACTCATTAATTACTGATAATGACCTCACAGGTTAAAACTCTCTAGCATAAACACTCAATTTAGTACACACGCGCACATATGAACACTTTGTAAAAACCACGTAGGAGGTCTGAAACGGTTATTCATCAGAAACGGTTATTCAGGTTTTATACTAATTTCGGTGATATATTAGTTATACTACAATGCTTTTCCTATATCTTTGTTTAAATAAGGAAAAGTAAATGAGGTTTTATACTGCTTTTCATTTTTTGAGTATAATTTGCTTAAAAATTCATTTTTATACTCGCTATGTAGACACGTTGTTTGTCATAGTAAATATTAATTATCTTGCGGCCTTTGTTTACATTTAAATAGATAAGAAAATGACGTTTTAATCACACCGAGATTGTACACATGAGTGTTAATTACACTAATAATAATACGAGATAAATTTCGACATTAATTAGTTAAATATTCGTGTTCCTAATTACAACATACTTTCCAGTTAAATTTGGTGTGAGAACTTGAGATATTGAGTGCGGTTAGAGAACAGCTTGAATAGTGAGTGAAAACATGTTTATTTGTAACATTTAGTTAGTGGAATAGAATCATTGATTATTGCATCTATTCCATTATAAGTTTATTTATAATGGAATTATTATTAGTGAAATAAGAGTATTTCACTTAGTAGCTTAATTAATTTGTTCTGATTTAGCGTGTGCCCCAACATTCACACTAAATTTTAGAGACTAAATTTTAATTTAATTTTTAACGTTAATAGTTAATGAGTTAATAGTAACAAATAAAATTTAAAAATGAAAATAAAACTTATTAAAACATTTGTTGCTTATGTAAATGACAAAAGATTTTATTTTTCTTTTCCTCGTTAATACCGTAGGTATATAGGAAAAGTATAGTGTTTGCAAAAAAATCCGAAACCGGGGGATGTCAGCTAACTTTATGTAAACAAATAACGTCTTTCTGATAATACATTTAGAAATACGCTAATATTTATTTATTTTCTCAAAATAAATAGTAATAGTATACAATATTAAATATAAATACAATTTTAATATCGTGGCAGTATGCCACTTACAAACTAATTATACGACAAATTACTACTGGACAACTACTTCGGCATATGAACTTGGAGTACACTACTCTGCTCTGAACTATTCTTCTTTACGCTCAAATTTTTCATTTTGGAGTTATCTAGGGTAAAGTAGAATAAATTCAGGATTAGATGCAACGTGCGAACAGAAAAAGGGTAAAAAGTGAGAATAACCTTCTTGGGTTATCTAACCTTTCTAAATAAATCATAATAATTTACAATATATTTACATGCTTTGTCCAATTTACTGTTTCATTGAATTGCCTTGTTAGAAAATGTGGTTATTTTAAGAGATCTAAATTGATTTAGGCAGACACGTTAAAATTTCAGTGTATTTTTTTTTCTTTTTTGTTATTAGTTTTGTGTACCTTGTTTTTTTATCAAATTATAAAATTATTACTTAGAATTTGTGTAAATAGTTATTATTTTCTTAATATGCATTATTTTTTTGTAAAAAAAATACTGTGCCAATTGCTAGTTTTAAATAATTTTTGTTCAAATTAAGTACGTAGTGTACATAATATCAGCTTGAGATATTATGCATGTTGAGAGTAGTTAATCTAATTTCAGGCGATATATTATTGTTATCACGTGTGATAAGAGCAATTTCCCCCCAGAAGTTTATTTTACTCTACTTTATTCGGTCTTTTAGGAGGAGTATAAAGTGCAGTTTACGCAAGAGTAAGATTTCTCATGCGTAAGATTCGTCACGAAATAAAACCTTACCCTATGTTACTCTAGTATGCAATGATGAAACGTGCCGAACAAACCCTATGTGACCATAGAGAGGGTACAGAAAGTCGCGGAGGCTGCAAAGCGGCCCCTATCTCCGACACATTGCGTACCGGCCAAGAGCCCGGAGTAAATAATCTTTCCTGCCTTTTCTCTACTAATGTCAAGCAAACATTCTATATTTTCTATATAGAATAATTTTCTATTCAAAATGAAATTCAATTTCCACATTTTTCTATTAGAAAATTATAATGACTCGACACAGTTTACATGCGGAGATGTCATACATAGTATTTCACGTCATATACACAAAGTAAACAATCAATCTCTTGTATATGACTTCAAGTGAATATTTTATATTTCTTCAGACATATAAGTGCCCTCGAGAACTCCTTCTCCTCCTACCTGTTGAAATATATTTCAGTTCAAAATGTTCCACAAACATGTTATTTTCCGTGACATCTTGTCATTAGTTTTTCCGTCTTTAAACTCTACAGCAGTTTTCATTCTTTCTAAACATTTTGTTATACTTTATTGTCATATTTATTGCAAATAACCCATTTATTTTATTTAGTTTAAAAAAAATAATAACAAATAAAATTATGAAGAAATGTCATGCTTTGAATTTTCAATTCTACTTTTTCAACATAAATTTTATTATGTTGGAATATTCAGTGCTTATAGTGTTTATATAAAAGATGTATACACCCCGAAAGGAAAAATATAGTTTAAGAGGAGGAGCTATCCCCTCCTCATAAATCCGGGTTCTCAACGCATGATATTTTGCTGACCTCTTTTAACCAAATCCAAATTAGTTAGTCCCCCATTTCCCAGCTTCCTGTTCAGTTGCGGGATTAGTATAACTATTTCTTTATTACAATAACATACTACAGTCTATCGTTTATTTTAAATATCTTGCCAGGTCAGTTTAGACACCACTGATTCTTAAGAAAAAAATCCCTGCAAGAAGGGAGCGGGAAAAACTATGTAAACAAATCAGGTTATTTTACCCTTATTTTCTTGGCGATGTTTTTTACATTTCTTTTGTGTAGTTTTATTTTAAAATATAGTTTTTAAGATTAATTTGAAAGTAGTTTTCAAAACGATGTAATCAAAAGAAGAACAACAAACAAAGTCAACGATTGCCGGGAAGAAGCTTTTTCCCTACAGCGTTTATTGTGATAGGGATTTTTTTCCTCTTTTTAAGTGAGAGGTTGGCAGCAGCTTCTCTGATTGGTCAATCCCCAAAATAATTATGACCTTGGGGATTTTTAAACTAAACGATAGACTGTAGTACCTATATGTAAAAAACAAAATTCAGCTTTATTCAAATATATTTGAATATTCCCGCTCTTTTGACTTTGAGAACTGTAACTATACCAAACGTTTTCCGGCTAATTATTTTTACATTATCAGTGAAATTTATTTCCCGGTTCAAGTGATGTAGAATCGGCCAAAATAGCTTGAGGCTACCAACACCCTCAGTGACCACTATATTTTAATGTAGGATATAAAGTAATAGACTTATTGATTTCTTGATAGGGACACTAAAATTTCTTGATAAGGACTATTTAATGGTTGTTAAATTATTTTTTCATGCTTTACAATATTTCGCTTGTTTTTCCAAGCATATTCATGTAAAATCTAAAAAAGAAATAGATAATACAAATGTTTTAATTTAAATATTCGTTGGTATACTAATAACATAGTCATGCATATAAATATTAATTATGTAATTAATACTTCATTAATAATTTATCATGCATATAAATATTAATTACATAATTAATATTTATATGCATGACTATGTTATTAGTATATCAACGAATATTTAAATTAAAACATTTGTATTTTCCTTTTCTTTTATAGATTTAACATGAATATGCTTGGAAAAACAAGCGAAATATCGTAAAGCAGAAATAAATAATTTAACAACCATTAAGTAGTCTCTATAGTGTCCCTAATAAGAAATCATTGAACGATTATGGTGACCAATAATCACAAATATAGACTTATTTGATCCTACTGAATTCCTCTATACATGACATGGACAAAGTCCTCTGATCTCTAATAGAATGTAAAGAGAGAAATAAGTTTAATCTCAAATAACAGAAATAATAATAATAATAAACTTCTTTATTTCCACCATTTTGTTTTTACAAAAGTATTAGAAAAAAAAATTCTTAAAATATTTACAATTCCCTAAATTATAAACTATTAAAAGTAGTTATGGCGAAGGCCCGTAGTAGATATCAAGTAAAATAATAACAGATAAACATAGAAATAACAGAAATTCAATTATGCTTTATTTTGTAGCATAATAAGACAGCATTTCAGGAATAAGTTATTGTCAAAGTTTGACATGAGCATTTCAAAGAATGCAATTAGGGGTTCCTACCAAGGTTAGAGTCACTAGTAGTCTGAACAATTATCTGTAATTTCAGTATGTCTATTTATTATACTTTGCATATTGTTTTACAACTTATAAATGTTTCCCGGACCACTAATAACCTTTTTTACGGACTACTTTTAGCCTTCTTATGAACCATTTGTATCCTTCTCGCGAACCACTTGTAGCCTTCTCTAGGACCACTAGTAGCCTTCTCGCGAACCACTAGTAGCCTTCTCACGGACCACTTGTAGCCTTTTCATGGACCTATAGTAGCCATCTTACGGCCACTAGTAGCCCTCTCACGGACTATTAGTTGAGAACTAATAGTCTAAATTAACTTTTATGCTAACAAAAGGGAAACTTCTTGGCACGCCCTCTTTATTAATTCAATTTAAATTTAAATGTTTAAAATTAAACTATTGAGAATAATACAAAGCGTATCGATTTTTGATTTGATGCTTCGCTAAAAAACATTACTTTAGTCGAGGCAGTAGAAAGCTTTAGAATTTGAATAAAACGGGTCCTAAATTTATCTCAAATCGGATGAAAATTGTGCAGTACTAAATACGACTATGATGTCGTGTTTTATAGTTTTGACAGAAACATATCCGAGAGGAGTTGGATGTGGAGCTATCTTTGTTTAGCCTGCAATCTACAAAACTATCCTTTAGAGTCTCTCACTACCCTTAAAAATCACAATGGTATTGGATTCTATTTTGCAAATAGTGCCCGTGCTGGGTGTTAATCATTCGATTTGCTAGAATTTGAAGCAGATTATTGGTTCTCTAACAAAGCGTACTATATTCCTACCACGGATTTTTCATCTGAAAATGACGCTTATGAGGTTGTTTTGATACAATGTTTAAAAAGGCTTGTTTTTGAAGTCCAAAACGAAAGGCTTGAGAGAATTGATTTAACGTGACACGTGTATCAATTTTGACTTGAATGAGACCAACATCACAATACGAGTTAAGTGTTGGAATAAAGGGCCATAAGCTTTTAACACCAATGGTGCTAGTAACGCACAAAGATAACACAGGCACTTACTACTGAAGACAGCTACCTAACAGACTAGGGGCTTTAAGGCTTAAACTAAAAAATATCTGGTAACAGACAAAAGGCCTAAAGGTTAAAGAAGTCAGTTTCAATCACTTTACCGGAAAAACTCATGTTTATGTTCCTAATGATTTATTCTTTTGGAAATTAAATATTTTTAGAATTAGAAAATATATATTCAACAAAGGTAAGGTTTTGCAAATTTATTCAAAAGCAATACTAATAGAAAAGCAATAAATCAGTGCTTCTTATCCGCCGTGCTGCGTCGGCGTTAGGGCCGCTTTGTGGTAATATGGTTGTTCTCCTGTGGCAGTTTGTTGTATTAGATGGATATTAGCGATATCCACATGTATTAGTTTAAAAACGTAATTTGTTGACAAAACGATATGTATCTCCAACGATAAAAAATAATAACTTCGTACATACCTTGTGGTTTATGTAAATTACATTTTAGTTCGATCAGATTTTACTACACATTTCATAAACAATAGAGTTTCTACCTACATACGTGCGCACACAGACACACACACATATATTTATATATGATTTTTTAGGTGAGTGTTGTGGCGCCACGAGAAATATGTATATAGATATATCTGTGATGCAAGAAACCTTATAGCCCTCCTTAGCCCTGTCGCGAGTCAGGGACTAGAGCAGTCAGCAGTTTTGTCTTTATTTATCGATATTATATTATATAGCCTAATCCGTTTTGATAGTACTTATTGGTGGCTGGTAATCGTATTTTGTCCAATAATTTGATATCTGCGTGTTTATATATATATATTTTTTATTTTGTAATATATATATATATAATATTATATATATATATATATATATATATATATATATATATATATATATATAAAATTAAATTATATTATATAAAAATCACCTATTGCCGTAATGTTAGTTCTAAACTGGGAACTTGCTAAGAAAATAACTAAGAGAAACGTTTTTAATTGCCAATGCTTTTTAAATAAAAGTATGCCAGTCTACCTTACTTTTAAGCTTATTTTTCCTTTAAAAATTTGCTAAATAATATTTATTTTTCCGTCTAACAATCAAATGGGTCAAATTGTGTTTTTTTTTTCTTTATAAATAAGACTGATGTATTCCATGATTCAAATGATATAAGAGAGAAAATATTAACCTGTTGAAAAGATATAGAAAACAACCTGTAGGATTTTAAAGAATAACGTCAAAGTAACAAAGCAAAGATAACGAGTGGGAGATAAGCAGATGAACAGAGAGGCTTTCAGACAGCTTGACATACTGACTGTCAGAGACAGGTAGTGATTGCTTTGTGTGCTATACCAGAGACAAGGTGTAACAGTGACATACATTACTTGAATAAAATATCAACCTAACAGTATGTGTCTCGATGTAAAGCATATTTATCCTCTTCTGATAGCACAGTTTCGAGTACTATTTTATATTGAGAGAAATTTCTTTATCAGGCCGGCCAACACTGACAAACAAATCAGGGGTGCACTGGTATTTTTTAGTACTTTCAGTTTTTATATAATGAAACTCTGACAAATGATTTCATTATTTTCTACTAATTTTGCATCCCTATTAAAATTCATAGTGCATATTCCATTCCATTATTATTTAACTATTTCCATAATTATTATGAGTTAATCCACTTTATTGTTCCTCATTATGTTCAGTATTAGTGTAAGGGCACTCAAGAGGGGAAAAATCTAATGTTCAAGTTATACTAAGACTATAACTTGAACAGATTTTTCCCCCTCTTACTTTATTGCTATTATTTAATTATATTTTTAAGTTACTGACAAAAATATATATCAATTTGGTTTTGGTGTATGATATATATATATATATATATATATATATATATATATATATATATATATATATATATATATATATATATATATATATATATATATATACATATATATATATATATATATATATATATAATATATATATATATATATATATATATATATATATATATATATATATATATATATATATATATATATATATATATATATATTATATATATATATATATTATATATATATATTATTATATATATATATATATATATATTATATATATATATAGTATATATATATATATATATATATATATAAATAATATGGAGGGAGTGGTAGTAACTACCAAACAAGTAGGCCACGTTGTTGTGCCCTTTTTGCCAGCTCCCTAAGGTAGTGTTCTACTCCTTTTAATTTCAAGTATAGGTATATTTCATCTAATCTAGACAGAAAAGCCGTGAATTTCTTGGGTCCCTCTTATGTTGTTACAAGCAATCATACATATTTTCACTGACTCATATAGTCTAGTGAAAACTAGGAACAACACGTGCCCTTGATGGTAAACCAAACCTTACACTATGTATAATATAGTTTGTTATAATTATGTATTTCTAGACAAAAACATAAAAAACCCTAATTCGACGTTTGTTTGGACCCGGAATCAAACATATCCGGTTCGGAGTCGTCAAGGGACTCCAAAATCTATTATTTCGGATCTTAGTGCCGGCAATAAATTTTAATCGACATATTTTCACCATGTAAGTTTATAACTACGTAAATAATATGACGCGGAGGTACTCAAGCGGGGCTAAGTTTCTTTTAAATGCACGCTTTCTTGCTCAACGATCATATTATTTCATAAGTTTTCTAAGTTGGGCTTTATAACCTGACAAGTACTATTACAATTTATTACACAATTTTCCCGGGTTGTTCGAAATGCGCTTAAAAATGAAAATGATGAATGAATTTTATAGGTTCCACTGCAAAACGCCAAATTTGCATTAATTTAAATTGTTTAATTAATTGTTAAATTATTTTGCAAATAAATAAATAAAATAATTTTATAGGTTCCACGGCAAAACGCCAAATATGCATAAATTTAAATTGTTTAATTAATTGTTAAATTATATTGCAAATAAATTGAAATAAATAAATAAATAAATTTTATATGAATTAATATTCTTGTGCAGTGTGGATTTTGGAATGATAACAATACTTTCTTATTTCCTTTGTAAAGTCGGAAAAATCTATGTGACAAGTAGTAAATGTGTGTGTAAATAGGTTGGTAGCAAATAAAAGTTGTGCCATTTCTGTACTTTTGTATGTTATTAGTGATTTAACTTATATATTTTTTTGTTACAGGTAAATACAGACGAATGCTCATTGCCTAGATATTTGGTTGGTAAGCTTCATTTCTTTTAGATTTTTAGCTTCAGTCCCAGCTAAGTTAAAAAAGCTTAACTCCCCTGTAGGCTATTATTTAATTAAGTGTGACCTTCTTCAGGTTTTTGCTCAACTATAATTTCATCAGTTGTTCGCAATAAAAATATAAAATTTGGAACAGAATAGTAATACTAATTAAACAATAAAGGGAATGTGATAATCTAAACACCAGTAAACAGCCAAACAATTTTAAAAATAGAATGAATAAAAATCGCCAACTTAATGAATTTCTCACACACAATGAACGCTTCTTAAAACAGCCTCTGTTTCTCTAACCCTGCGTTTTATCCACTATTCTTCTCGAACCAACTGTTTAATGTCACTCTTCCCATAAGAATCTGTTATGGAACCGTTATCGAGGAAACTAACCAAGAAGTTTTAAAACCTTACATTAATACCCAGATATTAAGCTCAACGACTAACAAAGCAAACAGCTTCCAGATATTTACCTTTTTAACATAATTAAAAATAAAAGACGAACTACGTTTTACGGTTTAATAAAAACTTTTTATCAGAATCAGACTTAAAGCTTTTATTATAATTAAACGTTTTCATTTTTTAAATAATCTTTTTTTTATTAATTATTAAAGTTTAATTAAGAATAAGATATTAAAAAAATAACAAAAGAAAAGAAAAATAAAATGATAAATTAATAACTTTGTCTTATAATAGTGGTGTTATTTGGAAAAGAATCTTGAATCCTATTAAATTTTAATTATGATTATTTATTTTTGCATTTATGATATTTTTATGTTTTCCACGTATTTTATTTTAAATATTTTTTTCGCGAATGAAGTTAGGGTCGTGCAGAGGAGTAAGGAGGAGGGGGACTCCCTGATCAAGAATTTATCATATTCTTGATCAGATTCGTATGAGGTTACACTTATGAGGTTAAGTTTATTTTTAAAAAAAATATGTGTTTTCGTCGGAATAAAAATAAAATATCCAGTGGCATGAACATCATTACACGGATTGTAAGCTTTGTTGATTAACAATTAAGTAATTAGGAATATATTTTCAGGTATTTCCTTGTAGAAGAAAAAGGTGAGAATGTTCATAGTTTTAGAAAAACATATGAAGAAAGTTTAAGAAATTTTTTTTGAAAAGAATCAAATCTAAAATAGCTGTTTTGCTTATAAATTAATCAAGTGCTATAAAAATTCAATTAAATTTAATTAATAGTTCCTTCTATTTTAATGAAAATGAGCACAATACTGGACTTATGCGAACCTTCCCCAAGACTTTTAGAGCACTACAAGAAAAAAACAGCAGAATGGCAGGAAAGAGTGGCTGGCCTTATCGCAGAGGTTGAAGACTGTAAAGCAGTTTGCTCTCAATACGCCGACACTGAAGTACAACTTCAGAAAAAAGAAATGGAGGTAAAAACTTTAAGCCTGGAGTTGGACAAGGTCAGAAGAGAACTTTTTGATGAAAGAGTTCAAGTGTTGAAATTGGTAGAAGGTAAAGACAGGTTGAAACTTGAGCTACTGGATTGTCGACGTACGTTTAAGATTGTTTTAGATGTTTTGGGCCTTAAAGAGTGTGAAATATCATCGTTTCTACAAACTCCTTTAACTAAAGATGTCAAGGATAGTATCAAATCAAGTAGAATAAAACGCGGCGTTAAAAAAGTTATAGATCTAGGTATAGATCCAGAAATGAAAATATCAAAGTTAAATGAAGATCTACACGCGTCTAATTTAAAAATTAAATTATTACAATCCCAATTAGAGGAACAACACTGCTTATTTAAAGAAGAAGTAGAAAATTTACTCGAAGAAAGGAAAAAGTTAATCGAGGAAGAAGAAGACGATAGAAAGAGACTTCAACACAAAATATCTTGCTTAAATTGCCGCCTAGAATCAACGCGAAAGCAAATATGTCATAGGATAAGTACTAAGTTAGTTAAAGAATTCCAGGACACAGAAACTAGTATTAAATTAATGCTTGAAAATGAAAAGTTGATGAAATGTTTAATAATTTGTAAAGAAATGCTAGGAGATGATTTTCCACACTTGGACGAATCAAAGCCTAAGAAATTAAAAGATGAAATCAAACATTTACAAACACAACTATCCGAGAAAATTATGGAGGTGCAAAACTTGAAGACACAAATAAACTACTTAAGACTTCAAGTTAACAAGATTGATGAAGAAAGGGAACAAAGTGTGGAAAATTATAAAAAAGAAAAAATTAAATTAATTGAAAAATTTGATATGTTGAATAGAAAATACGAAAACGAACACAAGAGAAGGATAAACGACAGCATTGGTTTTAGAAACGACATTAAATTACTGAGGAGTAATTTGCACTGTGTTGAAAGATTGATAAGAATAAAAGAAATAAGGAAGAAAGATGATGTAGTAAAGAGCGATGAAGCTGGAGAGGGTGATAAGAAAGATGCTGATAAGAACAGTGTTGCCAAAGAGAAAGGAATATTAAAGAAATCTAAGAGTAGATAAAAAAATGAAAAGGACATACCGTCTACTTCTAAGTGTACTTGAGGACTCTTAACCTTTAAATGGTTCGCATTGTATGGAATCATTTATAACTCCATCATTTATGCTGGTAATCAAATAGAGAAATCTTACGATCTTTCGTATTTTTTTCAAAGAGCCATCAACAACTAGGTGGCAATGAATAGATGTTATAAATCTGACTACGAGGTTATAGACTTGGAATCACATGGCCATTGGGCAGGTATCACTCGGTTATGGCCCATGTATTTTATGATTATGGATGAGACATAACGCTGTATGGACCAGATATCCCGTGTTTATGGATTAGACATTACGCTCTCATGGACCAAATATTACGTGGTTATGGAATAGACATAACGCTGTCATGAACTATGTTATGGATAAAGTTTGGAAACATTAATTGAGCCTTGTTGAATATTGCAAGCTGAAATTGAGCTTTAGCTGTAAGTTCGATGTGGATATACTTTAACTGTCAGTGATGAATTAATTTATTTTCTTTAAACTTTTTATGAATTAATAATTTTTGTTAATTGTAATTTTATTGTAATTTGTTCTACGCTCTTTTTTAATACCTGAATTGTATATAGGTAATCACCAGTTAATCATTTAATAAGTTATAATTCCTAATTTTTGTAATTTATATATTATTATGAAAGTATTTTTATCACTATATGTCATTTAGTATCCACGTATTTGTTTAGTTATACAAATTATTTTAAATTAATCTAAGTTTAAAATATAAATATTAGAATATTATAATAAATATAATATAATTTTATATTATTAAATATAAATATAAAATATCAATATAGAGATTGAATATAAACAAATATTTAAGTTATAATTTTAAAAGTAAAGTATATAGCTCAAGATAACTTTTAGTAGCTGTAAGTTTAATGTCATTTTTTTAAAATAGATATGTTCTGATTATTTATGGAATAATTATTTTTACGACTTAATTATTTAGTAACGAAGAATAATGTTAATTATTCTTTAACCTAATTTAAATTATTTTATCACTATCATTTAGTATATTTATCCACTATTTGTTTAACTTAAATTAATTAACCTAATTTCAATTGGAAGATACTAATGAATGTTAATTTTTACTAAGTCTATTGTCTGCTTTATTTCTTTTTGAATTTGTTCTAATAAACATTGGGATAAGAAGAGAATTTAAATATCTGATGACACGGTAGTAGCCCTGCCAATTCTAGCGTTAGGTTGGTACAAGATCCATAGCCAAGACAGGCACTGACGAAGACCCATTTCTTGAAGCAATCAAAGCATTTTCTACCCCCTTGAAAGTTTTGGCTGTATTATCCTATAAGTTCTAGATTTATTTATTATTGAGTTTTAATAAGGAAAAGTTTGGTAAAGCAGCTTACTAAGTTTTTTAGAAATTATTTTTGTATTGAAATTTTTTATCTCTTATATTTTATTAATACTTTATAATAAACGATGTATTTTTCATTGCTTAAAAAACGTTAAAGTTTTTTATTTATTCTTTAAAGATTTAATGAAATATTATTAATAAAATATGTTTTTCTATTTATTGAATTTTAAATTAAGTTTCCTCTGCTGGTCCAGATATTAAAAAGTCAATACTCACTTTTTTCTTCTAAAAGTGTTCAATAAAATAAACGATGTTTATGCTGTGTCTAAATATCGCTATTTGTAAGATTTTTTTTTAAAAAAGACGTTGGCTTTAGAAATTTCTAGTAAATGTAAGCTAGTGGGGGTGTTTGCTCATCAACATGAAAGGAGTAATCTCAAGAAAATATGTTGGTTAGCGAATTTGAGTTCCTATCTCACTTTAGTTGTCAAATTATGTAATTTTAATGGAATTTTAATGGAAAAAGGAGCTTTAAAAATTACCCGCTTCATAACTTCATAAGCTGATAACTTAGTATTCCCACCCTAAATGTTTAGTGTTTGCCAAAATTGTATGGTTATTTTTTTTGTTTTTTATTTTTAATCAAGTTTGTTTTTCAAGTTATACTGTGTGTGTAATAATTTTCGAAACAATGTTTTATTTTTTTATCTACTCCTTGTATTATAAGTTCTACATACTGTCTTGTTATCTCACACTGTAAATGTACTTTTACTCCCTAGGGAGGAAAAGTGAAAGTGTTGCCAACTTGACAGAATTTTTTGACAGAATTTTGCCGCAGTTAAGAAAAACTCACTTTACAGCCTGTAGGTTAACATAGTATTATTTATATCCTTTAAAAAATAAAAACACTACCTATTTAAAGAACCGATCAATAAATTTCATTATTTTGTCATACAGAGTCATTTATAACTGTAAACCATTGTTTTCATGCATCGTACAGTGTTATGTGATAACATAATCATAATACGCAACATATAGAAGGGCTTATCACGCAATACACGCATTAAGGTGTTTTAGACTGGGTTGCTGAGCTTACGTACAATTACCTTTATTACTTCATATTATATATGGAAGTAATCTAGTATATTACCTCCATTAGCGGGTAATGATCAAAATGTAACAACAATTACGAAATACAAATAAAATTCTATAATATACATAATATCATAGAGATATACTAGAGAGGGCATAGCCTATCTCAATACATTGAGAAGCATGAAGCATCATTTGAGGCTCTCAGGGACTCTGTGTAGCCTTATTAAAATCTCCTTTAAGAGAGAGTTAAGGTTATAATAAATCAGTTGATTTTGGCTTCCCACACATTTTTTGTGTTTTGATTTGTATTTAAAACGTGCTGCTTTATAAGTTACTGTAATTTTGTACTGATTATTTCATTATATTTATAATGAAATATGTGGCCAGGTTAATTTTTTTTTATGTTTCACAATTTAACCTATAGACCCCTCTGTAATAATATCTTTATGCACAATATACATACACAAGCTCATAAGTGACATTATTTAAAAATTGGCTCAAAAGATAAAGTATGAAGTAAGTATTTCACATTGACAAAAGTGGTAAGTATAACAAGAAATTTAAACATCGCATTGTATTCAGCATATATATATATATATATATATATATATATATATATATATATATATATATATATATATATATATATATATATATATATATATATATATATATATATATATATATATATATATATATATATATATGTGTGTGTGTGTGTGTGTGTGTGTGTGTTGTGTGTGTCTATAAATATATAAATAGTTTAGTTAGTTGTTTTGTTAGTTCACGAGGGACTTTTTCAGAGTGGGACCATGGGCTGCAAAGCGCCTTTTGTCACTGGACCCTGTCTCTCTCAGCCTAATTTGAGTCATAATAGGTATATTGTATTATAGGAGGACATTAACATTTTGGGCTTGTTTAAATTTTTAATAATCATTTTATTAATACAATCAAAGCGGGTAATCCTGTTTAATATATGGTTAAAAATAAAACTTAATAATCCGTATTATGAATCTCGTACAGTATTTGCTCTTTGATAAATTAAATATGATGAATTGCTTTCAACATCAAAGAGACTTGGATAGAGCCATGTTGTCCAAACAATAAATAAATCGCATCATATCGGTTTTATTAATTTTTTTTATAATATTGAAGCAATTTTGGAGATTTAATTGATTTTATTCCGTTTTTCCTTTAGAATTCTAATGGAAATAATTTTTTACTTTTCCTTGTCAACTAATCTGGGTATATAGAAAAAGTAAATTCCGTTTTCTTTTATAATCTCAAATTAGCCATCATAGTCATTCGTTCTTCATAATCATGTACCTTCATTATGTTCATGAAAGTGCACTTTCTTGATGTTCATAAAAGTGCAATTTCTTGATGTTCATAAAAGTGCACTTTCTTAATGTTCATAAAAGTGCACTTTCTAGATGTTCACAAAAGTGCACTTTCTTAATGTTCATAAAAGTGCACTTTCTAGATGTTCATAAAAGTGCACTTTCATGATGTTCATGAAAGTGTCATACATAAGTGTCATCATTTCAAAAAGTGCAATTTCTTGATGTTCATAAAAGCGCACTTTCTTGATGTTCAAAAAAGTGCAATCTCTTGATGTTCATAAAAAGTACACTTTCTTGATGTTTACAAAAGTGCACTTTCTTGATGTTCATAAAAGTGCAATTTCTTGATGTTCATAAAAGTGCACTTTCTTGATGTTCAAGAAAGTGTATTTTCTAGATGTTCATATGATTATGTAAATGGGTGAAGTCTGAATACAGTATTGTCTATCAGTCAGTATCCCGCATAACTCCCACTACATCACGCTAAAGCGTTGAAACTTAGCAATGAATCAAACTTTAGTCTAGTATAGTGCTACCTCGATGATAGAATATTATAATCTACGGAAATTGCCAGGATTACTTGATTCTATAGTTATCTACTGTAATACTTTCCTAAGCTTTAAATAACCTTATGTTTGTTACTTCGTAATTATAAACGAAGTGAGTACGTTGTCGCTAAAGAAACGAGAACATAAGTCAGTGTAATTTTGTGCTGTTTATTTGATAATATTGCGAGTCAAAGTTGTTTAGGTTGTTACTTTTCGATTTTTAAAAATTCATCCAATAGGGCCTCTCTAGTAACTGATACTACACATATAGGGTGTTAACTGATACTACGCATGACATGATAAGGTGGCGATGTGTTATGTTTCAAACTTAACTTATTCGTGTATCTTCTACACATACTTATGTAGGTGAGAAGTTAAATTGTCAGGCTTCAAGTTATGATGTCTGCGTGTAACTGGATTAACATTTACATGAGATAATCCTTTATCTTTGTCACGATTATATTCCGCAACATCGAAATATTGGTATAGAAAGACCATACACAGTTAACACAATAGAAGCCCACTGATAACATAATAACTGATAAACTAATGCATGTATCATAAGTTCATAATTAATGCGATTAATAATCAAAAAATTGACCCATTGACCAGTTGAAATTATAAGACACAAGTGTACCTTTAAGTCGTAAATTGTCTGATAAATTTTATTTACAGCTCAATTTATCGTAAAATATTTTAACATTATCGGAAAAAAATAAAATTTAAAAACAAGTAATATTTAACAATGTCAGTGTCAACATTACTTAGATGTATATACACACATGAGAAATTCGCTAATATCACCTCTTTTCAAAAACCTCAGAAGCTACATTTTCACATAAACATTTACTTAAAGGAAAGAAAACATTACAACTTAGTTTTAAAAATATAAAATTACTTAGAAGTTTTCTTAACAATAACATACTATACAGCTTTTAAGTACTTTAATTGAATTAATTGACGCTTTCGAGTGTAATTGAGTAGCTGAGACTTACAGAGGCTAAGTGAGAGTCAGTTCGTTCAACCCAGGACTTCTCATATTGCTATTGTTATGAAAAATAATAGCATCATTTAGTTTGATTTCTAGAGACTGTGAAACTAGTAGAGAGTTGCATCTTTGTATCTAGTATAGTTTTTACCGTTAAGTGCAGTCGTGTCTACTATATTTACCTACCGGATATATTTTTCTATCATAAACGGTTCATTAAAAGCCATTTTATATGGATGCTTTCTATAATTGAAGAAAAAAAAATATCATAAATCACGTCAGTTTTGATGCAATGATGCAAGTGTTTGAGAGTTAGTGCGACACTAATCGATACATCAATTCGATTAAATTGGTTTCAAACTGATAGGACTTACCCCATTCCAAAACAAGTTCTCAAAATGAGGCGTGAATATATTAAAACTTAGTAAACAAAATTGCAAGAAAAACCTAGGAATCGGCCTCGGTACAACCATATATATGGGTCTTAAACAATGTAATCCCGAAGGAGCCAAAGGTTTGGTGCTCCAAGAAACGATTTCTGGAACCCCTTTAGGACCCCCAGTGGGGTTTGTTTCGTGTCCCCTAGGTTTGGAACCACTAGATTCGAGCAAACCTTCCCAACCTTTATATGTTTCACCAAGGAGTATACACACTCCTTGGTTCTGCCCTTTGTGACAAGGGTTGAGTGACCCGCGAACCCTGAACTAATTTCTGCCAAAAGTTCCATTTAGAGATAGTGCTTATTATATTGACTGTAGCCTTTCCCGTTCAGCATAATAGAATGCGTAACATTTTAAAAGTCGTACATAATTGTGCTAATAAAATCTTATTTTTAGCTTAGATTAATCTCAGAAACTTTAAAGTCCGTCTAGAGGCTGGTTATTGCAATCAAAAAAATTCGGAACTAATAAAACGACAAACTGCTATACAGGACAAGATTCATGTGGCATCCAGCGCAGACACCGCGTAGCAGCCAAAAGCTGTATGAATGATATAAGCAGATACTTATTTTCCGCTTGCCGAACAATAAAAACATATTTCAAATAAAATGTAAAATATACATTTTCAAGTTTTTTTTTAAATAATAACAATACACACAATGTATTCCCGGCATAGATGACTAAAAGCGAAGAACAATAAGGAAAAAGAAAGCAAAACAAAGTAAAACATATTTTGTATAGAATGTAAAAACAAAGAAAAAACAAATCTTTTATGAATAAACAAGAGAGAATTCAGCAAGAAATAGATGCATTAGCAGCTAATGCATGTTTCACACAATAGTTTCACTTAAACCGACTTGTTTTTTTAAATATCATGCAGGTTTGGAATGTAGCTCTCTAAAATAGCAATTATAAAGAGGGTTTATTAAATTCTAACCCTTCCTTCCTCTGCTGTCTTGTTTTAACTGTTAAGCTCCATCAAATTTTTTTATCGCACACATAACCTTAATTTTAGCAAATTTTCGAAGAAAAAATTAGCTTATGATGTAGGGGTAGCGAGTTTATTTTTTGGAAGGGGACCCACTCACTGATCAAGAATATATATGTATAAGAGGTTATATTCTATTATCAGCTCTAGTTCCGGTTCTATTAATGGAAATATATAACATAATGTAAACAAATCATGTTTTTTCATAAATGCATTTGAAAATTAGTTTATATTGAGGCAGTATGCCACTTATATAAACAAGTATTATGAGTAACTAATATAGGACAACAACCTTGTGGTCACGAAATGGCTCACAGCGCGTAGCGGACGAGGCGCAGAGCAACCAAGGACCTCTTTTTTTATTTTATGTATCTTTGTAATATATTATAAAGGTAAGTAAAAAAATCTATCTCTTGATAAAATTATATTTCGTGGACGGTTGATAAGTATATTGGACAAAATCCAAAATCGATATTTCTACTGATTTTTTTTTGTTTTGGGTGTTTGTAAGACTTCCTGAGTAGTTTTCACCAAGTTATCTGGCTGGATGTGTGTGTCTGTTATCGTCGTAGCTCCCAGTGTATTTAATTGTGTGTTATTTAATTGTATTTTTATATAATTATGATTTGCGCTTATAGTCTTGTTTCATGTGAATAAAATATGGATTTTTAATCCATACTTTATTTTATGGATTTATTTTAATCTATGTTTTTAACATGATGCACAGTTAAGTCAATATAATCTCCTGAATTATTAAGACTTATTTCATTTTTAAAAATTAAACGTATAAATTTGAATTAAATTATTAAATGAATTTTCAATATAAAATGTTAAAATCAAGTTTATTACTTTTCTTTATTTATTTCTTTGATAACAGAATGAACCAGCAATTTGAAAGATAATTTAATAAATATTTGAAATTCATAATTATTATGAAATGAATTTTGAAGGGATTTGAAAAGAGGGATTTCAATCATTTTAAAAAATTAAAAAGATTGATAATTTAAAGGTCAGGCACAAGGAATTATGTACATGTTAAAAGCATGGCAAATTATGGACAGCTAATGAGAAATATGTAAACCTGCTTTACAGGTAACTAGTGATGATTTACCATAGAAGTTTCTTTTCATGTATTTGGCAGGAAAGTTTAAATGCTTATAAATTTGGCTGGGGATATTTGTTTTTTGTCATATCTTTATGAATGGATCGTTTCACAATAGACAAATCAAGGAGAAAATAGGATGGTTTGTACCAAAATCTAATGAAATCATAAATCATCAAAAGCTTGATGCTGAAAAACTAATTAAATTTCACTTGCTGTTGCTTTATCCGATTAAACAAGACAAAGGTAGGCATGGATATTTGTCAATCAAATTTGCTGATAATGATAAAGGTAAAAATTAATGATAATGAAACTTGATAACAAACGAGAAATGGAAATATTATTGTTGCTTACCAGATAGAAAATATTTGTGTTGGTTCTTGAAAGGCTCTCAGTCCTTTTTCACTCAGCTTTGCATTAATTGATTTTGCCTTTCCCTTCATTAAATTTTCTCTCTCCTTGAGTTCTACCGTATTATCTTAAATTTAATATTAATCCTGAAAAAAAATTAAATTTAATAGTCAATAATTCTATCCGTGATATAATAAACATGTTGGATTGCTACGCTCATCCTAAACGGCCACCCATTCGGGTTCTAATCTCGCTCTATGCTGTTTAACATAAGTGATCAAAAATAAATCATTGAAATGTATATTAGAATTAAAAAAAGAACTGTTATTTTATTTATAAAAAAACAGGCAGAACCCAAAATACAAAGTTTACGCAAAAGAAAAATAATTTGAACAATAATTTATAATTTATGTCTTACAAACATCTAAGTTACATAAAGTTTACAGTTTAGAAGCAACAATTAATAAAGTGTTATATAAACTATATAATAAAAATAATAACAAAGTACTGTTACATACAATCAACAAATAATAATGTTTTGATCTTAAAATTTTGATATTAAAGATAATGAGTTGAAACATTATCTTTGGATACTGTTTACTGTTGCAAATTTGATTTGATTTGATTTAGCTCGATTATATTGGATTATACGTGTGTAATCCAATATAATCGAGCTAAATCAAATTGTCCAAAACATTTTCAGCATTATATAAATTTCTGCTGGTGCATTATTGCCGGTTAAGGAAGTTATAAAAAATATATTCCAGATAGCACAACTAGATCTAATAATTTATTTTTGTATCAAGTTCCAACTCTAGTCTATACGTACTGGGAGCTTCGATGATGACACGCACATACATACCCACATATGCAGACAAACGACTTGGAACTACTTAGGAGTTCTTTAAAATATCTAGATCGGATAATTCAGGTTTAATTCCGGTTTTAGATTTTTTTTCCAAACACACTACTTTTCCTATACCTATACCTATTCCTACCTATGCCTTTCCTATACCTCTACCTATACTTTTACCTTTTCCTATACCTTTTCCTATACCTTTTCTTATACCTATGGTATAAATTTAAGTAGACCAGGTTTATAATACTCTTTGTATTATATATAGGGTAACTGTAAATGGAACTGGATATAAAGGCAACCTTTTGTGATTGTCAATAAAGAATGAAGGGATACTACCAGGAACCATACCAAATTATTACTACCAATTATTATTACTACCAAATTTAGTTATATTCCCGGAGAGACCAATATGAGTACCTTTTGCGGGGTACTCAGATGAAGTAGCTGATGTATTGGTTGTTTTTTTTTTATTATTATTCCTTAATAGATGGCATTTTGCCATGTATTAGCCAATTTATTACGCAAATTTTTGTTGATACAGTAACTTATGATGGAACCATTTTCTATTTCTCTGTCAACTACTTTCTACCTCTGCTAGTAGCATCATTTTTAATTAGTTAAATATTCGCCTATATCGTATTCTTTCTCTATATACAAACTCTTTGATACATCTGTGTACAAAATAATTACTTTGAACACAATAAGTAAATGATACAGTAAAAAAATAAGAGAGTAATAAAATTAAATGAGTTGTTAAAACACAACTTTCGCCTAATTAACAAATTTAAATTCCTTGAAAATCTAGTATTTCTCATGTGCCAATATGAAAGAGAATGAAAATTGGAAATAACAGAAATACAACACTTTAAAACGTTTCAAGCAATAAAACAACACTGAGATATTCCCGGGGAAAAGCCTCCATTTTTCCCATTTATAATTCCCATAATTGAATTACAAATTTATTGTAAATTTGCCCTCTATTGTTTTAACAACCCTCTGTTATGGGATAGAACCCCCTCCATCATTCCCTCGTTTTAGTCAGTGTAGACAACAATGTCATATAATTCCACTTAATTCTATCAGTTATACCACCCGTATTTATCCTCACTCTACAAATTTAATAACTTTGAATATTTTAATATTTTCAAATACTGAAAACATTAATTTGAAACGAACAAATTAACATAAATATTAATAAAAGACAGAAAAAATAAATATATACTGAAAAAGATGGTTTATAAGGTGTTTATTTGGGTTATAAGGTCATTATTCAAAAACATCTTTTATAAAGGGGATGACGATTTGCCATATAACAAATTGACCCCGTTGAGGATTAAAAAAATAAAGAAGAACTCATCCAAAAACTTCAAACGCTTGGTACAAACTGCGCATGCTTGCAATAATTACATTATTGCACTACATGTTATTAACACTGTGCAGATCTCAAATTTTTATGCAAATTTACCTTTCGGCAAAGGTTTTCTAGAGTAGGTTTCCCTATAACACCTGTATAAATAAGTCTATTAACTGACTTATTTTATTTTTATTATTTTTTTTTTACGCTTTAACCCGTAGGGTCATTTAGCGTTTTCCCCTCACTCAAATCTCACTCAACATTAACCCCTGAGTTTGTACACATCCAATCATCTAGGAAGCGAAGCATGCCCTCCACATGGTAGCACGTGTAACCTGTTCACAGTGTGTCCAGTTCATCCAGCCCAACCAGACTCTATCCAAACTCACTGCTCTGGCTAGTATCTGCGACTAGTTCACAGTGTGCCTAGTTCATTTAGACCAGCTAGACTCTGGCTAGGCTCACCGCTCTGGCTAGCGCCGACTACTAGTTCACTCTATGCTTGTTTCATCTAGTCTTACTAGCTCCTCTGATCACATTAGTCTCACTTGACCTCGTCCTTCCAGTCTCACCAATCTCATCAGTTCCACTAGCATCACCAGACTCTAGCTAGGCTCACCGCTCTGGCCAGTCCAGCGCCACCCGACATAGAACTCTAGCACCCAGATGTCAGCGTGTACTGACTTATTAAAAAGCAGTTTTTCATCAACAATACTATAATTGTGTGATTTTTACTTATTGTATTTACTATCAAAAAGTAACATCAATTGTTTTAAGTTTAGTCCGAATCTCGATTTTAAGGAGAGAATTCTCCTTCCAATTTCATTGAACTAAAAAAATTAAATATTTATAAAACTATAAATTAAATAGCTGCATAAACGAAAATGGTGGGTGCAACGTTTAAATTAGCAAAAAAATGTGGCATGGAGTACAATAAAACCTTTTCCCATTGCTTCGCTGATCCTCACCACTTTTCGCTTCGCTCTTATATATCTATATAAAAATCTCTTATATTCATATATATCTATGTATACCTATATTTATTCGTGATCACCTTTACTATAACCCTAAACGTCGGAAAATAACATTTACGAAATCTTTTTTTTTGTTATGGTACGGATCTCTTAGACGATTTTTTGACTCCTCCTAACTTCGAATCCCACCATTCTATCTATCCTATATTATCGTTTTAACGAATTTATCCGAATTTTATCCACTCCCGGACGATAGAGTAGATCCAAAATTCGTTATATATATATATATATATATATAATATATATATATATATATATATATATATATATATATATATATGTATGTATGTATGTTGTGTGTGTGTATGTATGTATGTATATATGTGTTTCGAGTAGATTTGTGTGAACTCGCTATCTTTCGAACGGATTATAATTTTTCATCAAACTTGGTGCAAAAATAACCTTGTATTGACCCTTATTTAAAACCAGGTTGCTGTGCCATCATTAACCCGGTTTGCTGAGTCAAAATGTTTTTTAAAAAATCGTTAAAATTCAGGGTTAATATTTTTTACTACAAAAAAAATAGTCTTAAAAAAATTGACTTTGGGTCTTATCCAAAGTTGATACGACCAATTTAAGAGACTAAAAAGTCGAAAAAGAGGGCAAATAATGCTGTGCTGTGTGGTGTATTATCTATGAAATAAATTTAAATAGCAAGTTGTGATGCTACTGCTCCGTTATTAAGTAAATATATACTGAAATATTAAGCAAAAATTGGATTGATAAGCTAGAAAACACGCATTTCAAATAAAATTCGTCCGGCTTGCGGACCTCCGCGCCAGATTGTTTAAAAGTCACTAAAAGGAATAAACTATATAAAATAAACATTTAATTAATCTAGTTAAAAGAAAACTGTATCTAAAATTTAATTAAATATACTTTAGTTTATATCAATAAAATTGAACACTTTGGTAAATTCAATTTTCTATACATTCAATAATAAAAGCAACTGCATTAGGAGCGACCAATTAAAAACAAATAGCTTTAACTTAGAAAATAAAAATGTTTAGTAAACAATCTATTATTTTAAGCGAATTTCCATTGGTAAAATGTCGCTAATAGTGGAATAGGTTTTGTAACGACATTAACCCCGTCTGCTGATTTAAAACTTTCAAACAATCGGCAAAAATCAAAGTTATTACTTTTCGTCGCTAATAAGGTTTTACTTATGATGGGACGCTGAATCAAATATAACCGGTCCGAAGTCAATATGACTACATTAATGATCAAAAAGTCGAAAAACTATAATAAATTACCGGAAACCAAATTTACGGTCGTTTAAAATTAAATTTCGATTAAGGTGTGATTTTTTTTGTATTCTTGGGCGCGGAATCGAATAAAACCATTCCAAAGGCGACAGCGTGTTTACAAAATTTATGTATAAATACATATTCAAACAAGCAATAAATAAATAAATATATATATATATATAATATATATATATATATATATATATATATATATATATATATATAACTTTTGGAACGGAATTTGGTTGTGGTCCGAAGTTAGACTCCCGCCATGTAACCTATTCCTTAAGTATATTTTTTGAAAAGAAATTACGCTAAGAACAGTTTCCATGATTTTACGCTCGAATAAAGTTAAATGTCCCACTTTATTGCACCTCTTAAGTATTAAAAGCCAAAGGATTAGCCGAGATGGAAGGTTATTGGATTATCATCTTATTCAGTGAAGAATAAAACGCAATTCTATTATATTTATTAAATATTCAACAAGGTTAGACAATTTTTAGTTGTTCGCTTTTGAGGAAATTTCTTCTTCCTTAAAAACATAGAAAACAAGCTTACTATGGGATCTGAGGTTTTCCTAACAATTGAATATTCTAAATCCTATTTTAAAGACAACTTTATAAGGTGATAACGATAAATATAATGCTTTTATTTTTTCATTTTCTATTTTCTTCTAGAAAAACAGTTCTTTCGAAAAATAACTTTAAGGATAGATCAAAATAATCTAATTGTTTAGGTAATAATTGTTTTTGTTACGTAAAACAAAAACAAAAGTTGTTCTGCATCTTAGCCGCCACATGGTTGTTGCACTTTATCAGTTCTTCATATTACAGATTTCTATATGTGGTATACTACCACGATATAAGCGAATTTATTAGTAATTTTTTTTTTTTTTTTTTTTTTTTTTTTGTAAAAACTTTATTGATTAAAAGTAAAATACAATTCAAATAAAAACTACAAAAAAAATTGAATATAGCAATTTGTAAAAGTAAAAGCTACCTCTCACTGGAGGCAAAGCCTGAGTTGTGAGAGGGAGTCCTTTCAAGTTATTTTAAGAGTTTAAAGCTTTGAAAAATATACTGTGGTAAGCTGATATAGATAAACATATGTAGGATGATAAATAGTATAGTAAATAAACAAAATATGAAAAAAAAATAGATTAGAGTGTAATGCAAAAACTAATTATTAATGATTAGTAAGGTTTAGTCTGATTGTAAAAAACAAATAAAAATAAAACGTAAATAAATTACGTGATTGTTTTCATTATGCCAATCAAAGACATAATGTTTTGTTTGACATATATATGTTAATCGATAAAATCACTGATAATCACTGATAACTCACACCACGGCTCTTATGCCGTGGTGCGGGTTAATTAAAATAGAAAATCTTGATTTGGTTTTATTTTATAAAATATTTAAGTTGGCAGAACTGTTAATTTATGAAATTATTCAGCAACCAGCTGTTTTTACATATTTCTTTTATAAGAAAAATTTGCGCGGTGGTCCGCATGTCGGGGCGAATTTCCTTTGATGCGTGTTTTCCGTGCTATTTATATAAGTTTACAACTACTAAATAATAATTCCGGCGCGTCCGTGTCGGGCGAACGCGAATGGCGCGGTTTCTGTTCGTGCTAAACAACCCATTTCTTGCTTATGCAAGACCTTATGCCCATTGCGTGTTCCGGTTCATGCTTTAGAACCTAAGCAGTTCTACTCAGTTGTTTCAAAGGAAATGCGCGAATCATCTAGTTGTGTACAAAACTGCCTCTAAAATATAGAAGTACGCACTATTATTTGCACTAGTTAAAGCATAGTTACTTATCTTTAAGCTTTAGTCAGTTATCTTAAAGGTAGCGCATTCCTTTAAAATATACAGACAAAATGTTACGAGCAGTGCTAAACTGAGTAACTGCTTAGGTTCTAAAGCATGAACCGGAACCACGCAATGGCATGTTCTTGCATCCAAGAAATGGGTTGTTTAGCACGGGGAACACGCATTCTAAATGAAATTCGCCGACAGCGGACCACCGCGCCGGAATTATTTATTTAGTAGTTGTAAACTTATATAAAAAGCACGGAAACACGCATCAAAGGAAATTCGCCCGACATGCGGACCACCGCGCCAGAATTATTTTCTATTTTGTTGTAAACTTATATTAAGTAAAAAAAAACGATAAAAAATTATCGACCCTTCCAGGATGTGAACCCAGGTACCATGAGTTTAAGGGTCGTATTGACTCCGGACCACTGCCATTCAACTCAGAGGCCTAAAAAACATTAAAAACGACACCCTACTCGAAATTTAATTTTCAACAACCGTAATTTTGGTTTCTATAATTTTGTGGTTTTTCGACTTTTTGGTAACTTAGAGTGGTCGTATCGACTTCGGACCCGGTTTCATTCGATTCAGCGCCCAAAATTACATAGAAAACGACACCCTACTCGAAATTTATTTTTTTATCGACCTAAATTTTGGTTTTCGGTAATTTACAATGGTTTTTCGATTTCTGGTCACTTAAAGTGGTCGTATCGACTTCGGACCGTTTCATTCGATTCAGCGTCTCAAGAAACATAAATATTGACCTTTTTCGCGGCAAAAAATATTAACCTGAAATTTGCCGATTTTTTGAAAATTCGCTGACTCAGCAAACCGGGTTAATGACGTCACAAAAACCTGGTTTTCAATAGGGTTCGTGTCTTCCCGAAGGTTGATTTTTGTACCAAGTTTGGTTAAAAAATATTAATCCGTTCGAAAGATAGAGTGTTTACAAGAAAGTGTCTAGAAACATATATATATATATATATATATATATATATATATATATATTATATATATATATATATATATATATATATATATATATATATTATATATATATATATATATATAATATATATATATATATATATATATATATATATATATATATAATATATATATATATATATATATATATATATATAAAGTCTCGCGAAAATTATTTTTTCGTCATTAGGGACCTCTGAAACGGATTTGTGTCGTGGTCCGAGGTTCGAATTCCGCCATGACGCCTATCCCATTAGGCGAATTTTCAAAGGAAATTCGCTAAAAGTACTAATATTATCCAGACAAGTATTTAATAATATTATTACGAATTCTTACATTTAAATTTTACAGATAGAAAACGTAATAATGATAAAAGGGGACCAATTTTTTGTATTATGAGTGGTAATTAAGCTAATAAAAACCAAGTTAAAAAGAAATACATTTCTTCGGTCTTACAGACTAAGCAGATCCCTCCCCCCTCCTATGGGCGTCGTGAAAACCCAACAAAACTGCGAAAAGTTTTTCTTCTTTAGCGAAAAATTGTTATCAACCAATTGAATCCAAAATGTTAAACACCAAAAACATAAACACTTTTCAAATATAAATCATTCATTTAACGAAAATTTAAAATTTATCGAGACTAAACTGTTATCAAATTTACAAACTTAATATAATACGTTATACAAGACCTTCCCTGTTTTCTATTATTAGTTTATAATAAATTTATAGTTTGTAAATTTTCAAGTTAATAGTGAATTTCTTAGAAGAAATAATTCATCTCTAAAACTGTAGGAATTTCAAAGCCACAAACAAATGGCTCTCACCCTCTCTGTTCTTGTTTAATTCGATTTACAATCATTAATCTGCCTCTAATTTACGAGAAGCATTTAAACGAGAGAAATTTAAAGCCACCTTTCTCTTGATTTAGTTTATTCCTAATACAATTTATTACTTCTTCTCAGTGAACCGAAACCTGATTCGTTCATTTTCAATTTACTCATGAATACTGATGTATACGAAAACAACAAAAGATATAAAATTAAAAGAGTTTTACTAATTAGCGAATTTTTTATCAGAAAATGACGCTTATAATGTTGTTTGGATGACGGATAAGGAACGGGAGTTCGGGGGGTCGATTTAAATTATTTTTATCTTTACAAAACCGCCGAGCGGCCCAGGGCCCAAGACCTCTGTTTAAGTAATACTAAGGCCTTCGTCCTCTGTCCTATCAATACAAATTGAACTATTGCTGACCATGAAATATTTGTTGTTCTTACGTAGTATAACATGCGTTCCGAATTAAAATCAAAGCGATCAATTCCCCGCGTTTTATAACTTTTTCCTAATATAAAGTACTTTAATGTAGAAAACACTTGACCTAAAGACTGAGTTCTATTAAAATCTTGAATAATACAACACGTTAGTAGACATACTTTTGGAAAGATTTACTTGTACTAGCTAAAAGTATTTATTATTAACCAATTAATTTTTTGTCCTGTATTCCACGCCAAGGAGTATCACCACTGGGTAATTCATCCTATCAAGCCTGCCAAGTCATTTTAACCAGTATGAGCACTATGCCAAATACATTTATTGTAGACAGTAATCAATAAAGTTAAAAAAATGTCTGAAAAATATAAGTTAGTTGTTTGAGAATGAGCATAAATGGAGTCCATCGTAAACGAACGAAAGAATAAAAAGTCTCTCCACAGTTAAAGTTTTTATTCAAAGTAAAGCAGAGCGCTTTCGACCTAACAAGAGGTCATCATCAGTGCCTATTAAACAAATAAGACAAAAAAATATGTTAAAACAAACTTATACATTAATTTGAACGAAAGAGGGGAGCGAACGCCGCTTATCAATGCGCTACTACGGGCGCCGCACCCTGCATCGTTACAAGCCTACTCAAACCATCTTGATTTTGTTTTATATTTAAAACTACCTTTTTAACTCTTATCTCGGCTCAACGGTAATATTTCTTTTTATAAATTTTTAATTAATTTATTTATTTATATTTTATGTATTTTTTTTTATTTATTTATATTTTATTTATCGCTCATTTCTGTAATTTATCTGTTTTCTTTGGTTAATTTTGTAATTTTATGTATAAGTTGTTTTGACATTTTTTTGTCTTATTTGTTTAATAGGCATGATGATGACCTCTTGTTAGGTCGAAAACGCTCTGCTTTAATTGAATAAAATCTTTAACTGTGGAGAGACTTTTTATTATTTCGTTCTATAAATTAGTTCTTTTTCAACCTTAAATCTGTGTATAAACTGTGCAAAACACAGACACGGAGACAGGCAACTTGGTAGAAACCACCAACTAAGTGTTTGTTAGAGTAAAAACTCCAACAAAGCATTATTAATGTTAAATCTCAGTTTCAGATTTTTTATGGTTAAGTTAGTACCAAAGAATTATATATATATATATTATACCTGTGTAAGAGATGTAAGTGTCTGAATGAGTATTTGTGGTATGTAAGCTCATTGTTTGTGCTTTTCCTATAAATCCACGGCTATTGGACAGGGAAAGTGAAAAAGAAAATGCCACAATACAAACCAGGTGTGGAAAACTCGAAAGCTGACCCTTCCTAGATATTTTGTTTATAATCCCCTTCAATAGGATTATGTTCCAATTTCTCCGATATGAATTGAAATTCTAACCTTTGTTAACATAGTAAAAAAACAACCTCGAATGATGCTTTAATTGTAGCCTTAACAATACTCCCCCCCTCCCACTCGAATCTCAAATTCTAATCGGGCATAAGATGTACAAAGCATAAAGGTAGTTTTTTATGCGCTCATAATTGAAAAACAAAAAGTGATAAGTCACAAAGTATTCAATCAAAGTGATAATAATAATAATTTATTTATAACCATTATTCTCAACAGGCCTAATGTAGTGATTGTAGATAAAATAAAACAACATGTCAAATTCATAGATGTCGTTGTTCCACTTACCCATAACCTTAATAAAACTACCCAAGAAAAAATATCTAAATACACAGATTTAGCCGCGGAAATCATTAGAATTTGGAAAATTAAATCAGCTACAGTCATTCACATAGTATTATCAGCAAATAGAATAAATCATAAAGATTTAAAATCAGCAATAGAAAAAATAGATATACCGGTTTCTCTCATTAAGCTCATCCAAAAATCAGTTATTCTAACCTGCTCAATAGTACGAAAGACCTTGAATATGACTTAATAGTATGCAACATAGACATGACTCGACAAAACTTTTGTGAGACCACAATTATGAGAAGGTGACTTGGTAAAAACCCTTCCTTTACTCTTAAAACTAGCCTTGGCTAAGAATTAAAAGAACCACATAATACAAGTACCAGATTAAATGTTACATTTTAACAGAATAATCATAAAACAGTTCTAACCCACCCATATGTGTTGCATAAACACAGGCTCGTAAGCAATACAGTTAGTGAGTATATTTGAGTATCAAAGTGAGTATATTTGCGAATACTTTATCAACTAGTGCGAGGGCTGTAGTTCTGACAGAAGAGATGATATCTTATTCCCTCTTCTTGGAGGTGTGCATGATCGCGTCCCGGGTCAGTTTTTTCCAATTACCAAATTATAAAATAAGTAGAATTAAAATTGCCTTTATAGCTATTAACGAAATGCAGGGTAAAAAATGTTTACAACATTTTTGGTGGAAATCCTAAATGGCCTAAATTCCCAAGAACTGAATTTTCTGTACTTATTGTATTGCACTCTACTCTAAGCTATGGATTATATTTAGCATCATAGTAAAAAAGGGATTAAAAAATGTTTATGTCCCTTAGCATTATGTTGGTTCCTAAGGCAAAAGCCGAGGGAACAACAGTGTTTAACTCCCATGCGAAGCCGAGAAATTTATGTATTTAACTCCCCAAGCAAAGCCGAAGTAGTAATGACAATTAACGCCCGATGTAAAGCCGAGGGAGGTATTTATTGTGTGGAAAAATAGCGTTCTATACTCTTAAGGTCCATACGAGATTTTATCTCCAGACGTCAACATTATTTCATTATTGCTACATTCTTATTTTCATAAGTTTTGTGGTATTTTGTTTAATTTTTTTTTATTGGTCGTTACCCAGTTTAAATTTTGGGGAAGCCGTTCCCAAAAATTGGAGAAAAACCCCTCTTACAAGATTTAGAGGATCTAACCCAATATTTTTTTTATTTAACTAATAAAAAAAAGTAACTATTTCTCCCTTGGGAGTTAAAAGGGCTTCTTTATTATCTAAAAACTAATCGTTAAACTTCACATTATATAAATTCTGGAGATGGAGGAATAAATATCTACTTCAAAAATATTAAGTCAAGCAACAGTCAACCAAAGCAACGTGAAAAACAGCAATCGGAGAAGAGAACTGGCTGAAGACATCTGGGCTCACTTACAATGGGCATATGTGGATTAAAATCCTTAGTATCGTTTCTAACTGAGTTTTTTGTTAAAGATATATATATATATATATTATATATATATATATATATATATATATATATATATATATATATATAAGTTCACAAAGTGAAATAATTAAATACCCACAGCCCATGACACAGGACATGGTCATCAAACTACATCATTACATATCATATCAAGAGTTCTGAACCTCTATATACCTCTAAAGCTATGAAGAGCACCGCTAATGTCTATAATAAATTTCTTATATATTTGTAGACAGAAGAATATATTTCCCAAATCAATCAGTCAGTGTGTGTGTGTGCGGAGTATTTTTACTTTAACTACTAAAAAGTTGCTAACGTGTAATGAAAGCAATAGCAGCAACAGCATAGTTACCTTGGTCTTACAGTTACCTATTTCAAGAATCTATTCACTAACACTTTGTAAATTTATTAAAACCTGTATAAAAACAATTTTCCAATGAAATATTCTACTGTCCCCGAGGCAACGGGAAATAGCTTTTTTTTAAAAAATATATATTTTAGTGAACAAAATAAATGTTTCCACTAGATGGAAAATACATAAAAAGTTTTTTTCTACTGTAAACAGGGAAATAAATGTATATTTTATCGTGAAATACGTTGTGGTATCTAATATTTAACCGCGGCAATAATTTGCAATATGAAACAGCAGGAGTATAAATTAGATAAAAAGACATTACTGAAAGACACGCAGCCGAAACATGCATAGCATGCATTACGCAACATAACATAACATAGGTTTTATTAAATATACTTGTATGATAGACAATTCAAAATATATATACTGTTCTGAATAAAATGTCAAAACCAACGATAGCTCTTTGCGTTCATCTAAGTGCTGTAGACTATGACTAGTTTCGTTCTCTTAAAGTAATAAATTCTTTATTGGAATTTTAGAAATATATTCATAATCGATAAGTGTGAATGTATGTCATTTGCTGCAAATAGGATGTTCGTATGCAAACCTCTTTGTGGTAAAAAGCCTTATAATAAAAACAAATCGGGCTCGGGGTACTTAGGAACTTTTTCTCGTCACATCGCATTCGCTACGCTCATCCTCCCGCCTTCAGACTCGCTTCGCTTGTCATCAGATAATAAATGCATCCGTTTCAATCTGACTACGATCATTGCTGATTTACTTTTAAGATATAACAAAAATCACAGATATACTTTTCGTATTGAAACAAAACTTGATGTTCTCATTTATTATTATATTTATTATGGTATATATTTGTACCAAATTTCAACTCAATTGAATTATTTGCCGATATTTAACAATTTTTTTTAACAACAATTACAATTTGAACTAATGCTGATAATGCGATGAAACTTAGCACATCTGATACTCTTGTTCATGACTACATGCGTGCAAAATCTCAATCCTATCGCATCTTTTTACCGCGATTTTTATTTTTTAAGTGTTCGTGGTCATTATTGCGGGTTCATATATGAAATAACTATCATGAAAAAAATATTTTCCGAATTGACAACTACAGCGGTAGACTGATTTTTCAACATAGTTTCAACTCTCTTGCATAAATATACTAGGAGCTACGATTATAACACACACACACATACAGACAGAAAACTTAGTGAAAACCACTCAGGAGGCCTTAAAACACTTGAAACGGATAATTCCGGTGACATCCAGTTTTCTGATTTTTTTGCCTACACTATACTTTTCGTATAGTGAGCATACTACAGGCTAAATGAGGAAAAGTAAGAAGTCAACAATCAATAACCGCAATCTACAAGTGACTTCTTCTGGGCGGCACGAAGCTATCTGTTTAGTAAATAAAGAAATTTTCAGTGATTCTTATTGATTTTTATTTCATAACCCATACCTGGGACTCGTAAATCTGTTTAAAAACCTAGGACGCAATTTCGATTCAACTCTGGCAGAGCTTTCAACTAGGATACAGTCTATACAGTAAGTATAGACAAACCTTAGCTTTCATCGTCAGGATTAAGTATCGATTTAAAAACTAATGTTCAAATTCTTGAAAATAAGGAGAGAATACTTGATCTAAGTGGAGTGTATTAATACCACGTAAAGGCTCTAGATACCTTCTTACCGTGATAATATCTCTTTAACTCTTCAATAATATTGCATTAGAACCTTAACTGCTTGAGAAGGCTTATCATGGTTTTAATCGAATTTCCTCCATCAAGTTTATCTTAATTGAAATTCTTAATAAAAATATAGAGAGAAATAAGAGTTGAAGAGATAAGAGCAAGGAGTATAGTATTATACTTTACTCCTTGGTAGAGTAAATAAAAGTGATGTATATATATGTGTTTGTATATATATATATATATAATATATATATATATATATATATATATATATATATATATATATATATATATATATATATATTATATATATATATATATATATATATATATATATATATATATATATATAAATATATATATATATATATATATATATATATATATATAATATAATATATATATTATATATATATATATATTATAAATATAATAAATTATAATAAAATATTATAAATGTAATATTGTGCAAAATTTAATTATAATAAATAAAGATATTGTTATTGTATTATGAATATTATTTAATTATTATGGTTTTACAAAATTTACTAATTAAAACAAAGTTGTTTAAGTTGTGGTTTCCAAGTCCGACCTAAATAAGCATTCTTTGTGACTTCTATAAGCGTGACATAATCATATAAATTAGTTTGTTTTTATAGAAGTAATTATCTAATTTACGCACAAGTATCACGAAAATGAAGACTCGTGCAACACTGAAATTAAAATAATTCTAGCGCAGGGGTCCGCTAGCCGGGCGAATTTCCTTGGTAATGCGCGCTTTAAAGTTTTCAAAGGCAATGCGCGCATCTAATTTTATCAAAGGCATTCGAGCTTCCAAATTTTTCAAAGGCAATGTGCACATTAGTCCCTTTGGTTATTCAGAGGGACTTATGCGCGCCTTATTCTTTCAAAATTATTTGCGCACTTACTATAAACAAAGCTTGTTGCGCATTTCCTATAAAAAATCCGGAAAAACTCATTCAAAGAAACTTTGCGGACATAATGCCAGATAATAAAGATTTATTTTGCATTTCTAAACTTCTTTCGACTTCAATCCCTGGCTATGAGTACATTGACTCCTCGTATCGATATGCTATAATATAATCTCGTATACGATATCAATATGCCTCACATTTGTTGTTTGTTTACCTATACCCTATTTTAGGTTGTCTGGTTATTTACCAACATTTTTTAGACTTTATGGTTTATTTTAAGACAGATCCGTTTTTATTCGATTAGCGCACCATTTGACAAGAATATACTTTTTCCTAGCGAAAAACTATATACCCTACTTTTAACGATTTTCTGACAATTTTGCTGACTCAACAAACCGGGTTACTGGCTACACACAAACCTGTTTTCAATAGGGATAAGGATGATTTTTGTACAAAGCTTCATTTCTAAATGGTTATCAGGAGCGCTATGTTTGACGCTGTATTTCGAAAACTGCCTGAAATTCATACATACACATATGCATACACACACACAGATACATAAATACATACATACATACATATATATATATATATATATATATATATATATATATATATATATATATATATATATATATATATATATATATATATATATATATATAGACACACACACGATTTTAGAACACCGGGGTTCAAATCCCGCCATGCCATCCACTTAATTAGAGCTTTTTTTCTAAACAAAATTCACTAGAAAATAATGTATGTTAAATAAAAAATAGTAATATAAAATAGTACGTAACAATGTTTTTAAATAGGTACAATTAGAATCATCTATTTATACTATTCTTGTAGTAAAAGTAAAATAATAATATAAAACATTTTAACTTAGATTTTAAACGCAATATAATTTTTCCTATAACTGAAATTAGGTCTTCTACATCTTTGTACCTCCTGGTCAGTCAGTTTCCGAACTCGCTATGTCCTCTATTTAATAACCTAGGCCTAGGCTTCATCTGCATCGGCTCTAATCAAGGTCTTCTGTATTTATCAAATAAATACCGGATAAACGGAATAAACCTTATCCCGGAGTGTTAACCGAGTAAACCGTAGCGTTAGCAGATGTTTGTCATTAAAATATACTCAAATATGATTGGGTAAAACATTACCCGGGATCCCAACATAAGCACACTATTTATTTTATCTATGTAATTCAAATTCACGGAATGAACATCTGCATTGGCTGCTATAAGCCGTGGCCTAAGAAATCATCAGAGAGCCTAAGAGATCATCATCTCACCGGCACTGATGATGATCGTTATGGACTAAAGCTGGCCATGTATATTATATTATATCGTTCTGGAAAGACAAATGCTGTTTACTTTTATTAGAATATTCCATATCTCAATAATTTTCGAGAATGAACATTCTTTTACATAATAAGTCAACGGTGCTTAATTTTTATTATCCAACAAAAATCACTTGTACCAAATTTCAACTCAATTGGACCATTTTCCAATTTATCAAAATTAGTAAAAAACGTACTTAAGTCATTCAATAAAAATTGAACTAATGATGATAATGATATGAAACTTAGCACAAATATGTTAGTCTTATGCATAGTCACATGCGTGCAAAATCTCAATCCGATCGCATCATTTTTTCGTTTTTTATGATTTTTTGCAATTTTTGCTGTCATTATTGGGGGGTAAATGACGACATCAAACTTATTTTTCGAGTAGCAGGTAGACTGATTTTTGTATGAAGTTTCAACTCTCTAGCATAAATATTAAATATAGTAGGAGCTACGATGATAACAGACACACACATACAGACAGACAATTTTGTGAAAACCACTTAGGTTGCCTATAAAACACCTGATTCGGATAATTCCGGTTTCACTCCAGTTTCGGATTTATTTGCAAACACAATACTTTTCCTATATACCTACGGTATAAATGAGAAAAAGTAACATGCATAGAACTAGGAAAATAATGAAATAGAATCATTCAAAAACAATGAAAAATAGAAAAATACGAAAAGTAAAAAGCTGATTGCAATTTTTCAACTTGTTAACAAAACCTAATACTATCAAGATGTAATTTCCCGGACCCCTGAGGAAAACTCTGGTCCAAGAAGGGGTCAGTTATTTTCATTAACCTTTCTACCAACACAGCTTATATAAAGGTCATATAAATTATATATGAAGCAGTGTAAACACTCTATACAACCCCTTGTGGACAGGACTGAAATTCGTGTCGTACATTCTAATCTAATTAAGGTAGAGGCTCCTCCTGAGGGCCACCCATATAATTACGGCTCCGTCCCCTTAAACCAAGGAAATAAATTTCAAGTTTTTCATTCAGCCCTTTTTACCGAAAATATAAAAGGAAATGCGGAGTAGATCCGTTTCCTACTTTATTAGCTAGGGGTGGCAACGAGGTTGTCCAATTTCGAAATAAAGGGTTAAATAAGCAAGGGGGAATATAATTTGATCACTCGTTGTCAATTGATTTTTGCGAATTTTTATCAGAAAATTATGATTATGAGGTTGATCGTATGACAGAAATGAACGTGGGATCGAAGTTTTAGTTCCCACTATTTTATCTATGATGTGAAGGAAACAACGTAATTGTAAAAAAAGTGCGTTACAGTATTAATATTAAATAGTCACTTATGGCAAAGTTCTTTTAGAAATAAATCACTAATAAAATAGGTGGCATGTGGCATAGGAGTTTTAACTGTGTCTATATATATATATATATATATATATATATATATATATATATTATATATATATATAATATATATATATATATATATAACATTAAAAATGATAATAACTTACAGAAGGTGAAAATATAGGTCTTATTCGTCGGTCTTGTTAAAAGTAAAGTTTCCAAGGAGTTAGCTCGGAAACTTCCCTTTTAACTAGACCGACGAAGACGAATGTTGAAAATTGTCTGAACTCCATAACACCTATATTTTCACCCTCTGTAAGTAATTATTATTCTTTTTAATGTTTTATTAATTACGATTAGTATTTTCTGTTTTCATTAATTTGTGTGTGTATGCGTATATATATTTACTAACGTTAATAGATATATTATTACAAAAATCTGGTATGTACGAGATTTTTGTTCCTAGACGTTTCTATGGGGCACGATAACTTTCGAACGCTTTCTCGGATCGAAATGACACTTAAGTTGATACAAAAATCAACTTTGTTAATGTCCCAAACCCAGCGGGAACCGCTAAGCGGCCTCCACAGCGCCGATGCCGTGTAGCAGCTAACAGGCCGGTGCCTCTTGATTTTAAATTGTTTATCTTTTATGTTTAAATTATAATTTATAAACGTTTTTAATAGACTATTTGCCCCTAGGGGGTCCCTCATTGAGCTGAGTGAAATTCAAGAATCTGCCAATATGCCAACTCCAGTAATAACTCTTTACTCTAAAAGGTTCTGAGAATCTCCATAGACTCTAGAGGCTACAACTAGTTATGAACTTGGTATTTGTTGCTCTTAAGATGCCATTCCCGGAGGAAATTAATTTACAACTTATCTATTTTCCTTTTTAGCTGTAGATCTTAATTGCTTTTCTGGCTTCATTTTAAAGTCAACTGTACTTTTAAAACAAAAATAAAGGGCCTCGGCAACTTAGCATCTATGCTCAAGTCGGTCCATTCGTCGGGCCGCTTATATTATAGTTATAGTTTGCATTGTATACATCGATACTGCCGTTGGCCTCGAGCAAAGCTTTTAGAAAATATATACAATCAAAATTCAAGTTATAAGAAAACAACTGTAATTGAGAAAGTATGATTACAAACAAAGAAATTTGAGAACTCTACTTGCCACCTGCTCGCTCTCTATTTCTTATTGGCTTATTATAAACCTAAATTGTAAAATAAAATTTATTTATTATGTAAACAAACGACGTTTAGGAGTTACAACCCTTAGCAACGGAGCTACCACTGGCTTCGAAGGCAAATGCTGATTATTATATCTAGGGTCGGCGGGTAAAAGCACTTAAATCATTATTGTAATTATTTATTCTTATTTTATTAAATTGATAAAAATTTGGATTTAGTCATAATGTATTTTTACTCATTTATCTTATTTAACGATAGTTTTGACTTAAGCGGTTTTTGAATTTGGTCAAGTATAAGATCTGAAAAATACTTTAATCGTATAAAAAAATGACTTTTGTGCTTTTTCTCGCTAAGCCTAGATACATTTACTTAGAGATATACTACTAGGATAGCATAGTAGTATATCTACCTATCTCAATACATTGAGAAGCTTGAAACGACATTTTGGGGACTCTAAGGCGCTTTGTGTAAACCTTCTTTAAGAGTGAGTTAAGGTTATTATAAAGTAATTGTCGCCTGCTTTTCGTATATTGTTTGTGTTTGAATCGTTGTATTATATAAGTTACTGCAAGTGTGTTCTTTTTTCTTTAATTGTATTTTTACTCGAATGTGATTTTTTCGATTTTTCAAAATTCAACTGATGAAAAATATAAATTGAGAATATATAAATAATAATAAATTATGTATTTACTAAATATAGAAAGTAAAGAAATATGTTTTTTAAAGTTGTTAACATATTAAGAATATAAAATAATAATTAATAATAATATAATATAAATTAAATCGTTTTCATTTGGAGTGTTTTATATATCTGTATGCATTTTCAGAATTTAGGCCCTACTTCAATTTGTATAAAAAAATATTTAATTAAAAGGATTTTATTATATGTTTTAACGTTTTTATCTATGTATTTTTTTAAAAATAATTTGTAATTTTAAAATAATATTTAAAATAATATACGAAATGATCAAATATTATTTTTATTTCTAAATGAAATTATTAAATTCCCAACAAATTGGTTTTAATGCGATGTTACCATTTAATTGCTAATACTTCCATTTATTAAACTTCCTAATAAAAGATATGAAAGTCACTTACTAAATGTTTAATAAAACCTAAAACAAACAAATTTAACACAACCACAACCACTTGATTTTTTTCATAAAAAAGCGTTTTCATTTTATTAAAAAATTGAGGTATGCTTAGCCACAATATTTAATTACCCCAACTACGAATTCTGGTTCTAGGAAATCGTAATAACACTAAAAGCTTTTCATTATTTTTTTATAGTAATTATTCAGATAGGTTTTATAAATTTATTTGACTCAGCACATATTTAAAAGTTTAGATTACCCGAAATTCACCAGACTTGTGGACTACCGTGCCAGAGATTACTGGCCGTATTTTAGGTTTTTTTGGTAATTGATCGCTGTTTTTTTGACATTTTGGTCACTTAGAGTGGTCATGTCGACTTTAGAACGGTTTTATTTAATTCAGCGCGGTTTCATTTTATTCAATTTTAGATTATTTATTTAAAAACGACTCCCTATTCGAAATTTATTTTTCATCGTTCGCAAGTTTGTTTATCAAATTTATAATTTATATAATATATAATATATTTATTATATATTATATAATATATTATAAATTTATAATTTATAACATATATATGTGTGTATGTATATATATGTATATGTTGTATGTGTGTGTATTATATATGTATGTATTTTTGTATGTATATATATAATATATTATATATATATATATATATATATGTATGTATGTATATGTATATATGTAATATGTATTATGTGTATGTGTATGTATGTGTATGTGTGTATATATATGTATATATGTGTATATATATATATATATTTTAAATAATAATATGCATTTTATTTATAATAACAAAGTAAATATAAAATAGATCAATATTACTATAGAATATAAGTGTACATATATATAATTAACGATAGTAAAAATTAAATGATATTAATAAAAATAACATTATACCTATACGACTAAAATAATCTAAATTTAGTTCATTATAATTACACAATAAACAACAATAATATTGATAGTTAATATTTCCTTTATCAAGCTTAATCAGTCATTCAAACATCAACACATATATACAAACATAACACCAAGCGTGTTCACTGCACATAATAGCACAAAAATATTAGCATTTTTAAAAATATAAGTATTTATTTTTAATACTCTCTATCTGTTCCCCACCAACTATTTCTCTATCTCTTTATTTCTTCCTCTCTCTCTCTCTCTATCTCTCTCTCTTTCTCTCTCTCTCTTACTATCCCTTACTCTAAATTAATAATAATTAGATTGTAACAATTCATTAGATTCACTCTTTTTAATAAGAAAAAAAAATCGAAAAAAAAATCTGTACGGGTTTTAGAAGCGGAGTCCTCGCTCAGAACTCTTTTCTTGAGGACTCCTACATTAAATATGTTTTTATATAAAAATTTTTTAATTGTGTGAAATTAATGTATAAATAAATTATTTATTATTATTATTATTATTATTCCTAACTATTATAACCCCACACACAAGCATTGCCTTGTGGGTTGCCATAATTATAAAATAATTCTATATTTTAATTAATAAATATATATTTTTTGTCATAACAGAGAACCTATAATTTTGTATAATATCTTATTTCCTTGTCATAAAGTTGTTACATATATTTAATTTCACACATATATTTAATTTTCACAAATAATTTATTTGTTCCTTGTCACATATATTTAACATGTCTTAATTTTCAAATTGCAATCAAAAATAATAATAACCATACTTGTAGCTATTCTATAAATATTTTTATATTTTTAATATTTTTATATTTGTAACTATTGTACATATTGTTTATTTTTTTTATATTCTGTACATTGAAAATTTTTTATATTTGTTTGTTTTAAGATTTGTATATATTTGTAATCTTTTACTTTTGGTAAATAAAGGTTGTTTTGTATTGTATTGTATTGAATTTTGGTGTCCGGTGATTCATTATGGTTTTCTCGACTTTTTGGTCGCTTAGAGTGATCTTATCAACTTCGGATCGGTTTTTTCAGACTCGGCGCCTCAAAAAATACAAATAAAAACTTTTTTTCGCGGCGAAAAATAATAACTTTCAATTTTAGCGTTTTTGTGTAGTTTTTGCTGACTCAGCAAACCGAGTAAATGACGTCACAAGAATCTGGTTTTCTATAAGGTTGTAGTACTCCCCAAGGTTGAATTTTGTCAGGGCACGGAACAAACAACAATGAATTGTAACCTTAACATACACTGTAAAAGCCCTCAAATGTTGTTTCAAGCCTCTCTATGTATTAAGATAGGGTATGACCTCCCTAGTAATATATTTCTATGCAGCATATAATATATATGCTTCTTGGTAGTTTATAAACTGCTCACTCCAGCTAACCTCATAATTTCTTTAAAAAAAGAATCAATTCTCCCGAAAACTTTTTGACTTTAAGCCTGTTTAGAAAACCTGCTTATAAGTCATCTAGAAGAAAGTTAGCTCTACTCAACATGATTTATTCCCGGAATAAAGAGCCAAAGTTTTCATCGTTTCCACCCCTCCCCCATCCCTCCACAGTCAAAGGCCATATTGTGTAAAATATGTTAAATCCTTTTCCTTATAATTCACCAAATTCTACGTTGGTGCAAAGAATCGGGTTCTGGGTACCTCGGATCTATTCTTGTCTTATCGGATTCGCTACGCTCACTACTATGAAATTCACTAAACTTATATTGCGATACGTCGTAGGACTCACTTCACTCAGCAGTATTGCTGCAGTAAAAACATTTGTTTTTTTTCCAATCACCCTCTCAGGCACTGACCTGGTTGATGCTATTCTAAGATATAATAGCTCTGTAGAAATGAAATATAGTCAAAGTTTCATTTCCACCCCTATTTATTGCACAATTTAGGTGTTTTTTACGGCCTTCTGAATTATTTTTGCAAAGTTGTCTGTCTGTATTTATTGCATAAATGCAGTCATTCTAAATTTCTAATTTTATACTATTGTGGTCGACAATATATTAATTGTTTTTAATCCTAGTTTTTTTTATTAAACATCATGGTGAGTCTATACCAGAGACTATAGATACTTAAACAGTCTATACCAGGGGGGGTTAACTTAAATGAGGAAAAGTTTGGATTCGATTATCGCAAGCTACTAAAAATAGCGCTGCGGCGGACCGGTGCGGACAACTCATGAACTAACCCTATTCCAAAAATGACTGATTATATTTTTATATTAAAATTTATAAATACCATGGCAATTCTTGGTTATGACAGCTACATTTATTATTATTATAAAATTATTGTTTTCTGTATGTATTTTTCACAAAAACGGTTCGCCGTTGCATGTTCTGTATTTTAAAAATTCAGAAACTAAAAGTAAATAGAAACCTTTTTTAAACTTCCAGAGAACCTTACTGATGGCAGATAAGTAAATTTCATTTAATTAATTCATTAATTTAGTCGATTTTATCAGGTAATTACATTAAATTACATGTTCGCATCTTGCCGATGTAATTAAAATACAGGCTGCATTAAATGCCAAAATTTATCTTTTACCACGTGTAAACTTTAACGTGTAAACTATTTCATTATTACCTGATTGAATCAATTAAAATAATAAATTACTTGAATGAAAAACTTAAAAATAATCAGAAGCGTTCTGTGTAAGATTAAAGTGGTAGGGTTAGTGAGAAGTAGAACTATACAAAGTATAAAAATTTCAAACTGATTGTGGGCAAAAAGCGGGAAATCAAGACACGCCCACTCAATTGAAAGGTAGGTCCCTCGCCGCGCTAGTGTCGACCGGAATCCAAATTTTTCCACCATTGAGTCGACAGTCTTACTGTTTAAGTATCTATAGTCTCTGGTCTATACCACTAAATCTCCGTCAAAACAACTAATGATCTAAATTTTAACTTAATTAAAATTAAGTTAAAATGATTATTGTTCGCTGCGGTGATAACAGACACACATACAGACAGACAACTTTGTGAAAACCACTTGAAGGTCTAAAAACACCTGAAACTGATAATTCCGGGGACATCCCGGTTTTGGATTTTGTACGAACACAATACTTTTCCTATATTCGCGATTCAAAGAGATAGTTGTAAGGTCGGCAATACCAATGGCGGGAAAGCGAAAGGGTGATCGATTTTTTTTACCATAGGATTTGCATGGGAGCCGTTGAAAATTCTTCTTTTATTCCTATATTGTTCGTTAATTTGTGATAAATGAGACAAAAATTAATAGAACGACCATCGGTGCTAAATAAATGGCCAATATTTCATAGATAAATACTTCGATTATTCCAGGATTTGAAATATAGAATCAGGCTCTTATCACTACAGACTTGGATTTGTCCGATTTAACCCAGAAATAATAAAACCTAAACGGATGATTTAAAGAAACATTTTACAAAAACGTGAATTTATTGAGTTACTTGTTATTTTAGTGTGTAAATAAAATTGATTGATAAATTAAAACACCATTACGGTGAAAATCGGCTTGTTATCATTTAATTTAAATACCTGTAACAACTAATTTAAACAATTCAATGCAATTAAAAGGTAATTTTATGTGTTTGTGTAAACTAAAATTATTTAAAAGTAACACCAATTAACAATAAATAAAATAAAACACTATATTATGATCTTCATCTTCTTATCACTCAAATTAAATACTCGTGACAACCCATTAAAACGCTATTTTTCAATGAAATTGTGATTCTACTGAGTTCATACGCCCTAAAATTAGTTAAATTAAAGCACTTTGAGAAAAAATTTAAAGAAATAATCGTCACAAATAAGAAAAACCAGAAAATCCCCATAAGGACTTTAACAACAATCACCCTTTCGTTATCAATTTCTTATCAGCGACAGTGGCGCTGCTACGGACTTTGAATCGCGAATACCTAAGGTATAAATAAGGAAAAGTAAATTATTGCATAAAGTGATACACTTATTTTATATTTTTACTTAATTAGATTATTTTTCGGTTTTTAGCTATTAAAAAAAACGTATACAAGTAATTTGCACAACTAGCCCTTATGATTGATAATTTACCAAGTTTAAACTTTCTACCATAAATACTTTGGGGGTTTCGGTAAACAAACACACATACCCTTATACACACACAGAGAGACAACTTAGTAAAAACCACTAAGGAGGCCTTACAAACACCCAAAACAGTTCATTCTCACTTGTGGTAAAGTTTTACATCATTATAAATTCCTACGTAGGTATAAAATTTGCATTGTAAATTTTATAATTGGGGGCATAATAACTCCCTCTTGTTATTTTGGAGTAATTCCTTTGCTGTTTATGCTAAATGAATCTTCTCAGTTGGTAAAAATAAGCTTAAATTTAATTATATAATATAATAATAATAATCCACATTTATAGTGCGATACACGGCTAAAATCAGTTGAAAGTGTGAGAAAATTGTGTTTAGGAACCAGTAAGGTTGGTCTGATTTGAAATTTAAGGCGTGGTTTAACATCTAGGAATAACTTCATTGGCTTCCTCGCATTATTTTTCCACGCTGTTAACTGATTTTAGCCGTATAGGATAATCTCTGCGGGAAACACCTTAAATGGTAGTGGCAGCCGTTAGGCTCTAAGTGTACTCTAAAGTTGTCGACAATTTATTTGAACAATATCTCATGCGAACTGAGAGCGTAACCTGAGATGCGAACCCCAGACCTCTATGGTCAGAAATGTCAGAATAAAAACTGACGCTTTAACTATATCGACCACGGAGGTAGCTTTAAATTTACGACGATATATTTTAAATCTTATTGATAAAGATTTGTTGGCTATATATCAATTTATTAATGTCCTGAAATTAATGTATTGAGGTAAAAAAATACCCCCTACTCCCTCTCCCCTCCCGATCCCTTATACTGCTTCTACTACTACATCCTAGCACCTATTTGTATAAATTTTAACGAGACTTTTTTTGTTGCAGCGGTAAAGACATTGGAACAGTTAAAAGAGGAGATAAAGAAATCGAATGAACATGGCCTGGGCGAGGCGGCAACGTCCATGGCACTTCTCAAGAGGCTTATACTAGACACCAAGGTAACCATCACTGTATTCTAGAATTAGAGTCACTCACAACACAACCCATACCGTAGAAAAACAGATCCTCTAGCGCCCGCTATATCTTGCTAGCACTGCAAGAATATCGATTGCCTCTTTTTTGAATGGAGGTTATTGTTGTCAGAGGTTATAAAAACGGAATGGCGAAGCATATCGATCGTGTGTTCCACTTTGCTACGTGTTTTGCTCGAGCGTTAAGATTCCCGCATTCTGAAGATTCCATCTTTAGAAGCAGCTTTGTTTTGGAAAAGATTAATAGCTATTCCGGCATAAAGATATTATTACTTGGGAGGCCCTATCCAGTGGGTTCCAGCGTCAGCAATTCGTTAGTTGTTAGCAGCGCCGATCCCCTAAGATAGCGGAGAAAATAATAATCTTTTCGGTTATAATCGGTAAGAATCGTGTGTTTCGTCAGTGACTGGTAAACTTGAGTACACAATTTTTATTTGATTGTTAGAAGCTTGTTATGACAATTTGTTTTTTTAACTTTGTGTGTATGTTTTGTTAAAATTTTTTTTTAGTTTTCCTTTTGATAATTGTTTTAAATTTCTTTAAATTTTGCTTATTAAATTCAATGAGGCATAAGTACATGCTCTTATTACAGTTGGACCTCTATATAACGAACTTAAAGGTTCAAGTGAAAAAATTCGTTATATAGAAATTTCGTTGTATAGAAATTAAAAATATAAATAACTCAGTACTATTTTATGATATTTTAATGGATATATAGGATGAATAATAACCTCGCAGTTGCATATTCAGCAGCTTTTTCTTTTATTAGCGGTTCTGTCACTGGCATATTTTTGTCCCTTAACATTGTCACCCACTGTAAAATTGCGTCATCGATGTCTTCGTACTTGCATACTCGAGAACTTTTTTTAAATCGCCACTCGTTTCGTATAACCTAAGTATAGATTCCTGATTTTTTAAAATTGTTGATATAGAACTAGGAGCGATTTTATACTTCAGAGACAAGTAATTGTTTTTGACTCCATCATCAGAATCTTTTAATAAATTGATTTTTTCAGAAAGGGACAGCGATTTCCGTTTTGACTTTTTAATAAACTCGATTTACAAACAAATAAAAAGTTTCACAAACGAACTGGTCAGACCGAATACCAAATTAAAACTTAAAGATTTTTAGTATGCTGTGTTAATCCTTATTTCATAGAAAATTGTAAAGAATGAGTTCGCAAAATTAAATAAGGCAGGGCGAGAATCAATAAATAATTCTTATGATTAGTGTGGGTCTCCATTATTGTATAAATAGGTGATAAGGGCACTTATAAGAGACTAGTTTTCTTTAAAAGGTAACTATATTTCGCTACATCATCGTAGCATATTCATGTTAATCTAAAAAACAAGAAAAAACAAAGAAAAAGAAACCAATAGTATAAGTCAAATAAGAATGCATTAAATAGTATGTTGCAAATAAAATTAAAAAATTTACTTACAGAAATAAAATAAACGATTAAATACTAAAGTTTTCCATTACAAGTATTAGTAAATTAATTATTTACAAGTCCTCCTAAACAAAATCAAATGAAGGTAAGAATTAAGGTCAGGTATAAAATAATTACAATAAAAGTAAGGTAAGAAATAAGTCAGAAAAATAAATTGAAATTGAAATAAAAGAGCAAAAAACTTACATCAATTAATCTTAGCAAATCCTACTTAAAAATTTACTAAACATATTGAAGGAAGTTAAATTACTATACTAGGTTCTATGTATTTTCACTAAAACAAAACGTATAAATATAAAACCAAAGCATTAAATCAAGAAAATTCATTGAAAAACAACAGGTGGTAATATTTATAACCTTATCAATAACAAAGAACCTGTAAGAAAACCTACTACTAAAAATAAAGGGTCCGACATATTAACAATATGATGCTAGAGAAGAATAGAAAGAAGAAATTGCGGTAAAAATATTTAATTTAAACGTTGAAAAATACCACTGTAGTATTTATTTAAATCCTTAGCATCTGTTTTAAAATTGATGTTATTCTCTTCTTGTGATATGTGCAATGCTTCCAAAAATTGTCTTTTACGGTCATTCATTTCAAAGTCGATGAGTTCCGTTTCATTGAAATTGAAATTATGATTAAGGTTTTTAGCATGTAAAGATAGTGCTGTATATCTTTTCTTGACCGAATTTCCTTTCTTAGCAGAAACAATGTCAGCTTTGTGTTGCTCTCTCCTATTGCTCCATGTTTGTCTGGATTCACCAATATATTTGCCGGGACAATTTGCACATGGAACTTTATAAATGAAACCCATGGTGTTATCTTTTGGGATTTGATCTTTGAGACTGCTAAGAAAGGAAATTCGGTCAAGAAAAGATATACAGCACTATCTTTACATGCTAAAAACCTTAATCATAATTTCAATTTCAATGAAACGGAACTCATCGACTTTGAAATGAATGACCGTAAAAGACAATTTTTGGAAGCATTGCACATATCACAAGAAGAGAATAACATCAATTTTAAAACAGATGCTAAGGATTTAAATAAATACTACAGTGGTATTTTTCAACGTTTAAATTAAATATTTTTACCGCAATTTCTTCTTTCTATTCTTCTCTAGCATCATATTGTTAATATGTCGGACCCTTTATTTTTAGTAGTAGGTTTTCTTACAGGTTCTTTGTTATTGATAAGGTTATAAATATTACCACCTGTTGTTTTTCAATGAATTTTCTTGATTTAATGCTTTGGTTTTATATTTATACGTTTTGTTTTAGTGAAAATACATAGAACCTAGTATAGTAATTTAACTTCCTTCAATATGTTTAGTAAATTTTTAAGTAGGATTTGCTAAGATTAATTGATGTAAGTTTTTTGCTCTTTTATTTCAATTTCAATTTATTTTTCTGACTTATTTCTTACCTTACTTTTATTGTAATTATTTTATACCTGACCTTAATTCTTACCTTCATTCGATTTTGTTTAGGAGGACTTGTAAATAATTAATTTACTAATACTTGTAATGGAAAACTTTAGTATTTAATCGTTTATTTTATTTCTGTAAGTAAATTTTTTAATTTTATTTGCAACATACTATTTAATGCATTCTTATTTGACTTATACTATTGGTTTCTTTTTCTTTGTTTTTTCTTGTTTTTTAGATTAACATGAATATGCTACGATGATGTAGCGAAATATAGTTACCTTTTAAAGAAAACTAGTCTCTTATAAGTGCCCTTATCACCTATTTATACAATAAATAATTGTTCTGGGAAATTACAGAAAAACAGAAGTGCCGTTTTGGTCAATTTCTTGAAACTTTGCGGGTCTTGTCTTTATTTCTGGAAATTTTGTTCGTTATATAGAAATTTTTTTCGTTAAATAGAAACACTTTTAAACACAAAATTTAAAAAAAACGAATTTTTTTAATGTAAAAAAATTCGTTACATAGAGACTGCCGTTGTATAGAGGTTCGTTATATGGAGGTCCGACTGTATTTATATTACATAAATTCATACAATACACTTTTAAATTCATCTGATCACAGAGTTTCTTAAGTCAGTAGAGTGCTATTTTTCCTTTGACACGTTTCTTATTAATGGAAAATAAAGAAGAAATTATGGCACATTGTGCCGTTTTGGGACCCCAATACAGGTCGAAAAGTAATATGTGCTAATTTTCAAAAGACCAAGTAAACATTTGTAAAAAGGCGAGAAAGTCACTTGTGCTTCCATTTTTCGTCGCTATTTTGGGGGACCAGCGCTAGTAAAGTTCCATAGTTGTGCTTCCATAGTTATTCCATCAGCAATAAGTTTAACAACTTCTTAAAAACGTCTTGAATGGATAATTTAGGGAAATCTGGAGGAATCCAATAAATTAAGAGGAAAAAGAAAAAAAGGGATATTATATTTTTAATTATAATGATAATGGTTATTATAATTATCGTTATTTTTATGTCTCTAATATAGTGCAGTACAGGTACAGTATAGTACAATATATAGAGTACAATATAGTATGAGTACTGTATAGTATTTCAAGTATATAGGACCATTTTCCCCATTTTGTTATTTTTATAATAAAGAAGTTAAATCCTAAAATTTTCTTTCAAAAAGTTCAAGAAATGCGTATTCAACATGTTTTATATATTAGTGAAATGTGTCCAAAATATTATATTATTTAAGGCCCTTTACGTTGATAGGTAACCACTAAAAATTAAGGACGCACGATGCGAGTCGGAAGTATACTCTCTTAGTTTTCAGATAACCTCCTTTCATTAGAATGGACCTTAAAATTGCGAATGAACCCCGCCAATAGCATTTTAAAGAAATGCAATGCTACTCTTAATAAGATAAATTTCGAGGTACCCCGTTCCCGCTCTGTTATATTAATTTTACAAAATTCTAAAAGCGTTTTATTAAAAAGTTAAAAATATGATAAATTACGATGAAAAACTTAACTTTTAATGTTCAACTTTTACGAAACTCTCTTTAATTTTGGTACCCCAATATTTTTTTAAATTTCCTTTTACGCTTTTCCGAAGTTGGAAAGTAATTAGAGTAATTGAGTTTATATATATATGTGTGTTTATATATATATATATATATATATATATATATATTTATATATATTATATATATATATATATAGAGAGAGAGAGAGAGAGAGAGAGAGAGAGAGAGAGAGAGAGGAGAGAGAGAGAGAGAGAGAATAGAACAGAACCTCTTCACCTCCGAAACTTTTTATCTAACATAACATTTTTTGTACAAAAAGCTTTTATATATTTTAAAATTCTCTACCTCTTTCTATTACATTAGGCGTAAAAACACAAATTATGAGATTTTTCTTCTTATACCTAATGTTAAGAAACGGGCTTATGAATACAATGAAATAATTTACACACAGTTCACGACGTATGAACGCAAAGATTTTTAATCCAATCTTGCAAGACCTACTAATTCGATCAGAAAAAAATAGTACTATAGGGATAGTAAGCATTGTTTACACAAAGTGGGCACTATAAATTATGCTTTTATGTTGTTACATGGTTTTGAATACGGCTTTAAAAACTGGGATTCAAAACTTAGTCTCAACGTGGTAGTGTTCTGTATCCCACTTAAAAAAAGGGTGATATAGATAGGTTTACTGTTTTGAAAATCCTCGTCTTTACGGGGACTGAACAACCGCTTTCTTGATTGCTAACCCTGCAATAAATACTATTAAATATTATAAGTAAAAAATAGCTAAAACTTGTTAAAACCTTAATGTTGAATAAAAAAAAGTGCAGATTTCTGGAAAGTTCTTAACTAAACAAAATATTCACGGGTAAATTGGCTAACCTAAATAACGTAAACACCCTCTCAAAAATATTTTCTACGAGTGAGTATTTTTTGTTCACTGTAGTTTTTTAACCGTTCTTAATATATACCGCTTTTAAAACGCCTTACTAACGAACTGATTGTTACGTACACTAATTTGACTTTACGTGATATTATAATGGCGCCAGTCATGATTATAGATCAGTGTTGACAAAGAAAAAAAATATTTCTTTATAATTGATAAGAAAATGCAAATCTTTCTTTAGTTCAAGGTCCTTCACTAGGTCAAGGTCACGCTCTTTCCACTTTCACAATAGATACTTTAAAAGAATCGTAATATTTTTGTTAATCTAATGAAAATATTGTTTTCGCCTTTATAAATTTCCGTATTTTAAGGGTCTTTTTTTGCAGGTTTGTTTACTGGTTATTTGTTTATTTTTATAAACAAATTTTAAGAACAACCTAGGAGAAGGCTAGGAACTCTTTAAAAATGAATCTTAATATCGGTCTAAGTGACCAAAAACTAAAAAAAAGGCATGGAAAATAAAAGAAAACTAAAATAACGGTCAGTCGAATAAAATTATAGAGTAGGGTGTTGTTTTCGATGTTTTTTGGTGTGCTGCATTTAATAAAACCGGTCCGGAGTGAATAAGACTACTTAATGTACGGGTCGAATCTTGGCACTGGCGCTAATTTTTTATCGTCCTATTTACAGTATTTAAGTTATTTAACTTCAAAATAATTACGGCGAATTTTCTTTGAACTGCGTGATTTCTTGTTTATCAATCCAATTTTTGTTAAATTTGTCGGTATATATTTAATAACCTGTGCAGTAGCTTCACACTTATAAAAAATACGCTTAAAAGTAGCATAAACTGAGCATGAAATGTGTGCAAATAATGATGTGCCGTGTTATGTATAATCTAGGCGATAAATGTGCGCATTGTATTTAAAAAATGTGAACAAATTAAATAACAAGTTGCGATGCTACTTTTCAGGTTATTTACAATACGACACACGGCTAAAATCAATTGACAGCGTGGGAAAATAATGCGAGGGAGCCAGTGAAGTTAGTCCTGGATGTTAAACCACGCCCTCAATTCCAAATCATTCCAACCATATTGGTTCCTCAACACTATTTTCCGGCACTGTCAACTGATTTTAGCCGTGTGTCGTACTTTAATATTTATCGAGAACCTGCTCGCGGATTTCGACACTGGAATTATTTACATTTAGAATACTTTAAAAGATCATTAGAAAATTATTTTATTAAACAAATATTTTTTTATAGTTTTTAAATCCTTTAAAATGACACCATATTAATACGTCGTATTAGATTTATCCTAAAACCTAATTAGTTTTTTCTCTCGTAGAACTTGATTTTTATTAGTAGGCTAGGACTAAAGGCCTTGTACTGGTAGGCTAGGACTAAAGGCCTTGTACTGGTGGGCTAAGACTGAAGGCCTTGTACTGGTGGGCTAGGACTAAAGGCCTTGTACTGGTAGGCTAGGACTAAAGGCCTTGTACTGGTGGCTAGGACTGAAGGCCTTGTACTGGTGGGCTACCTTGTACTGGTAGGACTTGTACTGGTGGCTAGGACTGAAGGCCTTGTACTGGTGGGCTAGGACTGAAGGCCTTGTACTGGTAGGCTAGGACTGAAAGCCTTTTAAATAAATAAATGGTTTATTTACACTATAATCATTTTTTGAGCAGAATAACACAATAAAAAGTGTAAAATAGGATGGACTCTAAGTAATCTTAGTTCTTCCGTCCATCCTTAAATGTGGGAGAAAGAAAAACAGAAATTTAATAAAGATTAATTGACAAAATATGTTTTTTAAATAAAAAAAATAAAATAAAATAAAAAAAAAATAATAAAAAAAGGCCTTGTACTGGTGGGCTAGGACTGAAGGCCTTGTACTGGCTGGCTAGGACTGAAGGCCTTGTACTGGTGGGCTAGGACTGAAGGCCTTGTACTGGTGAGCTAGGATTGAAGGCCTTGTACTAGCTCTAGTTTTCTAATTTAACCTTAGATCGTCAAGCCCATTATCTTTTCTTGTTTTTAAATTATTATGTTATTTACCCTGTTGACTCCTCAACTCAATTATAATTACGAAAATGTATCTATTTAATTCCTTTTAAGACAAAGGATACGTCTGTTCTATTAATTTTCAAGAATATTGCTCTATGTGATAGTCTAATGAAGCGTAAACATAGCTTTAGAAACTTCAAGTCGAAAAATGAATGTCCATAAGAAAGCCCACCACCTTGGCCCATGACCATTAGTTTTTTTCATAAGAATTACTACAACTTTTATTACTCTTTACCTCAAATTACTAGTAGCAGTTTAGAGAACAAAACGACACGTGTTGCCCACTCTTACTAACGACCTGAGTGCAGTACCCTTGCCTGAGGTAATGCTCATAACACCGAGTATGATTTAGTTTGCTTCAGTCTCAATATTACGGGAAAACTTGTCTAATAAAATTCATCTGTGCTTCATAACATTATTTCCTGGGAGTATAAAAGCTTTTCCAACAACACAGCCTTTATTAAAGAGCGTTCTTTTTTTTCTAATAGTTCCCTTTTAAGAAAAATCTTTTAGATAAAGATTTCATGAAGAAGTCTTTATTAAATATTTTTGCCGTGATTTTGCCAATCTACCTTTGGTCTGCTTGGATTCGTTTGACCCCATTTGGGTCGAACATGTTATGCCCAACAGCCTTTAGTCCTGTGTGTAAGGCCTTCTCACTTGGTGACTTACAAACTGAGTACTCACAAAGTCACCCCGTAAAGTCAACCCGTAAGTCACTCGTAGTACCTCAAAATATATTAAAAATATTCTTAGAGGGTGGGCGGAAAGAGGGTAATGGGATCCTTCACTTTACCAGGTATTCAAGGTAAATACTACAAAGTAATTATAGGATATAAATATATCCTTTCAAATAGTTGGATTTGATAAATTTATAACCGTGGATATAAATTTATATTACATGGAGAATTTATGCAATTATTAAGCCCATATTCGAAAACAGCTACGAACTAATCCTAACCCACTGCTTGTGGAACCTTTAATGCATTTTTACGGGTTCCTTAGGACAATACTTAGGGTTCAGGGCATAATTATGAGTTCCTAAGGCACACTCCTTAACAGTTCAATGATCCTTAACATGTGCATCCGCAGGGGGGGGGGGGGGGGGCGGTCAAACGGGTCACTTGAACCCCTCTGGAAAATCAGAAATGTAAGAATGACTCGCACTGATTTCTTTCAGTGCGAGTCATTCTTACTGAAAGAATCGTTAAAAAACCACACATCATATAGTGTTTAGATTGAACTATTTTTTTTTTTTGCAGATTTACTTCAATGAATGGTTCACAAACATACGAAGTTTCATTGCATTATCAGTATTAGTTCTGGATTTATTGATGGACATATATATCTCAAACAAAACGTTATGTCAATCAATGACATAATGTAAACAAAACACGTTTTTTCACTAATACATTTGAAAATTCCCTTATATCGTGGCAGTATGCCACTTATATAAACCAGTAATGTGACGAACTTATAAATAAGTAAAATAATATAGTAATAAAAAATAAAAATAAATAAATAATGTGTATAGAATTAACAGTATTTAGTATATGTAAAATAGTTATGATATAACGTATGTATATAGGAATTTATGCGTGTTTGAGTGTGTATGATTATAAAAACACATTTTGATGTGTGTATTTGAATACATACTATTAAGTAAAGTGTGAAATACATCTAACCACAGCTTAAGGCTGACATAGTTTTTGAGCTGATTAATATTATTTCCGTATAAAGAATATTAATATTATACTATAATATATATATTATAATATTATTATTATTATTATATTATATTAAATATTATTATTTAAAACTAATAAATGGTATTCTATTCTTTTCTAAAAATAATATATAATGTGTAAAGCTAAATTATAATATTTAATTATAATTATTAATATTATAATGTGTAAAGCTAATTAGAAAAGTATAATTTTCTGATGTTTAATTTTAATGTAGTATCTGGAACACCAATAGAAATTTGCTATCTTTACAGGTGAAGCTGCAGGTTATGGCAGAAGATAGCAGATTACTTACACCTGAAGTCAGTGTCACCTCTAATTCTAACACTATCACTACTACGTCACCCTCTACTACTACCACTACAATCAGTACTAGTAATACTACCATCATTCCAGCCGTAAACACTAGTGTCAGCATCAACAATAATAATTCACCCCCTAACAATATGCATTTAACCAATAACTCTTCCGAACGTAAGTATATATGCATTCATTAATTGTTGTGTTGTGTAAACCTTCACGCTTCCAGTCGGAGAAGTTTTACCCCTACCCCCTCTTAACAGTCTTGTCATTAATTAGTGCTTAAGAATTTAGGTGACATCCCGGTTTCGCAATTTTTCCAAACACAATAAAAATAAATAAATAAACCATTTGTTTGCACATAACACAGTTAAACATACACAAATTAGTAAAATTTTGTGCAATGTCGGTGCTTAGCCATGGTGCCCATAAATGGGGAAAATCGGTTGATTCTGATTTTGCAAACACAATACTTTTCCAATATAACTGCGGTATAAATGAGGAAAAGTAAAGAGTAAATTTGAAGGTATACTTTTATTGAGCATCTAGGGATGAATACAAAAAAAATCTCCCTGCATATTTTGTCTAAGACTCCTAAGAAAGAACAAAGAATATAAATTAGACATTTTAACCCTACACTTAAGCTTAAGTATTGACAAATGCTTGAAACCATTTGTCAAGATTAAAAATATCTCATTTTTGGCTTAAGAACACATATCATTAATAACTTCATAACCTTAACTTCATTTTAATATCTTAGGGAAGATAGAAACCCTGATTTTTTTAAGAAAATTACAAAAATGCTATAAAAGATTTGTGTTCTTAAGCCAAAAATAAGGCTGTTTTACTTAAACTTTATTTTTGAGTTAAAATGTCAAACTTTTACACTTTGGGCACTTATTCCCGCCAAAATAGCGATGTAAGACAAAATTGCTGAGAATATCATTTTTTTCAAACTCTGGTGTTGCATGGAACGCGAAGATAACACCTCTAAAGAGAAATCCCATTACCCACTAAAGGGTAACAACCACCGTGGTAACGACCACGGTTTTACCTCGGTGGTTAAAACCTAAAATAGACTTGGTAAACATGAAATGTTGTGTGGGTGTAGTTTTTACTAATTTTTGTGGCTCTGAGTTGAATAAAATTGGTCCGAAGTCGAATTGGTAAATGACAGGAAAATACAGCAAACAAAATGCCCCAAACCCATTTATATCAGTGTTAATAATGGTGTGCACTCCTAATTTTGAAAAAATGAGTATACCTTCGTATGACAAATGGAATAAATATGAGCTTTCCTTAAGCAATTCCTTTGACACCCTACGTTGCTTGCACAACCCGTTCCTTAAGCAACGCATTAATAAAAATTCAGTACATTTTTCAAAATCTTAAAAAAACATGTGACTTACCTTGACTTTGGTTTCTTTTTTCTTTAAATAAATGATTATTATTTCACAGAATTTAATACAAAATTTTAAAATTAGCACGCACGTATTAAAGTTCGCGAACACGAGAAAAAGTAAAACTCACCTTAAATTAATTATCAGCGTTGCCAATAGAATTAAGCATAAGCACAAAAAAAGGTAAACCTTGAAAGCTCATACGCATTTATTCCAATATCAGCGATTTTTATTCTCAGAGATATATACTAGAGGGGACATAGTCTATCACAATACATTGAGAGGACTGAAACATCTTTTTGGGGCTCTCAAGGGCTCTGTGTATCCTTAATGAAACCTCCTCCAAGAGTGAGTTAAGGTTATAATAAATCAATTGTTTTCGTCTTCCCGCACATTTTTTTGTGTTTAGATTTGTATTTTTAACGTTCTCCTACAAAAGATACTGTCATTTTGTATAGAATATTTAATTATATTTATAAGCGAAGGTGGTCAAGTTAATGTTTCATAATTTAACCTATAGGGCCTCTCTAGTAATAATATCTCTATGTTTTTATTTGTGAGCCAGCTATCAGCTGATCACGCATGTCTGATTTTTTTACACTTGCACTTAAACTACTTTAACTTAAACTATGCACAATTTTTTTGGGTCAGTTTAGGAGTTTCCTACTTGGTTTATATATTATTTTAGTGTGATGGTATAGTGTGTCTGTTATCATCGTAAGTATGTTCATGCTTGAAGTTTCCAACTTGGCACCAAAATCCATTTTTAAGGTATCCAGATTTTTTTATAACGTCATTTACTGTTATTCATGACTCAGCAAGTATTCATGATACGCAGAAAAGAGATTGAAATTTAGCTCGCAATTGTGTGATTTTTATATTCCAAGGACGAACGAAGCGAGTCCGAAGTGGTGAATATTAGCCTAGTGAATCCAATATGATAAGGAAAATTTGCAAGTGAAAAGTAATTTGCATATTAGTAGTAAAAGTTTGTATCACATTTTCTTCGTATATTCTGAAATTTTTATTTTATGTTTCAGGTCCTTGTGATGACTCATCAAGAGTTGAAAGTGGTAATAGTGATAAGGAAAGTACGGGCAGCAGTACTTTAGCTAGTAAAACACAAAATGGTGAAACATCTAGTTCTAGTAAAGCACTACGGAATGGAGAACCTTTGAGTGGTGATAGAGTATCACCTGTATCTAGTGGTGGTAAAACATCACCTAGTGAGAAGGATGTGGTCAATGGTGAGGTCAAAATAATGAGGCCACCTTCACCCATACCTGGCCCATCTTCTAAACCTGATTTTGGTATGTTCAATCCAAGTAAAGATATTGTTATATTATCAAGTGTAACTTTCCTAAACGTTTTTAAGAAGGGCTTCAAATTAATAGTGTTTAAAAATCTTAAATTCAGGCTAACTTACCGTGCGATGTATAGTATACATTAAGCTCAGAGTAAAGAAGGGATTACAAATTAGTAACAAGTACTTTAAGATAGTGAATTATATTTTCTTTGCCTAAGGTACCCAAAACATTTACCAGGTCCATTTGGTCTCTTCGCCCCTTTGAGCTGCGGTCTTGTGTAAATATTTGTATTGTATTGGTTTGTTCATCACAATATAAGACATCCTGATGTCTGTTCTTATGAGTGTGTATATTGATAACAAATTCAATATAGTTATAACCTGATAACTTTGTTTGGGTGTCAACAAATTATGATAGCAAAAGAGTTTGCACAAAAGTTTCTCCTTGAAGTTTTAGGTCTTCTGGTGATGCATCCTCTGCAAGAATCATCATCTGCATCTATATGAGGATTCCTCTACAGGATTTATTGTCTACATTCACACTGTCATCGCTGGGGATGAATACAATGAATCCTCTACACGATTAATCGTCTACTTTCACATATTTACTGCCAGAAATGTAGCAGATCACCTACATCTAGATGATAAATCCTCTGCCGGATTCATCATCTTTATTGTTGTGGTCACAACAAGAAGACTCCATGACAATAGCAGGGGAAACCTGATGCCTAATTATTACCTTCTTAATTTTCAGTGGTAGAAAATTAAATTATTACCTTAAAGTTTTGTTGTTAATTTCAGTGGTAGAAAGCGATAAAACGGGAGGAAATGTGGCCACTAGACTGAGACTTGAGAATGAAAGACTTAAAAGAGAAGTATCCGAACTTAGGAAATTAGTCAGTGCTAGTGGTGTTCAGATTCCGACTAGTCTAGCAACTAATGGCAATAGCGATGAAGATGATCTAGTCTCTAGGATACAGAGTTTGGAGGAGCAACTTGTTCAGGCCAAGGAGACTATTTCAGGTAATTTAATATACATTTTATGGTGATCATCTCATTAGATGGTTTGTCCCTCAAAAATTGATGTATTTCGATACGCTGTCCATTGATCAAAACTAAAACTATTACTATAATGTTTCACAAAGTTTTAAAGAAAATTTTGAAAAAGTAAGTGCTTAAAAAACGATTAATTTAGAAAACTAATTCCAATGCTTAATACAAAGAGTTAAAGTGGTTCTTATAATTTTAAATCCTTTATTATAAGGAAAATAACCATTGAATTAGAAAATAATTTGACATCCACAACTGATCCAGGATCTGCAGATCCTATAAAATAATTTCTGTTGTGAGCTTTTATTTTTCGTTATTCATTAGCTACTGACTACACATTTTTGTGAAGATAACATATTGTTCAAAGCTTTTATACTTTTTGTATAGGTCTCCGCAAATTTGTAAAAACTAATATTATGGACTTATTAGATATTAAGATAATGCATATACATTAGCCATTTTCCAAAAGAAAAAATGTAATGTTTAGGTAATGAGTCTCAAAAAATTATTTAAAAAAGTAACATTATTACTTAATAATAAAACTATGTGTAACTAAAGTATAATAATAGATTTTAATTATCTAAGGCACACACTTGCTTCATAGATTTGGGGGGTCGACCACAGAATAGCTTAGTTAGGTGAACAATGCGCTGTGCTTCCCTAATCCCAGATTGTCTTGCTCCGTGAACTGTTCCAAAATAGTAGGGACTTGTTGCTTCTCCAGCAAAGAAGATCGTTGGAGCACCATCAGGATCCATTAGGGGAACAGGGTCTGCTAGTCGGGTTATGTCTCCAACATTAGAATTGGCAGCTATGTATGAAGAAGCTCCGCAGAAATGAGCATCCGATGACCATTTTGTTCTTAGTATATTTTTTGGGGAAGGAATCGTCTGATCACCAGTTAAACATTTTATTAGTTTGTTTAGTTTATTTGCAATTTCACATTCGTCTTGACACTCGAGCATTTTGGCACCATGACCTCCGACTGTTGCTACCAGAACATTAGAACCGGGAACGTGTGCTTCGTCAATCACTCCCACATGTTCAATCCAATTCGACCCCTCGCAAACAACTAGTGGTCTCATTTGTGGCATACGGTTGACCCAAAATGGAAATTCATACTGCATAAATATCTTATTGATATGACCGAACCCCATTCTTTTGATTACTTCCAATTTTTCCTGTGGTAATTGTGGACAGAACAATGTAGGCAAAGTTTTTAATACACCTAAAGACACAGTGACTATGACATAGTCCGCCGGGTACTCTTCGTCGTCGCAAGTCACAACTTTAGCTCTCACGTCGTTTGTATCCCATTTAATTGTTTTAACCGGGGAACTTAATTTCAAGCAACATCCGCCCATCCTCTTTATCATTTTTTTAATAACATTGCTGAAACCTTTATCAAAACTAATGGTTTGTCCTGGCACGTCTACTCTCGATCCGAATGAATCCGCACTTATGTTTGACAATTCAGTTCCCCACTGTGTTTCTAAACCTACTAGCATTGTATTAATAGCTTTAATCGCTTCTGACCTCTCTAAAAGTCCGAAATATGCTGGAATTTCAGTGTCTAAATAATTATCAACAAATTCTCTTAATGATGGGTACTGTTCACCAGATGACTTTCTATAAATGTTCTTAGCTTTTTCCATCATTTCTTTGAACATATTTTGAACTTTCACAACAACTTCGGTTCTTAAGACTTGGCCGTCTTCAGTTAGGAACACCACCTCTGGTGGATTTGCATGGATCCTGTAATGATTTGCAGACTCAGCATCCCGAGCAACAAGTGGCATGATCGGGTTTGTTAAAGACGATCCGTACACAAACTCAGCTCCCAATTCTACAGGTGTCTTTTCCATCATGCACGTGTGGATTCTTCCTCCTGGTCTTGACAAGCAACAATCCTTTGTTAAAAATTGATGCATTATGGATTCCTAAATTGAAATTCAGTGCTAAACACTTTACACAAATGATAATGATGTTTTTTTATATAGTCCTGGTTTAATCTGACAACACAGGGAGGTTAATTTTTAAAACCTGTGTGTGAAAAATCAGTCACAGTAAGAGTACCCCAAAGGTCAGTTTTGGGAGGCAGTATTTTTTTCTTATATTTATTAACAAGCTCCAAAGTAGCGGATTAGGTAATGCCTTGGTGCTGTATGCAGATGATTACAGTGCGGAAGTTAGTACCCAAAATATTGAACATTTACTGGATCAAATAAAAACTGTAATAACTAGCATAGAACAACATGCACCAATTCATTAATTGGTGCATCATAAAAATAAAACAATCTACAATTTTTAGATTTTCAAATATATCAGATAAAAACAAAGAAAGTGTAGTAAAATCATTGAAATCTTTACGAGTTATTATAAACTCTGATTTAAATTTTAAACGACAGTGTTCTGATGTCATAACAACATAACTGTACTTTTCTTGAAAAATCTGTTAAGCATGTGTGTTAAGCTTTACCTGAAAGCATGCAGATATTAGACAATGATGCTAATGCTTTTATAAAATCAATAAAAACAATTTTGAAAAATTGTGCTTTCTATAAGTTAAAAAATGTTTACAATTTTTGTAGAACTATTCAATGAAAAAAAACTAAGGTTTACGAAACCAATAACCATATTTTTTTACTAATGTGGTTTAAAGGCTAATAAAGAATTTATTATCTACTGTTTATTTATACTCTATTTTGAGATAAAATAGCTGAAAAATCAAAATCTTCAATGTTTGAAATCATAACCTTCAGACACGGGTTTTAAAGAGAAACCTCCCTGTGACGTCAGCTAACCAGATCTGTTGAACTAATTTTTATCAATGTATATGAGATTTTAGAGTTTAATCGTTTCAAACTAAAAGTTTCTTTTGAAGACATGTAATGCTTTTCTTAGATATGGAACAATTTTATGAAACAACGCATAAAATTACAGAGAGGATTTATACTGTATGTCATAATTTAACTGAAATACATAAAATCTTATTTTATAATGCAAAAAAATTGACTGTTAAAACTCCCTTGGTTGTTTAAACAAAGTTCTTGTCACCTCTTTGCACTGTTAGTAAAACTGTGCATTGTTTGTAAATTTAAAATATTATATTTTACCTATCTTTAGCTTCCAGTATTGTAATGGAATTGAAACAATGTCTACAACACAGATACTCGGCTGCTGACAAGCCAGCAATGCCGGCTCCAACTATTACAACTTTTGGAAAGTCGCATGCCGGATCTAAATAGTCAGAGCCATCTGGTTTGAAAACGTCCGCAGGTTGGACCAGCGGTTTTGATTTCGGTGCTTTGACAGGACAGTTTATATTCATTTGTTCCTCCATCTCCTCGTCAGGTTTTTTTCTGACGCATTCTTCATCGTCCTTAAATTCTTGTTTACATGTACTTTTAAACCATTTCGCCCAGAGACTTTTCTCTTCTTCTCTAAAAGAAAAAAATGCTAGTTACCAACATACAGGTGTTCTATGTAGTAAATTATCATAATTAGATTGATGCTATCACCATATAATAAGTGTGTTCCTTCTTTGAAAATGAAAAATGAATTGCTTCTCTTGCTAGCAATGCAAGAATCTCGCTTACCTCTTTTTGGAAAGAGGTTACAAAAACATTTTTTATCCAAACGTTGTAATTCGTTTAGGTTGTTTTATCTTTGTACATGAGGATGTGTAACAAACAGCATGATATACATAAACTTGTGCAGCAGAATGAATCATTATACTCAATTTTGCTGTGTGTTTTGCTTAAGCGTTAGAATTTCCACCACTATGTTCATCGCTCCCCCAGGGTCCTCTAAAAAGGAGAAAAGAGAAGCAAGATGGTGAAAAAATATAGGAAGAAAAAATGTATAAAATAATAGTATTACATTTAAAAAAAGGTGTATATTTTTCAAAAACTTAAAAAAAATATGTGTGAAGCTTTACTGCAGTTACTTTTTTCTTTAACTAAATAATTGCAACTAATATTTCACAGAATTTAATTCAACAAAATCACTATAAAAAGTAAAACTCATCTTAAATTACCAGTGTTCCCAATCGAATTAATCACAAAAAGGTAAACACGAGAGGGTCATACGAAGTTATTCTAATTATAGCGATTTTTATATTTGAGCCAACTATCAGCTGATCACGCATGTCTGATTTTTTTACTTGGGTTAGTATGGGAGTTTCTCTACTTGATTTATATATTACTTGAGTCTTAACCTTCAAACCCTTTATATCTCCATAATATCATGACATAACTATGTGTGAAATCTGATTTTGGAAGTATTTTATTGGTGCCTAATTTCCTACCCTATGGAACTTCCCAGGGCCCCAAAACATTGAAAATTACCTCTTACTACATTTTTGTTTATTTTAGATTTTCCTAAAAATATACCTAAAAAAATGTGTACTTTCTTGGGTTATTTAAAGTGATGGTAATAACGCGAGACTAAGTTATTTCAAGCAATAGTCAAAGAGATGCTTAATAATAAAAACTGATTTATATGTTTTGTTTCCTATTCATTAAGACAATTGTTATTGTTTTTTGGATTTTTTAGCAATGAAAGCCGATAGAAAGAAGTTAAAGGCAGAGAAATGTGATTTAGTTAACCAGATGAAGCAGCTTTACGCAACTCTTGAGGATAAAGAAAAGGAACTCAGGGATTTCATTAGATCATTTGAACAAGTAAATTATTTAGACTTTTTATATTCTATAATCTAAAGTTAATTTGTGTATGACCAAACCTCATAACTTTTTACTGTTTTTTATTAATTAAATCCTTAAAAATTGTATAAAATCAACTTCTATCCATAAGAACCTCAAATTATGATTTCACACTTGGATATTGTCAATATCTGATATTGTCAACCAGACAGACCCCTTATTACTGTGCTATTCTACTAAAGTCCTCTCTCTTTAATTATAAGTCTCTTTGGGTATAATAATACAATCGAACTATGTATAGGCAATTAATATCATCTACCAAATGGAAAATATAGTGTGAATTTTAGTTTCTTAATTTATTTATTTTAATTTCTCAGCAAAAGGTCCGAGAGCAAGATGACTGTTTGAATCAGGAGCGAGCAGATAGAGAGCGAGAGCGGTGGAGCTTATTGAAGCAAGCCAGGGACGAAGCTGAGAGAAGTCTTAGTTTAGCAGCACAGCTAGATATTAAACAGCAACAGCTATTAGATGTATGTATGAACTTAAAGCAATACTGCCTATACTCAAAGAGTATGTACTACCACTAAAGAGACCTCTGTATTTTTTCTTCAATTATACCGCTAGAATTATTGCTTAAGCATGATAATGTTCTTGGCCCTTAAAGATGATTCTAAAAGTGCAACATTAGAAACTTTAATTTTCTTGTCTATGTTGTTCCACCTCAAGACTTTGAACAAGTTTTAGCAATTTTTTCAAATAAAATTGCATGGAGGGAGGTAGGTTTATTTTTAAGTAATCTTGTTGATTTCCTTTATCTTTAGCAAGTTTTATTCTTTTATATTTCTCTAAACAAGAAAAAAGCTTTGTCAACAAGCTAACGCAACAAGTTGTGTGCCTTGTTTAATTAATTTTAAAGGTATGTCTATTATGTAAATAAGAATTCTAGTCATAAGTATTTGTAGTCACACAATTTTCTACCATAGGGTGTTAGCAAAACAAGAGACTGTCATAGCCTATATGCTTAGAAATATATCACCTCCCCTTCATTACTATCACTATGACACTATGACTAAACAAATAAATAATTCTAGAATGGTGTTACCCAGGCGAGAAGAGCACTGAGTTCAGGTGGATGCCTCTCTGACCAGGAAAGTGCTTCCGGATGGAGTAGGATGAACGGTGGATCCGGAATACCCGGGGATAGAACATCTGGATCGGTGGATTCAGGCCTCCGTGGAAGCTCCGATAGACAATCCACTGCTAATCTCTCCGATTCAACTACAGAAGGTACCAAAGAATTTTCAAATTAATACTGTATTTAATAGTCAATTAGTTTTCTTTAATGGAGTGCTATGATGATATTTCTGTCATAATTTTCACTTCAATGTCTAGATATGCTTTATATAATTTTGTTATGGTATAATAGTTTTTATCTACTAAAATTTTGTCTGGAAAAATAATGATTGAGTTTTATTGTTTGGTGGGGGGAACATCACATGTCATGATCAAAAATTTCAAAAGAGAATTAAGTCATAATTGTAATACATGTGTGGCTGTCAAATAATACATATTATTTGAAAGTCCTATTATTGTATGCTGATCCCCCTGAGGGGAGGGGTCACAAGTCAACCAATAGATGCCATCCACTCACTGATTTTCGCTGGGTAGTCAACTGTTCAGAATCAAAACAGAAGCTGCCCCTGATAAGCCAAGATTCATAATCAGTTTGTCTTTCTTAATTCAACTGAGAATCTAGTGGTTGGTTGGACTTTGGTGGTTCTGTGGTTAGTGAAAGAGAAAAGAAGACAAGTCCTGCCAAAAGGCAGGGCTTGCAGTGTTGTAAGTGAGAAGGTTTAAATATTGTTTTCACCTCAGATCTAACAAAGCCTAGAGGTGAGTAAAACAACAAAATTTTCCCACAAATTTGAACCTTGGCAAATTAAGTCATTGTGGAGTTTAGCTTCTAAAATCCACAGTGGAATTAGAAGAAAAAGGTGAAATCCACTGCGTACATAATTCAACCTATAGGTGAACTTAAGTTGAATTTAGACAAGCCAATAGGGTCTCATTATGACTTTGATTAATCATTAAGTCAATTCATAATACCTATTATAACATAATTACTCCCTAAAAATCACTTAGTATTAAATATTCTCCACCAGTTTTATCATTTATTTCTGAATTATTTACTTTGTAAAACATGGGCACAAATTTTCCAGCTTTTGAAAGAGATGATGATTTCCTCAATATGGATGCTTCCAATGAAAATAAATATTTAATAAATTCTAAACTAAAACTGACCAGGTGTAAGTTTGGACTAAATATTTACTTTGAATGACCTTAAAGAAATTCAAAACTTTATTTTGTAACCATGATTTTTCTTGAAATAAGTGTTGAATAGTCGTTTGAATCATTCTTTTGTTCCCTTTTTTAATTTATTTATTTATTTTGCCAGTTATTGTTGAGGTACGTTGATTTTTTAGATATACTTAAAAAGATCAATAAATATTCCAATTTTTATTTTATATTGTACATTACATTGTATAGTTAGATAGATTTAGCAAAATTAGTGTTTTAAGTATCTACCTAACACGTTTAAATAGGTTTTAGAATTAGTATATAATATATTGCAGATAAAGTTAGGACAAATGTATTTTTAATTAATACCAGGGGAGGAGTGTTTTCTCAGATCAGAAGGGAAAAAATATTAAAGCTTCTCTACAATTAACTTTGTCTATTAAAAAAATATGCAAAGGCTTTTTGACCTAACAAGAGGTCATCATCAGTGCCTTCCTACAAACTATAAACACATAACAAAATAAAGGAAATAATTAAGAAAAATTATTATAAAATATTATATTAAAAGTTAATTGTGGAGGATATTCTTATTCATTCCTTTTTAATGTGTCTGTTCTTTTTGAGCCTCTGTGGTATCATACTTTTAAGTTTGTGACTTCATATTATTATTTTCTGTTATTAAAAATACTGTTGTTGGCAATGACTATAAGTACTTAGTACATTGTCAGTAGTCAAAATTTAGAAGTAAAAGTAGAGAGGTCAAGACTAGACTGCCTCTATAATCAGTTTTATATAGGTCATTATTAATATTGCATTATTATTATATTTTATCATCAACCTGTTGATGTAATACCGAGAAGAACATTTCAGATGTGCCAACATTATATCCTAAATATAAGGTTAGAATACAATCCTAGACTTTAGAAAATGGTTCCTACCACTTTTGGCAAATTCAAAAAGGGTACTTCTGGAGATTAGGTAATCCCTTTGTTTTAATATTCATAAAACCAAACAGAATAATTGACATATTACATGACTCCTTTGTTTTATTATTCATAAAACACAACGTAATAATTGATATGATTAATAAATATGACAGAGGTAAACAAACACAAAAACAAGGGGTCACCTAAACTAAAGAAGTCTCTTAAAAAGTTTAATTTTAAAAACCTATTTTATTAAAACCCAACCACCTCAAAGAAAATTGTGTGGTGCTGTATCCTTTGCCCTCTGTGGCACCCCTGAAAAGAGATTTGAGACTGCCATCTGTAGTTTAAAACTAAAATCTTAGCATGCAATATCTTGTCTTTATAATCTTTTTTATTTGTAAATACAGTTTTTCTTTACTTTAATGAACAATGCCAATCATTTTCTAACTATCATGATTGTCAATCAAGATTGATAAGCAAACAATGACTGTCATGATAGATTACCTGATTGGACTGCTACCAGTCCCAATCTTCTTTGGAGTTTTTCTTCTTTAAAATTGTGACATTTTCTTAGCCTTATTTCAAATTAACACTGTTATGACAGTGGGTTTGTTTTGTGACATTTCTTTGAAATGGCAGAATTATAACTACAGAAGGTATTTATTCTCAACTACCCATCTAACTTATTGACCTCGAAACTTTTCCTCACCTAATAGGATTCGCTATGCGCATCCTCAGAATATGATAAATGCTCAAACCAGCTTTTCTCGTCCTTACACAGTTAGAAAAGTCTATTTTATTCACAGTGGTCACCCATACATGTACTGACCTCACTCCACCCTGCTTATCTGTTGCCGACCAAACCCGCTGTAGATACTTGTTGTATACACTGGTGACAAAATTCAAATTGATTGAATAACTTTTTTGATTTTTAACAGTTTAAAAAAACATTTTTATGTCACTTGACAAAAGTTGAACTAATGCTGATAATGAAATAAAACTTAGCACTTTCGTTGACGAGGCATATATTGTGTATAAAAATTTATACACAATAAAACTTGTGTAATAATTTTAAATTCATCAAAACTCTTTTTTGAGCTTGAGTTTATGAATCTTTTTAAGCTTTGTTATAAAATTTACTCATAACTGAATCATGAATAATAAATAAATTATGTTTTGGATTGACTCACCTTGACTCAGATCTGCCATTTAATTTTTTTCAATATTTTCTTTTAATATTTTATATAAAAAAAAATTGTATGTTTTTTTTAGATAATAAAAAAAAGTAAATTCACGATATCATGTATCTCTGATTATAATCTTTGGTTTAGTAATTGAAGACTAGTTTGTAGTGGTAGAGGGGGATCATTGATTGGGTGGGGTAAAATTGACGGTTAGATCATAGAGTAAAGCTATGAGGCTGTTTTGTAAGAGCTAAACATAGCGTGTGTCCACAATCAAAAATCGGTGGGAACCAATCAGACTCAGTTGTCAAAAACTACTAGACATAGTATAGGAATTTCAAGTTTTTGTATACTTTTTATTTAAAGAAACGTTCTTAAAGATTATGCAATAAAATTATTGTGCAAAAATTTTATTCTGTAGACACATAGATTTTAGGCACTGTTTAGTATATTTTGCCAAGTTTGAGTTTTTAAATCTTACAAAATAAACCACTAATTTATTTGACTTTTAAAACATACTGTCTTGGGCATGGGTTGGTCTGTCTATGACTAATCCATAGACTGATCAATAGCTGGTATCATCTGGTATAATATCTTGATTCATGTAGTAGATGGATAATGTTTTTCTTCTTTGCAACTTGGTCCACTATGAAGCATTTAACTTAGTAAAGGGCTGATTGCCTATTACCTGCATTAAAATAGGGGGGTTAAGACTACTCCCATTGGGATTACCTCGCCTAGTTGTAGACTTACTTTTTCTGTTCTAGTTGTTGTGGTAGATTTTTAATTACTTAAATTGCCAGAAAGAATTAATTGAAATGTATCTGAAAAGTATTCTTGTTCTCCTATGATTTTTGATGTTATTGGTTTTAGCTAGCATTACATCTAGTTTCAATAGCTCTATGTGTACATTTTTTTTCAGTGAAAATAATTTTGTTTTATGAAAATTTAAACATATTTATAATAGTTTTGAGGGGGAGATGGCGAAATGTGTAACTAAAAATTTAACGAGTCTGGTGTGGAATATGAAATCCGAATGAATCCTTATTTCTTTATTTAAACATTTAAATTCTTATGTAAAAATAAGTTATTAATTTATAAATATCCTTTTCACTAAAGATGGGTGGTGCTCAAGATATTTTATATATTTATATCAACCTATTTTTATCTTGAGTTGAGGATTCTGAAACTAAAGATATTGCTTGCTAAGCTGTAAGGGATTTCATTTATAAATCCATCTATTGTGTCGCGCACAAGCCTTTAGCTTATGCGACACTAATGGTCAATATATATTATTTTATTTATTTATAATTTGTAATTTAACCTTTGTAAACAGGTATTTATATATAAATAAACGATTTATTTATTTATTTATCTCTGGTTTAGCACCGAGTCATGAGTACTTGATGATATTTATAAGAACCCCCTCTTAATGACCTTTTCAATCTGAATTCATCTTTTTAATTGAATTATTTATTTTCATAAAACAATATAATAAACTTGTAGTTTTTTATATTCTTTATTAATCATATAAATGTTTAGATTTAGAATACTTACACTTAAGTGTTTAGCTGCTTAGCAAGTACAGTGCTGAGAAATGTCGATTCAATAATTTTAAACTATTTGCCATATTTGTTTCACTCGCATTATTTATTTAGTTAAAGCATCGAGATATTATTACTTGAGGGACTCTGTTGGTTAAATTTTGAAACATTGAAACAGTAACCTCAACACCTTAGACTATTAATATAAGTAAATAAACAGAACAAAATTATAGCAGCTTATATTATAGAACGTTTATCAAAATACAATACCAACAATGTGTTAAAAGCAGACGGCAATGATTTTTCATAACATTCAATTCAAAACAGTCTTTAAAAAGTAAAACAGTAATTAAAAAGAGGTAAGTAATTTACATAATCTTAAGGAACCCATAAAGCCAAGTGGCCTGAGTGTGGGGACTCCAACTTAAGTACAAGTTTTTTTTCAGGTAGCTCTCAACTAAATTTGGTTGAGATTATTTTAATTAAAGATAAAATTAAAAAAAAAAACATAATTTGATATTACCGTATGTTGCAAAACATGAAACTTGTGATGAAAAACGTGATTTGTTTTAACCTTTTCTTAGAGAAGGTTTCAATGAGGTTAGACTGAGCCCTTGAGAGTCTCAAAGAGATGTTTCAAGCTACTTGATATATTGGGATATATCATACTATGCCCCCTCTAGTAATATATCTCTATGAAATAAAAGAATCTTTCAGATTTTGAGTGATAAGAATTTGAGTGCAAGCACTATGACAATTGTTTGAATATGTAGTGTAGCTTCTGTGTTTTAATTGTTTTATAAATCCCTGAAAATTTTAGAAGGATTAAGGATGAACTTGTTTTAGGGACTCCGACCGTTACGGTAGAAGCAACTAATCAAGATTTTGATTCAATATCTCTGTTATCATCTTATGCCACTACTTCATACGCATCACCGCATATTTACCAGTGTGAGTCTCCCTAATAAGACAGAGCAAATTGGTGGGTAGAAAAACCTGATTGGTCTATTTACTTGCATGACTGACCAATCAAGTCGCAGTATCACTGATTTTACTGATAGTCAAATCTATCGTATGAAGCCTTGTTCAATATACTTTGAAAATAATACAGTATTAATATTAAAAGTACCTTATCAAAGGTACAAAAACCCTGTGTGGATATGTTCCTATTGGTCCTCTAACAAATTCAAGGCAGAACCTTAAAAAGCACTACTTTTACTATACTAGGTGAAGCATTCCAGATGCACCAAAATTCAATTCAAAGCATGGGTCCTAGGCTTTTGAAAATTATCTTTACCCTCATTAAGTTGTCATGTTCAAGTTTACATTTACCATTATATTTTTTGTAACTATTACTCCAAGTATGGTAATTTTGTTACCACTTTTGGTACTTTTAAAGTCAAATTAGAGCATAACATTTCACCAATTTTGATTAAAAATGATCATATTATGGTGATATTGGTATATTTTTATAAAACAGTTAATTGTATGGTATGGTATGCTTTAATTGAAATATTCAAAGTTACCGAAAGTGTTAACCAAATTTCCTTACGTGGGTAATAGTTACGGGTATTAGTTACCAATATAAAAAAAATAATCTATAAATAAAAACAGATTAGTTACACAAAAAGTCCTTTTATTTTTTAATATATAATAATAACTAAGCTTTCGACTAAAAATTAGTCATCATCAGAGTTTAACAAATATAAAATATAAAATGAAAAAACAATTTTACAGACTACTTCATATTGCACCTTGGTATGTTTTGGTAAGCTATGTTTAAAAAAACGGGTTTTTAAACATAGCTTACCAAAACATACCAAGGTGCAATATGAAGTAGTCTGTAAAATTGTTTTTTCATTTTATATTTTATATTTGTTAAACTCTGATGATGACTAATTTTTAGTCGAAAGCTTAGTTATTATTATATATTAAAAAATAAAAGGACTTTTTGTGTAACTAATCTGTTTTTATTTATATATTGTTTTACAAGTCCACAAATAAGAAACTTTTTAATTTTAAAAAAATAATCGTAAATTTAAACTCATACAAGTCTACTGACTGAAAGTACAGGCCGTTTCAAAAAGTCTAGGACCATGTTTCTCCATATTAGTAAGGATTTAATCTAATGTTGGTACACCTGGAATGTGGCACCCAGTATAGTACTTGAGTGTTTACGTGTGGGGTCATGATTTTGACCATGAGTGTAATCTGTGATCCTGTTCTGCCACCATTCCTCTTGGTATTCTGTTTTGTTTTTTTTTCTTTCTCGATCCTGGCTTTCGTATATTGTGGCAATTGAAGAAATTAAAGTAAACCAAATTTGGTACATAAATAAGTTGATATTGTTTGAGAGTTTGGTGAAATGCTCTAATGCATGCTTGAGTTCACTATGCTTCTTCTTTTTTTAAGTAATTTCTTTTCTACTTACTCAACAAATTTCCTTCCCTTTTTCTTTAATAAGGAGTAAGCATTGTAATTAGCAAAAAAGGAAATAAAATATTATAATTATAAGTATTATAATTAGCAAATAGTTACAGTTCATGAAATATCCATATTTCAATATGGAGATAGAGATCCGAAACAATGAAAAAACTTAGTGTCTGTATACCAGGTGGAATATTGTTGATGTGCCAATATTATTCCTTATAAGGTCAGGGCTTTTTAGAAAGTGTTCTCTACCTGCTTTAAATTGAAAAAATTGAGATTTTAAATTCACCAATACATTCTTTATAACTTTTACCCAAATGGGGAAATTCGGTAGCACGTTTGGTAACTTTAAACAATTAAATTAGGGTATATAATTATATAGATTTTTTAAAAAACTGTATTAAACTATTATCATATTCCAGTGAATCTTCACCGAACTATTCAACATTCATCATAGATTTTAGTTTAAAATCACTAAGAATAATTTATTTCCCAAAATCTATGTATGGATAGTGCCTGTATTGAATTCTCTAGTGTTACAAAAATTATGCTGTTCTATGAGAAAACAAAATAATAAACATTTTTAAAACAAGCTGCAATGATATAAAACTTGCAGCTTCCTTGTTATATATTATTACAAAAAATTAAAATCTAAATAAAAATAAAGTCTAAATAACTCAGCCACAGATGTGGTTTGGTTCTCATTTTATAACACTGAAGTCTCTCCCTTTCCGTTACAACAATTTTTTAAAGCACAATCAACAAAAATTCATTAAATTTAAAGTTTTTTTTATTTAATTAAGTTAAATGATTTTAATATTTTATTAAAATAAATGGTTTATTACAAAATCATTAATAATATACATAGTAAAACATTTTTTGTTTTACAAATGGTAAACATTTGTTTTACCATTCTGTACTAATGACTAATACTTCATTAATACTAATTTCCTCCCCTACTACCATAGGTATAAGGAAAAGTATTGTGTTTATTTTATTTATTCGAAGTCTATCTTATTTTTATTTACGTAATTATGCAATTTATTAAGTAAACCCTGAAATACAGGTATAGTTTGTATCTTGGTAAATATGCAGTCGATGTATATTTCATCTCATCATTTATACATTTGATTTAATTTTTCACAACTCTTTGCACTGCATTTGATGATCTGTTTCTTTCTTCTTCTATTTAGTTACGAGGTAGTTAAAGAATGGAATAGTTCGTATTGTTACTCATTTTAAAATTTGTATTCACATGATTTACCAGTCTTTTTATATCATCATGAAACTGACGGTCTCTCGGTTGAAAATGCTTAATATAAATCAGTTTTCGGGTAAACTCTTTTTTATTATCAAGGAGTGCCAAGGAGGAGCTTGTCTCTGTACAATTTTATACATTTTTCTAATAAATTATTATGCTCTTTGGTAAGTAAAGAAATGCTTTCCTGATCATTAAGGAGTGCGGCAGACAAGACTTTTCTCCCTTAAACAGATTGAATAAGCCTTGAATTAAAGAAGTATTTGTTGTACTTTATTTTAAGTGATTTTTTTAATGCATTCAATGCATGGATTCTGTGTTGTGGATTGTTCTTCTATGCTATATATGTATATATGTATATATATATAATATATATATATATATATATTATATATATATATATATATTACACCAATGTTAGTAATACTGGTATACCAGTCAAAATGAATAATTAGAACTATAAAATAAAACTATAAAATTGAAAGTTTTAAATTTGACTACTTACATTTAATTTTTGATGATTCTGTGATATTTTGTGATTTTGTTAGTTTTAATTACTATGTATATCTTTGTGTTTAAATAAGCTTGAAGATGGTAACAAAGTTGACCAAAACATGGTTTTTAACTTATAATTTTGTTCATCACTATAAAATATTTGACTATTGAATATTAAGCCCTTTTATAACTTATTCATTATGAAGAAGTTCTATCAAAATAAAAATACAAAAGTAGATAAGTTGATAACCATTAATTAGATACTATCCAGCAAATTTGTTTTAGCACTCTGGTACTCTAAGATTGGTAACCGAGGATTCATTTGAAATTATAAAAAATGCTGATGATATTTTACTTTAAAAAATCTTCCTACAAAATAAAGAATTCTGACAGAGCCCTTGAAGATTAAAAAAATGTATTACTCGTTAAACATTTTCAAAATGACTGATTGAGAAATGTATTAAACTCCCCCTCAATACATTGGTTCTTGATGACACATGACATATTTTGTTTGTGTTTATGTTGCATGTTTCCTGTAGATTTGTTTCATTTTATGTTGAATGTTTGTGAAAAATATATTGTATGCTCTGCTTCTCTTGAACAATGTTTTTTTCCATTTTCAAAATATTTGGATTGATTTTTACTTGTAGTATTTTGGTGTTTTTCTAGTAGTATGTTGTTACATACCTGTAATATGTAATGTTTTAAAAATTTAATTTCTGAACACTTAATTTTTTAAGTGTTCAATGCTTTAATAAAGTAATTATAAATTTTGAAAGGTAATGCTAAATAATAATAAATTTATCAGACAATGATCAATAATGGCCCTTAACATACTTGATCAAGGCTAAAAGCAGTGTAAAAGAGCCCTAGACGTTTAACATAAAGTAGTTTAATTAAATATTACATTTAGATGAATTAACTTAAGTTTTATTTCAGTTTATTTTTATTTGACTTCAGTTTATATAAATAAAATAATTTCATTTGATTTAATTTTATTATAAATACAAAATAAATAAAATTCATTAAAAAATAAAAAATATCTGAATCATTAAGGAGATATATTTTTTATTCATCACGTAATAATTAATAAAAGAATATGTCAATAATTTAATGGATATATTTTTATTTTTTTTTACTTAATAATATCATTTGTATGTTTTAAACTGTTGTGGGCTTATTCTGTTAAAATTGATTACGTTATTAAGATGATTCACAGTTTTTTTTTCAAAAATTAGTTAAATAAAGTAAAGTTTAATTATAAAATGGGAGTACTTTAGAATCGGTGTCTTGAACGTATTTTTTTAACTTTATCACCTATTTTTAAAATTGTTTAAAGTACCTGAGTTTTTATCTATAGATCATACAAACATTTAAAAAACATTTATTTTAAACATATTTCTTCATTGAGGTTGCCAATTTAGAGGGTTTGACCAAAGATTGTGTAACCTGTGGTTCAACTGCCCATAAAGGACTGGGGTGGAAGAAAAAGCAAGTCTACTTTTAGTTCAGTACAGGTTAATCTTTTTTATGTTTTATTTATGAGATTAATTAATTTTGTATTTGATTGCAGCGATAACGACACCAAAGGAATGTAGCAGTCCTTCTCTCTCTCCTCTCAATGCACATTCATTCTCAAGATCCTTGGACAGTTCTAATTTATCCAGGTAAGTTATTTATTAAATTCCTATTAATTATTACATTCCTTTTTTAAATTTACTTTTCTTCTTATTAACAAAAATAATTTTGTTAGATAACAAAGATGAATTAGCAACAGTTGCTTCATTTTCTTTTCAAATTACTGTATACAACAGTTTGGAGTTTTATTTACTTTTTTAAATTACTGTGTACCTGTATAGTTGTTTAAATTAATTTGAAATGTCCATACTGTTTTGTTTATTACTTGACTTTATAGAGCTCAATTCTGAGATAATTAAAATTTATTTGCAGGTCAGTTGAGCAGTTGAGTTCGCCACAGATGGAAGTTGAGCCTCTAAGGAGGGGCAAACTGAGAGGTAGTGGGGGCAGTTCTGCCTCCAGTGCCAAGTCAACCTGGGGTTCCATTAGTAGAGTATTTGCGAGGTCCAAACATAGGAATAAAATTACTTCCCCCAACTCACAAGATGGTATGTATGAACTCATTCAAAGAGTATGCATCATGCCTAGAGAGATTTGTATCCAAAGAGATTTATTCTACTAGATGGAGGACTCAGGTAGTATAGCACAAATATAAAGGGGTTTGGTAGTGTGGCGATTTCTATTAGGTACCACAACTGTACTTGCCTGTAGACTATAGAGTTTAGACACTCCCCTCCTCTCTGCAAACCATATCGGCATAAAACAAACAGCAGCATTTACTGTAACATTCTATCGGTGACATTTCATTAAATCTAATGCAATAGATAATGATTACAACTTAATTTAAGTTCATTTTACTTTTAAGGCAAAATAGTCTAAAAGTAATGTAATATTTATGTGAGGTCATTGTTACTATGAAATATCTAAAAATGACGTCACCAAAGTATTGTTGTGGTATCAGGCCATTATGAGAGCTATTGTATCCTCCACTAGTAGTATAAATCTCTTTGCTTGTATCTTTATGTGAAGACTGTAGGAAACCAGAGCTGTCCAACAACTAGACTTAACATCTTAATTTCGTACCTAGTTTTAACTCTCTAACATAAATACAGCAGGAATCTTGAGTGACACTCAGACAGACAGATTGTATGATAAAAACTTCTTAAAATGTCATAAAAATGCTTGAAACGAATGATTATGATAAAACCTCGGCTTCGAATCTTTAGGGTGAACACAATACTATTCCTATATACCTATGGTACTTGATTAGGAAAAGTAAAAAAACGCAAAAGAGAGAAAATTACAAGACTAAAAGGAAACACTGAGAAAAACAAAACAACTTTATAATAATAATGGTAGGATTTATTTTAAAATAAGTAACTTAAACTCTGAGCCATTCCAGTGGTCGGTAAAACATCAGTCTTTATACTGACCTTTGACAACACATAGGTCTGGGGTTTGCATCCCTGGTTACACTTTTAGTTAAATAAATTAAAGCATAATTCTCCCTAAATTAAGATTACACTTTGAGAGTAATGGTTGCCCCTCCAATCTAAGTTTTTTTTTATCATAGTGGTTATGCCTGGTGAGCCACATGGATCTAAATGACATTATTATTACTATTCTTGTTACTTCTAGTGTTCTGTTTGTAGATGGGAGTAATGAGATATACGGGAGGAGTTGGTCACCCCTCACAGAGGAAGGCTATGCTGAGAAGTTGAGACTACTGAGAGAAGCAAGTGCTGTTCCCATGGAGAGATGGAGAGCCCCCACTGTACTGGCTTGGCTCGAGATATCCCTCGGTATGCCTCAGTACGGACCCAGGTGTGCTCAGAACATCAAATCTGGCAAGGTAGTTTTTTCTTTACTAGTTTTTTTTATTTAAAGCTTTTATTTCACATTTTTTTATACAATCTTTATACATTAAGAATAGGAACAATTTAGTTTCAATAGTACTACAATCATTAGTTACAGTTTATCAAATTATTTGCGCCTTATTTAAAAGTTAATAATAAAATAAAACATGTGAAATCCCACGAGGAAGTCCTGAGTGTGGGAGACATTTTCAGTAATTAATGTAAGAGGTTAAATTTGGCGTGCAAGCTTATGAGGAAAACATAATTATAAGTTGCGAAATTTTTTTTTACAAATTTTTATAAATTAAGAACAAGATTACAAGTTAAGAAAAAAATTAAATAAACTTAGTTAAATAAAAAATATTCCTATATCCTATATTCTCGCTATAATTGTGTTGTATCTCACTATAAGAGATAATGATTTGAATGTCAAGGTATTGCTGGAACTGAGTGATGTAGAGCTGGAGGTGGGTCTCGGTATCCAGCACCCCATGCATAGGAAGAAACTCAGACTGGCTATAGAAGAGCACCGTCATCCCGCCATGGTACGGTACCCTTGCATAGGCCAGCTAGGTCACACCTGGGTCGCCTCCGAGTGGCTCCCGGACCTCGGCCTACCCCAATACTCTGAAAACTTTGCTACAAATCTAGTCGATGCTCGTATGTTGGATCATTTGAGCAAGAAAGAGTTAGAAAAATATTTAGGAGTCACTAGGAAATTCCACCAGGCTTCCATTGTTCATGGAATTCATTTACTTAGAATGATGAAGTATGATAGACAGGTATGCATTCTTTAATTTATATTTTTATTTGTAATTTATTCTTGGATGCTTAAGGGTATACACACATGAGAAAAACGTCAATACAAAAGTAAGTTTTTATTTTAAAGAAATAAAATATTCTTTATTGTTTGTTGAATATTATTTTTTACAAATTTAGTTATTATATCAATTAAAAAAAAAAAATAAACAAAAATTGACTTTGGATCACCAAGGTGTGATCATATCTTGTTTGTATGTGAGTTTTGTGCCCTTGCCGTATGCTGAGATAATTTTTATGTTGATGTTGCAGGCTTTGGCTGTTAGAAGACATCAGTGTGAGAATGTAGAGGGAGATCCTCTGGTTTGGACAAATCAGAGGTTTATTAGATGGGTTAGGAATATAGATCTAGGAGAATACTGTGAAAATCTAAAGGGTAAGTACTTCGCTTCCAAAAGTGTAATATAGAGAGCAAAAAGAAAAATGGCTGATATTGAGCCTTGTCAAAAATAAGACGTGTGTGTTATCTAATCACTTATAGTTGACCTGATGGTTTGCTGTCCTACCCCCCTAATAGGTTTTGCAGCCTGCCTCTAATAAAGTTTTATATAAACTGAGTTGGGAAACTTAATACTAACCCATGTAAAAAAATCAGACGTGTGTGATCAGCTGATAGCTGGCTCAAAAATAAAAAAATAGCTAAAATTAGAATAACTGCACAGATAACATAACGTCAGTTTTATGTTTTAGTTTCTATAGTTTTTTTTTGTACTTTAATCAATGTATGTGCTAATTTAATGACTTAGTATTAAATTCTGTGAAATAATTTTTACAATAATTTAGTTAAAGAAAAAGAGAAATTATATTAAAGATAAATCACATGTTTTTATTAAGATGTGAAAAAAACATATTGACGACAGTTTATTGCATTAAATATACTTTAAAATTACAATTGCTTTAATTATATTCTAAAATTTTAGGTGAAACTTGTTAAATTACTAATTACTATTATTATTTGAAAAGTGTACTAAGTTTAGTAGTGCACAAAAAAGTTTAATTAGCTGCTCGTTTTAAGTAATTTAATCAAACCTATCATTAAATGATTTGCACTCAACCTCTATTGGACATGGCAAAACATATTTTTCAAAAAAATTATCATCATTTTATACTAAAATGTATAATGAAATGCTGTAAAAACAGAACTTTTGAGTACCGTGAATAGTTTGTTTACATTTACAATGGTAAAACAAGATGGCTGAAGAAAAATTTGAGCCAAACTTCCTGGTGGACATTATGTGAAGTACATACCAGGTCTGGCAGAAATCGCATAACTTTCCCTAGTACTAGGAAATGAATAAAAGAGTATCTCCTCAAAAATAATAGTTTATTGGCAAAACCCTTTCAACCTAACATGAGGTCATCATCAGTGCCATGAAGATAAAGATGAAAGTAAAAAATACATAAAACTATTTTCTTTTCTGAGATGGTAACAGCTTGGTGAGTCCAGTTATACTCAGCAAGTAAGTTTCCCTACTTGGTTTGTATATTACTTTACCCCCTAAAAGGAGAGGGAAATATTGCATTATCAAAAAAAAACACTAGACCCACTTTTATGTTCATTAATGTTCATGTTTCAGAATTGACAGATCAAAATGATTTTAAAAAAAGTGTGGTGAGCAAAGAACTAGAACTGTTTAGATATTGGGGTTTATCCAACACAGCGTATCAAAATGCCATCACTCTAAACTTGAAAAAATATAAGAAATTATAAAACAAATATTTGTTTGTAAAAGGTGTGTCTAATGATCTTTTGAAGTTTTGTGATGAGAAAGAGACCTCAACCATCTGTGGCTAGTAAAGTTTTCCAGATATATGAATGGATGTGCCCATTTCTTGTAAACACTCATCAGCTCAAATGGCTGATCCAATTTCTATGAAAGTTGGCAAACAATCTAGTTCTATTAAAAGAAGTGATTGATTTTGAGGTTATTCAAACTCAGGTGTATCAAAAAAATCATTTTATTTAATAAATTCAGGTCTATTGAAAAAATCTTACAATTTATTAAATAAAATCGTAAAAAACAATTTAAAATATTTGGTAAACAAAAAGAGTTTCTAGTGATGTATATGAGTTTTTAGTTTATATATTTTTTGTGATTAGAGACTTCTGAAACAGATTTGTGTCACAATCCCATAATTGTGCCTGTCTTGTGAGTCACACCATAATCAAATGGTTTTTAAAGGAAATGTGTGAAATGTGCTATGCGAAAATAAGCTGAAAAACTAGCAGTCCTCTTGATTTACTGTATAAATTGATTTCATTCAGATTCCGGAGTGCACGGTGCCCTAGTAGTATTAGAACCTTCATTTAATGGTGACACAATGGCGACGGCGCTAGGAGTGCCCACATCTAGGAATATGATCAGGAGACACCTGGCTGCAGAGCTGGAAGCCCTTGTCCTTCCTGCTAGGTGAGTCATAATCTTTTGTCTAAAATTGAGTTTGTGTTGGGTATATTTTGTCTGACTGTCGGCTTGTCTTTTAATTCTACTGAGATTCCACCTGATTGATTGAACTTAAGTAGGTCTGTGGTTGGTTAAAAGGAAAGAGGAAAGAAAACAAGCCCCGCTAAAAGTCGGGGAGATGAAACCCATAACGTGATGTAATTCTACCCACCAGTGGATACTGCTGAGTTCCTTTCCCTCTCATAATAAACGGTGATCCCAGAAGTTTGTGTGTTGATTTGAAGTACTATTGGCTTGAATTTGAAGTTGAAGTACTACTGACTTGAAGTGTCTTCACTATCAGAGCCAGGGAACTGGCTCTGACACTGACACATTACGGGATAATTTAATTATCCGGGAACGGATACTGTTATTACATTATCCTTTAAATGTTTTATAAGCTCTAATTAATTATTAATTTACCGGAAAAAATAATAGTACTTAATAAAGAGATCAAATGTAATATGAAAAATTAAATGTACAAAAATAAAATATACAATAAAAAAAGTATAAAATAAAATATTAGTTATGTAATAATGCATTAAAACATAAGTTATAAAATTAAATATTATATTGGGAGTTACATCAAACATATAAACGCTAAGAAAGATATCTCTTGATCATGAAGGTCTCCTATGGCAACTAACTGTTAAGGCCTTGCTCTGTTTGCTCTTTTGTACTTAAAGAAATTATCAAATTCAGCACACATAATACAAACTATTCATAAAAATCTTGAGTACATTTTAGGATTTGATCCTGAAACCTCTTGCCTTGTAAGAAATATGGCCAAATGTTATATACCAAATCTTTTATGAAATGTAGGTACTAGACGAGAAGCAATTTAACAATTGCTTCTCGTCTATACACACTAACGTGTATTTTACATTAATAAATAAATTATTTTTATTCTTGAGGTTTTTTTGTGAGTAGTTAGAAGGAATTTTTTGAATTTTATTTTTGAAATTAACTTGCTTTCTATTTATACTAAAGCTGATGAAAGGTTTTACTTTGTTTTTTTTTTTTTTTTGAGTGTGTGAGTGTTTTTATTTGAATTATTTTAGCAATTTTTTTTAAATGAGAAGCATTACACTTCAAGTGTGAATTGTTAAACTTGAATCAAGTAAGTTTTTATACATTTTTGATTTTTAGAAATTTATAATTTATTTAATTAGTTACTTATTAAAATATTAAGGTAAACATGATTTCGGAATTAATTTAATTGCATTTATTTAATTAAATTTGTTTGTCTGACATTGTATGGGTTCCATCCATAAAATATTTGTATTCCTTCTATTTTTATATTAAATGAAAAAATGTATCGTGTTTTTACATGCAAGAAATGTTTGGTTTTATTCATTGTTATTATATATGAGATGAGTATGTTTTTATTATCTTGTACCTTGTGCGCAAATATCATTATTATTGTTTGTTTTGGGTTTTTTCAACTTTCACCTGTTGATTATTGTAATTAGTATGGCATTAAAGACCAAGAATAATCTTTATATAAAAATAACTATGGCTACTAATTATTATTACTTCTGCTATTATTATTCAAGTTATCTTCTTTCTTCTTGAGTTATGAATCCTAAGATTGGTTTGTTGCAGCTCTTCAATCATCTTTGCTCTCGGCTAGAGTTTTTAATCGTAATATGATCAGCAGTGTACATAGTCCTTAATCCTAGCTATAAACTCTAGTCGAGGCATTTCTCTGCTGTTTAGTCCGTGGGTTTGTAACTGTTTTATTTTTGTTTGTGTTGTGAAAGACTGATATTACAGGATGAGTAAGCATTAATTGATGTATTGTGTGTTGTTGTATGGCAGGCATGATCTGCTAGCGAACCTCTGAGCCTACCTCCAGAGTGATGAGTCAGAGGCTAACGAGTGCGAGTACTACTAACACTATCTCATTAACAAATATTTTAAGTTGATATTAAAACTATACAGTCAGTCCTCTAATTCATAGAGATGATGTTATTAGAAGTAACATAGCCTCTATGTTAAAGGCTTGAAACATCTTATAGGTTTTTGTGTCTTGATTTTACCTGCATAGAGACATTGCCTTCTCTAATAATAATATCTCTATGTTTTAACCAAAGTAATTCAGTTTGTTTTTATTGAATTTTAAAGAACATTTTGTTTATCAAATTATTGTATTTATATTATTGTACAATTTTTATTTTTTTTGTATTTTGTTATTCTTTCTGAAAGTATTAATTTTCAATATTTACCAAATTATTGTATAAACTAGGATTATATTTCTGTTTTCTTATTTTAATTTTCTTATTTTAATGATATGGTGGCAAATCTAAAATCTTTTTAAAAAATACACCCAAGTTAGAGTACCTATACATTAATATCCAAAGGTATATATTCTAGAATATATACCTGTAATTATTATACAGCGATTAACTAAACCTCAAGTGATTATGGATCATGATATTTATCTATATAATGAGTAAACCACTTATGTTAGCTGGCAATTTGTGAGACACCCAATGTATTAAAGTAACATTATATTGCAATGTTCTGAATGAAAACTATCCAAAGGCATCTTACTCTACAAGTCTCTAATAGACAAAATTCTCCGAGGTTCGACCACTATGCATTAATTATAAGATTAAGTTATTTAAAAAATATATGTTAATATTTAAATTAAGGTATTCTAGAATATTACTTAAGTTCGAGTGACACTTACACATTTTTTAAAAAAAACTTGTACTTAAAAGTCTGAAAGTGTACTCAAATATTTCTCTGAGAGAACATCACTGAACTTTGAGTTGTGTGCTAGAATATCTCACAATGTGTTTTGTTTCGAGTGAACATTTTCTCTTAATTTTTATTTCAAACTGATGTGAAACCAATAATCCTTTACAAGTAGTACTTACTGAATTTGTCAGTCCTTTGATCATCATTCTAATCTAATACAGAAATGAAATCTTAAGAAGAAAATTTGAAATTAATGTTTTTCATTAAAAAAGAATATCGAACAAAGGTGGACCCTGGAAATGATAAACACTGAAAAAACGACACAGTTGGTGTATTTTGTGCCAAGTATAGCTGAATGCGATGTAGCATAGTCGGGATACTGTTTGCAGAGTCATGTGTCATATTAATGTTATTTTATTTGTTAATATTCCAACAACAATAAAAGAAGTAATAAAGTATTAAATGATAATGTTTAAAATATTTTTTTGATTGTTTTGAACATAATGGTATAAGTATACTGAGATGGCAGTGTCTATAATATGGTCATTGAGTCATTCAGCAGGCTCAAGCCAGTCATATCAAGACTATAAGTTTTGTGAAATCTTCTTTCTACAACATACTATCAACTGCTGTTATAGAAATAGTCAGAAACCAACTTTGGAAAGGAAAAATACCTTTAAAGGAATAAGTGTCCCCACTTGATTACCTTGTATTCTCACTAGTAGGGATCCAGGTACAATGGACCCACATACGAGGTCTAAGTACCTAGGAAATTATTTCCTCCGGAATTAAAAAAAACCTGTGTGACATACTAGTAGGATACCTCAAGATCAAATAGTTTTTATAGTTATAATCTAATAATACAGTGCATAAATTATAATGCTATACAGACGACAGTAATTAGCTTTATTGGCAGGTTGAAACAATCAAATGAGAAGTAGTAAACCTATTTGTAAGACTACACTAACTTGCCTGAGTATAATTTCTTTGTACTTTGTAACCTTATTCCTAGCATCTTATGCCAATGCCATCTTTAGGCAAATATTACAATTGAGTGTAATCTCTTTCTTTCATTATTATTATCTTTTATCAATAAAGTTTTTATAGTCTTTACTCTTGATACTTTATCTCTATGTATTTGACCAATTTGCTGAATAAAATATGAAGAAGGAAACTAACTTTCTTTAACAGTTTTCCATTTTAATAAAAACTTATTGAAAGTATCTTGTCCAGGGGTGTGAGACTTAAAAGGAGAGGGCAGTCAACTTGTAAGACTGACCCCAGCACTGAGTGGCCACTCTGATGGTTGAAAATTGAACTATTTGTAAACAAAACCTCTTTGTACTTTTCTGCGTTTTTTTCTATTTTGGAAAAATAATTTATTTCAGCTAGTTTTAGTTGTAGAGAAACAATATTATTATTTACAGTATTTTTTAACAATAATTGTCAAAACATAATTTTGACTAAACTATTTTCTTTCAAAATGCTAATGCCTTTTAATTTAAATTAATTTAAAAATATAAACAAATAAAAAAGGTTTATTGTACTGTTCTTATTTTTCTGTTGTCTGTTTTTTGAATGTCAAATTAAGAACATTTTGGTCACTAGAGCTACTTTAGTGATTATTTTAATCGTAGAGGAATTTATGCCTGATTTCATGTTGCCTGTCATTGGTGAAGGTTACTTTGCGTGACAGAAATTCAATAAAACAAGACAGAGGTTTGCTTACAAAATATTATAACATTTGACAATCTTCTGTCAATTACAGAGTGGCAGCCATTTATTGAGAAAAATTCTTTTTAAAAATTGATTTTTCAAAACTCACACTATTTTTTTTAGGGGAGGTTCACTTTTTATTCTATTCCCCTTTATTAAGTTTAAAACATTATCTTCTATTTTAAATATTAAAGAATGTAATATAAAATAATAGAGTATGTGTGCAGGATAGAGTAATATATTTAATTATCAGTGGTGTGCAGTTTGCAAAAAGGCAGGATTATTGGCCACCCAGCGCTGCTGTCGTTTCCCTTGTTGAACAGCTGTTCCTGTTCACTCCTCAATCGGTGCAGGTTATATGTTCGGTGATCTTGTTGTCATTTTGTTTAAACAGTGGTCCACCTCACATCATGGAAACATTTGATGAAATAATTTGCTTGTGAATTAATAACATAGCTTTTACTTAATATATTTGTATATTGAGTGTGGAAACAATATGTTGTACATTTTTAATTTAATGTTATTGGTAATTTAATGTTGAATGTAATTTAATTGTTAATGTATGAAATACACTTAAGGTATGAAATACAGTTGAGTTATGAAATTCTGATGAGGTATGAAATACAGTTGAGGTATGAAATACACTTAAGGTATGAAATACAGATGAGTTATGAAATACAGATGAGGTATGAAATACAGTTGAGGTATGATTTAGAGTTGAGGTATGAAATACATTTAACTATGTCTCTTCTGAAGCTAAGTAAAGCAAATGAGATGATGGATGTTTCATTTTAGAAACTTATTATATTTTACTATTCCATTCCGATAGTTCTACCTAATCTGTTATTTAAACCTTAGTTTGATTCTTCAAATTGTAATTGGCTTATGGTATGTCTATTATTTTTTGACACACGGATTAGGGGAGATCTATGGGCTCAAATAATTTATGGAGGAAACCAATGGGAGAACACAGTGCTACCAACTATGTCAAAATTAATTTCCCTAGTTGAGGTGACGTCATAGAGGTATAAACGTAACAAGATGTTCTGTTTACTGGTGAAGATAAGCATTACTAATGATTTGATAAACTTTAAAAAGATAAATGCCAATTTTTTGCATTTGGCAAAGAACTATTCGCTATAAACTCATTTATTTTTCTTGTAAACATTTTAAACAAAAAAATCAACTGAATTGGGTGTAGGTAAGAAGAGCGTAGAACTAGAAAACTATTTGTCTGTAAAAATGTTTTGGCAAACCCAAACATTTTATGGCTCCAATATGGCACATTGCGTCAAAAACCACTGGATATACCATAATTTTGTTGTTAGTTATGTAAAACTAAAAAGATTAACATTTAATGGCACTTGTTCATATTGCTGGTTTGATGTTTTAATGTAAAATAAAATTTAAAAGAAAATTAAAAATTTTAACTTCTAGAAAATTACTTAAGTCCTGTACACATAAGCTTCACTCAGATTTAAGTAATGTTCTAGAAAACTTTTTAAGTTTTCTAGAATCAAGTTTACTGTGTTATTTGTTTTGTATAGACTTTTATTTGTGTAAGTTATAATTGGAATGTGTATAGTTTTCAAATTAGTTGTATACTTTGGGGAAAAACATAAATGTAACATTAATTTAAGCTAACTCATTGTTAAAATTATTACAAGTATCACATATAAATACTAATAATTTTCTAATTAATGATCTAAATGTTGTGATTTAATCTGTGTATCTTTTTTTAACCAAAAAATATTAATATATTATGAAAAAAAGATTATACATATTTATAATTGACATAAGTTTTTTATAAATTTAAGGTGTAACAACTTTATGTTGAATTAAATGGAAAATGTTTAAATGTTTAGATACTCTTTTAGGGAATCCTAAAACACTACTTAACTTTGAGTTGGACTTATATTTAAGTTATTTTTAAAAATAAGTCTAACTCAAATTTAAGTAATGATCTAGATAATTGTAAGTTTAAGACCTAACAACTGTCTTTTGAATTAAAAAATGTTTAAATTATTTAAATTTTAAGTGGGTGTCTTAGAATAGAACCTAAATTTGAGTTAGACTTATGTATTTGTTTTAACATAAGTCTCTCTTAAACTTAAGTATTGTTTCTAGAACATCGACATTTATGAACCATTCACTTTTGTAAATAAAAATGGTTTTATTGAATGAGTTACACAAATTATGTGACAACTAAAGGAAATATTTTGAGTTTAATTAATAAAAAATGGAAAAAATTAGCTTATTTTTTAAAATATATATTACTTTTTTTATTTATCTTAAATTAGGTATACAAAGAAATTCAACACATTGAGTAAAAGTCTACCATTAGAATAAGATAAAACATTTTGTATATATATGTCATAGACAATACTTGGGATAGTCTGATTGAGCTGAAACCAGTTTCAATGGTAGTTGGGAGGAAGCTCCCCTACATCCACCTGATTGGTCTACTCTGATATTTCATCTACCTGATATTTTGCTTTCTACTATTTCACCTCAAAAGTAATTTCTCCTTAGTCTTACTCTAACTTTGTCTCACAACTCACACGTTTTAAATATAAAAATAAATTACTTTCACATTTTTTTAATTTTTTACCATATTTTTTTAATTTACTTATGATAGAAAATAATATGAAATTACTTTTTATATTGTTTCTTTATTCCTTACCTATATGGGCCAAGAACATAACTAACATATAATCTAAGCCCAGTGTTCAAATTTGTAACACTAATTTCACTAATGTTAAATTTGTAACTTGAATTTTCCATTATTTTTTAATCAATTTTTCTGAATAATTATTTTTTTCCTTTAGTCGTCAGATAACATTTTTATTTTGGTAGTTTCTATTAATTTTATAGTTATTTGCATTAAAATTTTGAAAAACAAGGGATGTTTTTATTTTATGTGTCAAGACAAGAGCTGGTTTACTGATAGGTAATCTACTGGCTAAAATTAGGCTATAATCTCTATACTGTAGAGATTTAATAATAAAGATGACGCAATCTCATACCATGAAGTTGACTAAAGGCATGTTGGTAAAAATTATTTTATAAATTCCATACAGTGTTTCGAAAGGAAGACATTTTTCTAAAATCTAGGACTGCAATTTCATCATAATGTAGGGAATTTTATGGTGGTGCGCCTGAAATGTTCCAATCAGTAAATTTGTTTTTGATAATTACCAATAACTATAAAATTAACTAGGAATGCATTTTTATTAAAATTAATTAAAAAATGACAATATATTATAAAGATTAAATATATATTATAAATAAAAATATATTATATTAATTAAAAAAAGCTAAAATAATGTGATTCTATGTGCTTGTATTTTATTAATAATATGTATTATATAACTAAGGCATTGCCAGTAGAGTTCTAATTCAGAAACAAAATTTTTGTTTGACTGTACTATAAACTTTTCTTTCTTATTATTTGTCTTGGCTTTTCTGTAACTTGAATAAATAAATTATTTGATATCCCTTTGACATGCACTTTATTCAGTCAAAGTTTTATTTAAATATTTTATTTATTTGTCTTATTTATTTTGAAATTTTCTTAACTTAGTAATTTTTAAAAAATATATATTTTTTTGTATAGATGAAATGTAAACCTTGAATGGAGTTCTGAAACATTACTCAATTCTGAGTTAAACCTATGTTAAGTACTCGTATACCTGGGTGGATTATTCCAGGTGTGTCAACATTAAATTTTAAAAAATGGTGAAAACACGGACCTAGACTTTTGGAAATGCTCTTTAGCCCTGGCTAGTCGACTCTTCTATAATAAAAGATACATGTCACACGATAGCTTGAGGTAAATAGAATACAGTATCAAGCTGAAAGAATACTGTTATCAGATTTCTGCTCATTAGAATTCTGGAATTATTATTATTATTTTATGCTCTAATTTATTATTTTCAATTACCAAAAGTAGTGACAAACTCACCATCTTTGAATTATAGTCACCAAAATAATAATATTAAATTTGAACTTGTGAGAGTCAATTTACTAGAGAGTATTTCCAAAAGACTAGACCCATGTTTTCATCACTTTTTTTAGGATTTAATGTTGGTCCATCTTTAATTTTTGCACTGGGTGTAAGTCTAACTTAACCTTAAGTTATGTTTTAGAATAAAACCCTTAGTTAAGACTCTCTCTGATCAAAATTAACGTATACATTAATTTTATATAATAAGCCATGTAAAATATTTTGAACTTTCTTCCATTGATTTACTCAAATCTTTCTATATATTTTTTAAATGATTTACTTTTATTGAAAAATTGAATAAGAATGATTTGGACTGATATTATTGTGATTTCTAAATTATATTGATTTTTTTATTTTACTTTTTTAATCTCTTAGTAAGTATCAATTGTTTAAATTTGAATCCTGAATAATGTATATATTGTGATGACTTTGTCTTTAATTTTTTTATTATTTCAAATATGCCCTGAGTTGGCCACTGAAAGTTGTTTAAGTGAAAATTAATTCCAAATTTTTTAGATAATAGTTTTGGGTTTGATCCATAGAGATAAATTACTAGAATGTGCATAGTCTATCTCAATGCGTTAAGAAGCTTGAAACATCTTTTTGAGGCTCTCAGGGACTCTGTGTCCCTGAGAAAATGAAACACCCTCTAAGATTGAGTTAAGGTTTTAACAAATCAATTGTCGCCTGCTTTTCTCACATTGTTTTGTATTTTAATTGTTCTATTGTATATGTTACAGTGATTTTGTTCTGTTTCTTAGATTATATTAATACTTGAAGATGTTCGGGCTACTTTTTCAATGTTTCAAAATGCGTCCTGTGACGCCCCTATAGTAATAATATATCTATGGTTTGATTAGTTAACAGGGGGCTGAAAATCAGTCATTGAAAGGAATTGGATAGGTTGATTCTGGTTCCTTTATTGGTTAGAGCAGTGTACCCAAGTATAACATTATCTTCACATTTGTTTGGTGGGCTGTCAACTAGACAAAATCTACAATAGTCGCCTCTTGGGTTATTTTTAATAGAAAATTCTTTTCAGTGGCTTTATTATTGGAAATTTTTTATTTCATCTACAATATAATATAAGACATGTTTAAGTAAAAAAAAAAAAATCAGAATTAATTATCAGCAAATGACTCTGTCCAATGTTATGGGATGAGGTCAAATTTGATGAAACATTTTGTTTTGGAAATGTTTTGTCTTGTGGTCCCTATCAAAATTGTCACTGGGCGCAACTGCATGATAAAACATTTATGCATTTGCATTCAAACCTATATTAAAGGTCAATATTTACTAAAATCAAAAATATTTACAAAATATGCATTTAAATTGGTGTTTAATTACTTTCAATAAGAGTGTTTTTATGGGAAAATTACTCAAAGCCAGTTTATTCGAATGAGTTTAGATTCTTTCATGTTTATCTTTGTGCATGTATATACATTTTTTGCATAGAAAATGGGCAAACATTGTTTATAGAACATGGGGCAAAATTGTTCATAGAGGATGCACAAAATTTGTTAATGAAGCATCACAAATTCGTCCAAAGAATTAAGTTGTTTCCATTGACACTTTTGATATAAACAACAAATTAAAAATTTACCTAAATTTTTTATCTAATTTTACCAAAATTTATTAAAATACCACATCTATGCTAGTGAAGGAACACAATATGACTGGCTTTCAGCTCAATTCTTAAATGTTCCACGATTTTTTTTAATTCCATGGAAAACAGTATACATAGCAGGATGTACCTATTCTCTAAACGTTAAAATGAGGGCAGTGCATTATTTTTTCCATCATTTTCTTATATTATAAGTAAATAAATTAAACAAAAAAAATTTCCTGTAATTAAAATTTAAGACTTAATTAAAAGATGTGTATTTAAAAATATATAAATTTATGTGTATTGATGACATTACCTGTATTGTTGGCATTACTTTACAGTATGCTGTAGAGGCGCGAAACCAAAAAAATTTAAATTATTTAAAATTTACTGTGTATATTGTAAGTTAATTATAAACTCTTCACAATTACAAATTAAAACTCAAAATTACCGACTACTAAATACATCTAATTTGTAGGTTAAATGTAATTATATTAATTTTGGATTGAATGTTATAAATTAGGAACATATATATTCAATGAAATCAACGTATGATAAAGTGAATGTTATGATTATAATGCTTCTTTTAAGAAATTTTCATAGAAAATTCGCGTTTTCGAAGAAATTAAAAAAAATAAAATGAGGTTCCAATGCCATGAAAATTCTAGACACTATTTATTATTATTACTCATAACTTTTTAGTCAATCAATAAAAATTGAACTAATGCTGATAATCAGATGATGTTTAGTCCATTTGTTGGTCTTATAAAATTCTACATTTGTGTTAAATTTAAAATTGATCAAAACATCTTTCCTTAGATTTTAACATTTTATGAATTTTTGAAATATTTGCTGAGTCATTATTACCTGTTAATGACGTCATAACAAAATTAATTTCCAGGTAGCACAACTAGTCTTAAAGATTGATTTTTGTACCAAGTTTCAACTCTCTAGCATGCACTAGAAGCTAGGGTGACTTCAGACATATCCACACACATATATACAGACACACACAAAAATACACCTTAAGAAAACTTAGTTAATTTACTCAGGAGGTCTTAAAATTACCTGGAATGGATAATTCAGGTAAAATCCTGGTTTTGTATTTTTAGTCTTGTCATCATACTTTTACCGAATTTTGGGAAGATAAAAGGAGTTTTAGGTTGGGGTATTTTTTATCACCACAATGTTTAATAAAAAATACACTATGTAGAATTAAAAAAAATTAACATATTGTCAACTACAATAGTATAAAGAATTATGATTCTACGCTCTGATGATGACGTAAAGTCAAAACCTGACAGTTATGATTTTTATTGATTGTGGTTGACAATATATTAATTGTTAGTAATTCTAGTGTGTTTTTTATTGAACATCATGGTGAGTCTATACCCCAAATTCTCTGTAAAATGATTCAATCAATGTGCATTTTTATACCTACAGAGAAATACTAAACAACCCTTATTTGTAATTTTTTGCTGAAAATTTCAGCAGGAAATACACTAAAATTCACCTATACACTAGTATTGGAATCGACCTCCTACTTGTTCTTCTCTCCTATTCAAATAACTCTTACGTGACATTTTTTATGAAAATGAGCAAATATGCATAAAAATCATATGTTTACTTTATTGTCCAAGCTGTTAGTTACTGTATGTATTACATCACTATTAATTACTGTTTTAATTATAATTATATTGAAAAAAAATGTTTTCTGTATATTGATGTATATTGTTTTATCATTGGAAATATTATAAACAAAAATAATATTTAATTTAAAAAAATATATTGGATAAAAAGTTGGTTGTGGTAAAACTTTATTACTTTAATTTCATCGAAGATTTTCATTAGGGTGAGTAAAACTAAGTCGAGGGTTTAAGGTTTGTCTGTGTCAGATGTGAACAACCTAATGATGTTATTCTTAATATGGTCTTATGGAGGTATAAAGTACAATAGTATAAGGAGATACAAGGCAAGATATAAGGTTTTAGAGTTTGCTTTTGATTGATTTAATTGAGTTAAAAATCAATTGGTTTTTATAGACCTTGGTTCCTAAGAAGTTTTTAGACCTTGGTCTTTTAGAGATATCGGTTTTATGGACCTTAGTTTCTTAGAAAACCTTGGTTCCTAAGAAGTTTTTAGACCTTGGTTTCTTAGAGATATCGGTTTTATAGACCTTGGTCTCTTAGAAAACCTTGGTTCCTAAGAAGTTTTTAGACCTTGGTTTCTTAGGAATATTTTTTTATAGACCTTGGTTTCTTAGAGATATTGGTTTTGAAGTGGTTTATAAACCTTGGTAACTTAGAGATATTAAGATTAAAAATTAAGTAGTTTAAAAGTTCTAATATTTTAAGTATCAAGCTATGTACATCTACTGAAGTTAAGTCTATTTCTAGTGTAAGCGTCAGCAACTGTGAGATGGGAATTATGAAAACAGGTTATGACTTGTTATAATTTTCTGAGGTGTTGTCGTAACTCACTTTTGATGTAAAAAGTGTGAAGATACTAGTGTGAAACTAGTACTACTCTCCTAGGTGATTCCTCAGACCACCCATTGGGATACTTTACACTACAGTCTCTAGATACTTTTATGTATATTATATGAGATACACTCAAAATTTTATTCATACCTTGTTAAAAATTTTAGCAGATAATTATTATAATGTTTAATTGTTATTATTCTCTAATTCTATATTTAAAATTTGTTACATTATTAGGTTGTTTATATCTTGATACAGATTCTACTTCGTTTGGCATTTATATTCTACTTATTTTTAGAGCTTTGTTATGTATTTCGTCAGTGTTTCTAATTGGTGGAATATTTAGTTTTTGATAGTGATGATAAGTTTTCAAGACAATTTATCTTCGTTCTACTAGCTGAGTCAACTTATTTCTGGCAAGTGAGAATTAAATGATATATTTGTTTACGCACAGCTTGCAAATTTGTTATTTTATTTATTAATATATTTTTTGGCATGCAACATTTATATATTTATTAATTATTATCTGTATAGGATTTATTCGCCATTGCTAAGTAAATTTTGTATAGAAGTAATGATGACGTTGTTCTTACCTTGCCTTGTTATGTTAATTCAAACATTAATATTTTTGGATACTTTATATACACGCAGTTATAATTAGTTGACAACGTAGGTAAATATTGTTGAGGACCTAATGAGGTTGGTGCGTTATGAAATCATGAGTTTGATTTAACACCTAAGACTAATCTCATTTGAACCTCACCCACAATTTCATTGGGTCCTCAACAAGATTTATCAATGCTGCCAATTCATTATAATATGTGTATACTAAAACAGAATAAATGTTGTGTCAATTATATATATTTTTTAAATTTGCAGTTAAAGATGTTTATGTTTAAGTTAAAATGTATCAAATCAGAAATACTATTGTATTTAAATCCAGTTCTTTCGAAGTAATTTTTAATATTTTACTTTTTTTGGTTTTTATTATTTTCAAAGGAATAAAAAATTATAGGTTTAATCATTTTCCTTTAAAAAAAACTTTATAACTTTTATAAAGTTGATCAATGCAATACAATTTCATCCTGTAATCAGCTGTCCAGATAATTTAAAATATTCATCTTTACAATGGTTTATAGTTATATGTGAAAAATGTTTATTAAAAATCAAATGAGTACTTGCAAAAATAATTATATCATCTGAATATAATGCGTACGTTGGTATTCAGCTTTGATACATTTTATTGTTTTTATTTAACTCATAAATGTTAGAATGTGGTCTAGAAATGCATATTTTTTTGTTAATTGGCATGGCATGCCTTTATTTTATTTTTTTAATTTAATAGTTTATTAATCAATAATACTACTTAACATTTACTTAACAAAAATGATATAATCTTTTACAATATTTAAATATAAAATTTGATAGTTTAATGTCACATTATATTATGGTAGACCAAGTAGGTTCATTTAACAGAAAAAAAATATTAACGCTGGTTAAAGTGAGGTCCACTGAATTTATCTGTACACTACAACTTTTTGTCTCACTTATATCTATAAAGAGAAATAATGACATTTATTTACAATAAGTGCATTGTCTAAAAGTGTAATAGCAACAATTCCAGTAGTAATTTGTTAAAAATTACAAAAAAGTAAAAATGAAAAGAAAATTGATATTTTCATGACTTGGTCTGCCTCTATTGCACCATGAAGGTAACTCTATATGTTCATTCTTTTGTATCTTTAACTTCTATCAACTTAAAATAATACTAATTTAGCAGGAGCATAGAGTTGTAAACACAGTGGAATTTCTCTGACAACACGACGAAATCTGGTTTATTAGTGGTTTTAAGTAGGGTTACCGTCCTAACAACAAAAACATTTTTTTTGTTTTTGTTTGTTTAGCATCTTAGCTCACTATTTTTTAATATATTTTTTTCATGTAATAATAATATATTTAATTATTTGAATATTTTACCTTTCCTATTGTGTTTCTATTCATCTTTCCTTTAAGGCTCATTTTTAGGATCTATTGAGACAATTCACAGGAGTACAACCGTCTTTAAAATTCTTTTAATAAAAAGAAAAAGAACAAAATAAAATTATAAGATACGCAAACATTTAATATTATATACAATCATATGTAAACTTTTTTTATTTCATTCATATATACTCACGCATCAAAGCAATCTGCCATCTAGATAATGTACGTTCAACATATCTCTTAAAATAATTTAGAATAAGTTATAATAAACCATTTTATATATTTAAAATTAAGTAGTAATAGAACATTAATTAATACTTAAATTTACCCATGATTTTTCAATAACCATAAATATTGCCAACTTTGTTAAAAAAAAGACATTTTATTTTGTAAGGTTGGCAGCCCTACTTAAGACCACCAGTGACTCGGCTTTCATGTTATCACTGGTATTCCTCCTGTATATAACATAGTATTATTCTAAGTCTATTTTTCTTCATGAGTGTAATGCCATATTTTCTAAAGGGCTAAAATTTCAACATTCTTGCCTTTGCACTATAAATCATACTGTATCTTTGAGAATATCAACTTCTGAATAACATGTAAGGTTCCTTTAAAACAACATTTATTTTAATTTTTAATTTAAGTTGTATACTGTTTTAATTTTACTCTAATAGATTATTATTACTTTAGTTTTATGGTAAATACGAATTACTTTTATGTTTACACTTGTTTACATTCATATTGCACTTATTTATGTTGGAATGAAAGTTTTTTTTTAATGTTCTTTTATAAGTACAATATTTGGTTTTAAAATGTTGGCAGCCTTCAAATCAAATGAGATTTGAGACCAGAATCCCATTGGTTCGGCCTGACCCTCAATTCGGTGGTATCGGTGTTACACAAAAAAAATCCATTCATAACTAGTTTTTGAAGGAATGCCAATTAAACAGAACCATAAGTATTACTTTAGACTCTCTTAGCGAATTACAAATCTTTAAAAATGTAAAAATAAAGTTAGTGAGGATCCAGTTAAAACTAGATATAGAGTTTAGAGCTTTATTTCTGTGACCAGCAGGCACTATTCAACCATAAACGTTACACCTCCTACCATTATATACAGGGTTTAACTAATGTCTCCTCCCTCCCCTTTAACATTAATTGAACCATTTAACATAAATTAATTAAACTTGGTGTACAATTTTAATTGAATAGAATGTAAAAATAGAAAAAAAGTAGATTTGGGTATTTGGATTCTAGGTATAATAATAGGACATTTTTCCTTTTGCATATTTTTTTCTAAGGCCCCTATTTTGGCAGGAATAAGTGCCTAAAGCATAAAAATTCGACATTTGCTAGAAGCAAAATTTCTTGTATTCGTTCCTAGAATCCAAAATGCCCAATAAAAGTATATCTTCCAATTTATTTTTTTTTTATTTTCTCTCAAAATTTGATGTTGCATGTAAACAATAACTAAACAAACTAAAATAAGTTCCCTTCCTCTCAAAAATCTCCCAAGTTTGATTAATTTATGTTTGATACTTCAAAATTAAAGAGGAGGAGGACTTTTGGTCCTTCGTGTGTGTTGTAAAGTAATGAAATAAATAGTCAGCTTGAATAAAAAAGTTTGAACCAAACATGTTTTTTGGTCAAGCATTGTCTAGAATGGACGTATGCAGTCCATTGTAAAACTTTTAATATCTTCTGCTGCTTTATAAATTAAAGTTGGTTGGTCAAGATTTCAGCTGACTGACATCTCTATGTTAACCTTCCTTATTCACCAGTATCACTATTAAAACCTCATCTGATGAATTACCCTATCAGTATTGCTACACATGTCGCCATGGCATTGAGATGAATTGTACGCCCTCAGTTTCTAACTCAACACTGAAAATGTTAAATTTATGCACAGAGATGTTTTACAATGGAATGCAATTATTATAATTATTTTATATTGAAAAAAAATTACCATTTGTTATATTTAAGATTATAGAAATTTATATTTTTCTTTTTAGAATTACATATCAATGTTCTGATGGGAATAATGTCGGAACTCTATTTAACTCTATTTTACTTCTGTTTTTGATCGGTTGGCAGCCCAAAAAAATCAGTGAGGGAAAAGATTCTATTGGTCTATGCTGCTTTCTCTAAAGATTAGTGTCAGAATTATCCAGTGGAATCTTTGTCTTCACTAACTTGCCTGGCTGTCAATTAATCAAAACATAAATTGTTTTTTTTTTTTTAGTTATTGAATTATAAATATTAGCTGCTTTTTACCAAAAAAAGACAGAAAAAATATTTATTATTAGTTTGGCTTGATGGATAAAGTTAATAGATTAGGAATGACACTGCATGATTTAAATGTTTTATCTTCTTAAAAAATCAGGTTCACTCAATAGTTTACAACAACCAGTGATATTCTGACTAAACCTGGCTTATCCCATCTCAATACATTGTAAGGCTTGACAAATCGATTGTGATGCTTTTTGTAACTTAAATGTCTATACTATACCTTGCTCCTATAGGTTTGGGTTATGTCTCAATTTTTTTTTATAATCTTACTCTAATACTCAGATATACCTTTTTAATATCTGATTTGAGATATTTGTTTAATATTTACTATCAGATTAGGGGTTTAAATTAATGTAAAATAATCCATACATAAGAAGGATTTGGCTTTGATACTAAAATGTTAAAACGTTGTTTTAACATTTTAGTTTTTCAAAACTTGTTTTTACAATAGGTATCGATATTCCCTCAGATTTCTCTGTTCTGGACCAATAATTAAGTTTGAGTGTAACTCTTTGGATGTGTTAAGAAGTATCTTTCAAATTCATTTTCTGCTTTAAAACACTGCCCCTGTCTATTCTTGTATTGAGTGAATACTGAAAATAGCATTTTATGTACAGTCATATCTCTATAATAACGTATGTTTCAAATCTTTCGATAATGTCTACAGAATACCAAATCCCTTTAAAACAGCAGTAATCTGGTTTTGAGCCAAGATGATGTCTGAAGCAATTTTATATTTGTTTGAGGAAGAAAACAATTCTTGAAGATTCTTATATTAAAAGAATCACTTACCTGCCGCACAACCTGATATTTCCAATGAAAATATTTTTTCTATTTACTTTTGTACGGTGTGTAAATATATTCAAGATATGACTGTATTTATTTTTATATGCATTATTATATTTATTTATTTCTTATTTATGTTGTCTTTTCCTTTCTTTATTGCATTTATCTAAAACATTTACTTTTATTCTGTGTATACTATGTTTTATATATATAGATTATTTTGAATGTTTTAAATCTATTTTTCTTTAATATTTAATAATTGTGTTAATGTTATATTGATTTGTTAAGGTTTTTAAAAAAAATCCTTATTTAAAATAAAAAAAAATGGTTTTTAATTTTAAAAATAAAACCTTCTTTAATAATTAGAGCAGTTTTCTTAACCAGTGGAGAAAAGAAAATTTTTAATTTATTCCGTGTATATTATTGTTATTGTATGTTTTAATAGCTGGCACATAGAGATATATTGCTAGAGGAGGCATTGTATATCTCAATGTATTGTACAATATAGTATAACTTCTCAATGTCATCAACATTCAGAAGCTTGAACAGGGGGCTCTCAGGGACTTTTTGTATCCTTATTGAATCCTCTTCTAATAGCAAGTTAAGGTTAATCAAATGTCGTCTGCTTTTCACAGTTTGTCTGTGTTGTGTTTTTTATTTTAAATATTCTATTATTTGCAGCAATTCTGTTCTGTTTATTTGATTATATTGTTATTGAAGGTGTTCAGGTTACTTTTACAATGTTTTAAAATTCAACCAATCAGGTCCCCCTAGTAATAATATCTCTATGAGCAGGCTAGTATATGAAAATGTAATTTCATCACTTTACCACAAGAATGCAGCACTGTTTTTTAAATTTTGAATGATTTTGATTTGAGTAGTCTTTAGTTATTTATGTTGTGTTTAGACTATTTTTTTATTTAAAAAAAAATATTTTAAATAATGAAAGAAAAAGTGTTTATTACAGAATCAAACTTATTAAAAAAATGTTCAGCCATTATTAGTTCTAATTCTGACAAGCAATTAACTAGAGAATATTAAAACATAATCCTGTTAAACAATAAATGGGGCTATTTATTATTTTTAAAAAAAACTTTGTTGGGACCTCAATTTTAAATTATTAATGGTTTTGAGGTGGCATAGGTTCAAAATAGTAAATAACACTAATTTTGCTAAGGTTTTTACACTAATAACCTAAGATATTTTAGGTTTCTAGATATAAAGGAGGAGATCTAAGATCGTTCAGACTAAGATACTTAGATAACTAAGATAATTTTATTTTTTTGTTTAAGCCTTGAAAAAGATAAAATTATATCAAAAGCTTGGCAAATTTGTAGTATTGGATACAGTTACAATCAGTTGATAGCGATAGTTGGGTTGAAGCTAAAGTTTAGTGTGCTTAGCGTTCTTTTTTATATTAGAATATTACTTGCAAAGAAGGAGACATTCTTAAAATAATAGGTAGTATAGAAGGAGCATGGGACTATAAAAACACAATGGAATTATACTGATAACATGACAGAGGTTAAATAGGGGGTACCATCCAAACAAAAACAGAAAAAATATTTTTACATTGTCACCCTTTTTATAGTTTGCTAATAGTTCTTTAATACATAGTTAGTTAAATGTAATTAAGTATTATTTTGAAACCTAGTAAAGCTTATTTGAACAAAATTTGATAATCAAATTAGCGATGTAATATTAAAACAAAAAGCAAATTGGTCTCCATTCTATTTTCTCTGTTATCAGTAGTGCTCCATGAGTTGATTAAAAAACATGCTCCTTGTATGAACTTTTTTCTTTCATTATTTATTTACGATTTCATTCAATCATTCCATCCATGACTCCTTTTGGTTTATGTAGTTCAACCTTAATGCTAAGCTTTTATAAACTTTTGCAGAGCTGGGTTCGAGCAGGGGTACATGAGGACACGTAGGAGCCACGGAGGCTCTCTTGGTCGAGGTTTGTCTAAGATACAGAGCAGAGCCCTTCCACCTCCACCCCACACACTTCATGAAAAATCAACCACGCCTGAAAACAGAAGAGCTACTTCATTCAGGGTAAATTGTTATTTTGTTTTTATTACCTAAGGTTTGATGGATCCATTTGATAACAAAGTAAAATTACTAGATTCCGGTATGTCTGCTAGTTCCTGTCACAAGGATTACAAGAGTTCTCTTGGCTTTAATTCTAATGAAGGCACCACCAAAAAATTAGTATTTACCCTACTAAGTCAACTACCAGCAGCTTGAATATTGTCTCTAATAGCAATTGAGTTACAATGGTAACTTTTAAATTTCAATGAGAGCATACCATGCTGTAGTTCTATTCAAAAAGTACACTACTTTACGAACAATTCCATTCTAAATCACAGAAAACCAGATATTTAATACACAGCTATTGTTTGACATACATAACTACTTTTACAAAATATGAATAACCAAAATTTGCTACACCAAAATACATCACTCCTACTAACTAGTTTTTTGTGTCAAACGATGGCTTTGTGGGGAGTTTCCAGAATTTTGTGATATTGGTATTGAATTGTTTCGCCAGTAATTTTGAAAATTAATAATATAGGAATGAGTTTTTTTTTACATTTATGGCAAGAATGATCAATCAATAAACCAATTATCTTTATTTCCAAGGTACATTTTTAGTACACAATACATGTAATATGCACCGAATGGCCATTAAATACATAAAAATAATAATAAGTAAAGTCATAATTAAAATAAAGCTACTTTCCAATTTAAATTATTTTTTTTTTACATAAAATTAGGCTATTTAATTAATTTACATGTTTCGTAGCACTCAGATAGGCTGTAAAAAGACCGTTCTAAAAGAAATTCCTTTAATTTGTGAAATCATCTGAGCAGCTTGATTCTTTTAAAACATAGGCTAAGCATTAAAGTGGGAGGAGTTTTCATAGAAAGAGTGATTATGTTTTGGTAATCTATAATTATCTTCTCTTGTATTATAACAATGTTGCAATTTATCCCCTTCAAATAATTCCTTAAAATTTAAGTAATATTTACACAATTTAACTATATACAGAGAAGTTAAGGTAAGAATTGTATTCTCTTTAAAAGCTGACTTGACAGATTTATTATATTTATAGTCAAGCATAAATATCTTTTTAGACTGGCATAGCGTAGAATGATACCAGAATATTAATCTATATGACAACATTGATTGAAAATTGGACAGATAAACTGCTTTTAGTTGGTTAAGGATCAAAACCTCTCACTGAACTGTTATTTTTCTTGACCCTAAAGGTTACAATTACCAAATCAAAAACTATTAAGTTTACAAATAAATTATAAAATGTAGACATAATCACTGTTACAAATGTTAATTAGATTTATATATTACCCTGCTATGTCTAGATATAGCATATCTATTCCCAAAGGGATTCATACTACTAAGGTAGAAGAGAGGACTTGGATGGAATGGCACAATGAAAAGGGGTCTGGAAGTTTGGTACTTTCCATTGGGTACCATAAAGTTACTTACACCTTACTCTACCAAGACTAAAGACTCCCCACTCCTCTATAACCCCTATGAACAAACAAATTGTATTGTGCGAGAGACACCTAGGAAATGTAACAAGCAAAATTCAATGCTACATCTGGGAACTGTTCCATCATTCGACATTCGTCATCATTGATGGCTCGACATAATGTCATGTCCCACTCTGTTTCGTTACGTCTAACTTATCAGGGCGCTGACAGAGCCTAAACTGATATTGTGTCAACTATTCATGTTTTGCAAAACTCGGTAGTATCAAATGATATAAATTTTAAATGCATTCTAGAAACGGCGGGCATTTCAAGTGATGTCACTTTAAATCAATTTATACAATACAGACAGTCAAAGAATATATATAATAGATAATAATTAAAACTTATCTTAAACTTATTTTACTTAATTTAAAACAAAATATTAAAAAAATATTGTAATTTTTATGTAAAGTCATAATTAATATGATAAAAATAAAAAAATCTCACAAATGTACTGTTATGGTACCAAGCAACCCAGGCCATGATTAAAAATCTTGTGTCCTCCCTCTAGTTGTATAAGTCTCTTTGTCTATTCCTCACCAATTATAAAATTTGTTTCTTTTCTCTTATTTATTTTAAGTTCATCGTCTATATCTAGACACCTTATGTCGATATAAAATAAATAATCCTCAACAATTATAAAATTTGTTTTTTCTCATATTTCGTTATACTTCATCTTCTATAACTAGGCATACTTACCTTATAAATAAATAAGGTCTGAGGCATCAAAGGAAAAATGAGCTCATGATCAAAATTACCTTATAAAATAAATAAGGTCTGAGGCCTCAAAGGAAAAATGAGCTCATGATCAAAATTACCTTATAAAATAAATAAGGTCTGAGGCATCAAAGGAAAAATGAGCTCATGATCAAAATTACCTTATAAAATAAATAAGGTCTGAGGCCTCAAAGGAAAAAATGAGCTCATGATCAAAATTACCTTATAAAATAAATAAGGTCTGAGGCCTCAAAGGAAAAATGAGCTCATGAGAACATTTGGAAATTCCCTTATATCGTGACTGTATGGCACTTACATAAACTATTATTATGACAAACTGATCTTGGACATCAATCATATGGCTGCAAAGCGGCCTCAGGGTGGCTCTGTGGGCCTCAGATCCTCCAAAAGCCTCTTGTTGTAAACAAGGCTGTTGTTTTGTGACTCTTTGGCTCTGCAAAACATTATATTCACTTTAAATTTTATTGAGTTGAAATCTTCAATTAAGCATGTGTAGACAGATATGTATGAATAAGGTGCCTAGTTTTACAGAATAGAGTGTAGGTTGTATTAACAGTTTGTTGTTTTGTTCAATCCTCTCCTGGATCAGAACTACAGTCTGACTTATTTGAAAAAAGTCAAGCAGCACAGCACTGACACTATCTCAAGAGTAGGTTTTCATTTTCTCTCTAAATGCATGCATCTCTAGGCTTGTAGTTTATTTTACCAATAAATTCATAGCATGTGTATTTTCAGGTTTAAATTAAGACTAGTTGAGATTTTTTTTAACAATCTATGAAATCTTTCTAATAGTCTAAGAGCCGGACCTGGAAAAATGTGAGTCATTTTATACTACGTCAAACCAATTTTTTCTGAAAATATACCTTAAATTATGGAGAAAAAACATAGTCTGCCAAACCAGAGTTGAGCCCTTCCTACGATTGCGCATACTCAAAATTTTATAAAATTTCGTTTTTTTTGTAATTAATTGGTTTACTGTGGGTCATGTGCAAAACATAAAAAGAACAATATTTTTTACTACGCTGTGGAATGTTTTTTTTAATAAAAGCCATCAACTCCGTCTTTTCCACAAGATTTTTATTTATTAAGGCAGAACCGGCTTTCAGCTTACGCCATCATCAGTGCCGGAAAGATATCGAGCCGTCAACTGTCCAGGACCTCTGTTAAGAGTCTATGAAACTCGTTTCCATCACTCGTCTCTATAAGAGTCGTCTCCAAACTCTTAACAGAGGTCCTGGACAGTTGACGGCTCGATATCTTTCCGGCACTGATGATGGCGTAAGCTGAAAGCCAGTTCTGCCTTAATAAATAAAAATCTTGTGGAAAAGACGGAGTTGATGGCTTTTATTATAAAAAGAACATTTTTAATGGTGATAAAATGTTCTATAAAATGAGAGATGTTCTATAATCATCAAAATCGGATGACTACAACAAAAGTTATGGCTCTTTTAAACACCTAAAAAATGTTTAATTTATGCAAAGTCAGCGAATTTTTCTGAAAAAATATTGGCTTTTAGATCATGTTTTGGTCATTTAACAAATAGTAGTCATCCGATTTTAATGAAAAAACACATTTTATTGGAAATTTTATGAGCTTTAAAAAATTTTCTCTTTGTGTTTTGCACGTGGCCTACTGGGAACCACTTATTGCATTAAAATTGGAAGTTGTGCATTTTTCTAATATTTTAAACAAGTGTATTCACATGAAGGGCTCTACTCTGGATAGGCAGACTATGCTTTTTTTCATAATTTAAGGTATATTTTCAGAAAAAAATTGGTTAGAGTCACTTTTTTTAGGTCAGCCTCTTGGACTATAATAGTTTGGGAGTCCTGGAATGATTTTCTACATCATAAGATTTGTGAACAATTAGTTCATTGGATTTATAAAGGAGAGTAAGAAAACCAATGGTCTGCTGTTTTCCTCCAGGGTAGGAGTGGCATACTGATGAATTTTTAAATGTATTAGTCAAAAAACATGATTTGTTAACAATATGTCAATTAATGACAATGTTTTGCTTGACATATATATGTCAATCAATGAAACCGTTACTAGTACTGATAATAATAATTCGCCCAGCTTGGGACCTCCATGCCAAAAGTTTTACTTGTTTGTTTGTACCTTGAGCACAAACTATAGTACTTTTATGTGCTGTTGTTTTATGTTTTAAATATTTTATTTTCTTAGAGTTCACCAATTCTGTTGACTTTATCAAACTCTTTATTTCCTTTGTCTTTATCAATATTTACTTTGTTTCTTTATCAATATGACTGACAACTTCTGATTTAAATGCTTACAGTTTAACTCTTGGAGAAGTTCTCAGGTAATCTTTGTTCTTCATAATTGAATTAATTTAATTCATTTTATTTTTAAAATTAATAAGAATTCTTTGTTTTTTTTTTTTTTTTTTAAATTATTGTTTTCTTATTGTTTTTAGTATATTTTTCAAACAAATACATTTCTTAGACAATCTTTTTTACCTTCTTTTTAAAATCTTTGATTTTAAATTGACAAAATAATCTTCTTTCAAAAAGATTATACGTGAATAGAGAATCATTGTGGTTATATTTGGCAGTACTAATATTTTAGGGTATATGAACTTTATAATTTGGATATTTTCAAGTTGTATAAACTCAGCTCTCTTTTATGTATCAATTTTAAACTTATAGAAATAATTCCCACTTACCTCTCTGCCTTTAAATAAAAAAACTGTGGAACTTTTCTAATGTTTCAGGGTTCTCTAAGTAAGGCATTTGGATCTCGCTCTTCTAAAACTAATTCTAAACATGAAGATAACATGGACAGGTCAGTTTTATTTAGTTTTAAACAAATGGTGTTAAATATGTTTTTACCACATAATTTTTCCAGTATTTTTCTATGTTTTAAGTAAACAGGGTTAAGGCGAAGACACTAGGGTGAGGACTTGCTAAGTTTAACACATTTATTAGGGTTGCCAGATTTTAGCCAAGATCGAGTAAGACAAATCAAGGAGGGGGAGGGGTTAGTAGTTCATTCATGAAACTCATCTGTAAATATGATTTTACTCCTGTAGAAACTTATTAATGAGCAAAGTGATGCAATAACAATATCACTTTACATCCATATTACAAATTATAGCATAAGCAAATAAAATTTTTCATAACGTCAACACTTTGTAAAACCAAATGTGAAGAACATGTTTTGTCGTGTGCCTTTAAACTTCAACAAACTTGTTTACAATCCAAACAAATAGAAATAATTTTACATGATTGAAAGGTATGGTTCTTAAAATATAAATTTCTTCCTTTGGAATTGCTGTTTGTTTAGCAATATAATATTACCAACAAAAAAATGCTTTCACATTTTTTGTTTTGTTTTTTTTGTTTCGTCAGAATGAAAAATTAATTTAAATTTGAGGGACAAAGGTGTCAATATCGGGACTGTCCTACTGAAATCGGGATGCCTGGCAACCCTAACATTGATAAAGAATGTGTAAGAGGGCTAACCTGTCTACTACACTGAAGACGCAATATTTCAAATAAAATAAGAACTTGATTAGTTTAAAATTAACACGTGTTAATGCAAGTAAGTGCAATGCACTGAAGTGGTTACCTGACCAATTTTGGTATGAGCTGTTGTGGCCTTCCTTTCAGATTTAGATTCACAATGGAAGAACTGAGGGGTTAGAAGGTTTCAAAAATATTCCACCAGCCTGTCATGACATTTGAAAGATAGTATAAAAAAGAAGTCAAGTTTGATGGCTTTTGTTGATTTCATGGCTTTTGGAGAGCCAGTGGCAATAAAAATTACCTGGATAAAGCTACTTTTTCAACCAGATGTATTTAGAGTAATATTTATGTAAAAACACTCTTTCTTTTTAGAAAGAGTGTTTTTTCTATTTTTTAATATTTAAAAAGTGTTTAATTTAAAAAATCTAAAAATCTTCAGCTGCAAATTTTTTCTTGCAGCTTTAGATTAAATAAATGCTTTGTTGTTAACCAATAAAAGTTGAATATTAATTTCTTAAATGTTAGGTTGGAGTCTTAATCTAATAATGTATTAGAAATATTTTTTTCATGAGATTATTTTCTTTTGATTTGATATTTCTCCTTACTGCCAGAATTAAATAAAGTTTATGGAATTATTCAGTTTATTAATATTTGTGAACAACTTTGCAGACTATCGCCGGTATCAGCACGGGAAGCTGTTTCCCCTACATGGTCAGAAGATGGTTTGCTAAGGCCAGACTCTCCTCAGTCAGTTATAGCTATCGGGAGGAAACCAGCTCACAGACACCGTAGAGTTAAATCTATCGGAGATATAGATACACTTAGAAGTACGACGGCTGTATAGCAGCTCCTTCCTCCGCCTAGAACTGATATTGTACATAGGCGATCTCTCTACTAACTATTATAATTAAAAAAAATAATGTAGGTGCAGCACTTTCAGTCTATTTTTTGACAGAATTGTCTGATCAGGGTACCCAAAACAAATCAAAATGATGAAATGCCCCTCTGAAGTAAAGAAATTAGGGTGTAATATTTAATCTTTTGACTTTTTTTAGAACCAAAGATTTTACAGGAGTTCTGATTTTTCTTTGCTCCAAATATTTATAAATATATTTACAAGAAAGGCAAAGTTAACAGTAAGTACTGAAGGGATATGTTAGGGGGTGAATAATTTGGGGTTTGTTTCTATTGAAGTAAGGGAATTGGTATCTCCCTGACCGGCCAATAGGCAAAACTGTTGAAATCTTTTATTTGAGATTTTATTTTTTTCACAAATGGACTATAGATTTTTAAACAAGGATGTTCAATGTGCTTTCAAACTTAATGAAAAAATATATCACTTACTGAGAGGCCAACATTTAATGTGAAATGGGGAAAATAAGAACGTGGCTTCAGGATGGAAAAATAAATATTTGTCTGATTGAATTATGTTCAAAATCTGAACAGGCAATGTGTATATAAAACATAACACAATGACATGCTGTTTTTTAGGTAACAGTGTGATAAAACAAGCAATTTTTATATGACTTGTAAATTTACATATTTTATTACATTGATGAAAATAGATGACGTGAGGTCTTTAATGTTATGAACCCGACTGTACAATCCAGTTTTATATAGTATTACTCGTTAGTTGTATTTCCCATATCAACCTAAAACACTATTCATCAAAATTCATTTTAAGTATGGTCAGGTTAATGTATTTACCAATTATTGTGTTATGTATTGGAGGTGTTTATGAATGTAACCTATCTCTGTGTATGTTGACCCTTATGCAGTACATGCCAAAGTTTAAAAAATACATAAATATGCTGATAATATTTTTTAAATTTATTCTAAAGCATTTTTAAAATTTGTTTTCAAAATTGGAAAACTATTAAGGAACTACTAAGGACAATTATTTCCCCATTTTGTCTTTTATCATTATATACTTTGTTATCAGAATAAAAAATAATATATATTGTATCAGTATAATTGTAAAAAACACAATTGGCAATTAAATGCTTACATTCCATTTATTTATTAATTTAGTTGTATAAATTAAAAAAATATGTATATTTAGTATATTTAAAAACCTACAAAGTAAAAAAATATATGCTAAAATAATGATTTAAAATTAGTAAAACAATTTAGAATTGCAAAGCACAATGTAAGAGAACTTGTTTTACTCCACTGTGTTCTTGGCTAAATTTTTAAAATAATTAAAATTTGTATTGGTATTTTAATTTTTTTAATAAGTCTTTCATTTTTCAAAATTTACAATGTTTTTAAATTGTAAATTTGGAATAAACACATTAAACAATTTTTTTAAAGTTATAAAAACATTTTATAATTTTACTATATTTGCAGGGTTATGCTCTGCAAGTTATCAGGCATAACTGATAATTTGAACCCGACCTTGAATTGAAATTAAATCCATATTGCTTTTATCGAGCAAGAGGTTACAAAGCTAGGTCTTTATGAGAGTTATTATATGATTTAAGGTTCCTAATTTTATATTTATAGATATGTACCAAAGTCTAAGATATTATTGGACCCAGTGTGATGATAATATGATACATTATAAAATAATGTTCTTTGAAAATTAGCTAAAAACCAAGTAAACTAGATCCCCATGTTTACCAATATTGTTTTCATAATCTATTTGTTTTTTCTAATTATTTGCATATTAAAATCAAATTGAGTGTAAAATTGACACCAGTGTTATTGTATGATTTCTCAGTCAGAGTCTGACCAGGTAAGGCATGAGGGGCAACCTCCTCATGCTTCTACAAACTCAGTTGTTTTTAGAGGAATAAATTAATTAAAGAAATAATTCCTACCTCTGTCTCAAATGCAATGGATTAATATCTTTCTTCCTTCCTTGCTATTAAACTGATGATGGTCATTAGCAGTTAAAGTTTTTTTGGAGACACAGTTTGTGGAATTTTAATTTAATAATTAACTAAATTTTTAATTATTATTATTATTTTTAATTAACTTTAGATTTACAATTATTTTAGTGGAGTGCAACCAATAGGTTTTCTTTTCTTATTAACGAAATATTAAATCATTATCTGATGAGTCATTATTAATTGTTTTTTAATCCTTTATTTCTTTGTACTTTTTCTCATTGACGCTGTAGGATTTTTTTCATGAGAAAATTCTTTTACCTCGGAATCAGAACAGTCCAACCTTAAAGTAGATGCCTACTGATCATCAGAAACTTAGTTATACAGTCTAAGCTGATTCCTCAATGATTCCATACTTAGAAAGATTTACTGTATATACTGCTTAAATAAATTTACCATTGTAATTTATTTTATCTTAGCGAATTTTCAAATTTAATTGTAAGGCAACAGGAGCAGTGCAAATTCTAGTCACTATAATTTTAAATCTTTACTTTTATTTTTCATTAGTTCTTTCTTTTTTTTTTTATGAAGATAGGTTAAAAATAATATTTAATATATTTCCCATTCAGATCGACTTCAAGTGTAATGGGTAAACAGAAGCATAACAAAAATTTGGATTAACTCGTTTCTGATTTGTTACATAGATAATACATGTAATCATCTGACTGACCAATCAGATTCCATACGTTTAAGTTTACCCCATAGATGTGTGTGTATCTTTCCTTTCTTATTAAATAACTTGAATGTTTTTCAATTTGTAAAGATAGAGAAAATCAGTTGAGCTAGAAATTGTGTAAATAAATGTGTTTTTTTTAAAATGAATGCTAAATTATATTAAACTCACCAAATTTTTATTATCCTTCACATTTTAATAGTTTATCTTGAAGTTGATATTTATTTTTTAATTTTTCTTCTTTTTAATAACAAACAATATTTGTACAAATTTGTTTAAAGCTTGAAAATTTCATTTTTTCATTTAAAATTTCAATTATTTATAAAATTTGTAAATTATTTTTGCAACTATAAAATTAATGTTTTAAACCAAAAGAAAAAATATATAATTTTACATTTATGCCAAACTACATGCTTTTTACTGAAAATTTATGTAATAAATAAATATATGAGCTTTGAATAATTATTAATTATAATATAATTAATAATTATTAATATAATTAATAAGTTATTTCTTTAGTAAAATTTGTGTATAATGCAACACATATTAAGTTAAAATTAAGTGAATAAATAAATAAAAAGATTTAAGATAAATATAATGTGTCTTGTTGTGAAATCCTTGGACTTCTTGAGAACTAAATAATACTTGGTTGTGTGGAGTCAGCAGCCAAATTAATCAGTTAGGCAAGAAATTTCATTAGTTTGTTCTCACTTCCTCAAGCAAAGATTATAAATACAAGTTGCTGACCCTAAAAATATAGAGGATAATGTTGCCATGAAGATATGAATACAAACATAAATTTGGGATTTTTTATTTATGTTTTTAGGTACCAATATTTTCAAATTTAATTAAAAAATCATATAGAATTTTAAAATTGCTATAAAAAAAGAAATGCTGTCGAAAAATGCAAGCTCCTTTCTTACTACTGCAGCTCTTGATTTACGATTCTTCTGAATTTCTACAACCCTGGTATCACTATTAACCGAGTACTTATCCTTCCACTTTTGTCTTTTCAAAATGACTTAAATATCAACCAATGTAATTGGCATGCTTACTTTTAGCAGATTTCCAAAGAAATAATCAAATTTTGATGGAGGTCATAGAGAGTGAACTGAATCGTGGTGAAGCTAACTGCACTTAAAGGAAAAAAAGATGATGTCTAGAATAATCAGTATTATTTTTATTGTCTAGGGGTTCCTATAGGAATACACATGGTTATAATCAGTTGACAGTATGAGAAAATATTGTAAAGTAACCAATGAGATTGATTCCATTATAGAACCAAGGTTGGTATGATATGAAATTGGCACCCTTGCAATATTTTCCTACCCTGTCAACTCATCATAACCATGTCTATTACTATAAATTATAATTTACAGGGACTACGTGACATCACTAGATAAACTTGTGTAACTTAACTTAGGGTGCCTATTGTTGTTGTTTTCGAATTATTGTCCTAACTTAAAAAATTTAGGGTGCTTAAATACTGTTAAAGGGTATTAATCCTTTGACTGCGTCTCCAAAAATTGAACATTCAAAGTCAGCGGCATATTTTTTTTTCTTGTAATCGTTTTCATTCATCTCAATTTTGACAAAAAAGTAATAACCAACTATTTTTTACCGTTTTTGGTGAATATGATGGTGATTTTCACTATGTCTCTGCATATGAGAACACCCGCCATACAGTAGGCAAAAACAGTTGTGGCACATCTCACCATAAGAGATCTGATATCTCAACATATGAGACCTGAAGTTTTGGTATTTCAATATGCAAAACCAATCAATTGTATTGGTAATAAAGCATTTAGGCAATAATTAAAACAAGTATAAAACAATTTTTTTTAAAAAAATATAAATCCTGCAATAACAGATATATAAATAAATAATATGTATTATGCAATTACATATATAAAATAGCATGTAAAAACGTCATAGTCTTATTTATAATTTAAAATTAAAATCACAATCGAACAACTTATAAAGAAAGTATAGTAAACAAAATTAAAGTTTTTTCATACTTTTCCGATTGTCATCCAGAGAACGACCATAAATATTTGTTTCAGCAATTATAAAATTAAGCATTTCAACATTGAAAAGCAAGAAAAAAAATCTTGAGGGTCTTTATTCTCAGGGGGCTTTTTTGCACATTAACCCCATAAAAATTAATTGCAGGTTGGCCATGGTTAGCTTTTGTCCATTTGCCTAAATTTACGCCATCAGGACCATATACATCCTCAGCCTCATCAGAACTAACCTCATCTGTGCTGAAAACTGGGGTAGTAGGGTTTGTAGAACCTGGAGTGGCTAGAAAATCAGGCGTATGACCACGTGACTCCATCGCTATCATCATCTTCATCGGTTGACATATCATCAAAGGAAACTCTATCTTCTTTGTCAGAATCTCCCCATAATTCATTGTCGCTGTTTGCTATCATTTCTCTAAATTGTTCTTCAGTATATACTTTTTTAGACTCCCGGCGAGTAGGAACAGATAGACTGGGCTCTACAACAACCACGTCCTCAAGAAGCAATATATTTTCATTAGATAAATCCTGTTGAACGTTGTTAATGCCATCGTTATTTTTAGCTTGGTTATTGCTTTTGTTATAACAAAAACTAATTTTCTTTTAGTTAACGGGTGTATTTCCCCTGATCCTATTTTTCTTTTCTTCTCTGCCATCCAGAAAAAAGCAATAAACCTATGAATAAAAAAAAATATACATATGAAGGGCTGGGGGTAAGAACAATGAAAGTAATATTGACTTGATTTTGAGAAAAACAGCAAAATGTATTAGAAAAGTAAAAGAATTATCTAATTGGAGTCCATGATTTCAAGTCAATTTTGATTGAGATTTAGTCTGAAGTTTGTTCACTTTACAAACTAACAAATAGGACTTGCTAACTCAATTTTGTCAAAAATGTAACTATCATCGTTCTTTTCCCGACCCTTCATATTTGTATATCAAATTGAAAAAAAATATACAATAATAATCAACATTATAACAACAACAACAAACCACATTTTATTACAATTTCATAGTACCTATACTGTAACGGCAGTGTAACGTTATAGGAGCTCACACTATTTCGTCTAATTTTTTAAAACATTAGTTCAGAAGGTGTGAGCTCCTGGAATCTTTTACTTTCCTGGTTTATATTAACTTTTATTATAATTGTTTTTAACTAATAAGCCAATAAAGTGTAAGAAGATTGGTGTAGTGCAAAAAAATACTGAAGATTCAGAAGGTGTGAGCTCCTGGAATCTTTCACTTTCCTGGTTTATTAACTTTTGTTTTTAACCTTCAACATAAGCCAAAAAAAAATAAAGCGTAGATTGGTGTAGTGCAAAAAATACTGTAAAGCCAAATTTTTTACAGACCCCTACAATGTTACCCCTGTAATGTAGTTATACCTTATTTATTTTAAAATAAATACTGATAAGTAGATTCATAATTATCAGTTTAATGTTAATAAATAATATATAGTTAATCATTTATACATACATAAAATAATAATATTCATGGTCCATTGTAATTTTGTCGATCAAAAAAATTAAGCACTTTGCTGCCTATAATACTTATATCTATTTATATTTTGATTGTATTTAACATTTAATGACTAATTTGTTAACAATAAATAGTTTAAAAAGTAAACAAAACCAACCTTTAATTAGTTTTTTGTCATCAGATGAAATCCCTCACAGCACACTTGTTCACGGTCCAAAAGTGAAACGACATGGTCTCTATAGAGGTTAGACATCTACTAAACAGTGGGGCCTATTCCCCACTCTCTCAAATAAAGCGGCTAGATCTCCCACCTAAATCTTTCACCTTGTCTCTACGCCACGGCAGGTCTCATATGCTGAAACATGCCGATTTTTTGAATATCGGCAGATCTCATTATATGAGACCTTCCGCAGTCAAAGGGTTAAGTTCAGGCAGACTTACCTTGCACCCCCCCCCTTCTCACCTTGTTACTTACCCCCTTCCTAGCACTTGAGGGAAAAGGTTATTACTTATGCTGAGTCCATCTTACAAGCCAAAAAAGCCGATCTTGATAATATGCCAAAAGGATGTTTCAATCATCATTCTTATTGTTATAAATCTTATCTAAATTTAGTAATTTTATTTTCACTTTAATATATAATAATGTATTTATTATGGGTGAAAGAAAAGAGTCTCTCCACAAAAAATATTTTATTGGCGAAGCGCTTTCAACCTAGCATGAGACCATCATCAGTACCTTAGAGTAAAGATGAAATTAATAAATCATGAGACAAATAAAATTAAAAACCACAAATAACTACTTCTTCATCTTAGATGGTAAAAGCTGGGTGAGCCGTGTAAGACTCGAGTCTTACACGGCTCACCAAACTTTACCTTATTTGTGGTTTTTTAAGTAATGTCTTAAGACTTGGAGACACCAAACACAATAGAGATAAGAACAAGGCACGCCCCCAGGGCGTTATTTATGCTACGTATAATTAGCATCTTGTTATTTTAAAAGTAAAGTATTCACAGGTTAAAAAAAAATAAGAATAATTCATTAAAAAAATATAATAAACATTTATCTCACAATTATAACAAAAACAAACAAATAAGTAGATACATTTTTCACAAAGTGACAATATAGTGGAATAGAATAGCAAGTGAACTGACTCCCATAAAAAAACAAGTTTTTTACACACACAAGTTTCAAAAACTTAATTTTTAAATAAGAATTAAGTTTTCTCAAAATTTTAAAAATGGCTGACACTCTGTAATTGACAAATGAATGCCAATTATCATAAAATTTTGTAAACAAATCCCCCAGGTTGTTTTATGTGTGCCTGAAAAATAAAAATTGTACGTTTTCTTTGTTTTGTACGAATTTTAGTCACAAAAAGTAATCTTTATGAATGACAGGCAACATGAAATAAGGCATAACCTCCTCTACAATTACAATAGTCGCTAAAGTATTGCTAGCGACCAACCTTTTTTCTTTGACATTTGCAGTTGTATTGACAGTACACGAGTAAAGTCACTTGTTGATCCTTTTCCACTATAAGTGACAATAAACAAAATAAAAATACGTGCCATTGAATTGAGCTTAAAAGTAACCTCCCTGATTTCATATTTTAAAGACTAAAGAGGAACAAAAAGTTTTCAAAGGAAATAAAAAATCCTTATAAAATATCTTGCTTTCAGCCAGGATTTAAACGCAGGACCTTGAGTCTAGTAAGCCTCTCAACAAACTAGATTACCAAGCCTGATTGATATTTAATTGCACCACTGAATTGCACATTGTCCTTATGAATAATATTAAAGATTTTTTAAAAGGCACTAATGAGATGATAAGTAATTTTAGGGTGGGGGCAGGCAAAGGGGCTTCTAGGCTCCAATCTCTTTTACATTTATCCATTTTATAAAAAATACTTTTTTGGTGTAAAATCAGTAATATTTTTACTTATTTATTGTTGAGGTTAATTAAACATTGTTAGCTTCACTCAACTCGTATAATAACAAAGCAATATAGACATATTTTTGTTGTTTCGCTCTCAAAACATTAGAAAACGCAAAATAAGAAGTTAAAAATAAGAATAAATAGGAAATAAATAAATAAAATAATAATTTAAATAGTGAAATCTCTATAGTTAATTGATGGGAACTACAGATCTAAGAGACTGCAGGTGGATGGAGTCGTCCAAGCATTTAACCTGGCCATAAAAATAACAAAGCAAAATAAACAACATAAAGGTAAAGGCAGGTACCTAGTAAAGGTATTTTATCTGGGTGAGTAGTACAAAAATTCTTATTATGGAACCACACCCCAGCACATGAAAATCTAACCAAATTCAAAGAATCAAGAAATAAATCTGTGCAACATAGCATTTATATATTAAAAGATTAGAGGCCACAATATTAAAAATTATGAGTATTTAGGTGAAATAATCTAAAAAGAATAAAAAATCAATTGACTAAGCTTTCGACTATTTATTTGGTTACTTTCAAGGTACATAATTATAAAAAAATAAACTATTTGTTTGAAAACATAACACTATCACCTCTAAATACTCGTAATTTTTATAACTACATATGATTATATGACATATTTATTCAGAATTAATATCTGAATTTTCATTCAAATTTAACACAGAAACAAAATATGGTTTTGCTAAATAAGCGATCACACATCTCCAATGTAAAACGAATAGCTAAGCCTCTTTTCTAATCGTATTTATATAGAAGTATTTGTTGAGAATATGCTCAGGAATGATTGAAATGTAGTTAATAAGGAAAAATTATTCATCACCTCTTTGTGTCCTTTTATCACTAATCTGTTTAATTGATATACCAAACTCACAAATAATAATAATCAGAAATTATTGTCATTTTTAAGAATTTTCCAATCTAAATACTGTAACATTTAGCATTAGCTAAGCTTTAACTGTAACATTTAGCATTTGTTAGCATAAGCTAACAAAACAATGTGGTTTTCATTTCAGTTTCCAAATTACTAATATGGTAGATAAAACTGAGCCAACTACCATAGTATACAGAGTACTATGGTACTATTATCTGTTGACTAATAAAAAGCCCTCTATATACAGCAATACTTTATATTCAACAGTACCAACATAACCAACAAAATATCACACATATCTTTAACATAATACAAGGAATATTTATATAAAACCTTAAATTAAATAAGTTTTCTTCATAAAAAAGTTCAATTTAAACACACATCTCAGGTTAGTTTCACAGTATCTTTGATCAGATTGAACAGGTGTTGTAGCAGTATTGCCAAATCTATCTTAGTTCAGGTTTTAAGGTTATTATAATAGGAGTCCTAATGTTACCAGAAAAGCCATATAATTATCAAATGGCAACAATGTACCTGTTGCATCACTGAGTGTAAATGAATTACATTCATTTCTCCGATATACTGTGAAGCCAACTGCCTTTCATAATTACAAAACAAACGAAGAAATTGTAATAATTACATAAATACATTAGAGGGAAAATCGAATTCATAAACTTAAAGATCTAGCAAATTTCAACAATAATATCTTAAAAATACAATGCAATTTTCTGTACAGGTTAAAGAACTAGAATTGATAAAAAATCATAGTTTCTTTAATATAAAATTTTAACAACAGCTTACGGTCATGGACCCTTAATTACAAAATACTCAAACGACTATATAATTTGACAGTAGTTCTTAAACAAGAGACCATGGCCCTCTGGGTGGTCTTGAGATAAATCTTGTATGCACATCGGGAGTAAAATGCTTTATGCCTCTCAATAATTAACTCCCTCGGCTTTGCTTCAGGAGTTAAATGTTAGGGTTCTCTCTCGGCTTTCGACTACTGCTCAGGGACATAATAGCATTCTAAATAACTATTTAATATTTTCTTAGATTTATTCCATATTTTAATGGGATGTAAAAATATTTCATGATCTTTAGTAAAATAATAATAATAACATATGACATTTGTTAAAATACTACATACTGTCCATAATTTGAATGAAAAAAAGAAAAAGCTGAGTTATTCATACTGCAAACAAAGAAAAGAGTCGCTCCACAATAATAATAGGTTTTAGGAACCTAAAACAAGGCCATCATCAGTGCCATAAAAATTAAGACAAGAGTTAGATATATAAAACCATTTTCTTTTTCAAGATGGTAACAGCTTAGAGAGTGTAGAAAGAAACCAATTTGTTTTCAATTCACTGAGCAGATTAGGTTAACAGTTGCACTGAAAAAAGTTTTATGCATGTCTTTCTTTATAGCACTAATGATGACCTCATGTCAGGCTGAAAGAGCTTTTCCAATTAAACTGTTATTGTTGTGAAGAGATTCTTTTCAAAATGATAATAGTGAAAAACTCCTCTCCCTCCCACGGTTTTAGCTCTCAAAGCTATTTAGGGTGGATGGTTGGGGTCACGGTCCCCAAAAGGTTAAGAACCACTAATCTATGACATAACTTAAGTTTGACTATGATTTAAGACTTGACTTAAGTTTGACTAAAAACTTATTTAAAATGCATAAAGTTAAACTTACATTAAATTTAAAGTAAACTGATGAGTGAATGTATGTGTAAAAATTTCAAAAAAACACTTACTCCATGAATAAGTCTCACTTAACTTGAGTAAAATTCTAAATTTCCCTTAACCTTTATTTTTTAAATATAAAAAAAATCAACAACAAATTAATACAATAATAAATTAAAAAATAATTTATACAAAATAATAAATTAAAGTCACAGCACACATAATTAATCAGTTGACTGGTCAAAGTACGTTAAAAGTTCTAAGAATTTATTAGCTTTGTGCTTGTAGCAGTTTATTTTAAGTCAAAAAGATTTTAATGAATTGGCGTCCCATTGTTGTTTAAAGTTTTAACAAAACTTTAAACTACCTAATTTTGTAAGAATTAATTTAAGAATGAGGCAGTTAGAATGGGATGTGCTTTGGACAGAAGAGAAGATAATTATCTAACACTTATCAAAATACTTTGTAATAAAATTCTAAACATAAAAGAAAAAATTGGGTACGGGGTTCCAAAAACATGGGATTGGCAACACTTAACCTCACTACTTTGGACTCACTTTGTTCGTCCTCAGAATAAAAAGTACCAAATTTATATTGCAACAAATCTTCGCACTCGCTTTGATTGTCAGTCCCAGTTAATCGTTTCAATAAATATTATCTGGATAGCACAACAAGACTTCAAGATTGATTTATGTACCAAGTTTCAACTGTCTAGCATAAATAAACTGGGACACAGATATACAGACAGAAAACTTGGAAAAAACCCATAAGGTCTTAAAAATACCTAAAATGGATAATTCATGAGAAATCCATATTTTTGTTTTTTTAGTGGAAACACAATACTATTCTATACCTACGGTGTAAATGAAGAGAAATATTGAAACCAAAACTGACTAAAGAAAATTACATGAAAACTATATAATAAAAATCAATTTAAATTAAATAAGATTTTTTTTACAACAACATTGTTTCCTCAAAATTAATGAAAATAGTATTTGAAATATTACACTCGACATAGAATTGAGTGCGGAAATTTTAAAAAGATTTATTCAAAAAATGATAAATTAACATTTTTTGAAACCTACAGTATCCTATAGTCCTACATATCAGAGTTAGACTCATCAATAGGGGAAAAAGGTACGCCACTTAGATTTTATTGGTCCTTAGACCATGAGAATTGTTATTTTCGTAGACCAAAAGAATTGTTATTCTCACAGTTTTTGAGCTTTTAATGAATACAAAACAAATCTAGCCAACTCTTAATATTAATTCCGAAGTGTTTCAATAACAAAATCAAGGCTTATCAGTATTTTTCCTCCCATTTCCTCAATTTATTCCATTTAAAAGAAAGGTAACTTACAGAAAAAGAAAACCTAACAAATCAGTATTATCATTTAAAACCAAAAGAGAAATAAAACTCATTGAATTAATACCGAAATCTCAAGGAAAATAGTTATCCTTTTGTTATAAATTTGTATCTATGAAAATATTTTTCCTGGAGTATTCGTTTGGGATATTGCCAAGAACATACAGATCAGAAATAACATTTACCTGCATGTTTCCTAGAACATTTTTTTTTAAATAATTTCCGAAAAATGTATTTCCTGATACTTAATAATTTACACTTTTCAAATCGGATCAGTTTAAATTAAATAGGATAAATTATGTTTTTACAACTATTTATAAAACTGTTAACATTTACAAATAAATGACATGGTCTACATGAGAACAAGCTCTGGATTTCATGTTGCGGTGAGCAGGTCATACTGTCTGGAGCCTTAGCTACCTGGAGTGCCAGGCAGACAAAGGTCTCGACTGCAGGTATACCAGTATTTTCTTGCATTTAAAATACCAGAGTATTCCTACGGCAGTAAGTATGATGGTTTCTAGGTAGTACCCGTCAAATGTGGTGATGCAAGTCCCTCCTCCTTCAGTACAAGACTGAAAATTAACAAGAGTAACAATTTAAGAGATACATCTAATTTTACTGAGATAAAAAGGACATCAAATAGATGTTACTCTTAGACATAGAAAACGTGATTGATTGGCCGGAGATCAACTAACCTTAGTCCCTAATAATAGGCTGACTGATTTGCTAGAAATGATTAGAGAATTGCAGCACGTACAAAGTTAAGTTCAAAATACATTTTCTTTGAGTGCTCACAAAAATGGCCAAACATTCAGTTTCCTTAACAAGGGTGCACATATCTTTACTCCCTCCCTCCCCTGAAGGCTCCCCTTTATTTCCAACAACACATTTATCACTGGAGAATTTTGGCCTCATCTTGAAAAGCATTATAGTATTAGGGAGCTGTGCTTCACATTCTCTCCAAATAACTCTAGAAACCCGTACAATACAAACAAACACTCTTTGTTTTCTATTATGGTTAAAAAGAAACTTACCCCGGACTCTGTTACATTGGAGCATTGATTAGAGGAGTCATTGGAGCAGGATTTGGTGGTGAGTAAGTCAACAAACCAGAGAGCCACAGTAGACCAGAGGGTGCCGCCCAGGTTATTGAGTGTGTTGAGCAGGGTCATGTTAGTGCCCCCTACCAGGGGATCTGAGATCTTGGCAAAGAACGTCATCAACTCCACAAACATACAATAGATTGTCACCTGAAACCAGATAATAATCATAAAGGGAGAGCACTACAGAAAGAGGAGAATCGCCTTGAACAAATAGGGACTCTACACTACCTTTGTCCAGTTAATTACTCTCTGTAGATTATACATTGGACTATCAAGTTAATAATTAAAAAACAACAATATAAATAATAATTTAAAAGATAAACTTAATAAATTATATTTTGGAGATACTTATTAAGCCAAGACAAAGGTTGAATCTTTGGTGATATCTTCACTGTGCTCCTAGATTTCACTTTTACAGAGTTTAATTGTGATTCTACAAGGCAGGTATGGCTTGTCATATAATCCAACTGGAATACACTGGTTGGTTGCATAATAGCCCTGCTAAAAGGCGAGGCTTGTAGTCTTTGGTTGGATACATGGGAAGGTTTCAATTATTATTGCCACCACAGATCCACCGCAACAGAGGAAAGTGAAATTAGTTAAGTCCCAAGTTTCCCAAACATTTTGTAGAGGAGGAGCTTGGCAGATTAAGTTCCGAGAGGTATAACCTCTAAAATTTATCGACATTAAATTTACCGCATAATGTAATTCAACCTGTCGGTGAGCTTGAGGTGAATTAAATTACTAGTCAATAGTGAAGTATTTGACGTCAATAGTGACTATTTGTAATGGTAGAGCATGAACACCCTTTTTCTTCAATGAATTATAATGAATAAGAAGCCCTTACAGATTTAAATCATTTTTGTATTCCATGCTTATAATTTTTGGTTTATTTTGCCATCAGAAGGCAGCATAATAATAATAATAAAAATAAAAAGTAACAACTAACAATAAAAACTTAAAATAAACTTCACCTGATGCAATGAAGTAATAAGAAGTAATATAACATAATAATACACAGGAATTCCTTCCCCGTACACAATGAACGGAGTAATGAACACAAACAGAGCTGCTATCAGATTGAATCCCAACCTGCAAATCAGTATTACCAACATTAACAAACCTTATATCAATCACAAGACTTACAGCTTGACCAAGAGACCAAAAATATATAATTAGTGGGTGAACCTACTTAATACATGCATTCACTAATCAATAACTGTTTAAAATTTTAACTCTTTTAGCAAAACACACTGGGGCTACATCAATAGGAGAGAAACAAACCAAGAAAGACAGTATAGTAAAAACCACTCAGGGAAACTGGAAAAAAGTTTATATGAACATGAATCTTGGTTTTGGATGTTTAATGTGATTTTATATAGCTATGGTGGAATGAGAAGAAAATTACACATGGAAATACTAACCTGTATGGTATAACTTTAATAAACATGTTGAGGGGCCGGGCAGTGCTGTGGTATTTAGCGAGTATGACAGGTAGCGCTATCTGCAGTGGAACTAGAGGCACTGCCATTAGTGCCATCTTGTCCTTGGGTATTCCTCTCTCTATTAGCTTCAAACTGCTCACTGCATCTGTAGCCGCATATCCTATCTGCAAAACATAAGAGACAATGTGTCTGAGTTTTTTTCACAGGGTAAAATTAGTGAGTAAGGTATACACTTCTCTGTATAACCCCTCTCTTTTTGTTCAGAGTGCTTGTTGAGACTAGAAATTATTCACTGATTTAAGTTTACTCAATAATGAGTTTGAGCGATGCCTCGCCTGCTGATAAAGGCATTAAGCTGTAACTGGCCCAGGGAAATTCATATCTAATAGCAAGTATCAACAGTAGTTATTTCTTCAATTTTATTAATTAAATCACACACTGGATATTTTCATGCTAGACAGCAGAGTCTCTACAAGAATACAACAACCTTATATTAACCTATTTGATGACATAAATTACTTTAGAACAAAAACAATATATTTAACAAAAATTACCATAATAATTTTCAAGGCAAGTTAAAAAACTGTAACAGGCAAGTGCAGTTTACATATTCAGTAATTTTTATCAAGATAAAAAAAACTTTTAACTGTAAAGTAAATTTTTGATGATTTTACCAACAAGTATAGATATATTATAACTATTAGTTGAATTTTGAAACTTCAAAACGATAACCTGACCACCATCGACTATTAATAAAATCAAATACACTTGTGTAATAGAAAGTTTAAAATGTAATACACAAACAATGTGTGATTGTAGATGAAAATTGATTTATTAAAACTCCTTCTTTCGATTTCAATGAGGTTACACAGAGCTACTGAGAGGCCCAAAAAAATGTTTCAAGCTTCTTCATGTATTGAGACAGGCTATGGCTCTTTATATATTTCTTTATTTTTTATATTTTTCTCTATATATTGCAACCAACAACTCTATCCAGGTATGCTTTAAAACTAAGAAATTGCTTAAAGAAAAAGAACATCTACCTTAGCAGTAAGTAAAACAAGGGCGAGAGTCCTGACAGATGGAAGGAGTAATATGTTGACAAGTTGCTTGTAGCTGGAGACAGTGGCTTGCAGGGGGTGTCTGGCTTGCAAATGTGCGTCTCTCTCCGGAGCCTCATGTTTGAACAGAGCAACAAGTGTTGTAACACAAGTGTATACTATGCCCCAGAAATACAAGAAACCTACAACAAACAGTTGATTACTATATCACTGATGAGCAACCACATATTCTTTAGGCCCAATAAATAGCTAGAGATTGCTGGTATAATAGATTATCAATAATATACTACAGAAATAAAGGCAAGCGGCTTGCTACCTAGTCTCAGGTCTTCATGCTTTGGCAGCTACGCAACCTTGGCCCCTTGAGCTTAAAAGTATTTGACACCCAGTGCCCATTTCGTACATACATTTTTGGTATCAGGAATCTAAACAGAATCGATCCCTCCCAAGTGTCATTTTCACTCAAAACATGCCTTGATGAATAAGACCAATACTCATAAGACAAGAGCTCTGTTGTGGTCAGGTCAGGATTTGGATAGGTGATTACCTAATCCAATTTGGTTTAGAGTAAGAGCAAACCTAGAGGTAATGGGGTTGGATTATCACCCACTAGCATCAATGTACAGATGCAACCAGTGAGATATCACAATTAGCTTTGGACACACTCAACTACAATAGACCTATTAAAGTGTTATATATTCAAAAATAGACTGTAGTATGACAAACTGTTAAAATCAGTTGACAGAATGGGAAATAGTGTTGAGGAACCAATGAGGTTGGATTGATATGAAATTGTGGGTGGGTTTAACATCCAGGACTAACCTCATTGGCTCCCACGCATTATTTCCGAAGTTGTTAACTGATTTTAACCATGTGTCATACTATATTACAGACAGACAGACAATAAATCTTCATCAACATTTAAATTCAAAAAGAATGTCTTAAATTGAAGACACATTGAAACTTCTTAAAAGAATGACATTGCTCTAATTTTGATAACATGAGGGAGGTTGCTTTGCTCAACAGAAACTAGACTAGAGTGACATTCCCTTGACATCAGATTCTTAGTACTGACCTGGCAAAGACACCATGCCCTCTGGATGAGGTTCAGATCTGAGGTAGTTATTGCAGAACTCTGGACTCTCCAGGGCTATGAATATAACAAACCCTAGGAAGTAGCCGGCAGTCTGTCCCACGCTGTTACATGTAGATGCATAGCCAACGTTGCGTCTGAAAATAACACACATTACATAGCATCTCCATGGTCAATTCAAATAAAAATAAACATACTGTTATATTAAAACAACTCTTCAGAATGATATCTATCTCTCGGTAATAAAAAAAATCAGAGTCAAGTTATTTTTAAATAATGTAGCATGCAAGTGACTCAAAGTAGTATATGGTAAGACAGACAATCATAAATAAGGGTGGTTGAAGCTACAAAGCAGAGATAACCTCACATTGTGCTTTCCTATCACAACTAATAGGGAGGTGTAAGTATTAGTAATTAAAACATATCTGGTGGGTACCTTGAAACTTTTCCTCACCATATCAGATTCATTCATAGTAAATCTGATATGGTGATAATGAATGTAACATTCATTATCACCACTTGGACCATCTTCCCTCATCTTTAGGATAAAAGAATCACCTAATTTCAATTGCAATACATCTTCAGTCTCACTTCACTCATACTTAGAAAATAAAAATATATTTTTATTTTAATCTAGATAATTTTATGAGGAAGTGGTCAGATAGGTAAAGAAAACACAAAATTTGAGCTTTCGGCCGTAAATTAGGCCTTCATCAGAAGTAGCTTTATTCCAAAACTACTAGAGTTTGGATTAGTTTAAATAGTTTGGTCAATAATTTTATATTGGTTTTATTTTTATTTTGTTCTGTTTTGTTCCCAGTGGTCAACTGAAATTGCTGGATGCCGCTTAACATTAGTGATCTAACAAAACTGTGAATATACTAGTATTATTAAATGGAAACTTTTTAATCTTGTGTATTACACAAAGTCATACATTCGTACCAAATTTAATCTCATTAGGATATTTTTTTTATTTTTTAACTATTTAAAAAAATCAATACTTATCATTTAATAAAAATTGAACAAATGCAGACAATGAGATGGAACTTAACATATAAGTTACTGTACTACACCCATGCTGAATAACACAATGATCCAATCATTATTCCAAATTTATAAAAGGATTTCTTTCATGAACCGAATCTTTTAGGATACATAAGAATTTACCATACCAAGGTATCTCAATAAGTTTAAGCAGATGGGCTCACCTCTTCAGCATAGTCAATGCCCAACCATCCACAGCTATATCTTGGGTGGCAGCAAGGAAATTCAACAGAAAGAAGACAAATGTCAGGAGAGCTACTCTTGGCTCTTCACTCTCTGAACCGATCCCAAGCCAAGACTCTACCTAGAAATGGAGTCAAAATATAAAGCAAAGGAAAAAATCCACAGGTTGCAAGATATAATGTTGTTACTGGACATGAGATGACCAACAGGTGATATTATGAGAAAAATAACTAATAGTTGATTATCACAAGATTGTTACCTCACTTATTACTGAAATTATTAAACCCTTTAAAATAAACACACATGATCTTTGAAAAAATAATCTGAATTTTCATTTTTAAAAACCAGACAGAAGTTTAATGCATTGAAAAGTGAGTTAATAGCAGGGTGGTTTGCACCAGCAGCTAGCTGCAGTTTGAATAAAAGACTTTCCTGTATAAAACACTTTTCAAACGTTACTGCAAAGATGAGCAACACACTTGCACTTATCACGCAAGCACTCTTTAGAGATCACAGGTTTAACAAGGTTAATTAATGTCTTCCCCCAGCAACATCCACCCTGCTATAAAGTCAATTAAATTCTACAGAAACACATGTTATAAAATAATTTATTTCTACCCCACGTAGTAGAGAATTTCAGTCTATTCAATTAAATTTCACAAATCAGAACTAAAATTTGGTAGATTTAAAAATTCTTTTACTTTTCCTCTTTGAAGCTTAATAGAAAAATAGTTAACTACAATTAAATTAAAATAATTATTAATTAATAATTATTATTTATAATTAATTATTATTATTATAATTAATTAAATTAAATTAAAATAATTAATTACATGAAAAAAAACTATAATATTTGCACTATACAAACATTAAGACTTTCTGAATAGTTTTCACAAAGTTGTCTGTATGTGTGTGTTTGTCTCTTATCATCATAGCTCCCAGTTTATTTATGCTAAAAAGTTGAAACTTGGTACAAACATCAATCTTAAGGTCTATTTGTAATATCTGGGAAATCATTATTTTGAAGTAATTAACTGGTTATAATGACAGCAAACATTTCATAAATTCGCGATATTGAAATTTATTCGCAATTTTTTTTTGATCCATTTTAGGACACTTGTAGTCATATATAAGACTAACATATGTGCCAAGTTTCATCTCATTAATAGGATTAGTTCAATTTTTATCAAATAATATATGTATCATATACGAATATATGTATACGAATATCGTATATATAAATATATGTATTATCGAATAATATACGAATATTAAAAAAATGTTAAAAATCAGAAAAAATGTCAATTGAGTTAAAATGTTAATTTCAACTCAATTCATTTGTGTATACACTCTGTGATTTTTATTTATACTGAGGATGAGTGAAGGGAGTTGGAAATAGTGAAGAGAAGTGCAGCAAATCCGATATAATCTGAGGAAAAGCTCCAAGTTATCCAAATAATTTGGCACTAACACTTAGCTTTTAGAACAAGTGGAAAAGTGGAAATTTCCTAAATTAACTCTCATTTAGAATTTAATTAAGAATATTATGACTGATCCTAAACTCTAATCTTATAAGAAATGCACAGAGAAATAAATAACAGACAGTCTAATTTATTTCCAGCCTTAATAATAGTTAATAAATCAAAATTAACTGTAATAACCTAAAAATATGTGCTAAAACACAAAGATGCCAATGCTAAAGAAATTGTGGTTGTAATCACGTTTTAGCCGTAATTATTGGGGTAATTAGCAATGGTAACATATAACTAAAAAATCAAAAGAGGAAAAATGTTTGATGCTCCTATGATTTTCAAACCTTTTTTTCAAAAAACATTATTATTTTCTTTAAAAGAATTGAAAAATGTGACAGATAAGATCCAACTTGTTTGCTTCTCCAAAAAAGACAAAGAAAAAAATAGCCCATTAGCAATATTTTTAAAGTAAATACGCTAAAAGTTGACAAATGCTTACCTTAAATGAAAGAAGAATCATGAAGAGAGAAATGAGATACTGGACAGGTACAAGCCATGTTTTTCTTCTCCCAAACCTGGGGCTGTACAGGGAGTCTACTAGAGGAGCCCATAGCAGCTTCAGGCTAAATGGCCAGTTCACAAAACTAAATTCAGCCTAAAACCACAGAGAAATAATCCAAAACTAAAGTTTTGCATCAGAAATCATGTTGTAAATATGACACTACATTCAAGTCGGAAAATTGTAATTGTACATCGTGAATGAACAAAAAAAGAGGCCGTATAGAAATATTACATACATCACCACTAACTTTAATCAGATAATGGCAAACCAAATCACACCTCAATCACATTAGTCAAAAACCATTTGCACAAACTTTAAGTATTATTATTACATATTTTATTTGTTATAATATTAAAATTAAACTTCTTATCTCTTTGCATGAATTCCCACAAGCGTGTTTGTGGGCAGCAGGTTCCACAGACCTGCTCTACAGGAATCCTGGGAAGAGGGAAAACACATATCTAACTGATCAATAAGAACTTAATGAGGTGTAAGGCAGGTCTGTAGCCAGGTAGGGGCCAGTGGGAAATTTCACCCCCTCTGACAAAGTAGTTTTTAGTGGAAGTCCTTTAAAGTTGCGTGAAACATAGCCCCTCTGGCATTGGTACCCCCTACAAAATAATAAGGTAATAATAGGTCTTTCATTAAGGACCTATTATTAATAGGTCAGGCCTATAATAATAGGTAAGGTAAGATAACTGTCTTTCATTATTCATCGATCAATAAATTACACCTTGGAATCAGTAGAAAGGTGACTCCCATGAAGTTTTTGAGATTAGCAAAAATTGATATCAAACTTTCTCATCTGCCTCTACGTCAATATTGTTTTATTTTAATTATTATAAATAATAGTTTTTCATGGTAGAACAGAAGATAAATAAATAATCAAAAAAAAATAATTGAGCAAGAGTGGTTTGAAATAACAATATTAGAAGACACCGTTTTAAATAAAAAGAAATTACAAAAATAGTTCGTTTTAAATAGAAAAGATAAGAATTGCAGCAGCCACCCTACGGCACTTCTTTATTTTATTTTACTTCCACTGTAAAATAACCTGACCTACCCCTACCCAAACATCGCCCCCCTTGCAGCTGTAGGGACTTTTTCTTCCCTTTTAGTGTGATACAAGCATTGTATTTTCTCCCTTCCAGTTGATTTTTAGTTACGGGACCATGAAGAAAGATATAGTGCAAGGAGTATAAAAAAGCCCTGGCGGCCAAAACTTGTTTTCTTTTGACATTAGCACTCGCTTTGAGAGCCCAAAATACATGAGTAAAGTGACTTGTTGATTGTATTCCATTAAGCTTTAAACCAAAATACGGAGCCATCTAATTACCTGCTGTTTGAATGAGGCTCCTTTACTTTGCAGTATCATAGGAATAGCGGCAGCTAGACCTAAGGGAATTCCTTGTAGTAAATATAATATTAATAAAATAGCGATATTGTATTCATCGCCAGATATATTAGTTTCTTCCTCTGTGAGAAGCATCCTCTCGTCGGCTCTCTCGGCTTGTTGTCTCCGTCTAACTTCTGACATTGCACTTATAACCTATAATATATCTAATTTTAAACAAATTATAATTGTATTGAGTCCATTAATTGTTTGTTTTATTAATTACTATTTTGTACACGTAATTAACTATCAAAAACAAAGGTCCATCTGCCATGAAGCCACGTATATGCATTTAATACATTTTATCAGTCAATTACACTGACTGCACTACAATTTTATTCTAAATGCTTTTCAAAAATAGTAAGTAATTTATTACAATTAAATAGTAACTTTATAAATAAAAAAATCACTTAAAATTCATTTAAAAATATTTCATCAGCGCTCATATGATTTCATTTTATATTTATGACACCTCACACATGTAACACAGTGTTGTTAAAATTTTAAAATACATAAATAAGGGGGTTTACAGCAAGGATGTTGAATAAATGAAATGTTGAATAACTTTATTCAACATCCTTGGTTTACAGGGGGCCCAGAAAACCTAAACGGAGGGGGCCTATAGATAAATAAATTAATATGGAGCACCCATAGGTTTTATCATCTCTGGCTTTAACACAAAGATAATTATTATATTTTTATTCAATATATAGGCTATAACTTAACAAAGCGACCAAAAAGTAAAATTTAGAAGAAAATATGGACATCTTTTCAAATCGAAATCTCTGTTAAGAAAATAAATTTGTACACGTGTACAGTGTTGTTCTTTTCATTACAAGCCGATGACATAGAAACCAAAATTTAACCTCTTTAAAAATTTAGATCGCTAATGTTTCTACGTGTGTTTGAAAATGTGCTTTCTAAACAATTAAAGTAAGTTATTTCTTAAATTGTGTTAACATTTGTGTAATTTGTTGTCTCAAGTCCGTTTGTTGAATTAATCAGACCTATTTGTGTTACAAAACTTTGAAAAATTGGTTTCTGTTCGCAGACGAAGTTCAGCATCTTGTAAGGTATTCATAAGTAAAGTAAACGCATCGTCTAGAAGACTCAGGATGGGAAAAGAGAAGAAGAGTCAGGGTGGCGACTCGACCGCTGCCGAGTTGGAAAATCTTCCTTCTTACATCCAAGATCGACTAGTTCTCTGGGACAAACTTAAATCCGAGTTCGACGAAGAGATCAAAGCAAAAACTTGTGAAAAAATCACCATCACTCTTCCAGATGGTAAACAAATGGAAGGCGAGTCTTGGAAAACTACTCCTTTCGATATCGCCAAGCAGATCAGTAATTCCTTAGCCGAAAACGCTGTTATTTCAAAAGTCAATGGTGAGTTGTGGGACTTGGACCGGTATTTCGAAGGTGACTGTAAGTTAGAGTTACTTAAATTCGACAATCCAGAAGCTCAGGCTGTGTTTTGGCATTCATCTGCCCATGTTTTAGGAGAAGCGATGGAGAAGGTCTATGGGGGTCATTTATGTTACGGACCACCTATTGATAGCGGTTTTTACTATGATATGTTTATACAGGATCGTCAAGTTTCTAATAATGATTTCCCTGCATTAGAAGGTTGTGTCAAAAATATAGTAAAAGAGAAGCAGCCTTTCGAAAGGTTAGAAATGAAAAAAGAAGATTTATTAGAAATGTTTAAATATAATGAGTTTAAAGTTAGGATTTTGAATGAAAAAGTTACCACCCCTACAACTACTGTGTATAGGTGTGGTCCTCTTATAGATTTGTGTCGTGGGCCTCATGTCAGGAACACTGGTAAAATTAAAGCTATGAAAATCACCAAGAACTCAGCTACTTACTGGGAGGGTAAAGCTGACGCAGAGTCATTGCAGAGAATCTATGGCATTTCTTTCCCGGATCCTAAACAGTTGAAGGAATGGCAGAAATTTCAAGAAGAAGCTGCTAAACGAGACCATAGGAAGCTGGGTCGTGAGCACGAATTATTCTTCTTTCACGAGTTAAGTCCTGGCTCATGCTTCTTCCAACCTAAAGGAGCTCATATTTACAACAAGTTGGTCGAGTTTATTCGCTCCGAGTATCGCAAACGAGGCTTTCAAGAAGTTGTCACACCAAATATTTATAATTCTAAACTTTGGCAGACTTCTGGCCATTGGGAACATTATTCGGAGAATATGTTTAGCTTTGATTGTGAGAAAGAAACTTTTGCTTTGAAACCTATGAATTGTCCCGGCCACTGTTTGATTTTTGACCATAGGATAAGATCTTGGAGGGAATTACCTCTGAGATTAGCTGATTTTGGTGTCTTGCATCGCAACGAGCTGTCCGGTGCTTTGACCGGCTTGACTCGAGTCAGGAGGTTCCAGCAAGATGATGCTCACATATTTTGCACTATGAATCAAATAGGTGATGAAATAACTGGAGCTTTAGACTTTTTAAAAGCTGTTTATTCTGTGTTTGGTTTTACTTACCAGCTTAAACTATCAACTCGCCCTGAGAAATTTTTAGGTGAAATTTCAACTTGGGACCAAGCGGAAAAAGAATTATCTGATAGTATGGATAAATTTGGTGAACCCTGGACCCTCAACCCAGGGGACGGAGCATTCTACGGACCTAAAATAGATATTACTATCCAGGACGCTCTTAAAAGATCACATCAGTGTGCTACTATCCAGCTTGACTTCCAATTACCTATCAGATTTAATTTAAGCTATGTCGGTGAAAATGGTGAGAAAGTGAGACCCGTTATAGTTCACAGGGCTATATTAGGGTCAGTTGAAAGAATGATAGCAATTCTAACTGAATCATATGCTGGTAAATGGCCATTTTGGATATCACCCAATCAAATAATGATAGTACCAGTTTCGTCTCAATACGATGAATATGCATTTTCAGTGAAAAAACAACTGTTTGAAGCAGGTTTCATGGTCGATGTAGACACAGACCCCGGTGACACAATGAATAAGAAAATTCGAAACGCACAACTTGCCCAGTATAATTTCATTATAGTGGTTGGAGAAAAAGAATCAACGGCTAAAACAGTCAATGTACGTACTAGGGATAATGTAGTTCACGGTGAATTGTCCATTGATGACTTCACAGCTAAATTACAGAATTTAAACCAAACAAGATCTCTATCAAATGATGGTTTTTAAAAAAATATTGCAACTGTATGGTTGTGAGCCTTTCCAAAATATTTTGATCTAAAGATATTTTTAATTTATTATTGTGTCTTTCTAGCCTCGGAATATTATTCTATATTGAGAATAATATAGAGTAGATAACAAATTGCTGTTATCCTCTCTATAGTTCTAGTATTGGTTTTATTTGTTGATAGCTCACAAAAATTCAGTGAGGAAAGGAATTCTATTGGTTGATTCTGATTCATTCATTCACCCAGGGAACAAGATCAGAATGAATAGCATTCATTTCCTCTATGATTTTGTCAGGCTCCCTGCAGATAGATCAAGTGATGGACTTTTACATAACTGAACAAATTTTTACTCAATAAAGAAAACTGAAGAGGCCATATTTTTTTGCTGCATTTTTATATTATTTATTATTTTCCAGAAACATATGTTGAACATATTCAGAAACATATACTCTACCCATGTAAAAGTATTTTAATAAAATAATTCATGTTTTAAAAGGTGATTTTATTCTTTGGAATATTTTGGCTCAAATCAACTCAGTCTTACTGTTAAAATTGTTTTAATTAGTCGTTCTAATAAACTAGCTATCAGAAAATAAATTAAATTGAATTTTGTAAAACTAATTACTTAATTGAAGGTTATATCAGGTAAGGTAAGATATGATCCAAGTTAATACTTACACCGCATTAAAATATTTCTAAAGAGAGATAAAATAATGTAACAATTCATTTTTTTCTGCTAATGATTCAATATTGAGATAATTAATTAGATCCAATTTTTAAACTTTAATACAAGCATAACTTATCTTAAATTGTGATCTCTATGAAACCAGCTAAGTTTTTTTAAAATGAAGTTGTGTTCATACATACTTGCTCTTATTACAATTCTCTCCCTTTTTATTATTTTACTTGGTAATCATTATTTGTAGTAAAATTAATAAATAAAATGTAATAATTATAATTAAGTTTTCATATTATAATTAACAAGGTAAAACATTAAAAACTGTGTTTATAATTCATGAAAAAATTTAATTGTTTAATCCCTTAAATAAAAAATTAAATCAATTTATGATCAAAGAAGATAATGACATATTTGTTTGTCTATATTTCTTTTCGGACTCTCAAATTATAATTTAGTATACATATTTTATTTTCATGGTATATCTAGAAGTTTACTATGCAATGATTGTGGGAGATCTAAGTTCCTGACAATAATTTGTGGTGAGAACACTGGTACTAATTATGCCAAAATTAATTGCCTTAGTTAAAGAATAAATGTTACAGGGCATTACCCTAATGAAATTAAGCATTACTAATGATTACCAATCTTCTAGATATTTTTTACTTTTTTTAAAAGAAATATTCATTTTGAACTCAACAAAATGGTCACTCATTTACGTAAAAATGTGATCATACATATAAGATTTTACATTGTCTGTAAAACCGTGTTGGCAATAGCACCACTGTTAGACTCATACATGGCTCTGAAAACTACTAGATGTACTTTAATTGCATTTTTTAAAGTAATTACAAAGAAAAGACTTGTTTCCACTTGTATTTAAAATGAGTTTTCTGCTTGAAGAAACCCTCTTTTTATTAAAATACATTTTTTTAAATAAAATCTGAAACTATAGATATTTGAGTTTAATTTGTCTCTTTACTTACCTTGATATTTTTAATTTCCAAGCTCTTATTGAATTAGGAACAACAACTTTAATAAGCAACTTTGATATAGGATTATTCCTTATGACTTATTTATGTTTTAGTTAAATACATCTATAGTATAACACACGGCTAAAATCAGTTGACAGCCCGCCAAACCTCAATGCTTTCAACACACTTTTTCCAAACAAAAAAATCCCTATTTTGGCAACTGTAAGTCAGGTTATATTTTGAATTTTATCTTTTGATTTGATTTTATCTCATATTTTTTTTATTTTAAAAATTTATTTATTTACTTTTTAAGTATAAACATTGTTACATCTTTTAAAGTTACCAATTAAATAAAATAAAACCCCAGATGCTCAATAGAATTCTTTCACTCAACAGATTTTAGCCGTGTTATACTATAACCGATATTATTTAAAGGCCAAAGAAGATAGTGCAAACTGAAAAAGAATTTTCCTATATAGATATCTACCTATTCGTTTTAATAAGTAGTTATTTATTTACACCTATAAGTTGTTAACTGCACAACAAGTTTAGCGAACAATTGATTTTAGTCACTTTTAGAGAGAGAAAAACAATTTTTGTTTCTTTTAGGGAGAAAGCAGTTTTAGTCCTTTAAAGAGAGAAACAATTTTAGTGGCTTTTCTAATTTTTAAAACTACTTCTTTAGTCTCTTAGAGCTGTCGAGTCAATTTGATTTGAGCCTAATATGATAAAGGGGAATTTATTAAATAAAAATTCTCAATAAATATTTACACTTTATTACATGTTATCATTAAAACAAATCTCTCAACAAGTAAAAAATATAAAAGTCAAACACATTTAAGGAAAAATGTAATTTTTGTACACTGGCAGTGCAGTTTAGTAAAAGAAACAACAGAAAACTGTAGGAAATACAATTGTTTCAGCAAATTATCAATGGAATTGTCCTGAAACTCACTTAATCAATTCACGGTAGAATAATTAATTGTAAACTATTTTTAGGCTGGAAAATGAATCAGAATTTTAAAGACAGTAAATGAAAAAAAAAAAATAGTCAGGTAACATATTACCTGCCTTGGGATTAAAAGTTTTGATGAACACTTTTTAAAAGTTCCCTTTGATTACATTATTATTACTATAAACAACTTATTGAAGACTGGAGTCTTTAAAAATGTTTTATTTAAAACATTTCTGCCGTCTCGAATAAATTGTTCAGAATAATTATTGACAGTCCAATTCACTCCTTCTTATCATTTATCATAAAAAATGTCAGTTCATTACTTTATTGTTGTTACATCAAAACAATTAAAATTCCTAAATTAATTATTATGCTGTAATTTATAATTATTTTCTTAATAGAAATGAGTAGATAAAATATTTTATTCTACAAGGCAGGAAAGGAAACATTACTGACATGAAGAATTTTTATTTTTCCTTGGTTTTGCCTCTGCCTAAGTGTGCATTATCTGCCTCGGTGTCACCTCTGCAGGTAATTTGTATAGCCTTCTTCAGTTCAGAGGCTAAGATTGTAACTAGACATTAAAATTACATTTGTCCGGCCTTTTTACATAAATAACTATTAATCCATTTTTTTCTCAGGAGGATATTAATATAGTCCAATAATTTTGCCACATTTACGATGACAAATTTAATTAAAAATTGATTTATCATTTGTAACATTTTAATATTTATTTCTTTCAAAAAATTAGATATTGATAAACATTTGCAAAACAAATTTGATTAGAATTAAATAGTTTTTGAACAAAGCTGAATAAAAAACCAGAAGAATAAATTAATAAAATGTTCGTATTAATACCATGTAAATCTGTTCAGGATACTTCAAACAATTAAAACTAATTTTGAAGATCTCTTTAAAAAAATACTGGTTCCCTAAGGCAAAGAGTAAACTAGGATTTTAAACATTGTATTGTAAAAAATCATAGTAATTTGAAAATTGAAATGCTCTAGGAGCCTTTAAAAATCGGATTATTACAGTCTATTTGTAAAAGAAAAAAAACATTGAATTTTGTCAGCTGTGATGCTGAACTAATGCTGATAATATGTTAAAACTTGATACATTTGTGGGTTTTAGAAATGACAAATTGCGTGTCTAATTGATCCAATGTTTTTTTTGTTTTACAAATTTTTGGGTATAGAACACAATAACCCTCAAAGATTTCTCAAATTGCAGCAACAAAACATGGCATACTGTGATATATACAGGAATATTTTACAAACCCTATTGTTTGTAAAATACTTATGACGTCATCAAAAAAATTTAACTTGATATTTTCTCTTAAAATCCTACATTTATGGACACACTAGTTATAGAGATCAGATTCCCAATCAAACATTTTACAGAACAATAAAGAGAATCAGAAGGATGCTACTAGTGTGTCTGGAGTCTCTTGAACCAGAACCTAGCTCTGAAATCATCAGAACAGGTGAGGAAGGCAGCTGAGTGGGGACTGTGTACGATGTTCCTCACCGGACCATTGTGACCTGCAAATAACACACTATTAGATCATCATTATAACTTTCATCGTATGATGAGACATGACCTCAAAACACAACCTCTTGGCATGAAATGTACCTTTTGGCATTATTTTGTAAAAGAGAATTATAAATTCTACAACTCCAAGAATAGGAAATTTTACAATATTTAATGAAGCTAAAGAAATGATTCTCCCCAGCATCTTAGAAACAGATTCAACATTTAAGCAATATTTTTTGGAGCAGAGTGTATGTAGCACTTACTGTGCTCTAAAATTCCCACAAGGGCAAACACCTTCATTTTGAAATCAAATAAAGAGCTGTCAAATGAGTCTGAAGTTTACATTTTTGACTTTCAATCTCTGTTAACATTGAGCTCAGCGTTTCTTCCAAATCATTTGGAAAAATGTTGGCTTTTCGACAATGACCTTATTTGAATGGTTTTATAGATATTACTATTAGATAAACATTGGGGGGGGGGGGGAGGGGGCTTAAAACATTTTTCCAAGACTTCATACAAATGTCCCAAGGGTGTAAAAGTTATTACAGTATTTTGCTTTTCAAACTATTCCATAAATTTTGATCACCCATGTTGAATAAATTATGCCGTCTCTAGTAATATCCCTATGCCCATATTCACTGAATCATGATATATCTATTTGTAAATTAGGATAAATAGGCAGTGGCTGTAATTAAATAAATAAGTTCAACTTTTTACCGAGAGATAGCAACTGCCTCCTAGATGCGTTCCTGGCGTTCCAAGCACACAGCGATATAGTAGCCTCATCAGGGTAAACCACATAGTCCTCTGTGTGGTTGAACACAGCCTGAGTTCTGTGTTCTTGTTTACCTGGATCAACAAAGGTTTCATTAATACATCTTGTCTTATTGTCATTTTCTTGAGGTCGTTTGTTTTCCTTATTTCTTTCAGTGTTTTGGGAAAGCAATAAGTGGAAGTTAAAACAAACATAAGCTTATCTATAAAAATAACACAGGCTGCTCTGTCTGTTATATTTGTTAATGTGCTAGCCACAGAAATAATTGATGAATTGTTCAACTTAGAACACTTCAAACTTGAAACACTTCGGGGTCTATTATGCTCTAGTGAGAAGGTACCATTTACATTTATATAATATTTTTTCATACCAGTGGTTCCAGCTCCTGTATATGCTATAAGACATCTGCTGGTGGATAATTCCCATAATTTGACTAAAGAATCTTTTCCAGATGACAATAAGTACTGAAAAAACCAAAAATAGTGAAAGTTTATAAAATGAAATTTACTTAAAAACATAATACCTAAGAAAGACAATAATATTGTTTAAACAGAAACATACAGATCAAAAGACTATCAAATGTAAGCTAAGAGTAAAAAACCTGGAGCATTGAAACCAATTTTTAGCTAACTTCCTTTGGAAAAATTTGCTATTGAACAATAGCATTACTTACTAGTCAATATTTATTTTTTCAGGATTTTTAAAGAAAATGCACTAAAAATTTTCAAAGATGAGCATTAATTGAGCTTTAAATTAGTGCAAATAATAGTGTGCAATGCCATTTTTGGAAGGATAAACATGCACATTTCCTTTGAAAACTCCAAAAAATAGTGAGTTTTAATGCTAATGGTCAAGTTATAAAGTATTAGCACATTGGCATCAATTGGGCCATCAAGGGACTGTGTTACAATACTACATTACTACCAGCAAGGGACTGTAGTAGTAACATAGCGGAGAGGCAAAACCAGGTACATAGGCCACATAGTTAGGTCCTCAGCAATTGACTATTTATAGGAGTAAAGAGTTAGGCAATAAAATCTATAATAGTCTTAGTAGTCAAATCATTATTAGATTTTTTGTTTTATTTTGTAATTCTTTTATTCAAAGGAAAAATTATGCTTATGAAGCTGTAATTATTTTGGTTTTTCAACATCACACTGAAAAAGCCAACCACAATACATTGATCATACGGCTTCCTTAAACTATTCTTAAAATGTTCTCTAAGAATAAGCATGCACAGTGATTTTTTATTTTTTTAAGTTTATTTACCTTTCCATTTCTTGTGAAAGTAACGGAGCATACTTCAGCTCCGTCATGTGCTTTATAGAAGGTGTTAACACATTTACTGGATACTCCATCCCACAGCTTGATAGTGCCATCTCTACTGCATGTGGCGTATGTCTTCCCTCCAATAGAATACCTGCGGAAAACAGTTTGTTTAGGCTTCATCGACAACATAGGTCTACCTTAAAATGCATTTACCATAAGGTACATATATTTATATTTTAGCTAAGAAGTTTTTTTTTAATATTTATCTTCAATAATACGAGGAGCTTAGAATAAATTAATTACAGATGTTGCAATGAGAAAAGGGACATTAGGAGCTATTTTCTTTACACAATGATTGTACATAAAATAATAATCTTTGGCAGAGACAAATTAATATAAATAAAGCCAGAAAACCCAAAATAACAGGAAAATATAAATTTGGCAAACATTCTTTGCAAAACATTAAGAAATAACTAGTTACGTTACTGCTCAGATTATAAAGTATGAACTGAAAACATAGTGGGTTGTAGAGAAAAGCAGCATTCATTTCAAAGGAAATTCGCCTGGCTAGCTGACCTCCAAGATTTTATAATTTCAATGGTCAGTAGGTATGGTATGAGTGTCTGTTAGAATGACAATACTTACTTAACACTGGTTATAGAATCACTGTGCTGGTGACAGGCCACTGAGGCTACGTAGCACTGAGCCGTGTTGAAATCATATAATCTGACGACAGAATGCATTGTACCGACTAAAAGGAAATCTCCTGTAGGATGGAAACTCATACACCTTATCCCATGGCTGTCCTGCAAACAACCAACAACAGCTAATTTTATTAAATAATCTATATTAAGTAATTTACCTAAATGAAAACTAACAGTTTTCAAAAAACAGTAAATATTACTTTATTTTCCAGATTTCTAATAAGGATTGAAAGAATTGTAAAGGAGGTAACTTTTTTAAGGAAATTATTATTAATTACAAAAAAATTATTAAATGAAATGAATGATTAAATAATAATAAATAGTAATAATGATGAAATAAAAAAAGATTATAAGAAATGATCATTATTATACTGACTTATTAAGGAATTAATAAGATTCCTTAAATAATAATTAAAAGTGAACAAATGTTTTTCCCAGAACTCCTCAAATACAACTGAAATCATGACTTTGTGACACACGAAAGTATGTGAATTACAGGTAGACATCCAAGTAGCCAGCTTATAGGGTGTCAACTCAGCTGTCAACCTGTTCATTCAAAAATTGTCCTGCATCTTACTTTCCAATAGTGGATAACTCTCCAATATCTGTTTGATTCAGAGGTGCTAGAAAGCGGAGAGGTAGTTGGTAAGGGGGTCCCCTATCTCCAGTTACACTCTTATCACAGACAGTAAGTAAATACAATAAGAAGCCTTGAAGGGAGCAGAGTGAGCCTCCTAGGTCTGCTTTAGAAACAAGCTCCACTTTGTACTTCAAGTGCATCTTCTGAAAAACTGAACACAAATAAATGCTTGAGATATTTATATATTACTCTTTATTGTCTTTTAATGGAAGTATGAAAAAATATCTTACTGTAATTGTTTTAAAGGCCTTTTTCAGAGATGCTTTGGAGTAATCAAACATTTTAATGGTTAGATCCCTAGAGCCGGAGGCAAGGACAGGTTCCCGAGGATGAAACTCCAGACATGTGACTTCCTCCAGGTGGTCGTACAGAGTTCTTATCACGGGGTGACCCTGGGCGTCTGTCCCGGAGTCCACTGAGTCAGGCAGGGACTTAGCCAACATTCTATCCACGTCTAGAATCTAAAAATAAATACCAGTTATGTCATCACTATGTTACAAATGTTGAAATGTATTATAGCAGTTAATTAATCTTAACCATAGGCGTAGGAAAGAGCAAGTTGAGCAAAACGTTCTACACATTAAAATATACAATGCCAAAATATAAGAAAAATGCTATTCTACGTCTTGGACTTTTTACCATTCCACATTAATACTAACTCTGTTACAATACATCTAACTCATCAGGGTGCCAACAGTCTGCCCTTCACTTAAAAGTTTGCAAAGAATGTAAAGCAAAATATTTACCAGAGACAAACAACAGCCTCTTACCACCATACTTGGCACCCAAATCTTATCTTTGATACTACTGAGTTTTGTCAAATAACTAGTTGACATAAAATGAGTTATCTTAGAATAATACTATATATAGAAGAAGCACAGGACCGTAAACACAATGTAATTCCACTGATAACACGAAAGCCGGTTGACTGTTGCACTTAAGTAATGCTGCCAACCTGACAACAAAACAGTATTTTAAATAATCATATAAATATCTAAAAATCATAAATATCCATTAATGAAGAAAGATCATAAAGAACAAATATAACAACTTAAAAACCCTGCTGAGTATTTAATAAAACCGGTCTTAGATGGCAAAAGGGTGGCGGAATACAAGAATCTACATTTAGTTGACAAGGACACTTTTAATGTAATTTTAATAAATATGTTAAACTACAATTTAAAATGCTTTAAATATTTTAATGCACCGATATTTATATTAGCATTTTATGAATAATCAATCATTAATTAATAATAGAACATAATAACCGCAATCCAGCAACCACTTTAAGCACTTCCACGTGCTTAAAGATGAATGGATAAAGTGCTTCATCCACGCAAGATGAAGCACTTTATTATACTAAGATTGATTTTTATATGACAAAGTGATGCTAATTTTTATTAGTTACCACAAATTAATAATAATAATGACATTTTCTATACATTAGACTATTACTGAATTTATCTACAGGCAATGTAATAAAATCTTCAACAAATATACTTGGCAATCAGAAGGCCCAGGTTTCAATCTTACATGTATCTAAATTCAAATTAGTTGTAACTAAATACATGTCGTAACTAATTTACTTGACAGCCCCATAGAGGAATATATAGTACTACAGAGAGACAAACTAGATAGGGGATTCCTAGTCGGTCCACTCTTCAGACAGTTTATGGACAAGGAATTAAATCAGGTCCGTCAGGTGTCACTTCAAGCGGATTTCCCCGGAACTTTCTAGTTCCGGGGAAATCCGCTTGAAGCGTTATCAAGTTCGATAACCTTGATCTCCCCAACTACACAACACCTGTCACATTCCTGAAAGAACAGATGTTGTTTCCCGCTTTTTTATATTATCAACTATGAATCACTTTCATAAAAGTAATATGACATCGATCCTTGGTTTTAATAAATTACGACCACGATAAATTTGACATTAGAATTAATTAACATTTAAACACATTTTAACATTAATAACTTGGTTTTATTTTTCACTGAAAAATAATAAAATAATTTAAAGCCGTTGTTCATATAACGTAATATTATCGTAAATATGTATTTATTTATTTGGCTGATGGCGGGTTGTTAGTTTATTATTGCGTTAAGTTATTTAGTGTTGCGTAGTTTAAGGCTATCCCGCTGCAACAGTTCTTGGATAGCATCGTCGCTATTGGTCGTAGAGCATTAAAATTTTGTACACTTACTCTACAACTAATTATCTTTTATCTCTCTAATTATCTTGATATCACGCTTAGAAGTACCATTTTTACTCTTCATTCAGGAAAAAGTAAAACGTTACGTCACATTTTATGTGTCTAAATAGAGTGTTAACCAAATTTGACGCGATTTGGGCCATTATTATCGCTGCTACGTGAGAACTAAGGGGGTAGAAGAGGGCAGTGGACACACACACACTCACACGCGTAGGGCCGCCATTATGACCGAGAGTGCCTTGCTTTATTTTGACCTTCCTTTTTCCTTATCTCTTTCTTACTGTTTACTAACAACTACTCTTTGACTTCTAAAAAAATTCTTTTAGACCTTCACATTTACTTTTATAAAACTACATTTAATTGTTTAAATGGATATTTTTATTATATATTATTATTATCAATTTTTAAATTAATTAATGAATAAACCGTAATTGTATTGATTAAAAATTAATACACATTCATAATTTGTAGACATAATTTTATTATTTACTAAACATAATTTTATTAATTATTTAATTAATAAATATGAATTTCATTAATTATTTAATAAATTAACCTAAAATCAAAAATAATTAAAATAATAATCCTTAATTTTATTGATTATAAAATAATACACATTAATTTTATTAAATAATAATCGTTATTTCTGCCTCCGACGCCGAAGGTCCGGGGTTCGACGCCCGGGATGTGCTCTCAGTATTTATGAATTGTATATATTGTAAAATAGTCTCGTCAACTTTAATTCATTTTTGAAGCATGTTGGATGCGATAGCACCCGAGGCCCTAAACTGGCATTTTATTGATAATATTTTTAGGGTTTCGAAGATAATTTTCGAAATTTTGATACTTTCTGTCACGTGTCTGTCGTTCTGTTTGTCAATCACCTAAATCTCTTGAACTTAACAGCTAGAGACTTGAAATTTGGTACACATGTACACTTATCATGGAAAAATACAGCCAGTTATGTTAAATACGCAGTTTGCGATTCATGCGCACAATCGCCAAAATGCGAACATTTTTGGAAAACATCGATTGGGGTATCAAATTGTAGGTATTGATGAGAAGGTTATAAACATGTGTCGCATTTTCAAAATGGCGGCCATTATATCCTTCAAAAATATAAAAAAAACACCAAAAATGGTCCTCCCCCCCCCCCCCCCCCCCCCCCTATCTAACCAAGAAGGGGTGATCCTAAAATTATAAAAAAAAATGAGATGGGTAACTCTCTATAAGCCATAGAAATTCTTCGGTCAAATAGATTCAAAAGTTAATTTTAGCAGTTTCAAAATTGCACACTCGCAATTAAGTTTTTTACTTTTCCTTACCTGCACGGTAGGTATATAGGAAAAGTTATGTGTTTGCATCAAAATTCTGAAACCGAGATTTCACCAGAGCTATCTTTTTCAGGTGTTTTTAAGACTATTTAAGTGGTTTTTAGCGAGTTGTCTGTATATGTGTGTGTGTCAGTTATCATCGTAGCTCCCAGTGTGTTTATGCTAGAAAAGTTGAAATATGGTACGAAAATCAACCTCCAGGTCTAGTTGTGCTTTCCGGAAGGTAATGTTTTAATGACGTCATTAACCGCCATTAATGACTCAACAACAATTTCAAAAATTCATAAAACACGAAAACATTATCGGATCAAATTAAAATTTAATACGCATGTAGTCCTATGTAAGACATTAAAGAGCCAAGTTTCATCTAGTTATCAGCATTAGTTAAATTTTTATCGAATGACATACATACTTAACTTTCAAAAATTATTAAAAATCAGAAATTTTGGATGAAATTTGGTACGAATGTACCTCTTGTTATGATTAAAAATTTTCCACACCCTTCGGACTCGCTTCGCTCGTCCTCAGAATAGGATGGTTACTAATGGCCTAGAGTTTATGTACTTCGGACTCGCTTCGCTCGTCCTCAGAATAGGATGGTTACTAATGGCCTTTTTTAACTTAAATGGGTTTTTAAACTTCCGAGGTACCCCGTATCCGTTTTTTCTATTATTTTTAACAAATAATAATTTAATTAGTATAAAAAGCATACAAGAGCGTTAAACTTCGCATAATCTTAAATGAGTAAAAGTTCCGATTTTTCCTCGGTATTATTAAATTATTTAAATTTTTGGCGAAAATTTGTAACCTTGGCAAATGTAAACAAGCTTTTACGTTTAACAAAAGTGCCACACTAATTAATAATTAAGTTCGCTTATAACTTTTTAACTAATTAGTAGATTTTGATCGGAGTTTTATATATTTGTTTCTATTTTTTTGCGGTTCCAACGACGTGTTATATGTCAAAAACACGTGTATACTTTTGGCATTAAGCGTCAAAATTTTAAATTTCAAAAGTAAATTATTTCAAAATGGCGGCCAATATCAAAACTAAATTTGGAATATTTCTTTTCATATTGAGAGGTATATTTCCTACCTAATTTTAAGTTCATCGGGATTTTTCGATTTTTTTAAAATTTTTGCTGGCTAAGCAAATAGGGTGACACACAATTTTGATGCTTAGGATTGAAAGATGCTTAGGATTATGACCAGATCAAAACCAAGTAAACACTGCAAACCTCTATTTAAAAAACTTAATATTTTAATAGTGAATTTATTTATTTATAATGCTTTACTTTATATTAAATCAAATGAGGCTGATTTTTTGAAAAATAAAGTCAATCATAGTTATGGTACTAGGTCCAAACATTTGCTGCCAGTACCAATGCACAGGCTAAATAAGTCCCAAGTTGGGCATTCAGTGTTAGGTATTAAGTTATTTAATAAGTTAGATTATACTAGTCAAAAGTTTACCTTTAAAGAATTTTAAAAAGCAGTTAAAGGAATTCTTATTAAAGAATCCTTTTTATAATATTACTGAGTACCTGTCTCTAAAAACCATTACTATCTAGTCATGTTTGTCTTGTCGTCTTGTTTGTCTGTTATATTTTATTATGTATTTTTTTCTTAAATTAGTTTCACTAGAATTTATAAAATTTTAAATAGTTTTTATGATTATTTTAACTTATTTTTGTAATGACCTATGCTTTTGTCATAATTTTTTTACATTATGTACACCCAAGCAAATAAAGACTTATTTATTTATTTATTTATTTGATATTCCGGGCAGCACAACAAGATCCAAAGACTGATTTTTGTACCAAGTTTCAACTATCTAGCATAAACATAGTGGGAGTTAGGCGTAAAACAGAAAGACATGAAGCTGAAATCGGTTCAGATGGTCCTAAAAACACCTGAATGGATAATTCAAGTGAAATCTTGGGTTAAATTTTTTGGGTGAAACCAATACTTTTCCTCTATATACCTTCTGTATAAGAAGGTGAGGAAAAGTAACATGTATACAAAGTTTCAATTTAATAGGAACAGGTTATCTACTGTTTTTGTCCGATCACTAAAGTTAAGCAGCATCGAGCGTGATGCTGAGTATCGCGGCCATCTGGTTATTGTCCTTCCGTCCAAAAGCCATAAGAACGATACCCCACTGACCCCTATAACCACTCCCCCCTATAATTATCGGGAATGAGGTACCTCGGATTTACGTATGTAATACGTATTTTCTCAAAACTCCTCAATAGATAATATTGAATTTTACATAAAACTGAGTTATACTATTTTAAGTTGTACATATTATATACTGTAACTATGTATATAGTTTGCATTTAATTGATAAATTAATTAATAAGAACAAAACATGTGGCACCCTTCGCATGATTTTAAATATATCGAAGAAGTGCTCTACAGCAAAACGGTGGAGTTCACCAGAACTCACCGTTTTGCTCTATCGCCACAAATTTTTTTAAGGGGTCAATCCATATCACGTGTCCCAGATCTGGGTGCTCAAAAAGTAGATGTTGCTAATTATTTTGCTATTGATACTCCTACCCTTGTGGACCTTGTGGGAAAACGGTAGGAGATCTGAGTTTATATAATAGAAAATTGTTTGTTCCTTATGAGGAGTACTATCACCTCCTTCTCTGGTGGACACTTTATATTGAAAATAGTAATTTTCATGCGCGGGTTTTCAAGCAGCTCTGAAATGTTTTTACTTAAAAATTCAGCATCGATATTATGAAGTATAAGAAAATGCTCTACTTTTAG